>CM060980.1:212806601-214030351 GCA_030765065.1 Deroplatys truncata | reverse complement strand
AAGTGTTTTGCTTTAATTATCTTTACCCTTTTTATTGTTTTGTACTTTATATTCACAATACTCTTTGAATTATATCTACATACGTTTAGTTTAATATGACATTAACTGATCATTATTATATGCTTCATTTCAAATGTGGTTACAGTTTACTAAGAAAATATTTTTTCCCCTTTAAACATTTATTTTTGTCCTGAATTTATTTCTCCTTTTTTATGACATATATACATAAATAACCCTCTTACATTCCAATACTTTGTTCTGCAGTTTAGATTTACTTATCCTGTATTTGCTTGCTTTTGTTTGTGTTTTTTTTTGCAGTCATTGCTATTCCCTTTCCTGGATCAAATTGTCTATGACTAAGCATTACTCGTAGCTGTATCGTAACATTCCAAAATCTCTTCATGAATAGCCTCTTAAAGGATTCATATGAAATTTCACCCCCTGATACCATTTGAAACCAATCTAAAGTTTTCTGAACCACACATCTTTTAACAACTATCATTTTCAATGCTTCGGGTATCTTTTTAATTTGAAAGTACTCTGACAAGTCAGCAATAAACTGTACTGGATTGGAGTTTTCATTAAATTTTGGAAGTGGCAAATCACTTAAGATATAATTATAGTTTTGAATGTCCCCTATTCCCATATTTAAATTCTCTAACGTTACTTGTGCACTCTGAGTTTCAGCATTAGCTATAGATGAAGCCGCCGCATCACTCACATTAATAATCATACCTGAGGAACTACCTCTATCATTATTCTGTACATCAGATACATTGACATCACATATATTGACCCTTGAATTCAATTCTAACCTATTTACAGTACCTTGCAGACGTTCTATTGTCTGTTCCAATTTTTTATTGTTCTCATTTTGAACAGCTTGGTGCTTGTTAATTTCAGAAGTTAGTTTTTGATTATTTATAGACAAAACTTTAACTTCTTCAGACAACTTATTTCTTTGTGTTTCCGATTCCTTCTGAATTTCAGATATCTCCCCTCTGAAATTAACTTGTACCTGAATTAAATTTGCATTCATCTCTCTTAGCTCACTTGAAATGCTACTCATTCGACTTCCTAACTCTGTACATTTTACACTAACATGTTCAAACTTAGTATCAACCTTACTTTTTTGGTTAGATATTTCCCTGCTCATGTCTGACATTTTCTTTGAAATTTTTCCTATCTCACTTGCTATTATTTCCTGATTTTCCATTCTAATTCTTATCATACTACTATCTAGTTCCATAAATTTCTTTTCAATTTCTTCCCCGTTTTGATCTAATTTTTGCTCTAATTTCTGATTACTCTTACCAATATCTTCCATATTTTGATTTAATTTTTGCTCTAATTTATCAATACTCTGAGTCAGTTTTTGTTCTAAACTTCTATTAATATCTTTTCTGTTTTGATCTAATTTTTGCTCTAATTTCTCATTTCTCTTACCAATATCTTCCCTTAATTTCCTACTACTTTCTAATTGGTCTGTAATACTCTTATTTAATGTTTCACCAAAATTTCTCAGCATTTCCATCATCATACCAGCATCAAAATTAACATTTTCTGCTATTTTATTCTCACTTTCTTCACTAATACTTCCTCCCTCAAATCCTACATTGTTTGAGCTATTTTCCGTAACCTGCATTGAAATACGGCCAACTGTTACATTATCCCCTTCCATAATTATTTCTTCAGTATTATTAGTGGACATTGTTTTCTTAATCCTACCACTTCTCAACAACATTTAATTTCTTACAATTTTTTTGTTTCCTTTTAGGATACACAAAAAATTTACAATTTTTTAACCTTTATGATGCTATCTGATGATGTTGCTTTGATGTCCAGCTTCCTGCCCCTCTCTCCTAGATGTATATGTCACCTCTGCGTCGTACTACGATCGATCTGCGTCATCTCGCTGTCTTGGTGTCCTGTAGTCGAATTCCCCTGTTGCCTTCTGTTCTCGTAGTTCCTGATGTCCTCTCAACCGCGTAGTCGGTCGTTCTGGTGGTTGTTTCTGGGATCTGCGTCTTGTAGTTAATTACACTGCTCCATTCGCTCCACGTTCTGGTTATTATATCCCTTCCTGGTTATTTCGCCCCACGTTCTGGGAGCCAATTTGTCGCGGTATCGTTCGTGTTATCTTATTTTCTGAGCGCCTGTTATTGTTTTACTATTTTTAATTTTGGGTTCTTTGTCCTCCGGCTAGCTATTATTACTCAGTCAAGTAAATCTCTTGAACAGGGTGTGTAAACGGAAAGGAGTTGTTACTAAAATATAACACTGATAAAAGAATTTGTTTTTACACTTTTATTGCCGTCACACTTTATTAATTTCACATAATTACTCTTGATACACGCATGACTGAAACTGTTAATTTTCGAATGTAAGTATAATCACTTATTTGCCGCGCATTATTAATTCGCGTATTTCACATTTTGTAACTAACTTTACGACACCAGAGATTCTGTAGAATTGCGTAACGTGTACTTCGTGAATGATTCTGTTGAACTGCGCGACCTGTAACTCGTGAATGATTCTGTTGAACTGCGCGACCTGTAACTCGTGAATGCTTCTTTGAACTGCGCGACGTGTAACTCGTGAATGATTCTGTTGAACTGCGCGACCTGTAACTCGTGAATGATTCTTTGAACTGCGCGACCTGTAACTCGTGAATGATTCTGTTGAACTGCGCGACCTGTAACTCGTGAATGATTCTGTTGAACTGCGCGACCTGTAACTCGTGAATGATTCTGTTGAACTGCGCGACCTGTAACTCGTGAATGCTTCTTTGAACTGCGCGACGTGTAACTCGTGAATGATTCTGTTGAACTGCGCGACTGTAACTCGTGAATGATTCTGTTGAACTGCGCGACCTGTAACTCGTGAATGATTCTGTTGAACTGCGCGACCTGTAACTCGTGAATGATTCTGTTGAACTGCGCGACTGTAACTCGTGAATGATTCTGTTGAACTGCGCGACGTGTAACTCGTGAATGATTCTGTTGAACTGCGCGACTGTAACTCGTGAATGATTCTGTTGAACTGCGCGACCTGTAACTCGTGAATGATTCTGTTGAACTGCGCGACGTGTAACTCGTGAATGATTCTGTTGAACTGCGCGATACCTGTCTTTGGCTCTAGAATTTATACTCCCTCGCTCCGATATGCCTAAACATTATAACAGAGCCGCTATTGGTTAATAAAGCGCGCCAACATTAGCGTCTATTTTTTTATCCAATCAAAATTACGAACACATATGCTCTAGGGAAGATATTCCCTCCATTTCTAAAGAAAGGCACGCTACTCTGACGTCATTTGTTTGTCTCTTCTAATTGATAAACAACTCGCCCCCTCGTTTCATTGTTATCCGCTCCTATTGTCAGTTTCAGTGAGGCCGTGTCAACTTATTTCCTAACAATGCCTATAATTAACAAACATCTCAAATCATTGTCATTCAATAATGTTAAGTTACACTACAATCACTCTGGCATTCGCAGCGTTGTGATATAAAATACTGCCTCAATAAATCGCTACAAATTGTGGCATGTGACGTGGTTGCACAGGTTATGGACCAGTTCACAATTTGGGAAGGATGACAGCAGCTTGTTGCTCCCTTCAAACTTATTTAGGAATAAAATAATATTCCCTAAGACTAAAATAAGATTACTTATATAAAGGACTCGTTAGGCCAGTTCCTGCCATTCAAGAAAAATTACTAATATTCGAAAGGAAGAATTTACGGAAGTGGAATATGGCAATAAAGAACTACCAATGTGATAGAAGAGATTGAGATTATGCCCACATAATGCAGCACAAACAGAATCCCAAGAACATTTTACATGGAACATTTTTTAAAACTAGACTACAAAAAAAAAAAAAAAAAAAAAAAAAATCGATGGGAGGGCAGAATACGAAGAGACGCCTTACAGACGACAGGGATTGGGGGAGGTAAAGTAGTAGAAGCCTTCCCTTGAGCGGGGCCTGAATTCCTGCACAAAGAAACAAGTACCATGATATATGTAATTGTGTTTTTTGAAATAATAATTAATCTGTACAACATTTGACAAAATCAAAACGCGCCTCCTACCACAAATATTAAACTATTTTTTAATTTATTATTCAGCTATACAATTATTAAATTAACTATTTATTAACTATTAAATTAAACTATTAACTGATTTTTATACTGGATAACTTAAAAATAATTTTTTCATAATGAAAAATGACAAAAATAGCTCATGATTATATAAGTTATTTTTAAAAATAAAACTAATGTTATCATACAAATTTCAATAGAAAAATTTATCACACACATGCTAAAGAGAGTTTGTCATCCAGATGACATTTAGAAATAAGCTTCAAATTAAGAGTTAGAGGATTACAATTTCGCAGTATGGTCCATTTTTTGGAGGAAAATATGTCATATACTTAAATTTTCTCTAATGCAGAATGTTTTACACACTATTTCTAAAGTGATATGCGTGACAAAATTTGTGGTTATTTTTCACACTTTCAATTTTTAAAACCCATCTTCTAAAAACAAACAAACAAATAAAAAGTTGAGTGGTATAACTTTTCAACGAGTTAAATTGGAAGTTTGATGTGTCTTGGTTTATTTTTTAAAAAACAATTTTCTTAATAAGGTGCAACATTTTTCCGTTTTAGTAGAACATATAAAAACAAAGTAACCATTCGCATCAGGCAATTTCTTACATTATGTTTCAGAAGAATAAACTTGTTTTTAATTAAAAAGGTCAATGTAAATTAATATCTCAAAATGTAATTACATTATTGCAAACAAGTACCTACCACAAGGTTGCTTGGCAACACTCAGGTAATAAATCTGTTCAAATTTCTGCATTTATAATCTATTCGATTCTAATTCCCTTTAACCCACAAAGTTCTAAAGCCTTCTGTGATATCGCCCTTTTGATTAGAGTTGGCGATGGAAACGATTATGTTTTGTCTCAAAGACCAAATTTTGTATGTAGTAGGCAATGCACAGCAATCGTTAATCGATAAGAGTTACTATAAATTGAACACTCACATAGTTTTGTCTTAAACAAGCGTTTGGTTCTCGGTGAATCGATGAAAACTTGAAGTACAAAAAAAAAAAAAAAAAAAAAAAAAAAACACTGTAAACAAGTTTCTCTGTGTCTGTCGCTGTGACGCCATTTTTTCGGTCAACAAGAACATAAAATAAAATTTAGTTCTAAAATTTTGGAATTTATTATCAGGTTGTTGGCCGCCCGTCGTAGCAGAGTTAGTTTCTTTTAAGCTCTAATGACCCCCAATTGATTCATAATTTGGTTTACCCCGCCCGTTTCTTATGAAGTTACTGACAGCGATGTAGAGGATGTTTATCTTGTTACTGTACAGCCCCGGGCTATTCCTAACACCTTCCCTTTCGTGGTGGAACAATCATCCGTATTTATTCAATAACATAAAAGCTACTCCGTTGTCACATAATACAGAGGTGAGCATGAACATACAGTCTGCGACCATCCACAAAAATAATATTCTCAGTTGTTAACCGTAATTGATTTCTAATATTGTCAGTTCTGTCTGAGCTTAAATTACAAAGGAAACGAAGCAAAACTTTGTTACATTAGAGATATTAAAATGTTTCGTCATCGTAGCGTATATTGTTGGAAATGAATTATCCGTGGCATTTATCTTATTTTACATGCATATTTTGTGGAGTAACAGTTATTTTCTACTCCTAAAACTCAAAGTCTTATTCGCAACTATGTTTTTGTTTTATTATAACCAGCACATTTTTTAAAGTAATTTATGAATTGAAATTACAAGATATTTTTATAGCCGATGCCCGTCAGAAAGAATAGGATTTTTAGATTACCTTACATACATACGAACTCAATCACTCATACTTACGGTTTACTCCAATATTAATTAGATAAGGATAATGCAGCCACGCCGATCTGCTGCTTTGTTACCATCCTCCCTCTTTATACTTGTTAAGGGTACACGCAGGTCGAGTTTGTAAACTCTGCATTTATGAGAATGTGTTGGTAAACAAAACTAGTCCATGCCATGAAACAATCACAATATTGACTAGAATATTTAAGAAAAATTGTTGGAAACAGATTTTTTATTCATGCCTTTAGTTTTTGAGAAAAAATTATAAACTTTTGAGAAATAATATTTTTCTCTAATTGTAGTGTGTTAATTAGATATTTTAATTAATATTCGTAAAATTGTAATCCATAAAGAAAAATACTCCCAAAATGTTTAAGTTATAGTTTTGGATGTTTCACTACAAAATTTAAAGGAATTCTCTCTGGTCCTGTGCTCAGGTACACTTAAAAACGATATAAAATAATTTGTAATCATCAGTAATGGATGCTTCAATCTTAATAACAGACTTCACACAGTGTTTAGTTATGAGTATTTAAATTACACATCATGTTGATTTTCACATACCAAAGAAGTACATTTGAAAGTAATTAGCAGAAATGAACTTTCGTGGCTCGACTGACGTTTACTTGACAAAACAATTGGTTTATATGCAGTATTTTTAAGTGACCATACTTGAACGGGCAAGTAGGAATTAACATAATAACTCACTGGTCTGCTTTGACCAGTCCAGAGTAAGATTTTGTCTCTTACGGTTGACGCAGGTAATTCTTTCTGCCGCACGTTTAGGCGCAATAATGACGCGGGTAATTCTTTCTGCCGCACGTTTAGGCGCAATATGACGCGGGTAATTCTTTCTGCCCCACGTTTAGGACGCCATAATGACGCAGGTAATTCTTTCTGCCCCACGTTTAGGACGCCATAATGACGCAGGTAATTCTTTCTGCCCAACGTTTAGGCGCAATATGACGCAGGTAATTCTTTCTGCCCAACGTTTAGGACGCAATATGACGCAGGTAATTCTTTCTGTCCCACGTTTAGGCGCTATATGACGCGGGTAATTCTTTCTGTCCCACGTTTAGGCGCAATATGACGCAGGTAATTCTTTCTGTCCCACGTTTAGGCGCAATATGACGCGGGTAATTCTTTCTGCCCCACGTTTAGGACGCAATATGACGCAGGTAATTCTTTCTGCCCCACGTTTAGGACGCAATATGACGCAGGTAATTCTTTCTGCCCCACGTTTAGGCGCAATATGACGCGGGTAATTCTTTCTGCCCCACGTTTAGGACGCAATATGACGCAGGTAATTCTTTCTGCCCCACGTTTAGGACGCAATATGACGCAGGTAATTCTTTCTGCCCCACGTTTAGGACGCAATATGACGCAGGTAATTCTTTCTGCCCCACGTTTAGGACGCAATATGACGCAGGTAATTCTTTCTGTCCTACGTTTAGGCGCAATATGACGCGGGTAATTCTTTCTGTCCCACGTTTAGGCGCAATATGACGCAGGTAATTCTTTCTGCCCAACGTTTAGGACGCAATATGACGCAGGTAATTCTTTCTGCCCAACGTTTAGGACGCAATATGACGCAGGTAATTCTTTCTGTCCCACGTTTAGGCGCAATATGACGCAGGTAATTCTTTCTGTCCCACGTTTAGGACGCAATATGACGCAGGTAATTCTTTCTGCCCCACGTTTAGGACGCAATATGACGCAGGTAATTCTTTCTGCCCAACGTTTAGGCGCAATATGACGCAGGTAATTCTTTCTGTCCCACGTTTAGGCGCAATATGACGCGGGTAATTCTTTCTGTCCCACGTTTAGGCGCAATATGACGCGGGTAATTCTTTCTGCCCCACGTTTAGGACGCAATATGACGCAGGTAATTCTTTCTGCCCCACGTTTAGGACGCAATATGACGCAGGTAATTCTTTCTGCCCCACGTTTAGGACGCAATATGACGCAGGTAATTCTTTCTGCCCCACGCTTAGGACGCAATATGACGCAGGTAATTCTTTCTGCCCCACGTTTAGGACGCCATAATGACGCAGGTAATTCTTTCTGCCCCACGTTTAGGACGCAATATGACGCAGGTAATTCTTTCTGCCCCACGTTTAGGACGCAATATGACGCAGGTAATTCTTTCTGCCCCACGTTTAGGACGCAATATGACGCAGGTAATTCTTTCTGCCCCACGTTTAGGACGCCATAATGACGCAGGTAATTCTTTCTGCCGCACGTTTAGGACGCAATATGACGCACGTAATTCTTTCTGCCCCACGTTTAGGACGCCATAATGACGCAGGTAATTCTTTCTGCCGCACGTTTAGGACGCAATATGACGCAGGTGATTCTTTCTGCCCCACGTTTAGGACGCCATATGACGCAGGTAATTCTTTCTACCCCACGTTAATACGCCATAATGACGCAGGTAATTCTTTCTGCCGCACGTTTAGGACGCAATATGACGCAGGTGATTCTTTCTGCCCCACGTTTAGGACGTCATATGACGCAGGTAATTCTTTCTACCCCACGTTTAGGACGCCATAATGACGCAGGTAATTCTTTCTGCCGCACGTTTAGGACGCAATATGATGCAGGTGATTCTTTCTGCCCCACGTTTAGGACGCCATATGACGCAGGTAATTCTTTCTGCCGCACGTTTAGGACGCAATATGACGCAGGTGATTCTTTCTGCCCCACGTTTAGGACGCCATATGACGCAGGTAATTCTTTCTACCCCAAGTTTAGGACGCCATATGACGCACGTAATTCTTTCTGCCCTACGTTTAGGCGCAATATGACGCAGCCACACTCCGTCCTCCAACAGTGAAGCAATACCTTTTGCCTCACGGTTGCTGCTTGTCTCCTCCCTATTGGTTCTTCTTTTGCCACGGCTGCTCCAGCATGAAACCTCAACCTCAGGGTATGCGTGGTTGTGTACAGAGAAACACACAAACGCTGTCTTGGAACACTTTTATTCACTATTTAAAATAATACTTTAGGTTTGCCGATCACTATTAAGTGCATATGATGATACTTTGTCTTTACCAAGACCGAAGAATATTAACTACAACTAAGCGTTCTACCCTCTAGCATGTTCGCCACCAAAGTTCACAACTCGACGAGAACGTCGTCCCGTCCTCGCCAGGCACTCAGGACAGACTGATCTACCCACGCTACTACAAGGAAAACCAACGCCTCAACTACCCCTCTCTCCCCTCAAACTTAGCGTCATGATGCTTAGAGAGTGGCCTTCACCAGGCTAAGTGCAGCTGCACTCGCTGGTACCAGGAAAAACTTGCTTCAATGGTATTTACCCTTTCTACCTGAGGCTGGTCCGTAGTTAACAAACCTGTGCCTGTCTTGTCTTTCTGTCGCTTTTACAGTCAACAATTTTCACAACGCTTCTCCTTTTTATACATACACTGATTTTAAATATATTATTACTTATTTTATATCACTATCCTTCTCAGATTATGATAACTATTGCCTTTATAATTCCGGCTTCACGGTTTACCAGTTAAACAAATCTGGACTTCACAGGGTGTTCCCAAACATAGTGCTACATTTTATATTAATCATGTAAATATCTCAAACATATGGCATTTTAGACGCAGTTTTGAGAAAAGAATGATACTTTTTATACGCAAAGAATAGTTTGGGATTCTGTTCAGAATCTACATGTCGCGTCCTTGGCACATGATATCAAATTTTATATTTATCCAAATAGGCTAACAGACCTCAAAACGCGTATTCTGTGTACCGACTCCCCTACAAGAAAGCAACAAATGGCGCACGGGTTTCACAGCTCGCATCAAGGTATGTCGTGTTCATCTGACTTTGAAGGATCAACATTTTTACTTTCCCTAGATTGCAGCCCATCCAAGAATTTCATACCGAGATTTCACTGAAAGTACACACTTTACTGCTCCCTCAATCAATAAATAAAATAAAAAAAAGCATTTTAGAGAAGGTCCGTGTGCGTGATATATTTGATTTTTAATGCAGTCAGGGAACATTATAGACATAGCCAATAATAATCGTGTGCACAATATAAACGTGTTGTTAATTAAAATTAATGTTTTAAAACATTTAAGAAATAAACATATACTACTGCTTAAAAATAATTAATATCATAAAGAGGATTATTTGTCAAATAACCAGAGATAATTCTATAAAAGCCTCTTTTATAATCCATAAACATTGGATAAAAATTTGTTTCCTAACTTTGCTACCATGATGCGAAAGTTATCCACAGTTTTACACAATCTACAGTTAGGTACCTCTTACAAGCTATTTCTAGTACTCTATGAGTAAATATCACTCCTTTGAGTTGTGATTTTGTCTCACGTAGTTTAAAGCTTGTGAATATCACTCCCTTAAGTTGTGATTTTGTCTCACGTAGTTTAAAGCTTGTGAATATCACTCCCTTAAGTTGCGATTTTGTCTCACGTAGTTTAAAGCTTCCGAATATCACTCCTTTAAGTTGTGATTTTGTCCCACGTAGTTTAAAGCTTGTGAATACCACTCCTTTGAGTTGTGCTTTTGTCCCACGCAGTTTAAAGCTTGTGAATATCACTCCTTTAAGTTGTGATTTTGTCCCGCGTAGTTTAAAGCTTCCGAATATCACTCCTTTAAGTTGTGATTTTGTCCCACGTAGTTTAAAGCTTCCGAATATAACTCCTTTAAGTTGTGATTTTGTCCCACGTAGTTTAAAGCTTGTGAATATCACTCCCTTAAGTTGTGCTTTTGTCCCACGCAGTTTAAAGCTTGTGAATATCACTCCTTTGAGCTGTGATTTTGTCCCACGTAGATTAAAGCTTCCGAATATCACTCCTTTAAGCTGTGCTTTTGTCCCACGTAGTTTAAAGCTTCCGAATATCACTCCTTTAAGCTGTGCTTTTGTCCCACGTAGTTTAAAGCTTGTGAATATCACTCCTTTGAGTTGTGATTTTGTCCCACGCAGTTTAAAGCTTCCGAATATCACTCCTTTAAGCTGTGCTTTTGTCCCACGTAGTTTAAAGCTTCCGAATATCACTCCTTTAAGTTGTGATTTTGTCCCACGTAGTTTAAAGCTTCCGAATATCACTCCCTTAAGTTGTGATTTTGTCCCACGTAGTTTAAAGCTTCCGAATATCACTCCTTTGAGTTGTGATTTTGTCCCACGTAGTTTAAAGCTTCCGAATATCACTCCTTTAAGTTGTGATTTTGTCCCACGTAGTTTAAAGCTTCCGAATATCACTCCTTTGAGTTGTGATTTTGTCCCACGCAGTTTAAAGCTTCCGAATATCACTCCTTTAAGCTGTGCTTTTGTCCCACGTAGTTTAAAGCTTCCGAATATCACTCCTTTAAGTTGTGATTTTGTCCCACGTAGTTTAAAGCTTCCGAATATCACTCCCTTAAGTTGTGATTTTGTCCCACGTAGTTTAAAGCTTCCGAACATCACTCCCTTAAGTTGTGATTTTGTCCCACGTAGTTTAAAGCTTGTGAATATCACTCCTTTAAGTTGTGATTTTGTCCCACGTAGTTTAAAGCTTGTGAATATCTCTCCTTTAAGTTGTGATTTTGTCCCACGTAGTTTAAAGCTTGTGAATATCACTCCTTTAAGTTGTGATTTTGTCCCACGTAGTTTAAAGATTGTGAATATCACTCCTGTGAGTTGTGCTTTTGTCCCACGTAGTTTAAAGCTTCCGAATATCACTCCTTTAAGTTGTGATTTTGTCTCACGTAGTTTAAAGCTTCCGAATATGACTCCTTTAAGTTGTGATTTTGTCCCACGTAGTTTAAAGCTTGTGAATATCACTCCCTTAAGTTGTGATTTTGTCCCACGTAGTTTAAAGCTTGTGAATATCACTCCTTTAAGTTGTGATTTTGTCCCACGTAGTTTAAAGCTTGTGAATATCACTCCTTTGAGTTGTGATTTTGTCCCACGTAGTTTAAAGCTTCCGAATATTACTCCTTTAAGTTGTGATTTTGTCCCACGTAGTTTAAAGCTTCCGAATATCACTCCTTTGAGTGGTGATTTTGTCTCACGTAGTTTAAAGCTTGTGAATATCACTCCCTTAAGTTGTGATTTTGTCTCACGTGGTTTAAAGCTTGTGAATGTCACTCCTTTAAGTTGTGATTTTGTCTCACGTAGTTTAAAGCTTGTGAATATCACTCCCTTAAGTTGCGATTTTGTCTCACGTAGTTTAAAGCTTCCGAATATCACTCCTTTAAGTTGTGATTTTGTCCCACGTAGTTTAAAGCTTGTGAATATCACTCCCTTAAGTTGTGATTTTGTCCCACATAGTTTAAAGCTTGTGAATATCACTCCTTTAAGTTGTGATTTTGTCCCACATAGTTTAAAGCTTGTGAATATCACTCCTTTGAGTTGTGCTTTTGTCCCACGCAGTTTAAAGCTTGTGAATACCACTCCATTGAGTTGTGCTTTTGTCCCACGCAGTTTAAAGCTTGTGAATATCACTCCCTTAAGTTGTGATTTTGTCCCACATAGTTTAAAGCTTGTGAATATCACTCCTTTAAGTTGTGATTTTGTCCCAAATAGTTTAAAGCTTGTGAATATCACTCCTTTGAGTTGTGCTTTTGTCCCACGCAACTTAAAGCTTGTGAATATCACTCCTTTAAGCTGTGATTTTGTCCCACATAGTTTAAAGCTTGTGAATATCACTCCTTTGAGGTGTGATTTTGTCCCACATAGTTTAAAGCTTGTGAATATCACTCCTTTAAGTTGTGATTTTGTCCCACATAGTTTAAAGCTTATGAATATCACTCCTTTGAGTTGTGCTTTTGTCCCACGCAGTTTAAAGCTTGTGAATATCACTCCTTTAAGTTGTGATTTTGTCCCACATAGTTTTAAGCTTGTGAATATCACTCCTTTAAGTTGTGATTTTATCCCACGTAGTTTAAAGCTTGTGAATACCACTCCTTTAAGTTGTGATTTTGTCCCACGTAGTTTAAAGCTTGTGAATACCACTCCTTTGAGTTGTGCTTTTGTCCCACGCAGTTTAAAGCTTGTGAATATCACTCCTTTAAGTTGTGATTTTGTCCCGCGTAGTTTAAAGCTTCCGAATATCACTCCTTTAAGTTGTGATTTTGTCCCACGTAGTTTAAAGCTTCCGAATATAACTCCTTTAAGTTGTGATTTTGTCCCACGTAGTTTAAAGCTTGTGAATATCACTCCCTTAAGTTGTGCTTTTGTCCCACGCAGTTTAAAGCTTGTGAATATCACTCCTTTGAGCTGTGATTTTGTCCCACGTAGATTAAAGCTTCCGAATATCACTCCTTTAAGCTGTGCTTTTGTCCCACGTAGTTTAAAGCTTCCGAATATCACTCCTTTAAGCTGTGCTTTTGTCCCACGTAGTTTAAAGCTTGTGAATATCACTCCTTTGAGTTGTGATTTTGTCCCACGCAGTTTAAAGCTTCCGAATATCACTCCTTTAAGCTGTGCTTTTGTCCCACGTAGTTTAAAGCTTCCGAATATCACTCCTTTAAGTTGTGATTTTGTCCCACGTAGTTTAAAGCTTCCGAATATCACTCCCTTAAGTTGTGATTTTGTCCCACGTAGTTTAAAGCTTCCGAATATCACTCCTTTGAGTTGTGATTTTGTCCCACGTAGTTTAAAGCTTCCGAATATCACTCCTTTAAGTTGTGATTTTGTCCCACGTAGTTTAAAGCTTCCGAATATCACTCCTTTGAGTTGTGATTTTGTCCCACGCAGTTTAAAGCTTCCGAATATCACTCCTTTAAGCTGTGCTTTTGTCCCACGTAGTTTAAAGCTTCCGAATATCACTCCTTTAAGTTGTGATTTTGTCCCACGTAGTTTAAAGCTTCCGAATATCACTCCCTTAAGTTGTGATTTTGTCCCACGTAGTTTAAAGCTTCCGAACATCACTCCCTTAAGTTGTGATTTTGTCCCACGTAGTTTAAAGCTTGTGAATATCACTCCTTTAAGTTGTGATTTTGTCCCACGTAGTTTAAAGCTTGTGAATATCTCTCCTTTAAGTTGTGACTTTGTCCCACGTAGTTTAAAGCTTGTGAATATCACTCCTTTAAGTTGTGATTTTGTCCCACGTAGTTTAAAGATTGTGAATATCACTCCTGTGAGTTGTGCTTTTGTCCCACGTAGTTTAAAGCTTCCGAATATCACTCCTTTAAGTTGTGATTTTGTCTCACGTAGTTTAAAGCTTCCGAATATGACTCCTTTAAGTTGTGATTTTGTCCCACGTAGTTTAAAGCTTGTGAATATCACTCCCTTAAGTTGTGATTTTGTCCCACGTAGTTTAAAGCTTGTGAATATCACTCCTTTAAGTTGTGATTTTGTCCCACGTAGTTTAAAGCTTGTGAATATCACTCCTTTGAGTTGTGATTTTGTCCCACGTAGTTTAAAGCTTCCGAATATTACTCCTTTAAGTTGTGATTTTGTCCCACGTAGTTTAAAGCTTCCGAATATCACTCCTTTGAGTGGTGATTTTGTCTCACGTAGTTTAAAGCTTGTGAATATCACTCCCTTAAGTTGTGATTTTGTCTCACGTGGTTTAAAGCTTGTGAATGTCACTCCTTTAAGTTGTGATTTTGTCTCACGTAGTTTAAAGCTTGTGAATATCACTCCCTTAAGTTGCGATTTTGTCTCACGTAGTTTAAAGCTTCCGAATATCACTCCTTTAAGTTGTGATTTTGTCCCACGTAGTTTAAAGCTTGTGAATATCACTCCCTTAAGTTGTGATTTTGTCCCACATAGTTTAAAGCTTGTGAATATCACTCCTTTAAGTTGTGATTTTGTCCCACATAGTTTAAAGCTTGTGAATATCACTCCTTTGAGTTGTGCTTTTGTCCCACGCAGTTTAAAGCTTGTGAATACCACTCCATTGAGTTGTGCTTTTGTCCCACGCAGTTTAAAGCTTGTGAATATCACTCCCTTAAGTTGTGATTTTGTCCCACATAGTTTAAAGCTTGTGAATATCACTCCTTTAAGTTGTGATTTTGTCCCACATAGTTTAAAGCTTGTGAATATCACTCCTTTGAGTTGTGCTTTTGTCCCACGCAACTTAAAGCTTGTGAATATCACTCCTTTAAGCTGTGATTTTGTCCCACATAGTTTAAAGCTTGTGAATATCACTCCTTTGAGGTGTGATTTTGTCCCACATAGTTTAAAGCTTGTGAATATCACTCCTTTAAGTTGTGATTTTGTCCCACATAGTTTAAAGCTTATGAATATCACTCCTTTGAGTTGTGCTTTTGTCCCACGCAGTTTAAAGCTTGTGAATATCACTCCTTTAAGTTGTGATTTTGTCCCACATAGTTTAAAGCTTGTGAATATCACTCCTTTAAGTTGTGATTTTGTCCCACGTAGTTTAAAGCTTGTGAATATCACTCCTTTGAGTGGTGATTTTGTCTCACGTAGTTTAAGGCCTATGAATATCACTCCTTTGAGTGGTGATTTTATCCCACGTAGTTTAAAGCTTGTGAATATCACTCCTTTGAGTGGTGATTTTGTCTCACGTAGTTTAAGGCCTATGAATATCACTACTTTGAGTGGTGATTTTGTCTCACGTAGTTTAAAGCGTGTGAATATCACTCCCTTAAGTTGTGATTTTGTCCCACGTAATTTAAAGCTTGTGAATATCACTCCTTTGAGTGGTGATTTTGTCTCACGTAGTTTAAAGCTTCCGAATATCACTCCTTTAAGTTGTGATTTTGTCCCACGTAGTTTAAAGCTTGTGAATATCACTCCTTTGAGTGGTGCTTTTATCTCACGTAGTTTAAAGCTTGTGAATATCACTCCTTTGAGTGGTGATTTTGTCTCACGTAGTTTAAGGCCTATGAATATCACTGCTTAGAGCTGTGATTTTGTCTCACGTAGTTTAAAGCTTGTGAATATCACTCCTTTGAGTTATGATTTTGTCTCACGTAGTTTAAAGCTTGTGAATATCACTTCTTTGAACTGTGATTTTGTCTCACGTAGTTTAAGGTCTATGAATATCACTCCTTTGAGCTGTGATTTTATCTCACGTAGTTTAAAGCTTGTGAATATCACTCCTTTGAGCTGTGATTTTGTCTCACGTAGTTTAAAGCTTGTGAATATCACTCCTTTGAGTTGTGATTTTGTCTCACGTAGTTTAAAGCTTGTGAATATCACTTCTTTGATATGTGATTTTTTTCTCACGTAGTTTATGGCCGATGAATATCACTCCTTTGAGCGGTGATTTTGTCTCACGTAGTTTAAAGCTTGTGAATATCACTTCTTTGAGCTGTGATTTTGTCTCACGTAGTTTAAGGTCTATGAATATCACTCCTTTGAGCTGTGATTTTTTTCTCACGTAGTTTAAAGCTTGTGAATATCACTCCTTTGAGCTGTGATTTTGTCTCACGTAGTTTAAAGCTTGTGAATATCACACCTTTGAGCTGTGATTTTGTCTCACGTAGTTTAAAGCTTGTGAACATCACTTCTTTGAGTTGTGGTTTTGTCTCACGTAGTTTAAAGCTTGTGAATATCACTCCTTTGAGCTGTGATTTTGTCTCACGTAGTTTAAAGCTTATGAATATCACTCCCTTGAGTTGTGATTTTGTCTCACGTAGTTTAAAGCTTGAGAATATCAGTTCTTTGAGCTGTGATTTTGTCTCACGTAGTTTTAGGCCTATGAATATCACTCCTTTGAGCTGTGATTTTGTCTCACGTAGTTTAAAGCTTGTGAATATCACTTCTTTGAGCTGTGATTTTGTCACACGTAGTTTAAGGCCTATGAATATCACTCCTTTGAGCTGTGATTTTGTCTCACGTAGTTTAAAGCTTGTGAATATCACTCCTTTGAGTTGTGATTTTGTCTCACGTAGTTTAAAGCTTGTGAATATCACTCCTTTGAGTTGTAATTTTGTCTCGCGTAGTTTAAAGCTTGTGAATATTACTTCTTTGAGCTGTGATTTTGTCTCACGTAGTATAAGGTCTATGAATATCACTTCTTTGAGCTGTGATTTTATCTCACGTAGTTTAAAGCTTGTGAATATCACTCCTTTGAGCTGTGATTTTGTCTCACGTAGTTTAAAGCTTGTGAATATCACTCCTTTGAGTTGTGTTTTTGTCTCACGTAGTTTAAGGCCTATGAATATCACTCCTTTGAGTGGTGATTTTGTCTCACGTAGTTTAATGCTTGTGAATATCACTTCTTTGAGCTGTGATTTTGTCTCCCGTAGTTTAAGGTCTATGAATATCACTCCTTTCAGCTGTGATTTTTTTCTCACGTAGTTTAAAGCTTGTGAATATCACTCCTTTGAGCTGTGATTTTGTCTCACGTAGTTTAAAGCTTGTGAATATCACTCCTTTGAGTTGTGATTTTGTCTCACGTAGTTTAAAGCTTGTGAATATCACTTCTTTGTGCTGTGATTTTTTTCTCACGTAGTTTAAGGCCTATGTATATCACTCCTTTGAGCTGTGATTTTGTCTCACGTAGTTTAAAGCTTGTGAATATCACTCCTTTGAGTTGCGATTTTGTCTCACGTAGTTTAAAGCTTGTGAATATCACTCCTTTGAGTTGTGATTTTGTCTCACGTAGTTTAAAGCTTGTGAATATCACTTCTTTGAGCTGTGATTTTGTCTCACGTAGTTTAAGGTCTATGAATATCACTCCTTTGAGCTGTGATTTTATCTCACGTAGTTTAAGGCCGTTGAATATCACTCCTTTGAGCTGTGATTTTGTCTCCCGTAGTTTAAAGCTTGTGAATATCACTCCCTTGAGTTGTGATTTTGTCTCACGTAGTTTAAAGCTTGTGAATATCACTTCTTTGATATGTGATTTTTTTCTCACGTAGTTTATGGCCGATGAATATCACTCCTTTGAGCTGTGATTTTGTCTCACGTAGTTTAAAGCTTGTGAATATCACTCCTTTGAGTTGTGATTTTGTCTCACGTAGTTTAAAGCTTGTGAATATCACTTCTTTGATATGTGATTTTTTTCTCACGTAGTTTATGGCCTATGAATATCACTCCTATGAGCTGTGATTTAGTCTCACGTAGTTTAATGCTTGTGAATATCACTTCTTTGAGCTGTGATTTTGTCTCCCGTAGTTTAACGTCTATGAATATCACTCCTTTCAGCTGTGATTTTTTTCTCACGTAGTTTAAAGCTTGTGAATATCACTCCCTTAAGTTGTGATTTTGTCCCACGTAGTATAAAGCTTGTGAATATCACTCCTTTAAGTTGTGATTTTGTCCCACGTAGTTTAAAGCTTCCGAATATCACTCCTTTAAGTTGTGATTTCGTCCCAGGTAGTTTAAAGCTTCCGAATATCACTCCTTTAAGTTGTGATTTTGTCCCACGTAGTTTAAAGCTTGTGAATATCACTCCCTTAAGTTGTGCTTTTGTCCCACGCAGTTTAAAGCTTGTGAATATCACTCCTTTGAGCTGTGATTTTGTCCCACGTAGTTTAAAGCTTCCGAATATCACTCCTTTAAGCTGTGCTTTTGTCCCACGTAGCTTAAAGCTTCCGAATATCACTCCTTTAAGCTGTGCTTTTGTCCCACGTAGTTTAAAGCTTCTGAATATCACTCCTTTGAGCTGTGCTTTTGTCCCACGTAGTTTAAAGCTTGTGAATATCACTCCCTTAAGTTGTGATTTTGTCCCACGTAGTTTAAAGCTTCCGAACATCACTCCTTTAAGTTGTGATTTTGTCCCACGTAGTTTAAAGCTTGTGAATATCACTCCTTTAAGTTGTGATTTTGTCCCACGTAGTTTAAAGCTTGTGAATATCTCTCCTTTAAGTTGTGATTTTGTCCCACGTAGTTTAAAGCTTGTGAATATCACTCCTTTATGTTGTGATTTTGTCCCACGTAGTTTAAAGATTGTGAATATCACTCCTGTGAGCTGTGCTTTTGTCCCACGTAGTTTAAAGCTACCGAATATCACTCCTTTAAGTTGTGATTTTGTCTCACGTAGTTTAAAGCTTCCGAATATCACTCCTTTAAGTTGTGATTTTGTCCCACGTAGTTTAAAGCTTGTGAATATCACTCCCTTAAGTTGTGATTTTGTCCCACATAGTTTAAAGCTTGTGAATATCACTCCTTTAAGTTGTGATTTTGTCCCACGTAGTTTAAAGCTTGTGAATATCACTCCTTTAAGTTGTGATTTTGTCCCAAGTAGTTTAAAGCTTGTGAATATCACTCCTTTGAGTTGTGATTTTGTCCCACGTAGTTTAAAGCATCCGAATATCACTCCTTTGAGTGGTGATTTTGTCTCACGTAGTTTAAAGCTTGTGAATATCACTCCCTTAAGTTGTGATTTTGTCTCACGTGGTTTAAAGCTTGTGAATGTCACTCCTTTAAGTTGTGATTTTGTCTCACGTAGTTTAAAGCTTGTGAATATCACTCCTTTAAGTTGTGATTTTGTCCCACGTAGTTTAAAGCTTGTGAATATCACTCCCTTAAGTTGTGATTTTGTCCCACGTAGTTTAAAGCTTGTGAATATCATTCCTTTAAGTTGTGATTTTGTCCCACGTAGTTTAAGGCTTATGAATATCACTCCATTAAGTTGTGATTTTGTCCCACGTAGTTTAAAGCTTGTGAATATCACTCCTTTAAGTTGTGATTTTGTCCCACGTAGTTTAAACCTTCCGAATATCACCCTTTGAGTGGTGATTTTTTCTCACGTAGTTTAAAGCTTGTGAATATCACTCCCTTAAGTTGTGATTTTGTCTCACGTGGTTTAAAGCTTGTGAATGTCACTCCTTTAAGTTGTGGTTTTGTCTCACGTAGTTTAAAGCTTGTGAATATCACTCCCTTAAGTTGCGAGTTTGTCTCACGTAGTTTAAAGTTTCCGAATATCACTCCTTTAAGTTGTGATTTTGTCCCACGTAGTTTAAAGCTTGTAAATACCACTCCTTTGAGTTGTGCTTTTGTCCCACGCAGTTTAAAGCTTGTGAATATCACTCCTTTAAGTTGTGATTTTGTCCCGCGTAGTTTAAAGCTTCCGAATATCACTCCCTTAAGTTGTGCTTTTGTCCCACGCAGTTTAAAGCTTGTGAATATCACTCCTTTGAGCTGTGATTTTGTCCCACGTAGCTTAAAGCTTCCGAATATCACTCCTTTAAGCTGTGCTTTTGTCCCACGTAGTTTAAAGCTTCCGAATATCACTCCTTTAAGCTGTACTTTTGTCCCACGTAGTTTAAAGCTTGTGAATATCACTCCTTTGAGTTGTGATTTTGTCCCACGCAGTTTAAAGCTTCCGAATATCACTCCTTTGAGTTGTGATTTTGTCCCACGCAGTTTAAAGCTTCCGAATATCACTCCCTTAAGTTGTGATTTTGTCCCACGTAGTTTAAAGCTTCCGAACATCACTCCTTTAAGTTGTGATTTTGTCCCACGTAGTTTAAAGCTTGTGAATATCACTCCTTTAAGTTGTGATTTTGTCCCACGTAGTTTAAAGCTTGTGAATATCTCTCCTTTAAGTTGTGATTTTGTCCCACGTAGTTTAAAGCTTGTGAATATCACTCCTTTAAGTTGTAATTTTGTCCCACGTAGTTTAAAGATTGTGAATATCACTCCTGTGAGTTGTGCTTTTGTCCCACGTAGTTTAAAGCTTCCGAATATCACTCCTTTAAGTTGTGATTTTGTCTCACGTAGTTTAAAGCTTCCGAATATCACTCCTTTAAGTTGTGATTTTGTCCCACGTAGTTTAAAGCTTGTGAATATCACTCCCTTAAGTTGTGATTTTGTCCCACGTAGTTTAAAGCTTGTGAATATCACTCTTTTAAGTTGTGATTTTGTCCCACGTAGTTTAAAGCTTGTGAATATCACTCCTTTAAGTTGTGATTTTGTCCCACGTAGTTTAAAGCTTCCGAATATTACTCCTTTAAGTTGTGATTTTGTCCCACGTAGTTTAAAGCTTCCTAATATCACCCCTTTGAGTGGTGATTTTGTCCCACGTAGTTTAAAGCTTCCGAATATCACCCCTTTGAGTGGTGATTTTGTCTCACGTAGTTTAAAGCTTGTGAATATCACTCCCTTAAGTTGTGATTTTGTCTCACGTGGTTTAAAGCTTATGAATGTCACTCCTTTAAGTTGTGATTTTGTCTCACGTAGTTTAAAGCTTGTGAATATCACTCCCTTAAGTTGCGATTTTGTCTCACGTAGTTTAAAGCTTCCGAATATCACTCCTTTAAGTTGTGATTTTGTCCCACGTAGTTTAAAGCTTGTGAATACCACTCCTTTGAGTTGTGCTTTTGTCCCACGCAGTTTAAAGCTTGTGAATATCACTCCCTTAAGTTGTGATTTTGTCCCACATAGTTTAAAGCTTGTGAATATCACTCCTTTGAGTTGTGTTTTTGTCTCACGTAGTTTACGGCCTATGAATATCACTCCTTTGAGTGGTGATTTTGTCTCACGTAGTTTAATGCTTGTGAATATCACTTCTTTGAGCTGTGATTTTGTCTCCCGTAGTTTAAGGTCTATGAATATCACTCCTTTCAGCTGTGATTTTGTCCCACATAGTTTAAAGCTTGTGAATATCACTCCTTTAAGGTGTGATTTTGTCCCACATAGTTTAAAGCTTGTGAATATCACTCCTTTAATTTGTGATTTTGTCCCACATAGTTTAAAGCTTATGAATATCACTCCTTTGAGTTGTGCTTTTGTCCCACGCAGTTTAAAGCTTGTGAATATCACTCCTTTAAGTTGTGATTTTGTCCCACGTAGTTTAAAGCTTGTGAATATCACTCCTTTGAGTGGTGATTTTGTCTCACGTAGTTTAAGGCCTATGAATATCACTCCTTTGAGTGGTGATTTTATCTCACGTAGTTTAAAGCTTGTGAATATCACTCCTTTGAGTGGTGATTTTGTCTCACGTAGTTTAAGGCCTATGAATATCACTGCTTTGAGTGGTGATTTTGTCTCACGTAGTTTAAAGCGTGTGAATATCACTCCCTTATGTTGTGATTTTGTCCCACGTAATTTAAAGCTTGTGAGTATCACTCCTTTGAGTGGTGATTTTGTCTCACGTAGTTTAAGGCCTATGAATATCACTCCTTTGAGTGGTGATTTTATCTCACGTAGTTTAAAGCTTGTGAATATCACTCCTTTGAGTGGTGATTTTGTCTCACGTAGTTTAAGGCCTATGAATATCACTACTTTGAGTGGTGAAGTTGTCTCACGTAGTTTAAAGCTTCCGAATATCACTCCTTTAAGTTGTGATTTTGTCCCACGTAGTTTAAAGCTTGTGAATATCACTCCTTTGAGTGGTGCTTTTATCTCACGTAGTTTAAAGCTTGTGAATATCACTCCTTTGAGTGGTGATTTTGTCTCACGTAGTTTAAGGCCTATGAATATCACTGCGTAGAGCTGTGATTTTGTCTCACGTAGTTTAAAGCTTGTGAATATCACTCCTTTGAGTTGTGATTTTGTCTCACGTAGTTCAAAGCTTGTGAATATCACTCCTTTGAGTTATGATTTTGTCTCACGTAGTTTAAAGCTTGTGAATATCACTTCTTTGAGCTGTGATTTTGTCTCACGTAGTTTAAGGGCTATGAATATCACTCCTTTGAGCTGTGATTTTATCTCACGTAGTTTAAAGCTTGTGAATATCACTCCTTTGAGCTGTGATTTTGTCTCACGTAGTTTAAAGCTTGTGAATATCACTCCTTTGAGTTGTGATTTTGTCTCACGTAGTTTAAAGCTTGTGAATATCACTCCTTTGAGCTGTGATTTTGTCTCACGTAGTTTAAAGCTTGTGAACATCACTTCTTTGAGCTGTGGTTTTGTCTCACGTAGTTTAAAGCTTGTGAATATCACTCCTTTGAGCTGTGATTTTGTCTCACGTAGTTTAAAGCTTATGAATATCACTCCCTTGAGTTGTGATTTTGTCTCACGTAGTTTAAAGCTTGTGAATATCACTTCTTTGAGCTGTGATTTTGTCTCACGTGGTTTTAGGCCTATGAATATCACTCCTTTGAGCTGTGATTTTGTCTCACGTAGTTTAAAGCTTGTGAATATCACTTCTTTGAGCTGTGATTTTGTCTCACGTAGTTTAAGGCCTATGAATATCACTCCTTTGAGCTGTGATTTTGTCTCACGTAGTTTAAAGCTTGTGAATATCACTCCTTTGAGTTGTGATTTTGTCTCACGTAGTTTAAAGCTTCTGAATATCACTCCTTTGAGTTGTAATTTTGTCTCACGTAGTTTAAAGCTTGTGAATATCACTTCTTTGAGCTGTGATTTTGTCTCACGTAGTTTAAGGTCTATGAATATCACTTCTTTGAGCTGTGATTTTATCTCACATAGTTTAAAGCTTGTGAATATCACTCCTTTGAGCTGTGATTTTGTCTCACGTAGTTTAAAGCTTGTGAATATCACTCCTTTGAGTTGTGTTTTTGTCTCACGTAGTTTAAGGCCTATGAATATCACTCCTTTGAGCTGTGATTTTGTCTCACGTAGTTTAATGCTTGTGAATATCACTTCTTTGAGCTGTGATTTTGTCTCCCGTAGTTTAAGGTCTATGAATATCACTCCTTTCAGCTGTGATTTTTTTCTCACGTAGTTTAAAGCTTGTGAATATCACTCCTTTGAGCTGTGATTTTGTCTCACGTAGTTTAAAGCTTGTGAATATCACTCCTTTGAGTTGTGATTTTGTCTCACGTAGTTTAAAGCTTGTGAATATCACTTCTTTGTGCTGTGATTTTTTTCTCACGTAGTTTAAGGCCTATGTATATCACTCCTTTGAGCTGTGATTTTGTCTCACGTAGTTTAAAGCTTGTGAATATCACTCCTTTGAGTTGCGATTTTGTCTCACGTAGTTTAAAGCTTGTGAATATCACTCCTTTGAGTTGTGATTTTGTCTCACGTAGTTTAAAGCTTGTGAATATCACTTCTTTGAGCTGTGATTTTGTCTCACGTAGTTTAAGGTCTATGAATATCACTCCTTTGAGCTGTGATTTTATCTCACGTAGTTTAAAGCTTGTGAATATCACTCCTTTGAGCTGTGATTTTGTCTCACGCAGTTTAAAGCTTGTGAATATCACTCCTTTGAGTTGTGATTTTGTCTCACGTAGTTTAAAGCTTGTGAATATCACTTCTTTGATATGTGATTTTTTTCTCACGTAGTTTATGGCCTATGAATATCACTCCTTTGAGCTGTGATTTTGTCTCACGTAGTTTAATGCTTGTGAATATCACTTCTTTGAGCTGTGATTTTGTCTCCCGTAGTTTAAGGTCTATGAATATCACTCCTTTCAGCTGTGATTTTTTTCTCACGTAGTTTAAAGCTTGTGAATATCACTCCTTTGAGCTGTGATTTTGTCTCATGTAGTTTAAAGCTTGTGAATATCACTCCTTTGAGTTGTGATTTTGTCTCACGTAGTTTAAAGCTTGTGAATATCACTTCTTTGTGCTGTGATTTTTTTCTCACGTAGTTTAAGGCCTATGTATATCACTCCTTTGAGCTGTGATTTTGTCTCACGTAGTTTAAAGCTTGTGAATATCACTCCTTTGAGTTGCGATTTTGTCTCACGTAGTTTAAAGCTTGTGAATATCACTTCTTTGAGCTGTGATTTTGTCTCACGTAGTTTAAGGTCTATGAATATCACTCCTTTGAGCTGTGATTTTATCTCACGTAGTTTAAAGCTTGTGAATATCACTCCTTTGAGCTGTGATTTTGTCTCACGTAGTTTAAAGCTTTTGAATATCACTCCTTTGAGTTGTGATTTTGTCTCACGTAGTTTAAAGCTTGTGAATATCACTTCTTGATATGTGATTTTTTTCTCACGTAGTTTATGGCCGATGAATATCACTCCTTTGAGCTGTGATTTTGTCTCACGTAGTTTAAAGCTTGTGAATGTCACTCCTTTGAGTTGTGATTTTGTCTCACGTAGTTTAAAGCTTGTGAATATCACTTCTTTGAGCTGCGATTTTGTCTCAGGTAGTTTAAGGCCTATGAATATCACTCCTTTGAGCTGTGATTTTGTCTCACGTAGTTTAAGGCCTATGAATATCACTCCTTTGAGTTGTGATTTTGTCTCATATGGTTTGAATTTGGGGATGACATTAGTAACTGTCACTTGTTCACTTACAAAGAACGATCTGCAGAGAGCCTCCATGGGTGAGTGTGAACAGCATAAATTAAAAACGAAAAGTTGTATTAACATTCTACTTGGTGTTGAAAAGAATGCGACACAAAAATCTTCAGTAAAATCCCTCCATCCCAAATTATCGTTTAATTGGTAAATTGTTCAAGATTTTCGGTCTTTCCAAAACCGGCTCTAACGATTTGGATAAAAGTGTCATATGTTTAAGATATTTACATGAGAAATAAAGTGTATATCTTGAATTTGCTGGCAATAGTCTGTGAATTCTTCTTCGTTCGGAAGCAATATTGTATAACTGGTGAATGTAGGAGATGCACAAACCAGAGTAGATCTCTTTAAAACACACAATTTATCTGAAATAACTTTTTTGTGACATCAGCAATTTCCAATTATTGATTTTAATGCTTCAATATTAGATCAGTTTTAAAGCGCTCTTGCCATTCAGTTGTTTGCCGCGACGCCATATTTCAAGGCCAGCATATAGCGACCTGGTTGTTAAACATCTGACTATCACTTCAGTGTCGTCTTGTACCCAATGAAATATCTCGATTAGCATGGAGTAGTAGAAAAATATGCTTTCGTAAGAAACGGTAATGTGAATGTAACGCATTAGGTGTTTAGAAATACCAGAGCAGTGAGAAATATTCTGTACGCGAGTTTTATTAACTAATCATGTGCAGCTTTCAGAAATTTCACTTGTGATTATCGCTATAAGTTTGTTTACCTCACTTCATATTTCTAGGTAGCCTTGTGCCTTCCACGGTACTGTAGGTAATATATTTGTAGTGAGGCGGACAGAAAAGGGGCTGAAATGATAAGAAGTGAATTTTACAAACCAACTGGAATACACACTTTATTGAAAGTCTGTCAGATTAATGGAATGAAACTAGCAGACGAAAGTCGAGCAGTAATTTGTGTAAAATATGAAGCACTCTCTCTCTCTCTCTCTCTCTCTCTCTCTGAATGGTAATGAGAGGGCGACAGGTGGATAACTACTTGGCTGGATATCAGCCAAACAAGCGAGCATCGTACAGCCCTCCCGCCATCTTGTCACGTTGTCATTAGTGACCGAAATATTTAACAGCAATATTCCGTGTTCAACAATATCGTCTTACACACGGATTCTCAAGAAACTTAGCAACACCATATTTCTGTTGCCACTGCCGCATCTTATATGGCTCTGTCCGTATTTTTATCCTATCGAACGTAACCACAATGGTTTTCCTTAAGACCATTTCCTAAAATACCACTATTTAAAGTGTGCAATTATAATAATCGTCAAGTATGATATCACCCGCTCCATTCTTCCCCAATTAATATATTTTCCCTCGTCCACTTTTATTAAAAAAATTCAAGCCCATCTAGGAATTAGCATGATCCTACAACATTAGCACATTGATCCTATTAGGACTGCAATGCCAAGACTTAGATTATGCGAGAAGTCAAATTCTAGTTTCACCTGATAACGTTAGGATGAGACTTCATCCTTTTAGGACTCAAACCTCTCTTACAGATCCAAGCAATATCATCCTTGTCGGTATTTCATTTGATCCTCTTAGGATCGTAATATACATTTCACTTCATCTGCTTGGATTCTAATGTGTATTACAGTCTTGAAATTCACTGGATCCAATCGACATTCCCAGAAATATTGCTGATAAACTGGATCCTGTTAGGATCATAGCCTCATTACAAACATTAGATCCCCCTGAAGACTTCTGATAAACTGGATCCTGTTAGGATCATAGCCTCATTACAAACATAAGATCCCCCTGAAAGACTTCTGATAAACTAGATCCTGTTAGGATCACAACCTCATTACAAACATTAGATCCCCCTGAAAGACTTCTGATAAACTAGATCCTGTTAGGATCATAGCCTCATTACAAACATAAGATCCCCTGAAAGACTTCTGATAAACTAGATCCCGTTAGGGTTATAGCCTCATTACAAACATTAAATCCCCCTGAAAGACTTCTGATAAACTGGATCCTGTTAGGATCATAGCCTCGTTACAAATGTTAGATCCCCCTGAAAGACTTCTGATAAACTAGATCCTGTTAGGATCATAGCCTCGTTACAAACATTAGATCCCCGTAAAAGACTTCTGATAAACTAGATCCTGTTAGGATCATAGCCTCGTTACATACATTAGATCCCCGTGAAAGACTTCTATTAAACTAGATCCTGTTACGATCATAGCCTCGTTACATACATTAGATCCCCCTGAAAGACTTCTGATAAACTAGATCCTGTTAGGATCATAGCCTCGTTACAAACATCAGATCCCCCCTGAAAGACTTCTGATAAACTAGATCCTGTTAGATTCATAGACTCGTTACAAACATTAGATCCCCCTGAAAGACTTCTATTAAACTAGATCCTGTTAGAATCATAGCCTCATTACAAACATTAGATTCCCTGAAAGACTACTGATAAACTAGATCCTGTTAGGATCATAGCCTCATTACAAACATTAGATTCCCTGAAAGACTTCTGATAAACTGAATCCTGTTTGGATCATAGCCTCATTACAAACATAAGATCCCCTGAAAGACTTCTGATAAACTAGATCCTGTTAGGATCATAGCCTCGTTACAAACATTAGATCCCCGTGATAGACTTCTGATAAACTAGATCCTGTTAGGATCATAGCCTCGTTACATACATCAGATCCCCCTGAAAGGCTTCTGATAAACTAGATCGTGTTAGGATCATAGCCTCATTACAAACATTAGATTCCCTGAAAGACTTCTGATAAACTAGATCCTGTTAGGATCATAGCCTCGTTACATACATTAGATCCCCGTGAAAGACTTCTGATAAACTAGATCCTGTTAGGATCACAGCCGCATTACAAACATTAGATCCCCGGGAAAGACTTCTGATAAACTAGATGCTGTTAGGATCATAGCCTCATTACAAAGATTAGATTCCCTGAAAGACTTCTGATAAACTGAATCCTGTTAGGATCATAGCCTCATTACAAACATAAGATCCCCTGAAAGACTTCTGATTAACTGTATCCTGTTAGGATCACAGCCTCATTACAAACATTAGATTCCCTGAAAGACTTCTGATAAACTAGATCCTGTTAGGATCATAGCCTCGTTACATACATCAGATCCCCCTGAAAGACTTCTGATAAACTAGATCCTGTTAGGATCATAGCCTCGTTACATACATTAGATCCCCCTGAAAGACTTCTGATAAACTAGATCCTGTTAGGATCACAGCCTCATTACAAACATTAGATTCCCTGAAAGACTTCTGATAAACTAGATCCTGTTAGGATCACAGCCTCATTACAAACATTAGATTCCCTGAAAGACTTCTGATAAACTAGATCCTGTTAGGATCATAGCCTCGTTACATACATCAGATCCCCCTGAAAGACTTCTGATAAACTAGATCCTGTTAGGATCATAGCCTCGTTACAAACATTAGATTCCCTGAAAGACTTCTGATAAACTAGATCCTGTTAGGATCACAGCCTCATTACAAACATTAGATTCCCTGAAAGACTTCTGATAAACTAGATCCTGTTAGGAGCATAGCCTCGTTACAAACATTAGATTCGCTGAAAGACTTCTGATAAACTGGATCCTGTTAGGATCATAGCCTCATTACAAACATTAGATTCCCTGAAAGACTTCTGATAAACTGGATCCTGTTAGGATCATAGCCTCATTACAAACATTAGATCCCCCTGAAAGACTTCTGATAAACTAGATCCTGTTAGGATCACAGCCTCGTTACAAACATTAGATTCCCTGAAAGACTTCTGATAAACTAGATCCTGTTAGGATCACAGCCTCGTTACAAACATTAGATTCGCTGAAAGACTTCTGATAAACTAGATCCTGTTAGGATCACAGCCTCGTTACAAACATTAGATTCCCTGAAAGACTTCTGATAAACTAGATCCTGTTAGAATCACAGCCTCGTTACAAACATTAGATTCCCTGAAAGACTTCTGATAAACTAGATCCTGTTAGGATCACAGCCTCGTTACAAACATTAGATTCCCTGAAAGACTTCTGATAAACTAGATCCTGTTAGGATCACAGCCTCGTTACAAACATTAGATTCCCTGAAAGACTTCTGATAAACTAGATCCTGTTAGGATCACAGCCTCATTACAAACATTAGATTCCCTGAAAGACTTCTGATAAACTAGATCCTGTTAGGATCATAGCCTCGTTACAAACATTAGATTCGCTGAAAGACTTCTGATAAACTGGATCCTGTTAGGATCATAGCCTCATTACAAACATTAGATCCCCTGAAAGACTTCTGATAAACTAGATCCTGTTAGGATCACAGCCTGTATTACAAACAAGTGGATCCTGGCTGCAAGCCTAAGCACACGTTTGATGAATCTGAAAGCCGTGTGAAACAGCACTCCTACTTAATGGGTAATTAAGAAGGGAACACAAATACATGAGGTTTCTTACTCTAAGTGCCCACAAAGTGAGGTACTGAAAGAGATAAAATATTGCCAACAAGATAAACACACGTGAAACGTTATTTAAAGGAATGGCTTCGTCGAGAGGTATATGGGCCGTGACGCAGTGCTGCCACACTTGGCTACGACTGGCAACCCTGCCACATCGTATAATTAGTGAGGGAGCCCCCGAGTTGAGCCGAGTATACAATGGCACCGAGAATAACTTTTTAAATACAAAATGCTCGGCGACACTCCAGGCGTGAACTTCCATCTACATTCTTGAGCTCCTACTGATGACAAGTGGCGCCAACATCTGTGTTCTGGAGAACTTCCGTTTTGTTTTGACAGTGAACAGTGTCAAACCACTTTGTCTTGCTGCAGGACACGACACCTTGCCCCATGTGGAGTGGCTCCTCCAGACAAACATTCACATGACCTTCTCTAACCACCACAACATCCCTTATATTTACTACAGTATCCATCTATCCTCTGTCGTTTATTAGTTTATACACAAACTATTGTTAGGAAAGTTTATTTTTCTATATACCACATTTTAATCGAGTTAAACGTTTACAGAAACAGCTACATTACACATTTCGTGTAGATACAAAGAGAACAGCGATAGTCAAATGTTTAACAACTGGACGCCATATGCTGGCCTTCCATACTGTTTCCATGCCATCGCGAGAAACAAGTGAATGTCGACAAGACTTTAAAAGAATGGATAAGTATTGAACAATTGGAACTGTTAATAACGGATACCTCGGAAATGGCTTATGTTACAAAAAAATTATTTGAAATAAATTGTGTGTTTTAATAGATACCTGCATTTCTCCTATGGTTTCTGAATTATACAGAATTCATTGGCTGAGAATTCAATATATACATGTTATCAGTCACGTAAATATCTTAAACATATGGTATTATAACTAAATCAGTAGAGCTACTTTGCACAAAGTAAAGAATAACAATTTCTTTCCAGTAAAGGGCACTTTGGGGAGGGGCTACTTTAATGAAAATAGTCTGATTGCATGTTTCCAAGATACTACAGGAAAGAATTGATGGTACCTTACTGTTAAACCTGGATATGGAAATATAACTCATATTGCACGCAGGTAGTAGAAAAACTCTGATGCAGTAGAGTTTGACATGGGTATAAAATAGCTTCAGGCCCTGCCAGAGATCAAGTCCTTATGAGGAAAATGGACGTTCACAAAGACCTTATGTTTTCTTTTCTTTAGCAATTTCTCTTCGTCTACTATCCAACATCTTTCTTTCCACTGCTTTATCTTCTTTTCCTAGTGTGTGTCCTATCTACTTCCACTTTCGTTTTTTATTTGTTATTTTCTATAATTCTAAATTTGTGATCGTGTCTGGCCATCTTATTGTTACAATTGTTCTTGGCAAATGTTTGTTATTTCTTTTGAAAGATTTTACTTTTTTCCACAGCCATATAATAAAACTGATATCACATTGAATTTTACTACATCTTCAAATAGATAAAGTTATATTTCCAGATTGGATATAACCATCTGCTTTGTTTCTTCTATTCTTACATCTTCAACGACTCCACCATCCTGATATTTGAATTCCTCAACAGTATCAATGTTATACTTTTGTTTGTCTTCTTACTCTCGTTTCTTCAGAGTATTCGCTTCAGCTTGACTCAAAGCTGGTTAACTACCAAACTTTCCTTTACATGAAAAATATTTCTTTATTTTGTATCTTATCAAAACTCACCCTAATTATTTTTATTAAAGATATTTACATGACAAATGAAATGTACATTTTGGATTTTCTTAGAATAGCCTGTGAGGTGAATGACTTCTGCATGCAACTCGTAAACCACGAGAGACAAACAAAACACTGGCTTCAAACTCACAATTTATGTCAAATAACTTTTTCTGGCATTGAAGATTATCGACATATTGTAAAACATTCTCGCATGCAATATCACTTCAGTCCCCTCCTGTACCTTCTACGAAAGTTATCTCGATTAATGTGAAGCAAAAAAGACTTGTGATCTAAGCGGATGAATGTAACTAAGAGTACAGAAGAAGGACGGCAGACACGATCCTATCTTAATTACTTAACTGATCGGAGATTTACTTCAAAGAAACTGTTATTGCATTTCTGTGTAAACTTGCAGCCGACCAATTTACAAGTAGATACCTACACTGCGTGCTTACAGCAATTACAGTATTCCGGCGATACATGAATACATGTGTCGAGTCTCCCTGAATAAATAATTTACATTTACATGACTTTCTCTACCTTCTATTGCTTATTAGTGATGCCACAAAAAGTTATTTGGAATAAAGTGTGTGTCTTAAAGAGATCTACACATTTTTATAGAGCACGTTTTCGTCTATCGCTTAGCGTTTAGCAATTATGCAACATTATACAAAATTTCTTCCTAATAAAAAGGACTTGCAAACTATTCCCAGAAAATTTAGATATACATTTTAATTGTCATGCAAATACCTTTAATATATGGCATTTTAATAGAAATTTATATAGTAACTTTTGACAAAATCAAAAAATTCCTCAAATGTTTCCTGTAAAGGCTATTTTGGGCGTAGAAGGTTTTCTTGTAAATCCTCGTGTCGCTTTTGAGTTACGCTGTTCTCTGCCTCACACACACGCACACATGTTTTCCTAAAATGCTCTTTTTTATTCAGGAGACCTCAAAACACGTATTTCCAGTGTATCGAATTTTTGGGTAAACTGCGATTGTATGTGAAGTCGGTTAAATATCAAACGAAGCGTTTTCTGAAAACTGGTTGTAACGATTTTCATCAAAAGGTAGATATCGTTAAAGCATACAATTTATATCGAATTAATTTTTGTGGCGTTAAACATTCCTCGCTATTGCTTTCAATTCTCAAAAACGTCTACTTTTGGGTGGGGAGATTTTTTTGAAAATCTCGTTGGAAGATGAAATTAAGTAGACCAGACATGGTATTTATTAGTTTATGTTGTTCAAACACACACACGCACACATGTTTTCCTAAAATACTCTTTTTTATTCAGGAGACCTCAAAAGATGTATTTCTTCTAAAATATCGGTACCAAAATTATGGGTTAAACACAACATTCACTCTAGCCAGTATTACAGACGACCGAAAAACAGTGCGTAGAGAAAGTCGTGTGAATGCAGTGCCTATACCAGACTTTCTTAACCACATAAAGTAGGCGCATGTACATAAGTAAGTTGTGCAGACCGCGGTCAACCGTGTCGGTATTTTTAGGGATGAATACTCTTATTGGCGGAGGTGGGGGGTGCAAACTGAACCCGGCCCACAATCCCACGTTTTCCGGCTAATTTACCTTTCAGTGTTGTCAAGCAAATGTCGCAGGATTTAGATATTACGTTGTTCAAAAGGTATCATTAGCCAACTGACGCCCGCCTTTCCGTTCCCAGGAGTATCGTTTCGCTGTGTTGACTGACCGTTGTCAACTTGAAGTCAGAATTTATTGCGTCCGTTATTGCTTCGTAGCCCTCTCTTGAGAGAGATTTGTCTCTCCTCGCTTCCCCAGCTGCTGGCTTTTCAGCACCTCCTCGCAGGCGGCTGAGATGATTCCTCCGCCTTGTCATTATCTCTAATTACTGTTCATTACGTTTTAAAACAAAAACATGGCTTATACCTGTTTCCAGAAAACCCGCGCCTACACGCGGAGTGAGTAGATACTGGTTCACTGGGGGACTGGTCGAAAAACTGGCATCTGATGTGAGACTGACCGGTACAGTAACAGAAAACAATGTGAGATGTGAGACTGATCGGTACAGCATCAGAAAAACTGCGAGATGTGAGACTGACCGGTACAGTACCAGAAACCACTGAGAGATGTGAGACTGACCGGTACAGTACCAGAAAACACTGAGATGTGAGACTGATCCGTACAGTCCCAGAAAACACTGAGATGTGACACTGATCGGTACAGTACCAGAAACACAGAGATGTGAGACTGATCGGTACAGTACCAGAAAACACCGTGAGATGTGAGACTGATCGGTACAGTACCAGAAAACATTGTGAGATGTGAGACTGACCGGTACAGTACCAGAAAACACAATGAGATGTAAGACTGATCGGTACAGGACCAGAAAAAAGAGCGAGATGTGAGACTGGGCGGTACAGTACCAGAAAACACTGTGAGATGTGAGACTGATCGGTACAGTACCAGAAAACACCGTGAGATGTGAGACTGATCGGTACAGTACCAGAAAACATTGTGAGATGTGAGACTGACCGGTACAGTACCAGAAAACACTATGAGATGTGAGACTGATCGGTACAGCACCAGAAAAAAGAGCGAGATGTGAGACTGGGCGGTACAGTACCAGAAAACACTGTGAGATGTGAGACTGGGCGGTACAGTACCAGAAAACACTGTGAGATGTGAGACTGATCGGTACAGCAACAGAATAAACTGCGAGATGTGAGACTGATCGGTACAGTACCAGAAAACACTGTGAGATGTGAGACTGATCGGTACAGTACCAGAAAACACTATGAGATGTGAGACTGATCGGTACAGTACCAGAAAACACTGAGAGATGTGAGACTGACCGGTACAGTACCAGAAAACACTGAAATGTGACACTGATCGGTCGGTACAGTACCAGAGAACACTGAGATGTGAAACTGACCGGTACGGTACCAGAAAACACTGTGAGATGTCAGATACCGGTAGAGTGCAAGAAAAAACTGTGAGATGTGAGACCGACCGGTACAGTACCAGAAAACACTGTGAGTTGTGAGACTAACCGGTATAGTGACAGAAAACACTGTAAGATGTGAGACTAACCGGTATAGTGACAGAAAACACTGTAAGATGTGAGACTGACCGGTAAAGTACCAGAAAATACTGTGAGATGTGAGACTGATCGGTACAGTACCAGAAAACACTGTGAGATGTGAGACTGGCCGGTACAGTGTCAGAAAAAACTGTGAGATGTGAGACTGATCGGTAGAGTACCAGAAAACACAGTGACATGGAGTATTGGTCGGAACAGTACCTAAAAGCACTGTGAGATGTGAGACTGACCAGTACAGTGCCAGAAAACACTGTGAGATGTGACACTGATCGGTACAGTACCAGAAAACACTGTAAAATGTGAGACTGGCCGAGGCAGTACCAGAAAACACTGTGAGATGTGAAACTGACCGGTACAGTGGCAGAAAACATTGCGAGATGTGAGACTGGCCGGAACAGTGTCAGAAAAAACTGTAAGATGTGAGACTGATCGGTACAGTACCAGAAAACACTGTGAGATGTGAGACTGATCGGTACAGTACCAGAAAACATTGTGAGATGTGAAACTGATCGGTACAGTACCAGAAAACACTGTGAGATGTGAGACTGATCGGTACAGTACCAGAAAACACTGTGAGATTTGAAACTGACCGGTACAGTGGCAGAAAACACTGCGAGATGTGAGACTGGTCGGAAAAGTGTCAGAAAAAACTGTAAGATGTGAGACTGATCGGTACAGTACCACAAAACACTGTGAGATGTGAGACTGATCGTACAGTACCAGAAAACACAGTGAGATGGAAAAATAACCGGTACAGTACCAGAAAACACTGAGATGTGAAACTGGCCAGTACAGTACCAGAAAACACTGTGAGATGTGAAAACGGCCGGTACAGTGCCAGAAAACACTGTGTGATGTGACAATAACAAGTACATTACTGGAGAACAATGTGTGATGTGACAATAACATGTACATTACTGGAGAACAATGTGTGATGTGACAATAACAAGTACATTACTGGAGAACAATGTGTGATGTGACAATAACATGTACATTACTAGAGAACAATGTGTGATGTGACAATAACATGTACATTACTAGAGAACAATGTGTGATGTGACAATAACATGTACATTACTGGAGAACAATGTGTGATGTGACAATAACATGTACATTACCAGAGAACAATGTGTGATCTGACAATAACATGTACATTACTAGAGAATAATGTGTGATCTGACAATAACATGTACATTACTAGAGACCTCTGTGTGATCTGACAATAACATGTACATTACCAGAGAACAATGTGTGATCTGACAATAACATGTACATTACTAGAGACCTCTGTGTGATGTGACAATAACATGTACATTACTAGAGAACAATGTGTGATGTGACAATAACATGTACATTACTAGAGACCTCTGTGTGATGTGACAATAACATGTACATTACTAGAGAACAATGTGTGATGTGACAATAACATGTACATCACTAGAGAACAATGTGTGATGTGACAATAACATGTACATTACTAGAGACCTCTGTGTGATGTGACAATAACATGTACATTACTAGAGACCTCTGTGTGATGTGACAATAACATGTACATTACTAGAGAACAATGTGTGATGTGACAATAGCATGTACATTACTAGAGAGAAATGTGTGATGTGACAATAACATGTACATTACTAGAGAACAATGTGTGATGTGACAATAGCATGTACATTACTAGAGAACAATGTGTGATGTGACAATAGCATGTACATTACTAGAGAACAATGTGTGATGTGACAATAACATGTACATTACTAGAGAGCAATGTGTGATGTGACAATAACATGTACATTACTAGAGAACAATGTGTGATGTGACAATAACATGTACATTACTAGAGAACAATGTGTGATGTGACAATAACATGTACATTACTAGAGAACGATGTGTGATGTGACAATAACATGTACATTACTAGAGAACACTGTGTGATGTGACAATAACATGTACATTACTAGAGAACAATGTATGATGTGACAATAACATGTACATTACTAGAGACCTCTGTGTGATGTGACAATAACATGTACATTACTAGAGAACAATGTGTGATGTGACAATAACATGTACATTACTAGAGAACACTGTGTGATGTGACAATAACATGTACATTACTAGAGAACAATGTGTGATGTGACAATAACATGTACATTACTAGAGAACAATGTGTGATGTGACAATAACATGTACATTACTAGAGACCTCTGTGTGATGTGACAATAACATGTACATTACTAGAGAACAATGTGTGATGTGACAATAACATGTACATTACTAGAGACCTCTGTGTGATGTGACAATAACATGTAAATTACTAGAGAACAATGTGTGATGTGACAATAACATGTACATTACCAGAAAACAATGTGTGATGTGACAATAACATGTACATTACTAGAGAACAATGTGTGATGTGACAATAACATGTACATTACTAGAGAACAATGTGTGATGTGACAATAACATGTACATTACTGGAGAACAATGTGTGATGTGACAATAACATGTACATTACTAGAGAACAATGTATGATGTGACAATAACATGTACATTACCAGAAAACAATGTGTGATGTGACAATAACATGTACATTACTAGAGAACAATGTGTGATGTGACAATAACGTACATTACTAGAGAACAATGTGTGATGTGACAATAACATGTACATTACTAGAGAACAATGTGTGATGTGACAATAACATGTACATTACTAGAGAACAATGTGTGATGTGACAATAACATGTACATTACTAGAGACCTCTGTGTGATGTGACAATAACATGTACATTACTAGAGAACAATGTGTGATGTGACAATAACATGTACATTACCAGAAAACAATGTGTGATGTGACAATAACATGTACATTACTAGAGAACAATGTGTGATGTGACAATAACATGTACATTACTAGAGAACAATGTGTGATGTGACAATAACATGTACATTACTGGAGAACAATGTGTGATGTGACAATAACATGTACATTACTAGAGAACAATGTATGATGTGACAATAACATGTACATTACCAGAAAACAATGTGTGATGTGACAATAACATGTACATTACTAGAGAACAATGTGTGATGTGACAATAACATGTACATTACTAGAGAACAATGTGTGATGTGACAATAACATGTACATTACTAGAGAACAATGTGTGATGTGACAATAACATGTACATTACTAGAGAACAATGTGTGATGTGACAATAACATGTACATTACTAGAGAACAATGTGTGATGTGACAATAACATGTACATTACTAGACAACAATGTGTGATGTGACAATAACATGTACATTACCAGAAAACAATGTGTGATGTGACAATAACATGTACATTACTAGAGAACAATGTGTGATGTGACAATAACATGTACATTACCAGAGAACAATGTGTGATGTGACAATAACATGTACATTACTAGAGACCCCTGTGTGATGTGACAATAACATGTACATTACTAGAGAACAATGTGTGATGTGACAATAACATGTACATTACTAGAGAACAATGTGTGATGTGACAATAACATGTACATTACTAGAGAACAATGTGTGATGTGACAATAACATGTACATTACTAGAGAACAATGTGTGATGTGACAATAACATGTACATTACTAGAGAACAATGTGTGATGTGACAATAACATGTACATTACTAGAGAACAATGTGTGATGTGACAATAACATGTACATTACTAGAGAACAATGTGTGATGTGACAATAACATGTACATTACTAGAGAACAATCTGTGATGTGACAATAACATGTACATTACTAGAGAACAATGTGTGATGTGACAATAACATGTACATTACTAGAGAACAATGTGTGATGTGACAATAACATGTACATTACTAGAGAACAATGTGTGCTGTGACAATAACATGTACATTACTAGAGAACAATGTGTGATGTGACAATAACATGTACATTACTAGAGAACAATGTGTGATGTGACAATAACATGTACATTACTAGAGAACAATGTGTGATGTGACAATAACGTACATTACTAGAGAACAATGTGTGATGTGACAATAACATGTACATTACTAGAGAACAATGTGTGATGTGACAATAACATGTACATTACTAGAGAACAATGTGTGATGTGACAATAACATGTACATTACTAGAGACCTCTGTGTGATGTGACAATAACATGTACATTACTAGAGAACAATGTGTGATGTGACAATAACATGTACATTACCAGAAAACAATGTGTGATGTGACAATAACATGTACATTACCAGAAAACAATGTGTGATGTGACAATAACATGTACATTACTAGAGAACAATGTGTGATGTGACAATAACATGTACATTACTGGAGAACAATGTGTGATGTGACAATAACATGTACATTACTAGAGAACAATGTATGATGTGACAATAACATGTACATTACCAGAAAACAATGTGTGATGTGACAATAACATGTACATTACTAGAGAACAATGTGTGATGTGACAATAACATGTACATTACTAGAGAACAATGTGTGATGTGACAATAACATGTACATTACTAGAGAACAATGTGTGATGTGACAATAACATGTACATTACTAGAGAACAATGTGTGATGTGACAATAACATGTACATTACTAGAGAACAATGTGTGATGTGACAATAACATGTACATTACTAGAGAACAATGTGTGATGTGACAATAACATGTACATTACTAGAGAACAATGTGTGATGTGACAATAACATGTACATTACCAGAAAACAATGTGTGATGTGACAATAACATGTACATTACCAGAAAACAATGTGTGATGTGACAATAACATGTACATTACTAGAGAACAATGTGTGATGTGACAATAACATGTACATTACCAGAGAACAATGTGTGATGTGACAATAACATGTACATTACTAGAGACCCCTGTGTGATGTGACAATAACATGTACATTACTAGAGAACAATGTGTGATGTGACAATAACATGTACATTACTAGAGAACAATGTGTGATGTGACAATAACATGTACATTACTAGAGAACAATGTGTGATGTGACAATAACATGTACATTACTAGAGAACAATGTGTGATGTGACAATAACATGTACATTACTAGAGAACAATGTGTGATGTGACAATAACATGTACATTACTAGAGAACAATGTGTGATGTGACAATAACATGTACATTACTAGAGAACAATCTGTGATGTGACAATAACATGTACATTACTAGAGAACAATGTGTGATGTGACAATAACATGTACATTACTAGAGAACAATGTGTGATGTGACAATAACATGTACATTACTAGAGAACAATGTGTGCTGTGACAATAACATGTACATTACTAGAGAACAATGTGTGATGTGACAATAACATGTACATTACTAGAGAACAATGTGTGACGTGACAATAACATGTACATTACTAGAGAACAATGTGTGATGTGACAATAGCATGTACATTACTAGAGAACAATGTGTGATGTGACAATAACATGTACATTACTAGAGAACAATGTGTGATGTGACAATAACATGTACATTACTAGAGAACAATGTGTGATGTGACAATAACATGTACATTACTGGAGAACAATGTGTGATGTGACAATAACATGTACATTACTAGAGAACAATGTATGATGTGACAATAACATGTACATTACCAGAGAACAATGTGTGATGTGACAATAACATGTACATTACTAGAGAACAATGTGTGATGTGACAATAACATGTACATTACTAGAGAACAATGTGTGATGTGACAATAACATGTACATTACTAGAGAACAATGTGTGATGTGACAATAACATGTACATTACTAGAGAACAATGTGTGATGTGACAATAACATGTACATTACTAGAGAACAATGTGTGATGTGACAATAACATGTACATTACTAGAGAACAATGTGTGATGTGACAATAACATGTACATTACCAGAAAACAATGTGTGATGTGACAATAACATGTACATTACCAGAAAACAATGTGTGATGTGACAATAACATGTACATTACTAGAGAACAATGTGTGATGTGACAATAACATGTACATTACCAGAGAACAATGTGTGATGTGACAATAACATGTACATTACTAGAGACCCCTGTGTGATGTGACAATAACATGTACATTACTAGAGAACAATGTGTGATGTGACAATAACATGTACATTACTAGAGAACAATGTGTGATGTGACAATAACATGTACATTACTAGAGAACAATGTGTGATGTGACAATAACATGTACATTACTAGAGAACAATGTGTGATGTGACAATAACATGTACATTACTAGAGAACAATGTGTGATGTGACAATAACATGTACATTACTAGAGAACAATGTGTGATGTGACAATAACATGTACATTACTAGAGAACAATCTGTGATGTGACAATAACATGTACATTACTAGAGAACAATGTGTGATGTGACAATAACATGTACATTACTAGAGAACAATGTGTGATGTGACAATAACATGTACATTACTAGAGAACAATGTGTGCTGTGACAATAACATGTACATTACTAGAGAACAATGTGTGATGTGACAATAACATGTACATTACTAGAGAACAATGTGTGATGTGACAATAACATGTACGATACTAGAGAACAATGTGTGATGTGACAATAACATGTACATTACTAGAGAACAATGTGTGATGTGACAATAACATGTACATTACTAGAGAACAATGTGTGATGTGACTATAACATGTACATTAGTAGAGAACAATGTGTGATGTGACAATAACATGTACATTAGTAGAGAACAATGTGTGATGTGACAATAACATGTATATTACTAGAGAACAATGTGTGATGTGACAATAACATGTACATTACTAGAGAACAATGTGTGATGTGACAATAACATGTACATTACTAGAGAACAATGTGTGATGTGACAATAACATGTACATTACTAGAGAACAATGTGTGATGTGACAATAACATGTACATTACTAGAGAACAATGTGTGATGTGACAATAACATGTACATTACTAGAGAACAATGTGTGATGTGACAATAACATGTACATTACTAGAGAGCAATGTGTGATGTGACAATAACATGTACATTACCAGAGAGCACTGTGTGATGTGACAATAACATGTACATTACCAGAGAGCACTGTGTGATGTGACAATAACATGTACATTACCAGAGAACAATGTGTGATGTGACAATAGCATGTACATTACCAGAGAACAATGTGTGATGTGACAATAACATGTACATTACTAGAGAACAATGTGTGATGTGACAATACCATGTACATTACTAGAGAACAATGTGTGATGTGACAATAGCATGTACATTACTAGAGAACAATGTGTGATGTGACAATAACATGTACATTACTAGAGAACAATGTGTGATGTGACAATAGCATGTACATTACTAGAGAACAATGTGTGATGTGACAATAGCATGTACATTACTAGAGAACAATGTGTGATGTGACAATAGCATGTACATTACTAGAGAACAATGTGTGATGTGACAATAACATGTACATTACTAGAGAACAATGTGTGATGTGACAATAACATGTACATTACTAGAGAACAATGTGTGATGTGACAATAACATGTACATTACTAGAGAACAATGTGTGATGTGACAATAACATGTACATTATTAGAGAACAATGTGTGATGTGACAATAACATGTACATTACTAGAGAACAATGTGTGATGTGACAATAACATGTACATTACTAGAGAACAATGTGTGATGTGACAATAACATGTACATTACTAGAGAACAATGTGTGATGTGACAATAACATGTACATTACTAGAGAACAATGTGTGATGTGACAATATCATGTACATTACTAGAGAACAATGTGTGATGTGACAATAACATGTACATTACTAGAGAACAATGTGTGATGTGACAATAACATGTACATTACTAGAGAACAATGTGTGATGTGACAATAACAAGTACATTACTAGAGAACAATGTGTGATGTGACAATAACATGTACATTACTAGAGAACAATGTGTGATGTGACAATAACATGTACATTACTAGAGAACAATGTGTGATGTGACAATAACATGTACATTACTAGAGAACTCTGTGTGATGTGACAATAACATGTACATTACCAGAGAACAATGTGTGATGTGACAATAACATGTACATTACCAGAGAACAATGTGTGATGTGACAATAACATGTACATTACTAGAGAACAATGTGTGATGTGACAATAACATGTACATTACTGGAGAACACTGTGTGATGTGACAATAACATGTAAATTACCAAAGAACAATGTGTGATGTGACAATAACATGTACATTACTATAGAACACTGTGTGATGTGACAATAACATATACATTAATAGAGAACAATGTGTGATGTGACAATAACATGTACATTACTAGAGAACAATGTGTGATGTGACAATAACATGTACGATACTAGAGAACAATGTGTGATGTGACAATAACATGTACATTACTAGAGAACAATGTGTGATGTGACAATAACATGTACATTACTAGAGAACAATGTGTGATGTGACAATAACATGTACATTACCAGAGAGCACTGTGTGATGTGACAATAACATGTACATTACTAGAGAACAATGTGTGATGTGACAATACCATGTACATTACTAGAGAACAATGTGTGATGTGACAATAGCATGTACATTACTAGAGAACAATGTGTGATGTGACAATAACATGTACATTACTAGAGAACAATGTGTGATGTGACAATAGCATGTACATTACTAGAGAACAATGTGTGATGTGACAATAGCATGTACATTACTAGAGAACAATGTGTGATGTGACAATAGCATGTACATTACTAGAGAACAATGTGTGATGTGACAATAACATGTACATTACTAGAGAACAATGTGTGATGTGACAATAACATGTACATTACTAGAGAACAATGTGTGATGTGACAATAACATGTACATTACTAGAGAACAATGTGTGATGTGACAATAACATGTACATTATTAGAGAACAATGTGTGATGTGACAATAACATGTACATTACTAGAGAACAATGTGTGATGTGACAATAACATGTACATTACTAGAGAACAATGTGTGATGTGACAATAACATGTACATTACTAGAGAACAATGTGTGATGTGACAATAACATGTACATTACTAGAGAACAATGTGTGATGTGACAATAACAAGTACATTACTAGAGAACAATGTGTGATGTGACAATAACATGTACATTACTAGAGAACAATGTGTGATGTGACAATAACATGTACATTACTAGAGAACAATGTGTGATGTGACAATAACAAGTACATTACTAGAGAACAATGTGTGATGTGACAATAACATGTACATTACTAGAGAACAATGTGTGATGTGACAATAACATGTACATTACTAGAGAACAATGTGTGATGTGACAATAACATGTACATTACTAGAGAACTCTGTGTGATGTGACAATAACATGTACATTACCAGAGAACAATGTGTGATGTGACAATAACATGTACATTACCAGAGAACAATGTGTGATGTGACAATAACATGTACATTACTAGAGAACAATGTGTGATGTGACAATAACATGTACATTACTGGAGAACACTGTGTGATGTGACAATAACATGTAAATTACCAAAGAACAATGTGTGATGTGACAATAACATGTACATTACTATAGAACACTGTGTGATGTGACAATAACATATACATTAATAGAGAACAATGTGTGATGTGACAATAACATGTACATTACTATAGAACACTGAGTGATGTGACAATAGCATATACATTAATAGAGAACAATGTGTGATGTGACTATAACATGTACATTACTATAGAACACTGTGTGATGTGACAATAACATATACATTAATAGAGAACAATGTGTGATGTGACAATAACATGTACATTACTAGAGAACAATGTGTGATGTGACAATAACATGTACATTACCAGAGAACAATGTGTGATGTGACAATAACATGTACATTACTAGAGACCTCTGTGTGATGTGACAATAACATGTACATTACTAGAGAACAATGTGTGATGTGACAATAACGTGTACATTACTAGAGAACAATGTGTGATGTGACAATAACATGTACATTACTAGAGAACAATGTGTGATGTGACAATAACGTGTACATTACTAGAGAACAATGTGTGATGTGACAATAACATGTACATTACCAGAGAACAATGTGTGATGTGACAATAACATGTACATTACTAGAGAACAATGTGTGATGTGACAATAACATGTACATTACCAGAGAACACTGTGTGATGTGACAATAACATGTACATTACTAGAGAACACTGTGTGATGTGACAATAACATGTACATTACTAGAGAACACTGTGTGATGTGACAATAACATGTACATTACCAGAGAACACTGTGTGATGTGACAATAACATGTACATTACCAGAGAACACTGTGTGATGTGACAATAACATGTACATTACTAGAGAACAATGTGTGATGTGACAATAACATGTACATTACCAGAGAACAATGTGTGATGTGACAATAACATGTACATTACTAGAGAACAATGTGTGATGTGACAATAACATGTACATTACTAGAGAACAATGTGTGATGTGACAATAACATGTACATTACTAGAGAACAATGTGTGATGTGACAATAACATGTACATTACTAGAGAACAATGTGTGATGTGACAATAACATGTACATTACTAGAGAACAATGTGTGATGTGACAATAACATGTACATTACTAGAGAACAATGTATGATGTGACAATAACATGTACATTACTAGAGAACAATGTATGATGTGACAATAACATGTACATTACTAGAGAACAATGTGTGATGTGACAATAACATGTACATTACTAGAGAACAATGTGTGATGTGACAATAACATGTACATTACTAGAGAACAATGTGTGATGTGACAATAACATGTACATTACTAGAGAACAATGTATGATGTGACAATAACATGTACATTACTAAAGAACACTGTGTGATGTGACAGTAACATGCACATTACTAGAGAACAATGTATGATGTGACAATAACATGTACATTACTAGAGAACACTGTGTGATGTGACAGTAACATGCACATTACTAGAGAACAATGTGTGATGTGACAATAACATGTACATTACTAGAGAACAATGTGTGATGTGACAATAACATGTACATTACCAGAGAACAATGTGTGATGTGACAATACCATGTACATTACCAGAGAACAATGTGTGATGTGACAATAACATGTACATTACCAGAGAAAAATGTGTGATGTGACAATAACATGTACATTACTAGAGAACAATGTGTGATGTGACAATAACGTGTACATTACTAGAGAACAATGTGTGATGTGACAATAACATGTACATTACTAGAGAACAATGTGTGATGTGACAATAACATGTACATTACTAGAGAACAATGTGTGATGTGACAATAACATGTACATTACTAGAGAACAATGTGTGATGTGACAATAACATGCACATTACTAGAGAACAATGTGTGATGTGACAATAACATGTACATTACAAGAGAACAATGTGTGATGTGACAATAACATGTACATTAGTAGAGAACAATGTGTGATGTGACAATAACATGTACATTACTAGAGAACAATGTGTGATGTGACAATAACATGTACATTACTAGAGAACAATGTATGATGTGACAATAACATGTACATTACTGGAGAACAATATATGATGTGACAATAACATGTACATTACTAGAGAACAATGTGTGATGTGACAATAACATGTACATTACTAGAGAACAATGTGTGATGTGACAATAACATGTACATTACTAGAGAACAATGTGTGATGTGACAATAACATGTACATTACCAGAGAACAATGTATGATGTGACAATAACATGTACATTACCAGAGAACAATGTATGATGTGACAATAACGTGTACATTACCAGAGAACAATGTGTGATGTGACAATAACATGTACATTACTAGAGAACAATATGTGATGTGACAATAACATGTACATTAGTAGAGAACAATGTGTGATGTGACAATAACATGTACATTACTAGAGAACAATGTATGATGTGACAATAACATGTACATTACTAGAGAACAATGTGTGATGTGACAATAACATGTACATTACTAGAGAACAATGTGTGATGTGACAATAACATGTACATTACTAGAGAACAATGTGTGATGTGACAATAACATGTACATTACTAGAGAACACTGTGTGATGTGACAATAACATGTACATTACTAGAGAACAATGTATGATGTGACAATAACGTGTACATTACTAGAGAACACTGTATGATGTGACAATAACATGTACATTACTAGAGAACAATGTATGATGTGACAATAACATGTACATTACTAGAGAACACTGTATGATGTGACAATAACATGTACATTACTAGAGAACAATGTATGATGTGACAATAACATGTACATTACTAGAGAACACTGTATGATGTGACAATAACATGTACATTACTAGAGAACAATGTATGATGTGACAATAACATGTACATTACTAGAGAACACTGTATGATGTGACAATAACATGTACATTACTAGAGAACAATGTATGATGTGACAATAACATGTACATTACTAGAGAACACTGTATGATGTGACAATAACATGTACATTACTAGAGAACACTGTATGATGTGACAATAACATGTACATTACTAGAGAACACTGTATGATGTGACAATAACATGTACATTACTAGAGAACACTGTATGATGTGACAATAACATGTACATTACTAGAGAACACTGTATGATGTGACAATAACATGTACATTACTAGAGAACACTGTATGATGTGACAATAACATGTACATTACTAGAGAACACTGTATGATGTGACAATAACATGTACATTACTAGAGAACACTGTATGATGTGACAATAACATGTACATTACTAGAGAACACTGTATGATGTGACAATAACATGTACATTACTAGAGAACACTGTGTGATGTGACAATAACATGTACATTACTAGAGAACAATGTGTGATGTGACAATAACATGTACATTACTAGAGAACAATGTGTGATGTGACAATAACATGTACATTACTGGAGAACAATGTGTGATGTGACAATAACATGTACATTACTAGAGAACAATGTGTGATGTGACAATAACATGTACATTACTGGAGAACAATGTGTGATGTGACAATAACATGTACATTAATAGAGAACAATGTGTGATGTGACAATAACATGTACATTACTAGAGAACACTGTGTGATGTGACAATAACATGTACATTACTAGAGAACAATGTGTGATGTGACAATAACATGTACATTACTAGAGAACAATGTGTGATGTGACAATAACATGTACATTACTGGAGAACAATGTGTGATGTGACAATAACATGTACATTACTAGAGAACAATGTGTGATGTGACAATAACATGTACATTACTGGAGAACAATGTGTGATGTGACAATAACATGTACATTACTAGAGAACAATGTGTGATGTGACAATAACATGTACATTACTAGAGAACACTGTGTGATGTGACAATAACATGTACATTACTAGAGAACACTGTATGATGTGACAATAACATGTACATTACTAGAGAACACTGTGTGATGTGACAATAACATGTACATTACTGGAGAACACTGTGTGATGTGACAATAACATGTACATTACTAGAGAACACTGTGTGATGTGACAATAACATGTACATTACCGGAGAACACTGTGTGATGTGACAATAACATGTACATTACCAGGGAACACTGTGTGATGTGACAATAACATGTACATTACTAGAGAACAATGTGTGATGTGACAATAACATGTACATTACTGGAGAACAATGTGTGATGTGACAATAACATGTACATTACTGGAGAACAATGTGTGATGTGACAATAACATGTACATTACTAGAGAACAATGTGTGATGTGACAATAACATGTACATTACTAGAGAACAATGTGTGATGTGACAATAACATGTACATTACTAGAGAACAATGTATGATGTGACAATAACATGTACATTACTAGAGAACACTGTGTGATGTGACAATAACATGTACATTACTAGAGAACAATGTATGATGTGACAATAACATGTACATTACTAGAGAACACTGTGTGATGTGACAATAACATGTACATTACTAGAGAACACTGTGTGATGTGACAATAACATGTACATTACTAGAGAACAATGTATGATGTGACAATAACATGTACATTACTAGAGAACACTGTGTGATGTGACAATAACATGTACATTACTAGAGAACACTGTGTGATGTGACAATAACATGTACATTACTAGAGAACACTGTGTGATGTGACAATAACATGTACATTACTAGAGAACACTGTGTGATTTGACAATAACATGTACATTACTAGAGAACACTGTGTGATGTGACAATAACATGTACATTACTAGAGAACAATGTATGATGTGACAATAACATGTACATTACTAGAGAACACTGTGTGATGTGACAATAACATGTACATTACCAGAGAACAATGTGTGATGTGACAATAACATGTACATTACTGGAGAACACTGTGTGATGTGACAATAACATGTACATTACTAGAGAACACTGTGTGATGTGACAATAACATGTACATTACTGGAGAACAATGTGTGATGTGACAATAACATGTACATTACTAGAGAACAATCTGTGATGTGACAATAACATGTACATTACTGGAGAACAATGTGTGATGTGACAATAACATGTACATTACTAGAGAACAATGTGTGATGTGACAATAACATGTACATTACTAGAGAACACTGTGTGATGTGACAATAACATGTATATTACTAGAGAACAATGTGTGATGTGACAATAACATGTACATTACTAGAGAACACTGTGTGATGTGACAATAACATGTACATTACTAGAGAACTCTGTGTGATGTGACAATAACATGTACATTACTAGAGAACACTGTGTGATGTGACAATAACATGTACATTACTAGAGAACAATGTGTGATGTGACAATAACATGTACATTAGTAGAGAACAATGTGTGATGTGACAATAACATGTACATTACTAGAGAACACTGTGTGATGTGACAATAACATGTACATTACTAGAGAACAATGTGTGATGTGACAATAACATGTACATTACTAGAGAACAATGTGTGATGTGACAATAACATGTACATTACTAGAGAACAATGTGTGATGTGACAATAACATGTACATTACTAGAGAACAATGTGTGATGTGACAATAACATGTACATTACTAGAGAACACTGTGTGATGTGACAATAACATGTACATTACTAGAGAACAATGTGTGATGTGACAATAACATGTACATTACTAGAGAACAATGTGTGATGTGACAATAACATGTACATTACTAGAGAACACTGTGTGATGTGACAATAACATGTACATTACTAGAGAACAATGTGTGATGTGACAATAACATGTACATTACTAGAGAACAATGTGTGATGTGACAATTACATGTACATTACTAGAGAACACTGTGTGATGTGACAATAACATGTACATTACTAGAGAACAATGTGTGATGTGACAATAACATGTAAATTACTAGAGAACAATGTGTGATGGGACAATAACATGTACATCACTAGAGAACAATGTGTGATGTGACAATAACATGTACATTACCAGAGAACAATGTGTGATGTGACAATAACATGTACATTACCAGAGAACAATGTGTGATGTGACAATAACATGTACATTACTAGAGAACAATGTGTGATGTGACAATAACATGTACATTACTAGAGAACAATGTGTGATGTGACAATAACATGTACATTACCAGAGAACAATGTGCGATGTGACAATAACATGTACATTACCAGAAAACAATGTGTGAAGTGACAATAACATGTACATTACCAGAGAACAATGTGTGATGTGACAATAACATGTACATTACTAGAGAACAATGTGTGATGTGACAATAACATGTACATTACTAGAGAACAATGTGTGATGTGACAATGACATGTACATTACTAGAGAGCAATGTGTGATGTGACAATAACATGTACATTACTAGAGAACAATGTGTGATGTGACAATAACATGTACATTACTAGAGAGCAATGTGTGATGTGACAATAACATGTACATTACTAGAGAACAATGTGTGATGTGACAATAACATGTACATTACTAGAGAGCAATGTGTGATGTGACAATAACATGTACATTACTAGAGAACAATGTGTGATGTGACAATAACATGTACATTACTAGAGACCAATGTGTGATGTGACAATAACATGTACATTACTAGAGAACAATGTGTGATGTGACAATAACATGTACATTACTAGAGAACAATGTGTGATGTGACAATAACATGTACATTACTAGAGAGCAATGTGTGATGTGACAATAACATGTACATTACTAGAGAACAATGTGTGATGTGACAATAACATGTACATTACTAGAGAGCAATGTGTGATGTGACAATAACATGTACATTACTAGAGAACACTGTGTGATGTGACAATAACATGTACATTACTAGAGAACAATGTGTGATGTGACAATAACATGTACATTACTAGAGAACAATGTGTGATGTGACAATAACATGTACATTACTAGAGAACAATGTGTGATGTGACAATAACATGTACATTACTAGAGAGCAATGTGTGATGTGACAATAACATGTACACTACTAGAGAACAATGTGTGATGTGACAATAACATGTACATTACTAGAGAACAATGTGTGATGTGACAATAACATGTACATTACTGGAGAACAATGTGTGATGTGACAATAACATGTACATTACTAGAGAACAATGTGTGATGTGACAATAACATGTACATTACTGGAGAACAATGTGTGATGTGACAATAACATGTACATTACTAGAGAACAATGTGTGATGTGACAATAACATGTACATTACTAGAGAACACTGTGTGATGTGACAATAACATGTACATTACTAGAGAACACTGTATGATGTGACAATAACATGTACATCACTAGAGAACACTGTGTGATGTGACAATAACATGTACATTACTGGAGAACACTGTGTGATGTGACAATAACATGTACATTACTAGAGAACACTGTGTGATGTGACAATAACATGTACATTACTGAAGAACACTGTGTGATGTGACAATAACATGTACATTACCAGAGAACACTGTGTGATGTGACAATAACATGTACATTACTAGAGAACAATGTGTGATGTGAGAATAACATGTACATTACTGGAGAACAATGTGTGATGTGACAATAACATGTACATTACTAGAGAACAATGTGTGATGTGACAATAACATGTACATTACTAGAGAACAATGTGTGATGTGACAATAACATGTACATTACTATAGAACAATGTATGATGTGACAATAACATGTACATTACTAGAGAACACTGTGTGATGTGACAATAACATGTACATTACTAGAGAACAATGTATGATGTGACAATAACATGTACATTACTAGAGAACACTGTGTGATGTGACAATAACATGTACATTACTAGAGAACAATGTATGATGTGACAATAACATGTACATTACTAGAGAACACTGTGTGATGTGACAATAACATGTACATTACTAGAGAACACTGTGTGATGTGACAATAACATGTACATTACTAGAGAACACTGTGTGATGTGACAATAACATGTACATTACTAGAGAACAATGTATGATGTGAAAATAACATGTACATTACTAGAGAACACTGTGTGATGTGACAATAACATGTACATTACCAGAGAACAATGTGTGATGTGACAATAACATGTACATTACTGGAGAACAATGTGTGATGTGACAATAACATGTACATTACCAGAGAACAATGTGTGATGTGACAATAACATGCACATTACTGGAGAACAATGTGTGATGTGACAATAACATGTACATTACTGGAGAACAATGTGTGATGTGACAATAACATGTACATTACCAGAGAACAATGTGTGATGTGACAATAACATGTACATTACTGGAGAACAATGTGTGATGTGACAATAACATGTACATTACCAGAGAACAATGTATGATGTGACAATAACATGTACATTACTAGAGAACAATGTGTGATGTGACAATAACATGTACATTACCAGAGAACAATGTGTGATGTGACAATAACATGTACATTACTGGAGAACACTGTGTGATGTGACAATAACATGTACATTACTAGAGAACACTGTGTGATGTGACAATAACATGTACATTACTGGAGAACAATGTGTGATGTGACAATAACATGTACATTACTAGAGAACAATCTGTGATGTGACAATAACATGTACATTACTGGAGAACAATGTGTGATGTGACAATAACATGTACATTACTAGAGAACAATGTGTGATGTGACAATAACATGTACATTACTAGAGAACACTGTGTGATGTGACAATAACATGTACATTACTAGAGAACAATGTGTGATGTGACAATAACATGTACATTACTAGAGAACACTGTGTGATGTGACAATAACATGTACATTACTAGAGAACTCTGTGTGATGTGACAATAACATGTACATTACTAGAGAACACTGTGTGATGTGACAATAACATGTACATTACTAGAGAACAATGTGTGATGTGACAATAACATGTACATTACTAGAGAACAATGTGTGATGTGACAATAAAATGTACATTACTAGAGAACACTGTGTGATGTGACAATAACATGTACATTACTAGAGAACAATGTGTGATGTGACAATAACATGTACATTACTAGAGAACACTGTGTGATGTGACAATAACATGTACATTACTAGAGAACAATGTGTGATGTGACAATAACATGTACATTACTAGAGAACAATGTGTGATGTGACAATAACATGTACATTACTAGAGAGCAATGTGTGATGTGACAATAACATGTACATTACTAGAGAACAATGTGTGATGTGACAATAACATGTACATTACTAGAGAGCAATGTGTGATGTGACAATAACATGTACATTATTAGAGAATAATGTGTGATGTGACAATAACATGTACATTACTAGAGAGCAATGTGTGATGTGACAATAACATGTACATTACTAGAGAACAATGTGTGATGTGACAATTACATGTACATTACTAGAGAACAATGTGTGATGTGACAATAACATGTACATTACTAGAGAACAATGTGTGATGTGACAATAACATGTACATTACTAGAGAACAATGTGTGATGTGACAATAACATGTACATTACTAGAGAGCATGTGTGATGTGACAATAACATGTACATTACTAGAGAACAATGTGTGATGTGACAATAACATGTACATTACTAGAGAACACTGTGTGATGTGACAATAACATGTACATTACTAGAGAACAATGTGTGATGTGACAATAACATGTACATTACTAGAGAACAATGTGTGATGTGACAATAACATGTACATTACTAGAGAACAATGTGTGATGTGACAATAACATGTACATTACCAGAAAACAATGTGTGATGTGACAATAACATGTACATTACCAGAAAACAATGTGTGATGTGACAATAACATGTACATTTCTAGAGAACAATGTGTGATGTGACAATAACATGTACATAACTAGAGAACAATGTGTGATGTGACAATAACATGTACATTACCAGAAAACAATGTGTGATGTGACAATAACATGTACATTACCAGAAAACAATGTGTGATGTGACAATAACATGTACATTACTAGAGAACAATGTGTGATGTGACAATAACATGTACATTACTAGAGAACAATGTGTGATGTGACAATAACATGTACATTACTAGAGAACAATCTGTGATGTGACAATAACATGTACATTACTAGAGAACAATGTGTGATGTGACAATAACATGTACATTACTAGAGAACAATCTGTGATGTGACAATAACATGTACATTACTAGAGAACAATGTGTGATGTGACAATAACATGTACATTACTAGAGAACAATGTGTGATGTGACAATAACATGTACATTACTAGAGAACTCTGTGTGATGTGACAATAACATGTACATTACTAGAGAACAATGTGTGATGTGACAATAACGTGTACATTACCAGAGAGCACTGTGTGATGTGACAATAAAGTTATATTACTAGAGAACAATGTGTGATGTGACAATAACATGTACATTACTAGAGAACAATGTGTGATGTGACAATAACATGTACATTACTAGAGAACAATGTGTGATGTGACAATAACATGTATATTACTAGAGAACAATGTGTGATGTGACAATAACATGTACATTACTAGAGAACAATGTGTGATGTGACAATAACGTTATATTACTAGAGAACAATGTGTGATGTGACAATAACATGTACATTACTAGAGAACTCTGTGTGATGTGACAATAACATGTACATTACTAGAGAACAATGTGTGATGTGACAATAACATGTACATTACTAGAGAACAATGTGTGATGTGACAATAACATGTACATTACTAGAGAACAATGTGTGATGTGACAATAACATGTATATTACTAGAGAACAATGTGTGATGTGACAATAACATGTACATTACTAGAGAACAATGTGTGATGTGACAATAACATGTACATTACTAGAGAACAATGTGTGATGTGACAATAACATGTATATTACTAGAGAACAATGTGTGATGTGACAATAACATGTACATTACTAGAGAACAATGTGTGATGTGACAATAACGTTATATTACTAGAGAACAATGTGTGATGTGACAATAACATGTACATTACTAGAGAACTCTGTGTGATGTGACAATAACATGTACATTACTAGAGAACAATGTGTGATGTGACAATAACATGTACATTACTAGAGAACAATGTGTGATGTGACAATAACGTTATATTACTAGAGAACAATGTGTGATGTGACAATAACATGTATATTACTAGAGAACAATGTGTGATGTGACAATAACATGTACATTACTAGAGAACAATGTGTGATGTGACAATAACATGTACATTACCAGAGAACAATGTGTGATGTGACAATAACATGTACATTACGAAAACTCTGTGTGATGTGACAATAACATGTACATTACTAGAGAACAATGTGTGATGTTACAATAACATGTACATTACTAGAGAACAATGTGTGATGTGACAATAACATGTACATTACCAGAGAACAATGTGTGATGTGACAATAACATGTACATTACTAGAGAACAATGTGTGATGTGACAATAACGTGTACATTACCAGAGAGCACTGTGTGATGTGACAATAACGTTATATTACTAGAGAACAATGTGTGATGTGACAATAACATGTACATTACTAGAGAACTCTGTGTGATGTGACAATAACATGTACATTACTAGAGAACAATGTGTGATGTGACAATAACATGTACATTACTAGAGAACAATGTGTGATGTGACAATAACGTTATATTACTAGAGAACAATGTGTGATGTGACAATAACATGTACATTACTGGAGAACAATGTGTGATGTGACAATAACATGTAAATTACCAGAGAACAATGTATGATGTGACAATAACATGTACATTACCAGAGAACACTGTGTGATGTGACAATAACATGTACATTACTAGAGAACACTGTGTGATGTGACAATAACATGTACATTACTAGAGAACACTGTGTGATGTGACAATAACATGTACATTACCAGAGAACACTGTGTGATGTGACAATAACATGTACATTACTAGAGAACACTGTGTGATGTGACAATAACATGTACATTACTAGAGAACACTGTGTGATGTGACAATAACATGTACATTACCAGAGAACACTGTGTGATGTGACAATAACATGTACATTACTAGAGAACTCTGTGTGATGTGACAATAACATGTACATTACTAGAGACCTCTGTGTGATGTGACAATAACATGTACATTACTAGAGAACAATGTGTGATGTGACAATAACATGTACATTACTAGAGAACAATGTGTGATGTGACAATAACATGTACATTACTAGAGACCTCTGTGTGATGTGACAATAACATGTACATTACTAGAGAACAATGTGTGATGTGACAATAACATGTACATTACTAGAGAACAATGTGTGATGTGACAATAACGTGTACATTACTAGAGAACAATGTGTGATGTGACAATAACATGTACATTACCAGAGAACAATGTGTGATGTGACAATAACATGTACATTACTAGAGAACAATGTGTGATGTGACAATAACATGTACATTACCAGAGAACACTGTGTGATGTGACAATAACATGTACATTACTAGAGAACACTGTGTGATGTGACAATAACATGTACATTACTAGAGAACACTGTGTGATGTGACAATAACATGTACATTACTAGAGAACACTGTGTGATGTGACAATAACATGTACATTAGTAGAGAACACTGTGTGATGTGACAATAACATGTACATTAGTAGAGAACACTGTGTGATGTGACAATAACATGTACATTACTAGAGAACAATGTGTGATGTGACAATAACATGTACATTAGTAGAGAACACTGTGTGATGTGACAATAACATGTACATTAGTAGAGAACACTGTGTGATGTGACAATAACATGTACATTAGTAGAGAACACTGTGTGATGTGACAATAACATGTACATTAGTAGAGAACACTGTGTGATGTGACAATAACATGTACATTAGTAGAGAACACTGTGTGATGTGACAATAACATGTACATTACTAGAGAACAATGTGTGATGTGACAATAACATGTACATTAGTAGAGAACACTGTGTGATGTGACAATAACATGTACATTAGTAGAGAACACTGTGTGATGTGACAATAACATGTACATTACTAGAGAACACTGTGTGATGTGACAATAACATGTACATTAGTAGAGAACAATGTGTTATGTGACAATAACATGTACATTACCAGAGAACACTGTGTGATGTGACAATAACATGTACATTACTAGAGAACAATGTGTGATGTGACAATAACATGTACATTACTAGAGAACACTGTGTGATGTGACAATAACATGTACATTACTAGAGAACAATGTGTGATGTGACAATAACATGTACATTACTAGAGAACAATGTGTGATGTGACAATAACATGTACATTACTAGAGAACAATGTGTGATGTGACAATAACATGTACATTACTAGAGAACAATGTGTGATGTGACAATAACATGTACATTACTAGAGAACAATGTGTGATGTGACAATAACATGTACATTACTAGAGAACAATGTGTGATGTGACAATAACATGTACATTACTAGAGAACAATGTATGATGTGACAATAACATGTACATTACTAGAGAACAATGTATGATGTGACAATAACATGTACATTACTAGAGAACAATGTGTGATGTGACAATAACATGTACATTACTAGAGAACAATGTGTGATGTGACAATAACATGTACATTACTAGAGAACAATGTGTGATGTGACAATAACATGTACATTACTAGAGAACAATGTATGATGTGACAATAACATGTACATTACTAAAGAACACTGTGTGATGTGACAGTAACATGCACATTACTAGAGAACAATGTATGATGTGACAATAACATGTACATTACTAGAGAACAATGTGTGATGTGACAATAACATGTACATTACTAGAGAACAATGTGTGATGTGACAATAACATGTACATTACTAGAGAACAATGTGTGATGTGACAATAACATGTACATTACTAGAGAACAATGTGTGATGTGACAATAACATGTACATTACCAGAGAACAATGTGTGATGTGACAATAACATGTACATTACCAGAGAAAAATGTGTGATGTGACAATAACATGTACATTACTAGAGAACAATGTGTGATGTGACAATAACGTGTACATTACTAGAGAACAATGTGTGATGTGACAATAACATGTACATTACTAGAGAACAATGTGTGATGTGACAATAACATGTACCTTACTACAGAACAATGTGTGATGTGACAATAACATGTACATTACTAGAGAACAATGTGTGATGTGACAATAACATGTACATTACTAGAGAACACTGTGTGATGTGACAATAACATGCACATTACTAGAGAACAATGTGTGATGTGACAATAACATGTACATTACTAGAGAACAATGTGTGATGTGACAATAACATGTACATTACTAGAGAACAATGTGTGATGTGACAATAACATGTACATTACTAGAGAACAATGTATGATGTGACAATAACATGTACATTACTAGAGAACAATGTATGATGTGACAATAACATGTACATTACCAGAGAACAATGTGTGATGTGACAATAACATGTACATTACTAGAGAGCAATGTGTGATGTGACAATAACATGTACATTACTAGAGAACAATGTGTGATGTGACAATAACATGTACATTACTAGAGAGCAATGTGTGATGTGACAATAACATGTACATTACTAGAGAACAATGTGTGATGTGACAATAACATGTACATTACTAGAGAGCAATGTGTGATGTGACAATAACATGTACATTACTAGAGAACAATGTGTGATGTGACAATAACATGTACATTACTAGAGAACAATGTGTGATGTGACAATAACATGTACATTACTAGAGAACAATGTGTGATGTGACAATAACATGTACATTACTAGAGAACAATGTGTGATGTGACAATAACATGTACATTACTAGAGAGCAATGTGTGATGTGACAATAACATGTACATTACTAGAGAACAATGTGTGATGTGACAATAACATGTACATTACTAGAGAGCAATGTGTGATGTGACAATAACATGTACATTACTAGAGAACACTGTGTGATGTGACAATAACATGTACATTACTAGAGAACAATGTGTGATGTGACAATAACATGTACATTACTAGAGAACAATGTGTGATGTGACAATAACATGTACATTACTAGAGAACAATGTGTGATGTGACAATAACATGTACATTACTAGAGAGCAATGTGTGATGTGACAATAACATGTACATTACTAGAGAACAATGTGTGATGTGACAATAACATGTACATTACTAGAGAACAATGTGTGATGTGACAATAACATGTACATTACTGGAGAACAATGTGTGATGTGACAATAACATGTACATTACTAGAGAACAATGTGTGATGTGACAATAACATGTACATTACTGGAGAACAATGTGTGATGTGACAATAACATGTACATTACTAGAGAACAATGTGTGATGTGACAATAACATGTACATTACTAGAGAACACTGTGTGATGTGACAATAACATGTACATTACTAGAGAACACTGTATGATGTGACAATAACATGTACATTACTAGAGAACACTGTGTGATGTGACAATAACATGGACATTACTGGAGAACACTGTGTGATGTGACAATAACATGTACATTACTGGAGAACACTGTGTGATGTGACAATAACATGTACATTACCAGAGAACACTGTGTGATGTGACAATAACATGTACATTACTAGAGAACACTGTGTGATGTGACAATAACGTGTACATTACTAGAGAACAATGTGTGATGTGACAATAACGTGTACATTACTAGAGAACAATGTGTGATGTGACAATAACGTGTACATTACTAGAGAACAATGTGTGATGTGACAATAACATGTACATTACTAGAGAACAATGTGTGATGTGACAATAACATGTACATTACTAGAGAACAATGTGTGATGTGACAATAACATGTACATTACTAGAGAACAATGTGTGATGTGACAATAACATGTACATTACTAGAGAACGATGTGTGATGTGACAATAACATGTACATTACTAGAGAACACTGTGTGATGTGACAATAACGTGTACATTACTAGAGAACAATGTATGATGTGACAATAACATGTACATTACTAGAGAACAATGTGTGATGTGACAATAACATGTACATTACTAGAGAACAATGTATGATGTGACAATAACATGTACATTACTAGAGAACAATGTGTGATGTGACAATAACATGTACATTACTAGAGAACAATGTGTGATGTGACAATAACATGTACATTACTAGAGAACAATGTGTGATGTGACAATAACATCTACATTACTAGAGAACAATGTGTGATGTGACAATAACATGTACTTTACTAGAGAACTCTGTGTGATGTGACAATAACATGTAAATTACCAGAAAACTCTGTGTGATGTGACAATAACATGTACATTACTAGAGAACTCTGTGTGATGTGACAATATCATGTACATTACTATAGAACACTGTGTGATGTGACAATAACATGTACATTACTAGAGAACAATGTGTGATGTGACAATAACATGTACATTACTAGAGAACACTGTGTGATGTGACAATAACATGTACATTACTAGAGAACAATGTGTGATGTGACAATAACATGTACATTACTAGAGAACAATGTGTGATGTGACAATAACATGTACATTACTAGAGAACAATGTGTGATGTGACAATAACATGTACATTACTAGAGAACAATGTGTGATGTGACAATAACATGTACATTACTAGAGAACAATGTGTGATGTGACAATAACATGTACATTACTAGAGAACTCTGTGTGATGTGACAATAACATCTACATTACTAGAGAACAATGTGTGATGTGACAATAACATGTACATTACTAGAGAACAATGTGTGATGTGACAATAACATGTACATTACTAGAGAACAATGTGTGATGTGACAATAACATGTACATTACTAGAGAACAATGTGTGATGTGACAATAACATGTACATTACTAGAGAACAATGTGTGATGTGACAATAACATGTACATTACTAGAGAACAATGTGTGATGTGACAATAACATGTACATTACTAGAGAACAATGTGTGATGTGACAATAACATGTACATTACTAGAGAACAATGTGTGATGTGACAATAACATATACATTACTAGAGAACAATGTGTGATGTGACAATAACATGTACATTACTAGAGAACAATGTGTGATGTGACAATAACATGTACATTAGTAGAGAACAATGTGTGATGTGACAATAACATGTACATTACTAGAGAACAATGTGTGATGTGACAATAACATGTACATTAGTAGAGAACAATGTGTGATGTGACAATAACATGTACATTACTAGAGAACAATGTATGATGTGACAATAACATGTACATTACTAGAGAACAATGTGTGATGTGACAATAACATGTACATTACTAGAGAACAATGTGTGATGTGACAATAACATGTACATTACTAGAGAACAATGTATGATGTGACAATAACATGTACATTACTAGAGAACAATGTATGATGTGACAATAACATGTACATTACTAGAGAACAATGTGTGATGTGACAATAACATGTACATTACTAGAGAACAATGTGTGATGTGACAATAACATGTACATTACTAGAGAACAATGTATGATGTGACAATAACATATACATTACTAGAGAACATGGTGTGATGTGACAATAACATGTACATTACTAGAGAACAATGTGTGATGTGACAATAACATGTACATTACTAGAGACCTCTGTGTGATGTGACAATAACATGTACATTACTAGAGAACAATGTATGATGTGACAATAACATGTACATTACTAGAGAACAATGTGTGATGTGACAATAACATGTACATTACTAGAGAACAATGTGTGATGTGACAATAACATGTACATTACTAGAGAACAATGTGTGATGTGACAATAACATGTACATTACTAGAGAACAATCTGTGATGTGACAATAACATGTACATTACTAGAGAACAATGTGTGATGTGACAATAACATGTACATTACTAGAGAACAATCTGTGATGTGACAATAACATGTACATTACTAGAGAACAATGTGTGATGTGACAATAACATGTACATTACTAGAGAACTCTGTGTGATGTGACAATAACATGTACATTACTAGAGAACAATGTGTGATGTGAGAATAACATGTACATTACTAGAGAACAATGTGTGATGTGACAATAACATGTACATTACTAGAGAACAATGTGTGATGTGACAATAACATGTGCATTACTAGAGAACAATGTGTGATGTGACAATAACATGTACATTACTAGAGAACAATGTGTGATGTGACAATAACATGTACATTACTGGAGAACAATGTGTGATGTGACAATAACATGTACATTACTAGAGAACAATGTGTGATGTGACAATAACATGTACATTACTAGAGAACAATGTGTGATGTGACAATAAGATGTACATTACTAGAGAACAATGTGTGATGTGACAATAACATGTACATTACTAGAGAACAATGTGTGATGTGACAATAACATGTACATTACTGGAGAACAATGTGTGATGTGACAATAACATGTACATTACTGGAGAACAATGTGTGATGTGACAATAACATGTACATTACTAGAGAACAATGTGTGATGTGACAATAACATGTACATTACTAGAGAACTCTGTGTGATGTGACAATAACATGTACATTACTAGAGAACAATCTGTGATGTGACAATAACATGTACATTACTAGAGAACAATCTGTGATGTGACAATAACATGTACATTACTAGAGAACAATCTGTGATGTGACAATAACATGTACATTACTAGAGAACAATGTGTGATGTGACAATAACATGTACATTACTAGAGAACAATGTGTGATGTGACAATAACATGTACATTACTAGAGAGCAATGTGTGATGTGACAATAACATGTACATTACTAGAGAGCAATGTGTGATGTGACAATAACATGTACATTACTAGAGAACAATGTGTGATGTGACAATAACATGTACATTACTAGAGAACAATGTTTGATGTGACAATAACATGTACATTACTAGAGAACAATGTGTGATGTGACAATAACATGTACATTACTAGAGAACAATGTGTGATGTGACAATAACATGTACATTACTAGAGAACAATGTGTGATGTGACAATAACATGTACATTACTAGAGAACAATGTGTGATGTGACAATAACATGTACATTACTAGAGAACAATGTGTGATGTGACAATAACATGTACATTACTAGAGAACAATGTGTGATGTGACAATAACAAGTACATTACTAGAGAACAATGTGTGATGTGACAATAACATGTACATTACTAGAGAACAATGTGTGATGTGACAATAACATGTACATTACTAGAGAACAATGTGTGATGTGACAATAACATGTACATTACTAGAGAACAATGTGTGATGTGACAATAACATGTACATTACTAGAGAACAATGTGTGATGTGACAATAACATGTACATTACTAGAGAACAATGTGTGATGTGACAATAACATGTACATTACTAGAGAACAATGTGTGATGTGACAATAACATGTACATTACTAGAGAACAATGTGTGATGTGACAATAACATGTACATTACTAGAGAACAATGTGTGATGTGACAATAACATGTACATTACTAGAGAACAATGTGTGATGTGACAATAACATGTACATTACTAGAGAACAATGTGTGATGTGACAATAACATGTACATTACTAGAGAACAATGTGTGATGTGACAATAACATGTACATTACCAGAAAACAATGTATGATGTGACAATAACATGTACATTACTAGAGAACAATGTGTGATGTGACAATAACATGTACATTACTAGAGAACAATGTGTGATGTGACAATAATATGTACATTACTAGAGATCAATGTGTGATGTGACAATAACATGTACATTACTAGAGAACAATGTGTGATATGACAACTACATGTACAGTCTCAGAACATAGGTCGCACGTTGCACTGCCCGGTACAGTATCAGAAAACAGTGGTTAATATGGGACTGGCAGTACACTTAACTGTCTGATGAGGGTCTGAAGGTACAGTACCATAAAGCACTAATGCGCAACTACACACGTTGCAAGTTGATACTGGTGCAGTGGAGAACTGGCAGTACATTATCAGAGAGACACGCTACCTAATGTCCGTCTACACACGTTGCAAGTTGATACTGGTGCAGTGGAGAACTGGCCAGTACATTATCAGAGAGACATACTGCCTAATGGCGTCTACACACGTTGCAGGTTGGTATTGGTGCAGTGGAGAACTGGCAGTACATTATCAGAGAGACATACTGCCTAATGCCCGTCTACACATGTTGCAAGTTAGTACTGGTGCAGTGGAGAACTGACCAGTACATTATCAGAGAGACACTCTACCTAATGTCCGTCTACACACGTTGCAAGTTGGTACTGGTGCAGTGGAGAACTGGCAGTACATTATCAGAGAGACACTCTACCTAATGTCCGTCTACACACGTTGCAAGTTGATACTGGTGCAGTGGAGAACTGGCCAGTACGTTATCAGAGAGACATAGTGCCTAATGGCGTCTACACACGTTGCAAGTTGGTACTGGTGCAGTGTAGAACTGGCAGTACATTGTCAGAGAGCCATACTACCTAATGTCCGTCTACACACGTTGCAAGTTGATACTGGTGCAGTGGAGAACTGGCCAGTACATTGTCAGAGAGCCATACTGCGTAATGGCCGTCTACACACGTTGCAAGTTTCTACTGGTTCAATGGTGAACTGGCCAGTACATTATCAGAGAGACATACTGCCTAATGGCGTCTACACACGTTGCAAGTTGGTACTGGTGCAGTGGAGAACTGGCAGTACATTATCAGAGAGACACTCTACCTAATGTCCGTCTACACACGTTGCAAGTTGGTAGTGGTGCAGTGGAGAACTGGCCAGTACATTATCAGAGAGACACTCTACTTAATGTACGTCTACATACGTTGCAAGTTGGTACTGGTGCAGTGGAGAACTGGCCAGTACATTATCAGAGAGACATACTGCCTAATGGCGTCTACACACGTTGCAAGTTGGTACTGGTGCAGTGGAGAACTGGCAGTACATTATCAGAGAGACACTGTACCTAATGTCCGTCTACACACGTTGCAAGTTGGTACTGGTGCAGTGGAGATCTGGCCAGTACATTATCAGAGAGACACTCTACCTAATGTACGTCTACACACGTTGCAAGTTGGTACTGGTGCAGTGGAGAACTGGCCAGTACATTATCAGAGAGACACTCTACCTAATGTACGTCTACACACGTCGCAAGTTGGTACTGGTGCAGTGGAGAACTGGCCAGTACATTATCAGAGAGACACTCTACCTAATGTCCGACTACACACGTTGCATGTTGGTACTGGTGCAGTGGAGAACTGGCCAGTACATTATCAGAGAGACACTCTACCTAATGTACGTCTACACACGTTGCAAGTTGGTACTGGTGCAGTGGAGAACTGGCCAGTACATTATCAGAGAGACACTCTACCTAATGTCCGTCTACACACGTTGCAAGTTGGTACTGGTGCAGTGGAGAACTGGCCAGTACATTATCAGAGAGACACTCTACCTAATGTACGTCTACACACGTTGCAAGTTGGTACTGGTGCAGTGGAGAACTGGCCAGTACATTATCAGAGAGACACTCTACCTAATGTACGTCTACACACGTTGCAAGTTGGTACTGGTGCAGTGGAGAACTGGCCAGTACATTATCAGAGAGACACTCTACCTAATGTCCGTCTACACACGTTGCAAGTTGGTACTGGTGCAGTGGAGAACTGGCCAGTACATTATCAGAGAGACACTCTACCTAATGTCCGTCTACACACGTTGCAAGTTGGTACTGGTGCAGTGGAGAACTGGCCAGTACATTATCAGAGAGACACTCTACCTAATGTCCGTCTACACAGGTTGCAAGTTGGTACTGGTGCAGTGGAGAACTGGCCAGTACATTATCAGAGAGACACTCTACTTAATGTACGTCTACACACGTTGCAAGTTGGTACTGGTGCAGTGGAGAACTGGCCAGTACATTATCAGAGAGACATACTGCCTAATGGCGTCTACACACGTTGCAGGTTGGTATTGGTGCAGTGGAGAACTGGCAGTACATTATTAGAGAGACACTCTACCTAATGTACGTCTACACACGTTGCAAGTTGGTACTGGTGCAGTGGAGAACTGGCAGTACATTATCAGAGAGACACTCTACGTAATGTACGTCTACACACGTTGCAAGTTGGTACTGCTGCAGTGGAGAACTGGCCAGTACATTATCAGAGAGACACTCTACCTAATGTCCGTCTACACACGTTGCAAGTTGGTACTGGTGCAGTGGAGAACTGGCCAGTACATTATCAGAGAGACACTCTACGTAATGTCCGTCTACACACGTTGCAAGTTGGTACTGGTGCAGTGGAGAACTGGCCAGTACATTATCAGAGAGACACTCTACCTAATGTCCGTCTACACACGTTGCAAGTTGGTACTGGTGCAGTGGAGAACTGGCGAGTACATTATCAGAGAGACATACTGCCTAATGGCGTCAGCACACGTTGCAAGTTGTTACTGGTGCAGTGGAGAACTGGCCAGTACATTATCAGAGAGACACTCTACCTAATGTCCGTCTACACACGTTGCAAGTTGGTACTGGTGCAGTGGAGAACTGGCCAGTACATTATCAGAGAGACACTCTACCTAATGTCCGTCTACACACGTTGCAAGTTGGTACTGGTGCAGTGGAGAACTGGCCAGTACATTATCAGAGAGACACTCTACCTAATGTACGTCTACACACGTTGCAAGTTGGTACTGGTGCAGTGGAGAACTGGCCAGTACATTATCAGAGAGACACTCTACGTAATGTCCGTCTACACACGTTGCAAGTTGGTACTGGTGCAGTGGAGAACTGGCCAGTACATTATCAGAGAGACACTCTACCTAATGTCCGTCTACACACGTTGCAAGTTGGTACTTGTGCAGTGGAGAACTGGCCAGTACATTATCAGAGAGACACTCTACCTAATGTCCGTCTACACACGTTGCAAGTTGGTACTGGTGCAGTGGAGAACTGGCCAGTACATTATCAGAGAGACACTCTACCTAATGTCCGTCTACACACGTTGCAAGTTGGTACTGGTGCAGTGGAGAACTGGCCAGTACATTATCAGAGAGACATACTGCCTAATGGCGTCTACACACGTTGCAAGTTGGTACTGGTGCAGTGGAGAACTGGCAGTACATTATCAGAGAGACACTCTACCTAATGTACGTCTACACACGTTGCAAGTTGGTACTGGTGCAGTGGAGAACTGGCCAGTACATTATCAGGGAGACAAACTGCCTAATGGCGTCTACACACGTTGCAAGTTGGTACTGGTGCAGTGGAGAACTGGCAGTACATTATCAGAGAGACACTCTACTTAATGTACGTCTACACACGTTGCAAGTTGGTACTGGTGCAGTGAAGAACTGGGCAGTACATTATCAGAGAGACAAACTGCCTAATGGCGTCTACACACGTTGCAAGTTGGTACTGGTGCAGTGGAGAACTGGCAGTACATTATCAGAGAGACACTCTACCTAATGTACGTCTACACACGTTGCAAGTTGGTACTGGTGCAGTGGAGAACTGGCCAGTACATTTTCAGAGAGACATACTTCCTAATGGCGTCTACACACGTTGCAAGTTGGTACTGGTTCAGTGGAGAACTGCCAGTACATTATCTAAGAGACACTCTACCTAATGTACGTCTACACACGTTGCAAGTTGGTACTGGTGCAGTGGAGAACTGGCCAGTACATTATCAGAGAGACACTCTACCTAATGTCCGTCTACACACGTTGCAAGTTGGTACTGGTGCAGTGGAGAACTGGCCAGTACATTATCAGAGAGACACTCTACCTGATGTACGTCTCCACACGTTGCAAGTTGGTACTGGTGCAGTGGAGAACTGGCCAGTACATTATCAGATAGACATACTGCCTAATGGCGTCTACACACGTTGCAAGTTGGTACTGGTGCAGCGGAGAACTGGCAGTACATTATCAGAGAGACACACTGCCTAATGGCGTCTACACACGTTGCAAGTTGGTACTGGTGCAGTGGAGAACTGGCAGTACATTATCAGAGAGACACACTGCCTAATGCCCGTCTACACACGTTGCAAGTTGGTACTGGTGCAGTGACGGACTTGAGTATCAACGAATGCAGGGAACATTGTTGAATCGTTTGCATTTTATCTGTAACTAAACTTTAGAGGTTTTATCACATAAAACGCATTGTAATTGTTTCCTCCACAAATTGCTACATCGTTTTATATAATAGTTCAAATCCGCACCTGCAAGAGTTGTTTCACGGACCCCTGAGAGGGACATAGGTTAATTGTTTGTTTTTCTGTTCTGATCAGCGCCAGAAAGCAAAACCAATTGAGTTAATACTTACCGCGCTTTATCATTCAACGTTAGCCTTTAAGCCACCGTCTAAGTTATTAAGAATACTAATGACTGATTTAAAAAATTCTGGTGATATATTCTCATGAGTGTGTCTACTCACTCGTCTAGAAACTTTTCTTACCGAATCTTATTTCCTGCAGTCAGGTTTTTAAAAAATGATCATGCTGTTTACATGAACACGGGGGGGGGGGAAGAGGAATAACGCGTTTCCATTTGAAAAGGTATAAGTGATCAATAACAAGGTATATCTCGGAAATGGTTAACGACAAAAAATAATAGTTAAATAAAAAATAAAACAGTAAATATAAACATACTTGACATAAAGTATGCCCGTTGACAACATCTACCTTTATTATGTAGTAACAAGTTGCCTATGTCTTACAGTTATATAAAACTCGTTCCGAATGGAGATGACCTAATGGGAAATTACTAGAAAATTCAAGATATACCTTTTATTTGTCACGTAAATGTGTTAAACTTATGATGTTTTAATCAAAATCGTTTGAGCTATTTTTTAGAAAATAAAAAATAACGAACATGTTTCAATGTTAAGAGGTAATTTGATTTGGGAGAATCTTCTTGAAAACCTTCCTGTCGATCTTTGGAAGATACTGTACATAAATATCAAGTAGGAATTTATCCGATTTTTCGTTTTTGAATTATGCTGTTCACAGACACACTTACACGGACCTTTTTCCTAAAATGCACTTTTTGGATAATGGTGCTTCAAAACATGCGTTTCCGTTAAAATCTCGGTATAGAATTTTTGGGTAGAATGCAGTAGGTACTTCCTCTAAGTTCGTAAACATAACTAAAGAGGTAATATTTAGTGTAGTAATTTACTTCTCTGCTCCGAACGTTTTTTCCATTCAGCATTCCTTCCAGCGTCTCGATTAGCTTCGAGCGTTGATGAATATGGACTCCTATTTCAAACAGTTACTGTGTAGTGTAATGGTTTGTGTTCGTGCATCAGGTTGCGGCAGGTCTATCATTAAAAACTAGCGACGGGACGCCTAATACTTTTTGGATAGGGAATCACGTGACTGCTGGACTATAGACCCTCGTGTAACATCACGTTTCTGCAACACCACCGTCTGTTTGGGCAACTCAAACTCGGGTCACGAGCGTAGCTTGCAGATGTACACATAATATGGGTAGAAAACGCTTTGAAACAAAGTTTTCAGCTCAAAATATGGTTACGTAAAAGGGGAAGCAAAGAAATTATAGCGTTGCCTAACAATAAGTCAATGGTGTCAAAGAGAAACAATTTCGGAATTAAAAACTAAAACAATACAGACTTAGAAAACAGCATTATGTTGGGAATATTCGGCGATGGTTTTTACTTCTCTGCCACGTGGAGCATTCACCCCCTGAATGCAAAAGCATGTCTGTGTGAATAACATAAACAAAAAACCAAAACTCGGATAAGTATGAAGCTTGCTATTTAACTTCACTATCTTCCAAAGATACGACACCAAGATTTTCAAAAAAATGTTCTCCCAAATTAAACCCCATTCGAAATCTTTTAGTTTCTCAAAAATTCGTCTACTTTATTAAAATTCCCCATATTTTAAGATATTTTCGTGAGAAAATGTATATCTTGAATTCTCTGAAACAGCCCCTTTATTCGCAATGAGTTCTGTATAATTCTATCAGGTAAACCATAGGAGGGACACAAAAACTTACAACAGAAAAAATGTAATCTCTTTAAAGCACACAATTTATTTGAATTAATTTTTTTATGGTATCCGCCATTTTCAAGACATCCATTATTAATGGTTCGAATTGTTCAATACCTTGCCATTCCTTTTAAGCCCTGTCGACATCTCGCGATGTCATGGAAACAGCGTTCAGTTGTTAAACATTTGACTATCGCTGTTCTCTATAACGAGATGTAGCTGTTTCTATAAAGGTTTATCTCGATTAAAATGTAGTAGATACAGGTGGAATAAGCCTTGTAAGAACAATAGAGGGTAGAGAAATGCAAGTGAACGTAAGGCGCCATGGGTGGTCATTAGCCCCCAACACCTCGGTAACGGCCGAGCGTGAAGAAGGCGGTCGAGAGACGTGTTATTTTGTATGTAGCGGCCCATTCTCTTGGGGGGTCCAGTATCAATACTGCTTCACGCCAAATGACAGCTGTATCTAATACCAGTGCTCTTTCAACTCCCCGCGCTTCGTTAACGGCTTTATACGAGCAGCCAGCTCCCGGCGAAATATCACATCTTGACGTAAAATGTTTATTTGGAATTGATGTCCTCGTTGCTAGTGGTTTCAATTTTAACTAACTTACCATTCTTTTGTTTCTCCTACACGTGCCTTTTAAATCTATAAGGAAACTACTTCTGTAAACGTTTCAAATAGACAGAAATATAAATAGTAATGAGTAGAGAAACTCATGTGAATGTAACGATACAGAATTTTTTATCAACACATTCCAATTTAGAAGCTGAGAAAAATTTGAACTTTTTACATGAGCTCCTAAAAACAAAAGGGTGACGACTTAATATTTCAAAGGGTACAGCTAAATCGTTTAGTTGACTGGGATGTTGTTTTGTAACATGTGACTGCTGAGTTTTTCTAATGCCCTGACTGTGTTGTTGTTTTGTAACATGTGACTGCTGAGTTTTTCTAATGCCCTGACTGTGTTGTCGTGTTGTAACACGTGACTGCTGAGTTTTTCTAATACCCTGACTGTGTTGTCGTGTTGTAACATGTGACTGCTGAGTGTTTGTATTACCCTGACTGTGTTGTCGTGTTGTAACATGTGACTGCTGAGTGTTTGTATTACCCTGACTGTGTTGTCGTGTTGTAACATGTGACTGCTGAGTGTTTGTATTACCCTGACTGTGTTGTCGTGTTGTAACATGTGACTGCTGAGTGTTTGTATTACCCTGACTGTGTTGTCGTGTTGTAACATGTGACTGCTGAGTTTTCTAATGCCCTGACTGTGTTGTTGTGTTGTAACATGTTATTGCTGAGTTTTCTAATGCCTTGACTGTGTTGTGTTGTAACATGTGACTGCTGAGTTTTCTAATGCCCTGACTGTGTTATCGTGTTGTAACATGTGATTGCTGAGTTTTTCTAATGCCCTGACTGTGTTGTCGTGTTGTACAATGTGATTGCTGAGTTTTTCTAATGCCCTGACTGTGTTGTTGTGTTGTAACATGTGATTGCTGAGTTTTCTAATGCCCTGACTGTGTTGTTGTGTTGTATGTAACCTGTGACTGCTGAGTTTTCTAATGCCCTGACTGTGTTGTCGTGTTGCAGACGGCCAGGCGAATCATCTGAACCTCTTCAACAACCGACAACAGGCGAAGAAGAAACGAAAATCTCGGACGGCGTTCACGAATCACCAGATCTTCGAGCTGGAGAAGCGGTTCCTCTACCAGAAATACTTGTCGCCGGCGGACCGGGACGAGATCGCGGCGCAACTCGGCCTGAGTAACGCTCAGGTCATCACCTGGTTCCAGAACAGACGCGCCAAGCTCAAGAGAGACATGGAGGAGTTGAAGAAGGACGTCGAGTCCACCAAGATCCTCACGGCACACAAATCGTTCCTCGAGAATGTCCAGGACCTGGGCATTCTCAAGAAAAAGTCCTCCGGTTCGACTCTCATGGAGGACAAAGTTGTGCCCACGCTCGCGGTTGTCTCGGAAAAGTGACGTGGTCTAGGACAGTGTTTTAATTTATTCCACAAACAATATGTGTAGATACAGACAGACATCTCTATGTTAATAGCAGTGCTTTCTTTTTGTAAATATTCTGTGTAAATGTATCTATATCAAGTCATAATAAAATCTCCCGTGGGATCGAATTGTAAATCTTCAAGTCACGTGGTTTTATTTGATCACGTGGTCATATAGTACCTTGCAGAAGACTTCGATAAAATTAATATATCTGAGACATAGGCAAAGATAAACTCAAATTCATTGTTACATTTTAATGCACAAAGAAATGTTTCGAAACAGAAGTTCTACATCTACATTTAACCTTGTAAAACAAAAAATTATCTTTTAAAACGTATAAATACCAATTTTGGTTTTTAAGTATAGCATGTTCCAAGCGTGAAAACCAAAGTTTCAAGAACATCCTCCCACAGTAAACTACCCTTTACATCGTATTTCGTTATTGTTTCTTATCCCAAAATTAGTTCTAAGAATTTTGATTAAAATACCAAATACTTAAGATATTTACACGACTGATAAAATCAATATCTTCATTTTTCTGTTTTTTTAACGTCGGTTGTTACTACATACGGCAACACAGGCGGTGAATATTCATGATAATTAAGGAAGGAAACTTTCCTGTAGACCACACGTTCACGACGTAATGCCTCAACGACCTCGGCTACCCTTATCGGTAACATTTCGCGATGTACCTTGCTAATAGTTTGAATTTTCCTGTAGTTTATACTTTTTTATTTGTTTCTTGTGGCCATTCAAGGAGTATGGAACTTCAAGCCAGCGTTTGTCTCAATTCAGAGAGAGAAGAGTGTTCGATTAGCAACCAGAAGCAGACTTTATGACGACACATGTCCAGACGTTATCAGTGACGTAGGTACGTCTCATTTCACAAGGCAGGAAAACATGTTTTACAAATATTATAGAGTGAGTGTCAGTTACCGTTACAATGTGCAGATAAGCTTTTGTGGCGGTAGTGCTTCAATAACTCAAAGACTACACAGTTTTAACATAACATTCAACGTGAAGCTGGTGAATATCAAGATTCCCAGTTAAACATTTTGGAAATGTAACCATCTTCTCACTTGTTAATTATAAATATCGTTGGAGTAATTTCTGATGGACACAGTTTCTTTCTTTATGAAACGCTGGCAATGAACTTTAAGAGTATCATATACCGGTCGTCTTCTGTTAAATAGGAAACGGTCCCCAATCCTACAGGAAGACGGGAGGATGTTTATGGAGCCGTTTCAGGGAACTTGCTTGTTTTGATCTGTGTTCCAGGAATCGATCTTATTCCGGCTACACATGTCACCAAGGTGTCAGTCCGCCGCCCTCCCTAAAGTTCCCCGCTATAGAATTGTCGGCCCGTGTTCGTAATTATCATAATTACGTATGTAGATTTTCCGTTCGGAACATGCTTGTCTGAAGATGGTATAAGTGCAGGGAAAAGGCAGACATTTATTTTTAATTAATAACATTAACAACACAGCTCAACAGCGATTTTGCTGCTTTAGATATTCAGATGTTTTTATAGTAATTTCAATGCCCTAATTCCAAAAATGAAGTCCATATTGTCATATCACATGCCATTTCTTTCAAAATTAATATCTTCCATTTTTATTTATTTGCGTATCATGAACTATAACAATGCCATCTATTGGAATAAAGCTACTAAAAGGAAGCAGCTGATAGTTTTATGACACATGACAGTAGATTTTAAGCTGCTTACATTATTTTGTATTGAGAATTCATCCGTTACAGGGCTTAGCAGTTGTTGTATAAAGCAAGAAATTAGCATTTAAATAATACCACCCTGTGTAACTCAGTACAGCATAATGGAAAGAAGGTGTTGTGGTTATATTTGTGAAGAAGCAGAAAATAAAGATAGGCGTACAAAGGTTACTTCGGAATGAATGCCATCTGCTAAATCTTCCTTCTTCTGTAATAAACAAGACTATTTATTGATTCTAGTAAACGAAGTGTTGCTCCACAATGGGATGCTCTTTCTTCAGTTGCAGTAGCATAGCTCAATGTGTTCAACACCATTGTACATTTGAAAGTAATCTGTAGGCCAACAACAGGCATTCACAAAATGTCCATGTTATTTATGCGAGTGGGATAAACATTGAAAACGAAGACAATGAAACAGTTGGTGAAAGCACTTGATCAAGATGCTGATTGTTTCAAATATCTCAGTGTCAAATTTCCCGCTCTTTCTGAAGCAAAATATGAGAAGAAATATTTGTGGGTCCGCAAATCAGAGCTCTATTTAAATACAGGCACTTTGAAGCTACTATGACTTCTGAAGAGAAAAATGCTTGCAGTGCATTTAAAGAAGTTGTAGATGTAACATTTGGCAATAAAAACCCTCACAAATTCATTTTTAGCTCTTATACAACTCATGAGTATAAACATTTTCCGAAGAAAATATGTGAATACTTCTTTTTTGATTTGTAAACAAACCTGATGTGAATGGAGAAAAACTGAAGTCATTTTTGAAATCAGCGCCACTGAAATATTCAGAAACGCCTTAGAAATGTAAAACAGCTCACAAAAAACTTTTATTTGTGGACCTGTGTAATACTTGAAGTGTACTTTCAGAAAGGAAACAAAAAGATTAATACCAGCGAATATAACACATGACGTTCCCTACTCACTCCTCTTACAAAAGCCTATGCTTGTTAACACAGAACATTTCCTTGCAGCTATAAGAACATAGCGATAGTCAGGTTTTTATAAACTGTGTCGCGGCTTTGAAACTCCATGTTCATTGAATGACTTCCCAGTTTTGATGTGTTACATCTACAAACTATTGTTACAAAAGCTTATTTTTCTATCTTCTTGTTGACAATTGTTGAGATAAATGTTGACAGAAATAGTTTTATTAAGGATACAAGAGACCGAAACGACAGTCAAATGTTTAAGAACAGTTTCCACGACATTGCGAGAGCACTTGCAACAAACGAAAAACTGGGCTGGCCCCGTAGCTCAGTCGGTAGAGCAACTGCCTGCTGGGGGTGGGAAGATTAATTGCTATCCTCCCCCGAGTCTGGAAGTTGAGTCAAAAGTTCCAAAGGATGAGACCAATGTACTTAAAGGCGGTGTATAAATACAAACTAAAAAACCTGATACCTCGGAAAAGCTGATGCCATAAAACGCTTTTACAACCAAAACGTTTCAGAGAGATCTACATTTGCTGTGCAGTAAGATTTTCTTAGGGTTCACCAATTACTTGAAGAGGACTTCCCAGAAACTTCTAGATACACATTTTATTTCTTTTATATGTGCTATTTTAATCCAAATTATTAGAGCCATTTTTGAGAAAATAAGATATAACCAGATTTTCTCCATATAAAGCGTAGTTTGGGGGCAGATTTTCTTGAAAATCCTCAAATACCATGTTTGGTATTTAACCGGCATTTCGTTTTTGACCTCCACTGTTCGCTCACGCAGGTGTTTCTAGTGAAAGTCCAGCAGGCAGGTACTGGCTCCGTCTGGCTGAGAGGTGAGGCGTGTACCGAGCGTGATTCGATACAACCCACTCTGATCCATGGGTATTTAATGGTTTCTCCAGGTCGTCAGGCTGGGAGGTTCATCTTCCCTGTCACCCCTTTCAGGATTATAGGACCAGGCGACCGTGATCGGCGGGTTCCCGGTGGACGGTGATTAGCACACTGATGTCACTGCGGCGAATAATCATTAAAGTCTCTCCTTCGTGTAAGTTCCGCCCAAAGGGAGCCCCCTGTGAACGGGCACAAGTGGCGTCGGTTACGTTACATGTGGAAGCGATCAGGATACCGTCTGTGCTTGCGACCGTCGCCATCTGCATCTGGTGGCTCTTCGTGTCTCCTCCTCCTGGGGGTCACTGGGAGAAGTACCAGATGCCGACTGACTTGTATATAGTGCTCTACCACAGCTTCGTGTCTCCTCCTCCTGGGGGTCACTGGGAGAAGTACAAGATGCCGACTGACTTGTATATAGTGCTCTTCCACAGCTTCGTGTCTCCTCCTCCTGGGGGTCACTGGGAGAAGTACAAGATGCCGACTGACTTGTATATAGTGCTCTTCCACAGCTTCGTGTCTCCTCCTCCTGGGGGTCACTGGGAGAAGTACAAGATGCCGACTGACAAACGTGTAGTGCTCTTCCACAGCTTCGTGTCTCCTCCTCCTGGGGGTCACTGGGAGAAGTACAAGATGCCGACTGACTTGTATATAGTGCTCTTCCACAGCTTCGTGTCTCCTCCTCCTGGGGGTCACTGGGAGAAGTACAAGATGCCGACTGTCAAACGTGTAGTGCTCTTCCACAGCTTCGTGTCTCCTCCTCCTGGGGGTCACTGGGAGAAGTACAAGATGCCGACTGTCTTGTATATAGTGCTCTTCCACAGCTTCGTGTCTCCCCCTCCTGGTGGTCACTGGTAGAAGTACAAGATGCCGACTGACTTGTATATAGTGCTCTACCACAGATTCGTGTCTCCTTCTCCTGGTGGTCACTGGTAGAAGTACAAGATGCCGACTGTCTTGTATGTAGTGCTCTTCCACAGATTCGTGTCTCCTTCTCCTGGTGGTCACTGGTAGAAGTACAAGATGCCGACTGTCTTGTATATAGTGCTCTACCACAGATTCGTGTCTCCTTCTCCTGGTGGTCACTGGTAGAAGTACAAGATGCCGACTGTCAAGCGTGTAGTGCTCTTCCACAGCTTCGTGTCTCGTTCTCCTGGTGGTCACTGGTAGAAGTACAAGATGCCGACTGACTTGTATATAGTGCTCTTCCACAGCTTCGTGTCTCCTTCTCCTGGTGGTCACTAGTAGAAGTACAAGATGCCGACTGACTTGTATATAGTGCTCTTCCACAGCTTCGTGTCTCCTTCTCCTGGTGGTCACTAGTAGAAGTACAAGATGCCGACTGACTTGTATATAGTGCTCTTCCACAGCTTCGTCTCTCCCCTCCTGGTGGTACTGGTAGAAGTACAAGATGCCGACTGACTTGTATATAGTGCTCTTCCACAGCTTCGTGTCTCCTCCTCCTGGTGGTCACTGGTAGAAGTACAAGATGCCGGCTGTCAAGCGTGTAGTGCTCTTCCACAGCTTCGTGTCTCCTCCTCCTGGTGGTCACTGGTAGAAGTATAAGATGCCGACTGACTTGTATATAGTGCTCTACCACAGCTTCGTGTCTCCTCCTCCTGGTGGTCACTGGTAGAAGTACAAGATGCCGACTGTCAAGCGTGTAGTGCTCTACCACAGCTTCGGTCTCCTCCTCCTGGTGGTCACTGGTAGAAGTATAAGATGCCGACTGACTTGTATATAGTGCTCTACCACAGCTTCGTGTCTCCTCCTCCTGGTGGTCACTGGTAGAAGTACAAGATGCCGGCTGTCAAGCGTGTAGAGCTCTACCACAGCTTCGTGTCTCCTCCTCCTGGTGGTCACTGGTAGAAGTATAAGATGCCGACTGTCAAGCGTGTAGTGCTCTACCACAGCTTCGTGTCTCCTCCTCCTGGTGGTCACTGGTAGAAGTATAAGATGCCGACTGACTTGTATATAGTGCTCTACCACAGCTTCGTGTCTCCTCCTCATGGTGGTCACTGGTAGAAGTATAAGATGCCGACTGACTTGTATATAGTGCTCTTCCACAGCTTCGTGTCTCCTCCTCCTGGGGGTCACTGGGAGAAGTACAAGATGCCGACTGACTTGTATATAGTGCTCTTCCACAGCTTCGTGTCTCCTCCTCCTGGGGGTCACTGGGAGAAGTACAAGATGCCGACTGACAAACGTGTAGTGCTCTTCCACAGCTTCGTGTCTCCTCCTCCTGGGGGTCACTGGGAGAAGTACAAGATGCCGACTGACTTGTATATAGTGCTCTTCCACAGCTTCGTGTCTCCTCCTCCTGGGGGTCACTGGGAGAAGTACAAGATGCCGACTGTCAAACGTGTAGTGCTCTTCCACAGCTTCGTGTCTCCTCCTCCTGGGGGTCACTGGGAGAAGTACAAGATGCCGACTGTCTTGTATATAGTGCTCTTCCACAGCTTCGTGTCTCCCCCTCCTGGTGGTCACTGGTAGAAGTACAAGATGCCGACTGACTTGTATATAGTGCTCTACCACAGATTCGTGTCTCCTTCTCCTGGTGGTCACTGGTAGAAGTACAAGATGCCGACTGTCTTGTATGTAGTGCTCTTCCACAGATTCGTGTCTCCTTCTCCTGGTGGTCACTGGTAGAAGTACAAGATGCCGACTGTCTTGTATATAGTGCTCTACCACAGCTTCGTGTCTCCTTCTCCTGGTGGTCACTGGTAGAAGTACAAGATGCCGACTGTCAAGCGTGTAGTGCTCTTCCACAGCTTCGTGTCTCGTTCTCCTGGTGGTCACTGGTAGAAGTACAAGATGCCGACTGACTTGTATATAGTGCTCTTCCACAGCTTCGTGTCTCCTTCACCTGGTGGTCACTAGTAGAAGTACAAGATGCCGACTGACTTGTATATAGTGCTCTTCCACAGCTTCGTGTCTCCTTCTCCTGGTGGTCACTAGTAGAAGTACAAGATGCCGACTGACTTGTATATAGTGCTCTTCCACAGCTTCGTCTCTCCCCTCCTGGTGGTACTGGTAGAAGTACAAGATGCCGACTGACTTGTATATAGTGCTCTTCCACAGCTTCGTGTCTCCTCCTCCTGGTGGTCACTGGTAGAAGTACAAGATGCCGGCTGTCAAGCGTGTAGTGCTCTTCCACAGCTTCGTGTCTCCTCCTCCTGGTGGTCACTGGTAGAAGTATAAGATGCCGACTGACTTGTATATAGTGCTCTACCACAGCTTCGTGTCTCCTCCTCCTGGTGGTCACTGGTAGAAGTACAAGATGCCGACTGTCAAGCGTGTAGTGCTCTACCACAGCTTCGGTCTCCTCCTCCTGGTGGTCACTGGTAGAAGTATAAGATGCCGACTGACTTGTATATAGTGCTCTACCACAGCTTCGTGTCTCCTCCTCCTGGTGGTCACTGGTAGAAGTACAAGATGCCGACTGTGGTGTATGTAGTGCTCTACCACAGCTTCGTGTCTCCTCCTCCTGGTGGTCACTGGTAGAAGTACAAGATGCCGACTGTGGTGTATGTAGTGCTCTACCACAGCTTCGTGTCTCCTCCTCCTGGTGGTCACTGGTAGAAGTACAAGATGCCGACTGTGGTGTATGTAGTGCTCTACCACAGCTTCGTGTCTCCTTCTCCTGGTGGTCACTGGTAGAAGTATAAGATGCCGACTGACTTGTATGTAGTGCTCTTCCACAGCTTCGTGTCTCCTCCTCCTGGTGGTCACTGGTAGAAGTATAAGATGCCGACTGACTTGTATGTAGTGCTCTACCACAGCTTCGTGTCTCCTCCTCCTGGTGGTCACTGGTAGAAGTATAAGATGCCGACTGACTTGTATGTAGTGCTCTACCACAGCTTCGTGTCTCCTCCTCCTGGTGGTCACTGGTAGAAGTACAAGATGCCGACTGTCTTGTATGTAGTGCTCTACCACAGCTTCGTGTCTCCTCCTCCTGGTGGTCACTGGTAGAAGTACAAGATGCCGACTAACTTGTATGTAGTGCTCTACCACAGCTTCGTGTCTCCTCCTCCTGGTGGTCACTGGTAGAAGTATAAGATGCCGACTGACTTGTATGTAGTGCTCTTCCACAGCTTCGTGTCTCCTCCTGGTGGTCACTGGTAGAAGTACAAGATGCCGACTGTCAAGCGTGTAGTGCTCTACCACAGCTTCGGTCTCCTCCTCCTGGTGGTCACTGGTAGAAGTATAAGATGCCGACTGACTTGTATATAGTGCTCTACCACAGCTTCGTGTCTCCTCCTCCTGGTGGTCACTGGTAGAAGTATAAGATGCCGACTGACTTGTATATAGTGCTCTACCACAGCTTCGTGTCTCCTTCTCCTGGTGGTCAATGGTAGAAGTACAAGATGCCGACTGACTTGTATATAGTGCTCTACCACAGCTTCGTGTCTCCTCCTCCTGGTGGTCACTGGTAGAAGTATAAGATGCCGACTGTCAAGCGTGTAGTGCTCTACCACAGCTTCGTGTCTCCTCCTCCTGGTGGTCACTGGTAGAAGTACAAGATGCCGACTGACTTGTATATAGTGCTCTACCACAGCTTCGTGTCTCCTTCTCCTGGTGGTCACTAGTAGAAGTACAAGATGCCGACTGACTTGTATATAGTGCTCTACCACAGCTTCGTGTCTCCTCCTCCTGGTGGTCACTGGGAGAAGTATAAGATGCCGACTGACTTGTATATAGTGCTCTACCACAGCTTCGTGTCTCCTTCTCCTGGTGGTCACTGGTAGAAGTACAAGATGCCGACTGACTTGTATATAGTGCTCTTCCACAGCTTCGTGTCTCCTCCTCCTGGGGGTCACTGGGAGAAGTACAAGATGCCGACTGACAAACGTGTAGTGCTCTGCCACAGCTTCGTGTCTCCTCCTCCTGGGGGTCACTGGGAGAAGTACAAGATGCCGACTGACTTGTATATAGTGCTCTTCCACAGCTTCGTGTCTCCTCCTCCTGGGGGTCACTGGGAGAAGTAGAAGATGCCGACTGTCAAACGTGTAGTGCTCTTCCACAGCTTCGTGTCTCCTCCTCCTGGGGGTCACTGGGAGAAGTACAAGATGCCGACTGACTTGTATATAGTGCTCTTCCACAGCTTCGTGTCTCCTTCTCCTGGTGGTCACTGGTAGAAGTACAAGATGCCGACTGACTTGTATGTAGTGCTCTTCCACAGATTCGTGTCTCCTTCTCCTGGTGGTCACTAGTAGAAGTACAAGATGCCGACTGACTTGTATGTAGTGCTCTTCCACAGATTCGTGTCTCCTCCTTCTTGGGGTCACTGGTAGAAGTACAAGATGCCGACTGTCTTGTATATAGTGCTCTTCCACAGCTTCGTGTCTCCCCCTCCTGGTGGTCACTGGTAGAAGTACAAGATGCCGACTGACTTGTATATAGTGCTCTACCACAGATTCGTGTCTCCTTCTCCTGGTGGTCACTGGTAGAAGTACAAGATGCCGACTGTCTTGTATGTAGTGCTCTTCCACAGATTCGTGTCTCCTTCTCCTGGTGGTCACTAGTAGAAGTATAAGATGCCGACTGTCAAGCGTGTAGTGCTCTTCCACAGCTTCGTGTCTCCTTCTCCTGGTGGTCACTGGTAGAAGTATAAGATGCCGACTGACTTGTATATAGTGCTCTTCCACAGCTTCGTGTCTCCTTCTCCTGGTGGTCACTAGTAGAAGTACAAGATGCCGACTGACTTGTATGTAGTGCTCTTCCACAGCTTCGTGTCTCCTCTCCTGGTGGTCACTAGTAGAAGTACAAGATGCCGACTGACTTGTATATAGTGCTCTTCCACAGCTTCGTGTCTCCTTCTCCTGGTGGTCACTAGTAGAAGTACAAGATGCCGACTGACTTGTATATAGTGCTCTTCCACAGCTTCGTGTCTCCTTCTCCTGGTGGTCACTAGTAGAAGTACATGATGCCGACTGACTTGTATATAGTGCTCTTCCAAAGCTTCGTGTCTCCTTCTCCTGGTGGTCACTAGTAGAAGTACAAGATGCCGACTGACTTGTATGTAGTGCTCTTCCACAGCTTCGTGTCTCCTTCTCCTGGTGGTCACTAGTAGAAGTACAAGATGCCGACTGACTTGTATATAGTGCTCTTCCACAGCTTCGTGTCTCCTTCTCCTGGTGGTCACTAGTAGAAGTACAAGATGCCGACTGACTTGTATGTAGTGCTCTTCCACAGCTTCGTGTCTCCTTCTCCTGGTGGTCACTAGTAGAAGTACAAGATGCCGACTGACTTGTATATAGTGCTCTTCCACAGCTTCGTGTCTCCTCCTCCTGGTGGTCACTGGTAGAAGTACAAGATGCCGACTGTCAAGCGTGTAGTGCTCTTCCACAGCTTCGTATCTCCTCCTCCTGGTGGTCACTGGTAGAAGTACAAGATGCCGACTGTCAAGCGTGTAGAGCTCTTCCACAGCTTCGTGTCTCCTCCTCCTGGTGGTCACTGGTAGAAGTATAAGATGCCGACTGACTTGTATGTAGTGCTCTTCCACAGCTTCGTGTCTCCTCCTCCTGGTGGTCACTGGTAGAAGTACAAGATGCCGACTGTCAAGCGTGTAGTGCTCTTCCACAGCTTCGTATCTCCTCCTCCTGGTGGTCACTGGTAGAAGTATAAGATGCCGACTGACTTGTATGTAGTGGTCTACCACAGCTTCGTGTCTCTCCCCTCCTGGTGGTCACTGGTAGAAGTATAAGATGCCGACTGACTTGTATGTAGTGCTCTACCACAGCTTCGTGTCTCCTTCTCCTGGTGGTCACTGGTAGAAGTACAAGATGCCGACTGACTTGTATGTAGTGCTCTACCACAGCTTCGTGTCTCCTCCTCCTGGTGGTCACTGGTAGAAGTACAAGATGCCGACTGTGGTGTATGTAGTGCTCTACCACAGCTTCGTGTCTCCTCCTCCTGGTGGTCACTGGTAGAAGTACAAGATGCCGACTGTGGTGTATGTAGTGCTCTACCACAGCTTCGTGTCTCCTCCTCCTGGTGGTCACTGGTAGAAGTACAAGATGCCGACTGTGGTGTATGTAGTGCTCTACCACAGCTTCGTGTCTCCTTCTCCTGGTGGTCACTGGTAGAAGTATAAGATGCCGACTGACTTGTATATAGTGCTCTACCACAGCTTCGTGTCTCTCCCCTCCTGGTGGTCACTGGTAGAAGTATAAGATGCCGACTGACTTGTATGTAGTGCTCTACCACAGCTTCGTGTCTCCTTCTCCTGGTGGTCACTGGTAGAAGTACAAGATGCCGACTGACTTGTATGTAGTGCTCTACCACAGCTTCGTGTCTCCTCCTCCTGGTGGTCACTGGTAGAAGTACAAGATGCCGACTGTGGTGTATGTAGTGCTCTACCACAGCTTCGTGTCTCCTCCTCCTGGTGGTCACTGGTAGAAGTACAAGATGCCGACTGTGGTGTATGTAGTGCTCTACCACAGCTTCGTGTCTCCTCCTCCTGGTGGTCACTGGTAGAAGTACAAGATGCCGACTGTGGTGTATGTAGTGCTCTACCACAGCTTCGTGTCTCCTTCTCCTGGTGGTCACTGGTAGAAGTATAAGATGCCGACTGACTTGTATATAGTGCTCTACCACAGCTTCGTGTCTCTCCCCTCCTGGTGGTCACTGGTAGAAGTATAAGATGCCGACTGACTTGTATGTAGTGCTCTTCCACAGCTTCGTGTCTCCTCCTCCTGGTGGTCACTGGTAGAAGTATAAGATGCCGACTGACTTGTATGTAGTGCTCTACCACAGCTTCGTGTCTCCTTCTCCTGGTGGTCACTGGTAGAAGTACAAGATGCCGACTGACTTGTATGTAGTGCTCTACCACAGCTTCGTGTCTCCTCCTCCTGGTGGTCACTGGTAGAAGTACAAGATGCCGACTGTGGTGAATGTAGTGCTCTACCACAGCTTCGTGTTTCCTCCTCCTGGTGGTCACTGGTAGAAGTACAAGATGCCGACTGTGGTGTATGTAGTGCTCTACCACAGCTTCGTGTCTCCTCCTCCTGGTGGTCACTGGTAGAAGTACAAGATGCCGACTGTGGTGTATGTAGTGCTCTACCACAGCTTCGTGTTTCCTTCTCCTGGTGGTCACTGGTAGAAGTATAAGATGCCGACTGACTTGTATATAGTGCTCTACCACAGCTTCGTGTCTCTCCCCTCCTGGTGGTCACTGGTAGAAGTATAAGATGCCGACTGACTTGTATGTAGTGCTCTTCCACAGCTTCGTGTCTCCTCCTCCTGGTGGTCACTGGTAGAAGTATAAGATGCCGACTGACTTGTATGTAGTGCTCTACCACAGCTTCGTGTCTCCTCCTCCTGGTGGTCACTGGTAGAAGTATAAGATGCCACTGACTTGTATGTAGTGCTCTACCACAGCTTCGTGTCTCCTCCTCCTGGTGGTCACTGGTAGAAGTACAAGATGCCGACTAACTTGTATGTAGTGCTCTACCACAGCTTCGTGTCTCCTCCTCCTGGTGGTCACTGGTAGAAGTACAAGATGCCGACTAACTTGTATGTAGTGCTCTACCACAGCTTCGTGTCTCCTCCTCCTGGTGGTCACTGGTAGAATTATAAGATGCCGACTGACTTGTATGTAGTGCTCTTCCACAGCTTCGTGTCTCCTTCTCCTGGTGGTCACTGGTAGAAGTACAAGATGCCGACTGTCAAGCGTGTAGTGCTCTACCACAGCTTCGGGCTTCTCCTCCTGGTGGTCACTGGTAGAAGTATAAGATGCCGACTGACTTGTATATAGTGCTCTACCACAGCTTCGTGTCTCCTCCTCCTGGTGGTCACTGGTAGAAGTATAAGATGCCGACTGACTTGTATATAGTGCTCTACCACAGCTTCCTGTCTCCTTCTCCTGGTGGTCACTGGTAGAAGTACAAGATGCCGACTGACTTGTATATAGTGCTCTACCACAGCTTCGTGTCTCCTTGTCCTGGTGGTCACTAGTAGAAGTACAAGATGCCGACTGACTTGTATGTAGTGCTCTACCACAGCTTCGTGTCTCTCCCCTCCTGGTGGTCACTGGTAGAAGTATAAGATGCCGACTGACTTGTATGTAGTGCTCTTCCACAGCTACGTATCTCCTCCTCCTGGTGGTCACTGGTAGAAGTACAAGATGCCGACTGTCAAACGTGTAGAGCTCTTCCACAGCTTCGTGTCTCCTCCTCCTGGTGGTCACTGGTAGAAGTATAAGATGCCGACTGACTTGTATGTAGTGCTCTTCCACAGCTTCGTGTCTCCTCCTCCTGGTGGTCACTGGTAGAAGTACAAGATGCCGACTGTCAAGCGTGTAGTGCTCTTCCACAGCTTCGTATCTCCTCCTCCTGGTGGTCACTGGTAGAAGTATAAGATGCCGACTGACTTGTATGTAGTGCTCTACCACAGCTTCGTGTCTCTCCCCTCCTGGTGGTCACTGGTAGAAGTATAAGATGCCGACTGACTTGTATGTAGTGCTCTACCACAGCTTCGTGTCTCCTTCTCCTGGTGGTCACTGGTAGAAGTACAAGATGCCGACTGACTTGTATGTAGTGCTCTACCACAGCTTCGTGTCTCCTCCTCCTGGTGGTCACTGGTAGAAGTACAAGATGCCGACTGTGGTGTATGTAGTGCTCTACCACAGCTTCGTGTCTCCTCCTCCTGGTGGTCACTGGTAGAAGTACAAGATGCCGACTGTGGTGTATGTAGTGCTCTACCACAGCTTCGTGTCTCCTCCTCCTGGTGGTCACTGGTAGAAGTACAAGATGCCGACTGTGGTGTATGTAGTGCTCTACCACAGCTTCGTGTCTCCTTCTCCTGGTGGTCACTGGTAGAAGTATAAGATGCCGACTGACTTGTATGTAGTGCTCTTCCACAGCTTCGTGTCTCCTCCTCCTGGTGGTCACTGGTAGAAGTATAAGATGCCGACTGACTTGTATGTAGTGCTCTACCACAGCTTCGTGTCTCCTCTTCCTGGTTGTCACTGGTAGAAGTATAAGATGCCGACTGACTTGTATGTAGTGCTCTACCACAGCTTCGTGTCTCCTCCTCCTGGTGGTCACTGGTAGAAGTACAAGATGCCGACTAACTTGTATGTAGTGCTCTACCACAGCTTCGTGTCTCCTCCTCCTGGTGGTCACTGGTAGAAGTACAAGATGCCGACTAACTTGTATGTAGTGCTCTACCACAGCTTCGTGTCTCCTCCTCCTGGTGGTCACTGGTAGAAGTATAAGATGCCGACTGACTTGTATGTAGTGCTCTTCCACAGCTTCGTGTCTCCTTCTCCTGGTGGTCACTGGTAGAAGTACAAGATGCCGACTGTCAAGCGTGTAGTGCTCTACCACAGCTTCGGTCTCCTCCTCCTGGTGGTCACTGGTAGAAGTATAAGATGCCGACTGACTTGTATATAGTGCTCTACCACAGCTTCGTGTCTCCTCCTCCTGGTGGTCACTGGTAGAAGTATAAGATGCCGACTGACTTGTATATAGTGCTCTACCACAGCTTCGTGTCTCCTTCTCCTGGTCGTCACTGGTAGAAGTACAAGATGCCGACTGACTTGTATATAGTGCTCTACCACAGCTTCGTGTCTCCTCCTCCTGGTGGTCACTGGTAGAAGTACAAGATGCCGACTAACTTGTATGTAGTGCTCTACCACAGCTTCGTGTCTCCTCCTCCTGGTGGTCACTGGTAGAAGTATAAGATGCCGACTGACTTGTATGTAGTGCTCTTCCACAGCTTCGTGTCTCCTTCTCCTGGTGGTCACTGGTAGAAGTACAAGATGCCGACTGTCAAGCGTGTAGTGCTCTACCACAGCTTCGGTCTCCTCCTCCTGGTGGTCACTGGTAGAAGTATAAGATGCCGACTGACTTGTATATAGTGCTCTACCACAGCTTCGTGTCTCCTCCTCCTGGTGGTCACTGGTAGAAGTATAAGATGCCGACTGACTTGTATATAGTGCTCTACCACAGCTTCGTGTCTCCTTCTCCTGGTGGTCACTGGTAGAAGTACAAGATGCCGACTGACTTGTATATAGTGCTCTACCACAGCTTCGTGTCTCCTTGTCCTGGTGGTCACTAGTAGAAGTACAAGATGCCGACTGACTTGTATGTAGTGCTCTACCACAGCTTCGTGTCTCTCCCCTCCTGGTGGTCACTGGTAGAAGTATAAGATGCCGACTGACTTGTATGTAGTGCTCTTCCACAGCTTCGTATCTCCTCCTCCTGGTGGTCACTGGTAGAAGTACAAGATGCCGACTGTCAAGCGTGTAGAGCTCTTCCACAGCTTCGTGTCTCCTCCTCCTGGTGGTCACTGGTAGAAGTATAAGATGCCGACTGACTTGTATGTAGTGCTCTTCCACAGCTTCGTGTCTCCTCCTCCTGGTGGTCACTGGTAGAAGTACAAGATGCCGACTGTCAAGCGTGTAGTGCTCTTCCACAGCTTCGTATCTCCTCCTCCTGGTGGTCACTGGTAGAAGTATAAGATGCCGACTGACTTGTATGTAGTGCTCTACCACAGCTTCGTGTCTCTCCCCTCCTGGTGGTCACTGGTAGAAGTATAAGATGCCGACTGACTTGTATGTAGTGCTCTACCACAGCTTCGTGTCTCCTTCTCCTGGTGGTCACTGGTAGAAGTACAAGATGCCGACTGACTTGTATGTAGTGCTCTACCACAGCTTCGTGTCTCCTCCTCCTGGTGGTCACTGGTAGAAGTACAAGATGCCGACTGTGGTGTATGTAGTGCTCTACCACAGCTTCGTGTCTCCTCCTCCTGGTGGTCACTGGTAGAAGTACAAGATGCCGACTGTGGTGTATGTAGTGCTCTACCACAGCTTCGTGTTTCCTTCTCCTGGTGGTCACTGGTAGAAGTATAAGATGCCGACTGACTTGTATATAGTGCTCTACCACAGCTTCGTGTCTCTCCCCTCCTGGTGGTCACTGGTAGAAGTATAAGATGCCGACTGACTTGTATGTAGTGCTCTTCCACAGCTTCGTGTCTCCTCCTCCTGGTGGTCACTGGTAGAAGTATAAGATGCCGACTGACTTGTATGTAGTGCTCTACCACAGCTTCGTGTCTCCTCCTCCTGGTGGTCACTGGTAGAAGTATAAGATGCCGACTGACTTGTATGTAGTGCTCTACCACAGCTTCGTGTCTCCTCCTCCTGGTGGTCACTGGTAGAAGTACAAGATGCCGACTAACTTGTATGTAGTGCTCTACCACAGCTTCGTGTCTCCTCCTCCTGGTGGTCACTGGTAGAAGTACAAGATGCCGACTAACTTGTATGTAGTGCTCTACCACAGCTTCGTGTCTCCTCCTCCTGGTGGTCACTGGTAGAAGTATAAGATGCCGACTGACTTGTATGTAGTGCTCTTCCACAGCTTCGTGTCTCCTTCTCCTGGTGGTCACTGGTAGAAGTACAAGATGCCGACTGTCAAGCGTGTAGTGCTCTACCACAGCTTCGGTCTCCTCCTCCTGGTGGTCACTGGTAGAAGTATAAGATGCCGACTGACTTGTATATAGTGCTCTACCACAGCTTCGTGTCTCCTCCTCCTGGTGGTCACTGGTAGAAGTATAAGATGCCGACTGACTTGTATATAGTGCTCTACCACAGCTTCGTGTCTCCTTCTCCTGGTGGTCACTGGTAGAAGTACAAGATGCCGACTGACTTGTATATAGTGCTCTACCACAGCTTCGTGTCTCCTTCTCCTGGTGGTCACTGGTAGAAGTATAAGATGCCGACTGTCAAGCGTGTAGTGCTCTACCACAGCTTCGTGTCTCCTCCTCCTGGTGGTCACTGGTAGAAGTACAAGATGCCGACTGACTTGTATGTAGTGCTCTACCACAGCTTCGTGTCTCCTTCTCCTGGTGGTCACTAGTAGAAGTACAAGATGCCGACTGACTTGTATATAGTGCTCTACCACAGCTTCGTGTCTCCTCCTCCTGGTGGTCACTGGGAGAAGTATAAGATGCCGACTGACTTGTATATAGTGCTCTACCAGAGCTTCGTGTCTCCTTCTCCTGGTGGTCACTGGTAGAAGTACAAGATGCCGACTGACTTGTATATAGTGCTCTTCCACAGCTTCGTGTCTCCTCCTCGTGGGGGTCACTGGGAGAAGTACAAGATGCCGACTGACAAACGTGTAGTGCTCTTCCACAGCTTCGTGTCTCCTCCTCCTGGGGGTCACTGGGAGAAGTACAAGATGCCGACTGACTTGTATATAGTGCTCTTCCACAGCTTCGTGTCTCCTCCTCCTGGGGGTCACTGGGAGAAGTACAAGATGCCGACTCTCAAACGTGTAGTGCTCTTCCACAGCTTCGTGTCTCCTCCTGCTGGGGGTCACTGGGAGAAGTACAAGATGCCTGACTGACTTGTATATAGTGCTCTTCCACAGCTTCGTGTCTCCTTCTCCTGGTGGTCACTGGTAGAAGTACAAGATGCCGACTGACTTGTATGTAGTGCTCTTCCACAGATTCGTGTCTCCTTCTCCTGGTGGTCACTAGTAGAAGTACCAGATGCCGACTGACTTGTATGTAGTGCTCTTCCACAGATTCGTGTCTCCTCCTTCTTGGGGTCACTGGTAGAAGTACAAGATGCCGACTGACTTGTATATAGTGCTCTACCACAGATTCGTGTCTCCTTCTCCTGGTGGTCACTGGTAGAAGTACAAGATGCCGACTGTCTTGTATGTAGTGCTCTTCCACAGATTCGTGTCTCCTTCTCCTGGTGGTCACTAGTAGAAGTATAAGATGCCGACTGTCAAGCGTGTAGTGCTCTTCCACAGCTTCGTGTCTCCTTCTCCTGGTGGTCACTGGTAGAAGTATAAGATGCCGACTGACTTGTATATAGTGCTCTTCCACAGCTTCGTGTCTCCTTCTCCTGGTGGTCACTAGTAGAAGTACAAGATGCCGACTGACTTGTATGTAGTGCTCTTCCACAGCTTCGTGTCTCCTCTCCTGGTGGTCACTAGTAGAAGTACAAGATGCCGACTGACTTGTATATAGTGCTCTTCCACAGCTTCGTGTCTCCTTCTCCTGGTGGTCACTAGTAGAAGTACAAGATGCCGACTGACTTGTATATAGTGCTCTTCCACAGCTTCGTGTCTCCTTCTCCTGGTGGTCACTAGTAGAAGTACAAGATGCCGACTGACTTGTATATAGTGCTCTTCCACAGCTTCGTGTCTCCTTCTCCTGGTGGTCACTAGTAGAAGTACAAGATGCCGACTGACTTGTATGTAGTGCTCTTCCACAGCTTCGTGTCTCCTTCTCCTGGTGGTCACTAGTAGAAGTACAAGATGCCGACTGACTTGTATATAGTGCTCTTCCACAGCTTCGTGTCTCCTTCTCCTGGTGGTCACTAGTAGAAGTACAAGATGCCGACTGACTTGTATGTAGTGCTCTTCCACAGCTTCGTGTCTCCTTCTCCTGGTGGTCACTAGTAGAAGTACAAGATGCCGACTGACTTGTATATAGTGCTCTTCCACAGCTTCGTGTCTCCTCCTCCTGGTGGTCACTGGTAGAAGTACAAGATGCCGACTGTCAAGCGTGTAGTGCTCTTCCACAGCTTCGTATCTCCTCCTCCTGGTGGTCACTGGTAGAAGTACAAGATGCCGACTGTCAAGCGTGTAGAGCTCTTCCACAGCTTCGTGTCTCCTCCTCCTGGTGGTCACTGGTAGAAGTATAAGATGCCGACTGACAAGCGTGTAGTGCTCTTCCACAGTTTCGTGTCTCCTCCTCCTGGTGGTCACTGGTAGAAGTATAAGATGCCGACTGACAAGCGTGTAGTGCTCTTCCACAGCTTCGTGTCTCCTTCTCCTGGTGGTCACTGGTAGAAGTATAAGATGCCGACTGACAAGCGTGTAGTGCTCTTCCACAGCTTCGTGTCTCCTTCTCCTGGTGGTCACTGGTAGAAGTACAAGATGCCGACTGACAAGCGTGTAGTGCTCTTCCACAGCTTCGTGTCTCTCCCCTCCTGGTGGTCACTGGTAGAGGTACAAGATGCCGACTGACAAGCGTGTAGTGCTCTTCCACAGCTTCGTGTCTCCTCCTCCTGGTGGTCACTGGTAGAAGTATAAGATGCCGACTGACTTGTATGTAGTGCTCTACCACAGCTTCGTGTCTCCTTCTCCTGGTGGTCACTGGTAGAAGTACAAGATGCCGACTGTGGTGTATGTAGTGCTCTACCACAGCTTCGTGTCTCCTTCTCCTGGTGGTCACTGGTAGAAGTACAAGATGCCGACTGTGGTGTATGTAGTGCTCTACCACAGCTTCGTGTCTCCTTCTCCTGGTGGTCACTGGTAGAAGTACAAGATGCCGACTGTGGTGTATGTAGTGCTCTACCACAGCTTCGTGTCTCCTCCTCCTGGTGGTCACTGGTAGAAGTACAAGATGCCGACTGTGGTGTATGTAGTGCTCTACCACAGCTTCGTGTCTCCTTCTCCTGGTGGTCACTGGTAGAAGTACAAGATGCCGACTGTGGTGTATGTAGTGCTCTACCACAGCTTCGTGTCTCCTTCTCCTGGTGGTCACTGGTAGAAGTACAAGATGCCGACTGTGGTGTATGTAGTGCTCTACCACAGCTTCGTGTCTCCTCCTCCTGGTGGTCACTGGTAGAAGTACAAGATGCCGACTGTGGTGTATGTAGTGCTCTACCACAGCTTCGTGTCTCCTCCTCCTGGTGGTCACTGGTAGAAGTACAAGATGCCGACTGTGGTGTATGTAGTGCTCTACCACAGCTTCGTGTCTCCTTCTCCTGGTGGTCACTGGTAGAAGTATAAGATGCCGACTGACTTGTATGTAGTGCTCTTCCACAGCTTCGTGTCTCCTCCTCCTGGTGGTCACTGGTAGAAGTATAAGATGCCGACTGACTTGTATGTAGTGCTCTACCACAGCTTCGTGTCTCCTCCTCCTGGTGGTCACTGGTAGAAGTATAAGATGCCGACTGACTTGTATGTAGTGCTCTACCACAGCTTCGTGTCTCCTCCTCCTGGTGGTCACTTGTAGAAGTACAAGATGCCGACTAACTTGTATGTAGTGCTCTACCACAGCTTCGTGTCTCCTCCTCCTGGTGGTCACTGGTAGAAGTACAAGATGCCGACTAACTTGTATGTAGTGCTCTACCACAGCTTCGTGTCTCCTCCTCCTGGTGGTCACTGGTAGAAGTATAAGATGCCGACTGACTTGTATGTAGTGCTCTTCCACAGCTTCGTGTCTCCTTCTCCTGGTGGTCACTGGTAGAAGTATAAGATGCCGACTGACTTGTATGTAGTGCTCTACCAGAGCTTCGTGTCTCCTTCTCCTGGTGGTCACTGGTAGAAGTATAAGATGCCGACTGACTTGTATGTAATGCTCTACCACAGCTTCGTGTCTCCTTCTCCTGGTGGTCACTGGTAGAAGTATAAGATGCCGACTGACTTGTATGTAGTGCTCTACCACAGCTTCGTGTGTCCTTCTCCTGGTGGTCACTGGTAGAAGTATAAGATGCCGACTGACTTGTATGTAGTGCTCTACCACAGCTTCGTGTCTCCTCCTCCTGGTGGTCACTGGTAGAAGTATAGGATGCCGACTGACTTGTATGTAGTGCTCTTCCACAGCTTCGTGTCTCTCCCCTCCTGGTGGTCAGTGGTAGAAGTATAAGATGCCGACTGACTTGTATATAGTGCTCTACCACAGCTTCGTGTCTCCTCCTCCTGGTGGTCACTGGTAGAAGTACAAGATGCCGGCTGTCAAGCGTGTAGTGCTCTACCACAGCTTCGTGTCTCCTCCTCCTGGTGGTCACTGGTAGAAGTATAAGATGCCGACTGTCAAGCGTGTAGTGCTCTACCACAGCTTCGTGTCTCCTCCTCCTGGTGGTCACTGGTAGAAGTATAAGATGCCGACTGACTTGTATATAGTGCTCTACCACAGCTTCGTGTCTCCTCCTCCTGGTGGTCACTGGTAGAAGTGTAAAATGCCGACTGACTTGTATATAGTGCTCTACCACAGCTTCGTGTCTCCTTCTCCTGGTGGTCACTGGTAGAAGTACAAGATGCCGACTGACTTGTATATAGTGCTCTACCACAGCTTCGTGTCTCCTCCTCCTGGTGGTCACTGGTAGAAGTATAAGATGCCGACTGTCAAGCGTGTAGTGCTCTACCACAGCTTCGTGTCTCCTCCTCCTGGTGGTCACTGGTAGAAGTACAAGATGCCGACTGACTTGTATATAGTGCTCTACCACAGCTTCGTGTCTCCTTCTCCTGGTGGTCACTAGTAGAAGTACAAGATGCCGACTGACTTGTATATAGTGCTCTACCACAGCTTCGTGTCTCCTCCTCCTGGTGGTCACTGGGAGAAGTATAAGATGCCGACTGACTTGTATATAGTGCTCTACCACAGCTTCGTGTCTCCTTCTCCTGGTGGTCACTGGTAGAAGTACAAGATGCCGACTGACTTGTATATAGTGCTCTACCACAGCTTCGTGTCTCCTCCTCCTGGTGGTCACTGGTAGAAGTATAAGATGCCGACTGTCAAGCGTGTAGTGCTCTACCACAGCTTCGTGTCTCCTCCTCCTGGTGGTCACTGGTAGAAGTACAAGATGCCGACTGACTTGTATATAGTGCTCTACCACAGCTTCGTGTCTCCTCCTCCTGGTGGTCACTGGGAGAAGTATAAGATGCCGACTGACTTGTATATAGTGCTCTACCACAGCTTCGTGTCTCCTTCTCCTGGTGGTCACTGGTAGAAGTACAAGATGCCGACTGACTTGTATATAGTGCTCTACCACAGCTTCGTGTCTCCTCCTCCTGGTGGTCACTGGTAGAAGTACAAGATGCCGGCTGTCAAGCGTGTAGTGCTCTACCACAGCTTCGTGTCTCCTCCTCCTGGTGGTCACTGGTAGAAGTATAAGATGCCGACTGTCAAGCGTGTAGTGCTCTACCACAGCTTCGTGTCTCCTCCTCCTGGTGGTCACTGGTAGAAGTACAAGATGCCGACTGACTTGTATATAGTGCTCTACCACAGCTTCGTGTCTCCTCCTCCTGGTGGTCACTGGTAGAAGTACAAGATGCCGGCTGTCAAGCGTGTAGTGCTCTACCACAGCTTCGTGTCTCCTCCTCCTGGTGGTCACTGGTAGAAGTATAAGATGCCGACTGTCAAGCGTGTAGTGCTCTACCACAGCTTCGTGTCTCCCCCTCCTGGTGGTCACTGGTAGAAGTATAAGATGCCGACTGACTTGTATATAGTGCTCTACCACAGCTTCGTGTCTCCTCCTCCTGGTGGTCACTGGTAGAAGTATAAGATGCCGACTGACTTGTATATAGTGCTCTACCACAGCTTCGTGTCTCCTTCTCCTGGTGGTCACTGGTAGAAGTACAAGATGCCGACTGACTTGTATATAGTGCTCTACCACAGCTTCGTGTCTCCTCCTCCTGGTGGTCACTGGTAGAAGTATAAGATGCCGACTGTCAAGCGTGTAGTGCTCTACCACAGCTTCGTGTCTCCTCCTCCTGGTGGTCACTGGTAGAAGTACAAGATGCCGACTGACTTGTATATAGTGCTCTACCACAGCTTCGTGTCTCCTTCTCCTGGTGGTCACTAGTAGAAGTACAAGATGCCGACTGACTTGTATATAGTGCTCTACCACAGCTTCGTGTCTCCTCCTCCTGGTGGTCACTGGGAGAAGTATAAGATGCCGACTGACTTGTATATAGTGCTCTACCACAGCTTCGTGTCTCCTTCTCCTGGTGGTCACTGGTAGAAGTAATAGATGCCGACTGACTTGTATATAGTGCTCTACCACAGCTTCGTGTCTCCTCCTCCTGGTGGTCACTGGTAGAAGTATAAGATGCCGACTGTCAAGCGTGTAGTGCTCTACCACAGCTTCGTGTCTCCTCCATCTGGTGGTCACTGGTAGAAGTATAAGATGCCGACTGACTTGTATGTAGTGCTCTTCCACAGCTTCGTGTCTCCTCCTCCTGGTAGTCACTGGTAGAAGTATAAGATGCCGACTGACTTGTATGTAGTGCTCTACCACAGCTTCGTGTCTCCTCCTCCTGGTGGTCACTGGTAGAAGTATAAGATGCCGACTGACTTGTATGTAGTGCTCTACCACAGCTTCGTGTCTCCTCCTCCTGGTGGTCACTGGTAGAAGTATAAGATGCCGACTGACTTGTATGTAGTGCTCTTCCACAGCTTCGTGTCTCCTCCTCCTGGTGGTCACTGGTAGAAGTATAAGATGCCGACTGACTTGTATATAGTGCTCTACCACAGCTTCGTGTCTCCTCCTCCTGGTGGTCACTGGTAGAAGTATAAGATGCCGACTGTGTTGTATGTAGTGCTCTACCACAGCTTCGTGTCTCCTCCTCCTGGTGGTCACTGGTAGAAGTACAAGATGCCGACTAACTTGTATGTAGTGCTCTTCCACAGCTTCGTGTCAACTCCTCCTGGTGGTCACTGGTAGAAGTACAAGATGCCGACTAACTTGTATGTAGTGCTCTTCCACAGCTTCGTGTCTCCTCCTCCTGGTGGTCACTGGTAGAAGTACAAGATGCCGACTAACTTGTATGTAGTGCTCTTCCACAGCTTCGTGTCTCCTCCTCCTGGTGGTCACTGGTAGAAGTATAAGATGCCGACTAACTTGTATGTAGTGCTCTTCCACAGCTTCGTGTCTCCTCCTCCTGGTGGTCACTGGTAGAAGTACAAGATGCCGACTGACTTGTATATAGTGCTCTACCACAGCTTCGTGTCTCCTCCTGGTGGTCACTGGTAGAAGTACAAGATGCCGACTGACTTGTATATAGTGCTCTACCACAGCTTCGTGTCTCCTCCTGGTGGTCACTGGTAGAAGTACAAGATGCCGACTGACTTGTATATAGTGCTCTATCACAGCTTCGTGTCTCCTCCTCCTGGTGGTCACTGGTAGAAGTACAAGATGCCGACTGACTTGTATATAGTGCTCTACCACAGCTTCGTGTCTCCTCCTGGTGGTCACTGGTAGAAGTATAAGATGCCGACTGTGTTGTATGTAGTGCTCTACCACAGCTTCGTGTCTCTCCCCTCCTGGTGGTCACTGGTAGAAGTACAAGATGCCGACTGACTTGTATGTAGTGCTCTACCACAGCTTCGTGTCTCCTCCTGGTGGTCACTGGTAGAAGTATAAGATGCCGACTGTGTTGTATGTAGTGCTCTACCACAGCTTCGTGTCTCTCCCCTCCTGGTGGTCACTGGTAGAAGTACAAGATGCCGACTGACTTGTATGTAGTGCTCTACCACAGCTTCGTGTCTCCTCCTCCTGGTGGTCACTGGTAGAAGTACAAGATGCCGACTGACTTGTATGTAGTGCTCTACTACAGCTTCGTGTCTCCTCCTCCTGGTGGTCACTGGTAGAAGTACAAGATGCCGACTGACTTGTATATAGTGCTCTACCACAGCTTCGTGTCTCCTCCTCCTGGTGGTCACTGGTAGAAGTATAAGATGCCGACTGACTTGTATATAGTGCTCTACCACAGCTTCGTGTCTCCTCCTCCTGGTGGTCACTGGTAGAAGTACAAGATGCCGACTGACTTATATGTAGTGCTCTACCACAGCTTCGTGTCTCCTCCTCCTGGTGGTCACTGGTAGAAGTATAAGATGCCGACTGTGTTGTATGTAGTGCTCTACCACAGCTTCGTGTCTCCTCCTCCTGGTGGTCACTGGTAGAAGTACAAGATGCCGACTGTGTTGTATGTAGTGCTCTACCACAGCTTCGTGTCTCCTCCTCCTGGTGGTCACTGGTAGAAGTATAAGATGCCGACTGTCAAGCGTGTAGTGCTCTTCCACAGCTTCGTGTCTCCTCCTCCTGGTGGTCACTGGTAGAAGTATAAGATGCCGACTGACTTGTATATAGTGCTCTACCACAGCTTCGTGTCTCCTCCTCCTGGTGGTCACTAGTAGAAGTATAAGATGCCGACTGTCAAGCGTGTAGTGCTCTTCCACAGCTTCGTGTCTCCTCCTCCTGGTGGTCACTGGTAGAAGTATAAGATGCCGACTGACTTGTATATAGTGCTCTACCACAGCTTCGTGTCTCCTCCTCCTGGTGGTCACTGGTAGAAGTATAAGATGCCGACTGACTTGTATGTAGTGCTCTTCCACAGCTTCGTGTCTCCTCCTCCTGGTGGTTACTGGTAGAAGTATAAGATGCCGACTGACTTGTATGTAGTGCTCTTCCACAGCTTCGTGTCTCCTCCTCCTGGTGGTCACTGGTAGAAGTATAAGATGCCGACTGACTTGTATATAGTGCTCTTCCACAGCTTCGTGTCTCCTCCTCCTGGTGGTCACTGGTAGAAGTATAAGATGCCGACTGTCAAGCGTGTAGTGCTCTACCACAGCTTCGTGTCTCCTCCTCCTGGTGGTCACTGGTAGAAGTATAAGATGCCGACTGTCAAGCGTGTAGTGCTCTTCCACAGCTTCGTGTCTCCTCCTCCTGGTGGTCACTGGTAGAAGTACAAGATGCCGACTGACTTGTATGTAGTGCTCTACCACAGCTTCGTGTCTCCTCCTCCTGGTGGTCACTGGTAGAAGCATAAGATGCCGACTGTCAAGCGTGTAGTGCTCTTCCACAGTTTCGTGTCTCTCCCCTCCTGGTGGTCACTGGTAGAAGTATAAGATGCCGACTGACTTGTATGTAGTGCTCTACCACAGCTTCGTGTCTCCTCCTCCTGGTGGTCACTGGTAGAAGTATAAGATGCCGACTGTCAAGCGTGTAGTGCTCTTCCACAGTTTCGTGTCTCTCCCCTCCTGGTGGTCACTGGTAGAAGTACAAGATGCCGACTGACTTGTATGTAGTGCTCTACCACAGCTTCGTGTCTCCTCCTCCTGGTGGTCACTGGTAGAAGTATAAGATGCCGACTGTCAAGCGTGTAGTGCTCTACCACAGCTTCGTGTCTCCTCCTCCTGGTGGTTACTGGTAGAAGTATAAGATGCCGACTGACTTGTATGTAGTGCTCTACCACAGCTTCGTGTCTCCTCCTCCTGGTGGTCACTGGTAGAAGTACAAGATGCCGACTGACTTGTATGTAGTGCTCTACCACAGCTTCGTGTCTCCTCCTCCTGGTGGTTACTGGTAGAAGTACAAGATGCCGACTGACTTGTATGTAGTGCTCTACCACAGCTTCGTGTCTCCTCCTCCTGGTGGTCACTGGTAGAAGTATAAGATGCCGACTGTCAAGCGTGTAGTGCTCTACCACAGCTTCGTGTCTCCTCCTCCTGGTGGTCACTGGTAGAAGTATAAGATGCCGACTGTCAAGCGTGTAGTGCTCTACCACAGCTTCGTGTCTCCTCCTCCTGGTGGTTACTGGTAGAAGTATAAGATGCCGACTGTCAAGCGTGTAGGGCTCTACCACAGCTTCGTGTCTCCTCCTCCTGGTGGTCACTGGTAGAAGTATAAGATGCCGACTGACTTGTATGTAGTGCTCTTCCACAGCTACGTGTCTCCTCCTCCTGGTGGTCACTGGTAGAAGTATAAGATGCCGACTGACTTGTATATAGTGCTCTACCACAGCTTCGTGTCTCCTCCTCCTGGTGGTCACTGGTAGAAGTATAAGATGCCGACTGACTTGTATATAGTGCTCTACCACAGCTTCGTGTCTCCTCCTCCTGGTGGTCACTGGTAGAAGTATAAGATGCCGACTGACTATATGTAGTGCTCTTCCACAGCTTCGTGTCTCCTCCTCCTGGTGGTCACTGGTAGAAGTATAAGATGCCGACTGACTTGTATATAGTGCTCTACCACAGCTTCGTGTCTCCTCCTCCTGGTGGTCACTGGTAGAAGTATAAGATGCCGACTGACTTGTATATAGTGCTCTACCACAGTTTCGTGTCTACTCCTCCTGGTGGTCACTGGTAGAAGTATAAGATGCCGACTGTCAAGCGTGTAGTGCTCTACCACAGCTTCGTGTCTCCTCCTCCTGGTGGTCACTGGTAGAAGTACAAGATGCCGACTGATTTGTATGTAGTGCTCTTCCACAGCTTCGTGTCTCCTCCTCCTGGTGGTCACTGACAGAAGTATAAGATGCCGACTGACTTGTATGTAGTGCTCTTCCACAGCTTCGTGTCTCTCCCCTCCTGGTGGTCACTGGTAGAAGTATAAGATGCCGACTGACTTGTATATAGTGCTCTTCCACAGCTTCGTGTCTCTCCCCTCCTGGTGGTCACTGGTAGAAGTATAAGATGCCGACTGACTTGTATGTAGTGCTCTTCCACAGCTTCGTGTCTCTCCCCTCCTGGTGGTTACTGGTAGAAGTATAAGATGCCGACTGTGTTGTATGTAGTGCTCTACCACAGCTTCGTGTCTCCCCTCCTGGTGGTTACTGGTAGAAGTATAAGATGCCGACTGTGTTGTATGTAGTGCTCTACCACAGCTTCGTGTCTCCCCTCCTGGTGGTTACTGGTAGAAGTACAAGATGCCGACTGTGTTGTATGTAGTGCTCTACCACAGCTTCGTGTCTCCCCTCTTGGTGGTTACTGGTAGAAGTATAAGATGCCGACTGTGTTGTATGTAGTGCTCTACCACAGCTTCGTGTCTCCCCTCCTGGTGGTTACTGGTAGAAGTATAAGATGCCGACTGTGTTGTATGTAGTGCTCTACCACAGCTTCGTGTCTCCCCTCCTGGTGGTTACTGGTAGAAGTATAAGATGCCGACTGACTTGTATGTAGTGCTCTACCACAGCTTCGTGTCTCCCCTCCTGGTGGTTACTGGTAGAAGTATAAGATGCCGACTGTGTTGTATGTAGTGCTCTACCACAGCTTCGTGTCTCCCCTCCTGGTGGTTACTGGTAGAAGTATAAGATGCCGACTGTGTTGTATGTAGTGCTCTACCACAGCTTCGTGTCTCCCCTCCTGGTGGTTACTGGTAGAAGTATAAGATGCCGACTGACTTGTATGTAGTGCTCTACCACAGCTTCGTGTCTCCCCTCCTGGTGGTTACTGGTAGAAGTATAAGATGCCGACTGTGTTGCATGTAGTGCTCTACCACAGCTTCGTGTCTCCCCTCCTGGTGGTTACTGGTAGAAGTATAAGATGCCGACTGTGTTGTATGTAGTGCTCTACCACAGCTTCGTGTCTCCTCCTCCTGGGGGTCACTGGGAGAAGTATAAGATGCCGACTGACTTGTATATAGTGCTCTACCACAGCTTCGTGTCTCCTCCTCCTGGGGGTCACTGGGAGAAGTATAAGATGCCGACTGACTTGTATATAGTGCTCTACCACAGCTTCGTGTCTCCTCCTCCTGGTGGTCACTGGTAGAAGTATAAGATGCCGACTGACTTGTATATAGTGCTCTACCACAGCTTCGTGTCTCCTCCTCCTGGGGGTCACTGGGAGAAGTATAAGATGCCGACTGACTTGTATATAGTGCTCTACCACAGCTTCGTGTCTCCTCCTATCCTGGGGGGTCACTGGGAGAAGTATAAGATGCCGACTGACTTGTATATAGTGCTCTACCACAGCTTCGTGTCTCTCCTATCCTGGGGGTCACTGGGAGAAGTATAAGATGCCGACTGACTTGTATATAGTGCTCTACCACAGCTTCGTGTCTCCTGCTCCTGGTGGTCACTGGTAGAAGTATAAGATGCCGACTGACTTGTATATAGTGCTCTACCACAGCTTCGTGTCTCCTCCTCCTGGTGGTCACTGGTAGAAGTATAAGATGCCGACTGACTTGTATGTAGTGCTCTTCCACAGCTTCGTGTCTCCTCCTCATGGTGGTCACTGGTAGAAGTATAAGATGCCGACTGACTTGTATATAGTGCTCTACCACAGCTTCGTGTCTCCTCCTCCTGGTGGTCACTGGTAGAAGTATAAGATGCCGACTGACTTGTATGTAGTGCTCTTCCACAGCTTCGTGTCTCCTCCTCCTGGTGGTCACTGGTAGAAGTATAAGATGCCGACTGACTTGTATATAGTGCTCTACCACAGCTTCGTGTCTCCTCCTCCTGGTGGTCACTGGTAGAAGTATAAGATGCCGACTGACTTGTATGTAGTGCTCTTCCACTGCTTCGTGTCTCCTCCTCCTGGTGGTCACTGGTAGAAGTATAAGATGCCGACTGTCAAGCGTGTAGTGCTCTTCCACAGCTTCGTGTCTCCTCCTCCTGGTGGTCACTGGTAGAAGTACAAGATGCCGACTGACTTGTATGTAGTGCTCTTCCACAGCTTCGTGTCTCCTCCTCCTGGTGGTCACTGGTAGAAGTTTAAGATGCCGACTGTCAAGCGTGTAGTGCTCTTCCACAGCTTCGTGTCTCCTCCTCCTGGTGGTCACTGGTAGAAGTACAAGATGCCGACTGACTTGTATGTAGTGCTCTTCCACAGCTTCGTGTCTCCTCCTCCTGGTGGTCACTGGTAGAAGTATAAGATGCCGACTGACTTGTATGTAGTGCTCTTTCACAGCTTCGTGTCTCCTCCTCCTGGTGGTCACTGGTAGAAGTACAAGATGCCGACTGACTTGTATACAGTGCTCTTCCACAGCTTCGTGTCTCCTCCTCCTGGTGGTCACTGGTAGAAGTATAAGATGCCGACTGACTTGTATGTAGTGCTCTTCCACAGCTTCGTGTCTCCTCCTCCTGGTGGTTACTGGTAGAAGTATAAGATGCCGACTGACTTGTATATAGTGCTCTTCCACAGCTTCGTGTCTCCTCCTCCTGGTGGTTACTGGTAGAAGTATAAGATGCCGACTGACTTGTATATAGTGCTCTACCACAGCTTCGTGTCTCCTCCTCCTGGTGGTTACTGGTAGAAGTATAAGATGCCGACTGACTTGTATATAGTGCTCTTCCACAGCTTCGTGTCTCTCCCCTCCTGGTGGTTACTGGTAGAAGTATAAGATGCCGACTGACTTGTATATAGTGCTCTACCACAGCTTCGTGTCTCTCCCCTCCTGGTGGTCACTGGTAGATGTATAAGATGCCGACAGACTTGTATATAGTGCTCTACCACAGCTTCGTGTCTCCTCCTCCTGGTGGTCACTGGTAGAAGTATAAGATGCCGACTGACTTGTATATAGTGCTCTACCACAGCTTCGTGTCTCCTCCTCCTGGTGGTCACTAGTAGAAGTACAAGATGCCGACTGTCTTGTATATAGTGCTCTACCACAGCTTCGTGTCTCCTCCTCCTGATGGTCACTAGTAGAAGTACAAGATGCCGACTGTCTTGTATATAGTGCTCTACCACAGCTTCGTGTCTCCTCCTCCTGGTGGTCACTGGTAGAAGTATAAGATGCCGACTGACTTGTATATAGTGCTCTACCACAGCTTCGTGTCTCCTCCTCCTGGTGGTCACTGGTAGAAGTATAAGATGCCGACTGTCAAGCGTGTAGTGCTCTTCCACAGCTTCGTGTCTCCTCCGCCTGGTGGTCACTGGTAGAAGTATAAGATGCCGACTGACTTGTATATAGTGCTCTACCACAGTTTCGTGTCTCCTCCTCCTGGTGGTTACTGGTAGAAGTATAAGATGCCGACTGACTTGTATATAGTGCTCTACCACAGCTTCGTGTCTCCTCCTCCTGGTGGTTACTGGTAGAAGTATAAGATGCCGACTGACTTGTATATAGTGCTCTACCACAGCTTCGTGTCTCCTCCTCCTGGTGGTTACTGGTAGAAGTATAAGATGCCGACTGACTTGTATATAGTGCTCTACCACAGTTTCGTGTCTCCTCCTCCTGGTGGTCACTGGTAGAAGTATAAGATGCCGACTGACTTGTATATAGTGCTCTACCACAGCTTCGTGTCTCCTCCTCCTGGTGGTTACTGGTAGAAGTATAAGATGCCGACTGACTTGTATGTAGTGCTCTTTCACAGCTTCGTGTCTCCTCCTCCTGGTGGTTCTTGGTAGAAGTATAAGATGCCGACTGACTTGTATATAGTGCTCTTCCACAGCTTCGTGTCTCCTCCTCCTGGTGGTTACTGGTAGAAGTATAAGATGCCGACTGACTTGTATATAGTGCTCTACCACAGCTTCGTGTCTCCTCCTCCTGGTGGTCACTGGTAGAAGTATAAGATGCCGACTGACTTGTATATAGTGCTCTACCACAGCTTCGTGTCTCCTCCTCCTGGTGGTCACTAGTAGAAGTACAAGATGCCGACTGTCTTGTATATAGTGCTCTACCACAGCTTCGTGTCTCCTCCTCCTGGTGGTCACTAGTAGAAGTACAAGATGCCGACTGTCTTGTATATAGTGCTCTACCACAGCTTCGTGTCTCCTCCTCCTGGTGGTCACTGGTAGAAGTATAAGATGCCGACTGACTTGTATATAGTGCTCTACCACAGCTTCGTGTCTCTCCCCTCCTGGTGGTCACTGGTAGAAGTATAAGATGCCGACTGACTTGTATGTAGTGCTCTTCCACAGCTTCGTGTCTCCTCCTCCTGGTGGTCACTGGTAGAAGTATAAGATGCCGACTGACTTGTATATAGTGCTCTACCACAGCTTCGTGTCTCCTCCTCCTGGTGGTCACTGGTAGAAGTATAAGATGCCGACTGACTTGTATGTAGTGCTCTACCACAGCTTCGTGTCTCCTCCTCCTGGTGGTCACTGGTAGAAGGATAAGATGCCGACTGTCTTGTATGTAGTGCTCTTCCACAGCTTCGTGTCTCCTCCTCCTGGTGGTCACTGGTAGAAGTATAAGATGCCGACTGTCAAGCGTGTAGTGCTCTTCCACAGCTTCGTGTCTCCTCCTCCTGGTGGTCACTGGTAGAAGTATAAGATGCCGACTGTCTTGTATGTAGTGCTCTTCCACAGCTTCGTGTCTCCTCCTCCTGGTGGTCACTGGTAGAAGTACAAGATGCCGACTGACTTGTATGTACTGCTCTACCACAGCTTCGTGTCTCCTCCTCCTGGTGGTCACTGGTAGAAGTACAAGATGCCGACTGACTTGTATGTAGTGCTCTTCCACAGCTTCGTGTCTCCTCCTCCTGGTGGTCACTGGTAGAAGTATAAGATGCCGACTGACTTGTATGTAGTGCTCTTCCACAGCTTCGTGTCTCCTCCTCCTGGTGGTCACTGGTAGAAGTATAAGATGCCGACTGTCAAGCGTGTAGTGCTCTTCCACAGCTTCGTGTCTCCTCCTCCTGGTGGTCACTGGTAGAAGTATAAGATGCCGACTGTCAAGCGTGTAGTGCTCTTCCACAGCTTCGTGTCTCCTCCTCCTGGTGGTCACTGGTAGAAGTATAAGATGCCGACTGTCTTGTATGTAGTGCTCTTCCACAGCTTCGTGTCTCCTCCTCCTGGTGGTCACTGGTAGAAGTACAAGATGCCGACTGACTTGTATGTAGTGCTCTACCACAGCTTCGTGTCTCCTCCTCCTGGTGGTCACTGGTAGAAGTACAAGATGCCGACTGACTTGTATGTAGTGCTCTTCCACAGCTTCGTGTCTCCTCCTCCTGGTGGTCACTGGTAGAAGTATAAGATGCCGACTGACTTGTATGTAGTGCTCTTCCACAGCTTCGTGTCTCCTCCTCCTGGTGGTCACTGGTAGAAGTATAAGATGCCGACTGTCAAGCGTGTAGTGCTCTTCCACAGCTTCGTGTCTCCTCCTCCTGGTGGTCACTGGTAGAAGTATAAGATGCCGACTGACTTGTATGTAGTGCTCTTCCACAGCTTCGTGTCTCCTCCTCCTGGGGGCACTGGTAGAAGTACAAGATGCCGACTGTCAAGCGTGTAGTGCTCTTCCACAGCTTCGTGTCTCCTCCTCCTGGTGGTCACTGGTAGAAGTATAAGATGCCGACTGACTTGTATGTAGTGCTCTTCCACAGCTTCGTGTCTCCTCCTCCTGGTGGTCACTGGTAGAAGTATAAGATGCCGACTGACTTGTATGTAGTGCTCTTCCACAGCTTCGTGTCTCCTCCTCCTGGTGGTCACTGGTAGAAGTATAAGATGCCGACTGACTTGTATGTAGTGCTCTTCCACAGCTTCGTGTCTCCTCCTCCTGGTGGTCACTGGTAGAAGTATAAGATGCCGACTGACTTGTATGTAGTGCTCTTCCACAGCTTCGTGTCTCCTCCTCCTGGTGGTCACTGGTAGAAGTATAAGATGCCGACTGACTTGTATGTAGTGCTCTTCCACAGCTTCGTGTCTCCTCCTCCTGGTGGTCACTGGTAGAAGTATAAGATGCCGACTGTCAAGCGTGTAGTGCTCTTCCACAGCTTCGTGTCTCCTCCTCCTGGTGGTCACTGGTAGAAGTATAAGATGCCGACTGTCAAGCGTGTAGTGCTCTTCCACAGCTTCGTGTCTCCTCCTCCTGGTGGTCACTGGTAGAAGTATAAGATGCCGACTGTCTTGTATGTAGTGCTCTTCCACAGCTTCGTGTCTCCTCCTCCTGGTGGTCACTGGTAGAAGTACAAGATGCCGACTGACTTGTATGTAGTGCTCTACCACAGCTTCGTGTCTCCTCCTCCTGGTGGTCACTGGTAGAAGTACAAGATGCCGACTGACTTGTATGTAGTGCTCTTCCACAGCTTCGTGTCTCCTCCTCCTGGTGGTCACTGGTAGAAGTATAAGATGCCGACTGACTTGTATGTAGTGCTCTTCCACAGCTTCGTGTCTCCTCCTCCTGGTGGTCACTGGTAGAAGTATAAGATGCCGACTGTCAAGCGTGTAGTGCTCTTCCACAGCTTCGTGTCTCCTCCTCCTGGTGGTCACTGGTAGAAGTATAAGATGCCGACTGACTTGTATGTAGTGCTCTTCCACAGCTTCGTGTCTCCTCCTCCTGGGGGTCACTGGTAGAAGTACAAGATGCCGACTGTCAAGCGTGTAGTGCTCTTCCACAGCTTCGTGTCTCCTCCTCCTGGTGGTCACTGGTAGAAGTATAAGATGCCGACTGACTTGTATGTAGTGCTCTTCCACAGCTTCGTGTCTCCTCCTCCTGGTGGTCACTGGTAGAAGTATAAGATGCCGACTGACTTGTATGTAGTGCTCTTCCACAGCTTCGTGTCTCCTCCTCCTGGTGGTCACTGGTAGAAGTATAAGATGCCGACTGACTTGTATATAGTGCTCTACCACAGCTTCGTGTCTCCTCCTCCTGGTGGTCACTGGTAGAAGTATAAGATGCCGACTGACTTGTATATAGTGCTCTACCACAGCTTCGTGTCTCCTCCTCCTGGTGGTCACTGGTAGAAGCAGAAGGATCCATCTGGTTTGCGGTGCAAACCCAGCAAGGACCATTTCAGGTCATCCTTAGTCCTCGTATCGCACTAAGCTTGGACCCGGAGCGTTTACTTCTCTATCATGTCACCGCCTGTGGTGACTGCATTATGCACTACTTGCAGTTTCGCTCTGTTGTGTTGGCCCTTGCGTTGCAAATTAATACTTAAGTAAACATTATTAAATACTGAGCTCTGGAATGAATTGTCAGAACAAATACTTTGTTGTAGCTTTTCGTTCTCTTTCATTTGTTAGCCAATAAAGTTTACACGCGCAATCAAATAAACAAAAGTTCGCGATATTTGTAACGCACATTTCATTGCAAATTTTAAACAATATCCAATTCGTGTTAATGATATTTTGAAACTTGGATTATTAAAAATATGAAGGAACAACTTGAGAAATCTTTAAAGATAATCTTCGTGGATATTTTTAGTACTAAAATTAACCATGGCGCGACAGTCCACACTTGAAGTTACGTTGATCAGGGAGATCTGTTAGTTTTAATTTTACATATTTTAAACTGGCTTTGTTACAGGGAAGGAGATAAAAAACAAATAATTGCCTATTTATGAAGACCACATCCTCAATTACACATAGCGTGGAAATACTGATTTTTCAGAGAAACAGCCTTAACTTGAGGTGGGATATTTTTATGAAAATGTTTGCGTGTTTATAACACAGGGTGCACAGGGTAACTGAGAATACAAACGTTCCTCTAAAAGAAGCTACCCAGGGAGAACGGTTCACAGACGCGCGCGGACCTTGGTTCCGGGAGCTCAAAACATGTATTTCCGGTGAAGGAATACTCATTGTATCTACTGTAGGTAACTAGCGAATGTTGTACTCCATCAAAAAGTTCCAGCCTACCAGAAATACACGTTTTGAGACACTCTGAATAAATAACAGTCATGTTTAGAAAAAGGTGTATGCGTGTGTTAAAAACAGAAAGTGGTATAAACACCAAACCTGGCACAGATCTACCAAAGGTGCGACAGAAAATCCTTCCTTTGTAAGATTTTTCGAGACCTTTGATTTTCTGAAAAATGGCTCATAGGATTTTGATTAAAATACTATATGTTTAAGATAATTGTTTGACAAATAAGATGAATATGTTCAATTTTCTAGGTCTAGCCTGCGAATATATCTACAATCTGAATGGCTTTTGTAGATGGTAAACCATAAGAGAGATGTATGTAAACCATATAATTCATTTCAAATAAACTTTTTGTGGCATAGGCCGTTTCCTAGATCTCTCTTGTAACTATAACGAAAAGTCTAATCTCAATTAACTTGAAGTAGCTGAGAAAATAAGCTTTTATAGAAAAAGCTATGTGAATGTGCCAGCAATTTGTTCAAAGACAATGTTTCACCCGAGCCCGTGTTTCTTTTGTCTTCATGCGACATTTAGACATCGAAAAGTCACACAAACCTCGCGAAAATGAACGTTTGCAGGGTATGTTAAAAATGAGTTACATTCACATGACCTTCTCTACCCGCTCTACTTGGTGTTAAGGTTTACTCGCTTGTAGGTACAAGAAGTGATAGCCAAATGTTTAAAAAGTGAGGCCGCTATTCGTTTTATTCTCTTTCTATGACATCGCGAGAAACAAACGAATGCACCAGCACTTGAAACAATGAATGAAAAGTCCATCTACTTGTATAAAATTAAACAAAGTTCATTCCCGATGAAGGCTATTCCCAGAAAATAATTCAATATACATTTTATTTGTTGTGGAAATATCTTAAATGTATGGCGTTTCAATCAAAAGCCATTTTTAAGAAAATAAACATTTTCCATAAGAAGGGCTGAGACGTTGGTATTTAACCAACATTGAAACACTTACGGACAACTCTTTTATTCAGGGGGCATCAACACATGCTATGTAAATGGTAGAGAAAGTAAAAAGATATGTTTAAATTTCAGTTGTACTAAAAGTATTGTAGGCATAAATTTTTAAAAAATTATATTTTGCAACTATATAAATATAAAAACATGTTGTTTTGCAGCACGCATTAATAAGCATATGATAAACATTTAATGCGGCTATTTTAAACTGAAGACGTATTATTGCAATTCGGTCTTCAAAACTTAAATCTATAACGATTGTACCATTTTTGGGGAGAAATGTCGTTTTAGGCCGTACTTTTACCAAAAGTGTTATCTTGAGTTGGCCGAACGTTACGTTAATCATTTGGAAATGTTCGGGGCCAGGCTACCGGATGAAATGACTCCGCGATTCGGGGTTCGACCATGGGTTTTTCGTTGTTTTCCCTGGTTGCCTAAGCAAATGCTTCCCCTTTCAGTTGGGTTTAGGTGCTTGTTCTCGACCCTGCGCGTCTGGTCATAGTAAATTACGTATCGCACTAAACTTGCTTGTGATATGATCGAACACAGGAAGCAACACTCTCTCTCGCTACGGTAACTAGCATTCGCGAGCTCAATTTCCGCCCACTCCGACACATACGTCATTTCCCGGGGCATCAGCCCCCTCCTTTCCTTCCTTCACCCCGTTAGGTCTGTTTCAGGGCGTGCTCTCCGTCCCTCAGCTTTCGGCTAGTTGCCGGGGCATCGCGTTGGGCCCTCTGCGGAGGGTCTGCCTGTCTCAGTCTGGAAACTGTAGGGACCCTGCCATTGCTTTGCCGCCGCTCTTGATGTCTCCTCCCTCTTGTAGGGCATACGTACAGCAGTGCCGAATCCCCTCCGATTCAGAGGAAAAAAAGTAAGTAGTGGAAGCATTGTAGGCTCCACCCAAAAATTCAGTCACGAGATTTCGCGGAAATACATGAGCTATCAAAATTGGGGTCAAATTATTACAAAGGCTTAGTGCATGCATATGTTAGAAGTGAAAAGAGTGCATTGCCTCTAACTGAACAAATTTGACGTTCCTCTGGTCAGCCAGAAGGTCCCAACATGCCTTCTCGCTGGACTTAACAATCTTTCTGTTGATTGCCAGTCACGAAATATAGACATTTTCTGTGCCCAGTTCCTTTCTTCCGCTCTAACCCAACTCAAGAGTCAGATAAATACCAGTTCAGCAACTGCCTTTTACATGGAAAATATTTCGTTATATTTTTCTTTCTCAAAAAATGGCACAAATGATTTTTATTAAAATGCCGCAAGTTTAATATATTTACGTGACAAATAAAATGTATATGTTGAATTTTCTGGGTATAGTTTGTGAGTCATCTTCATTCTGGACGATCTTTGCTTAACTGGTAAACCGTAAGAGACAGACAAAATCTTACTTCACGAAAAAAATGGATACCGTTAAAATAAACCTTCCATGTTGTTATATTGTTGTGGCTTTGTTTCTCCTGATGTCGTACTAAGAGTATGCAATTTCAAAGCCAGTATGCACTGACCATCTTTTTAAACATTTGACTATCACTCCAGTCCCCTGTATTTCGCTTGTACCTACCGAGGCGGACTAAAGTATTCGTATGCAGTTATAAAAATTTTAGTCAAATTAATGGAGATACAAGGGTCGTATTGCGCAGGGTCGGCTGGTCCCCCACTACTCTGCCAGTAAGTTTCAACTCTCTGTGTTTAGATCTGCTGCATTATTTTCCGCCATGCCAATTAATAATCCCGTCCGTTCCGCTATTCGGTTTTTAAACGCAGAAAAGGGTGAAATGTATGGACGAATTGTTGCAGACTGTTCGATGAAGGAAGCATGAACGTTGATAATGAGGAACGACCTGGACGGCCTACTGTAATCAGTGAAGGTCAGCAATACAAGACTGAACAAGTGTTTACACATTGATGGTAGCTATGTATAAAAATATAATAATGTTCATACTTTCATTTCCTATAAAAGTTATGTTCACAAATAAAACATTTCCTGTGTAAAACAAAACGACCCTTCTGAAATTATCAATTTTAATAAACAGAAAGAATAAATAGTGTTACTTGTTTTGACAGCTTTCAGTTGCCTGTATATTGTTAGTTTTACAAATATACCGATTTATCAACCTTTGTTTTATGTGCTGTTAACACAATTATTTTTCATACATTGATGTTTTTTATGCGATACTACGTGATTTTTGGTGAAAATAGGTTTTTATTTATAGGAAGAATAAAACGTCAAAGTCGGGGATTATCAACGTTTTTCCTAAACTTCACAAATTTATTTCTCCGCCATCACACGTCGATAAAAATATCAGCTAATGTATAGAAAAAATTGCACTACTAAGTGCATATAAAATAATTTTGTAAACATCACACATGAAAAGTTTGATAAATTAGTGCAATAAAACTAATAAAATGAAAGATTTTGAAAAACGCAACAACACATAAACTGGAATACCATTTCCTTTTGTAGAATTTTTAAAACTTCTGTCCGCCTCTGTACAAGGAAACGTTCTCTATTTAATATCAAAAGTTCAATAGAGTAGAAATGACACACAGACCAGCATCCTGTGCCCGCACGTTCCAACAATTTACTAGCAGGGAACTGGAAAACTTCTGACAAATACATCACATACCTATAGTGCTGCATTCACATCACTTTCTCTACTCACTATTCTTACAAAATCTTATTCTTCTGTCTACTTGTTAACACAGATAAACTCTCATTACCTACCATTTCTTGGTAGAATACAGTTTGACAATATTGATCTGGATAAATACTGTATAGAACAAACATTTGAGTGTTGCGCGGTTGATATAAAAAGCCAGACAATGAACTAATTATATTAACAGTATACATATGCTGCTCTAAAATATCTATTCAGGCCTAAAATTGAATTTATACTTCGTGGTGACTTAAATATAGACTTCATTAAGCACAGCAACCAAAAGGAACAAATTTGTTCATTATTAAGAACATACAACCTTATGCATACACTCAACTTTCCAACTAGAATTTAAAAAAATTCCAAAACAGCTATTGATAATATTTTCATAGATATATCTAAAAATGAATACCATGAAATCCAACCCTTAACTAATGGACTTTCAGACCATGATGGACAGTTGCTTAAAATGAATTATAACATTCCCCATTCCAAAATAACGAATCATGTATCCAACTACCGAGTCATTAGCAGTGACAACATAAAACTCTTTAATTACTAGCTTTCAGAACAAACCTGGGAAGAAATATAGAAAAAGAACAATATGAATGACAAGTTTAACTCCTTTTTAAATACTTTCATAAAGATTCATAACTCAAGTTTTCCATCTCATGTAAAGAAAATTATTAAGACACCTAGAAATGGCTAGTTAAGATATCCTGCAAACACAAAAGAGAACTCTACTTGGGTACCAGAGAAAGCAACTGTGGGAAACATAGACAACACTATAAAAAGTATTGTAAAATTTTAGAAAAGGTTATACATGTAGCTAAAAAAAAACTCCGCTATGAAAAGCAGATAGAGTCCTCAAATAACAAGTCTAATACAATATGGGAAATTATAAAAAACAGACTGGTAAACATCACACAAAAAATGAAGTAAAAGAAATTACAGTAAATCATATTCCACAAAAGAACCACAAGAAATAGCAACATTATTTAATGAGTATTATATTCAGTTAGCAGAAAATTTACTGTTACAGTCCAAACAACAAGTGGAGGACCATATTTCATATTTGAAAAACACAAGCTTAGAACAGCCTATTTGTACAGAAATAGTACCCACGAGCACGATAGAAGTAAATAAAACGATAAAATCCCTCAAAAGCAAGAATTCAGGGTTATGACGCAATAACTACTAAGATATTAAAATTATGCGCCGATAAAATTAGCAAACCTTTAAGTCATATATGTAACTTCTCCTTTGTGACAGGAATTTTTCCTGACAGGTTAAAATATTCTATACTTAAACCACTATACAAGAAAGGGCAAAAGTCACAACTGTCGAACTATAGACCAGTATCATTAGTAACTGCTTTCTCCAAAGTATTTGAAAAACTTATGTTAAAACGAATGTCACCACCTAATTAAAAATAATATTTTAGCAAAGGAGCAGTTTGGATTTAGGAACAACATGTCAACCAATGATGCCACTTTCAACTTAACGAATGAAATTTTGAAATCACTTGATAATAAATGTAATACACTAGCAATATTCTGTGACCTATCAAAAGCATTTGACTGTGTAAATCATAACATACTCTTATAAAAATTATCATATTATGGCATTAAGAATAAAACACATCAATGGATTGCATCTTACCTATCAAACAGACATCAAAAGGTCATAATAAATACTGCAGATAATTCCAAAATATATTCCAAATGGTTAGAAATAAAGCATGGTGTTCCACAAGGTTGGATTTTGGGTCCATTATTGTTTCTAATATATGTCAACGACCTCCCCAGAGTAATAAATGAATATGATCACCCAGTTCTCTTTGCTAATGATACAAGTATTATAATTAAAGAACACAACATCAGTCGCCTCTCAGAGTTATCCAACGGTATTTTCAGTGTGCTAAATAATTGGTTCAATAGTAACAAAATTCATATAAACGTTGAAAAAACTAAGTATATAAATTTTCGCATAAAAAATAAAAGTATTGCAGACATAAGAATTGAACATGAAGGCAACAAAATTACTGAAACTTTTAACATAAAATTTCTTGGTCTTATTATAGATCATAATACAAATTGGAAAGACCATATTGACTACATCCTACCAAAACTAAGCTCTGCATGTTTTGCAATTAGATCATTAATTCATTTTACAAATAAAAGCATCCTAAAAACAGTATATTATGCTTATTTTCATTCCATTTTGACTTATGATATAACATTTTGGGGGAAATTCAGTAAACGCATAAAAAAATTATTTTGCAAAAAAAGGTAATAAGAATAATGGCAAGTGTAAAGAAATCAAATCATTGTAAACCACTATTCAAAACATTTGGAATTTTACCATTAGCTGTGAGTATATTTTAGCTGTACTTTAACCGTGGTTAACCACCGAGAAGTGTTCATAAAAAATTCAGACATACACAGCAAACAAAGCAGAAATGGGCAGGACTTACACAGGCCAAGCAATAACCTACAAGTATTCCAAAAAGGGGCTCACTATAATGGTATAGTGTTATTTAATTCACTTTCATCATATATTAAGAAAGTGAAAACCAATAAAAATAAATTCAAGTTAGCATTGAAAAGATATCTCATCACTCACACCTTCTATACAGAGGAGGATTTCTTTCATTCAAAAAATAACTGACTATAAAATGTTACTAAATTTTATAAATACATTAAGTATAAATAATATTGTTTTAATAATTTTTAGTTCTAACGTACTCTAAATAAGAACTACAATTTATTTACATACAAGTACACAATGTAATTATGACGTAATCTACATCCTAGAGTAGACTAGGTTTCTCTAAGCTGGTCTAGCTCACTAGGGTCTGCAGATTGAGATGTTATGTTATGATAGTCACATTTTTAAAAACCACATCGTGAAAAAGTATAAGAATTTGAGAACTTAAACCAATTACAAGGAATATCTTTTTTGACCTAAGTTGTGTCTATTAGCGAGATCCACATTTCTTGTGTATTAAGATTTTGTCTGTCTCTTACAGCTCAGTTACACAAAAGTCAGTTCATTTGCCATGTAAATATCTTAAACTTAACGTACTATAATAAAAATCGTTACTGCCATTAAATAAACAAACAGCAAACACAAGGTAACGAAACTTTTTCGATCTAAAAGGTAGTTTTGGGTGGGAGTATTGTCCAGAAAATGTTCATATCGCATCCCTGCAAAATGCAGCACTTATATACGAAGTTTGGTATTTAACCATCTTTTCGTTTTTAGTTAGGTATGCTTCACACACACACACACACACGGACCCATTTTTAGAAATGCTTCATTTTTTATTCAGGGGGCCTCAAAACGTGTATTTCCGGTGAAAACTCCGTTCTCACATTACTTTCTCCGATACGTGCCTACCTATAGTAAGTAGGGGAAGTTGGTAGATATTGTGTTCCACCAAACAAATTCAGTGTCGAGATTTCATCGGAAATACGTGTTTTCAGGCCCCCTGAACCCAAAAAAGCATTTTTAGAAAAATGTCCTTGTGTGTGTGTCTAAACAGCATAATTTAAAACCAACATGTCGAATAAATATCAAAATTGGCATTTGAGTTCAATATCTTCCAAGATTTTCAAGAAGAAGCCCCACCCTAACCACCCTTTACATGGAACATTTTCAAGAAAATCCCCCACCCTAATCACCTTTTACATGGAACATTTTCAAGAAAATCCTCCACCGTAACTACCCTTTACGTGGAACATTTTCAAGAAAATCCTCCACCCTAACTGCCCTTTACATGGAACATTTTCAAGAAAATCCCTCACCGTAACTACCCTTTACAAGGAACATTTTCAAGAAAATCCCTCACCCTAACTACCCTTTACATGGAGCATTTTCAAGAAAATCCCTCACCCTAACTACCCTTTATATGGAGCATTTTCAAGAAAATCCCTCACCCTAACTACCCTTTACATGGAACATTTTCAAGAAAATCCTCCACCGTAACTACCCTTTACATGGAACATTTTCAAGTAAAATCCTCTACCCTAACTACCCTATACATGGAACATTTTCAAGTAAAATCCTCCACACTAACTACCTTTTACATGGAACATTTTCCAGTAAAATCTTCTACCCTAACTATCCTTTACATGGAGCATTTTCAAGAAAATCCTCCACCCTAACTACCCTTTACATGGAACATTTTCAAGTAAAATCCTCTACCCTAACCACCCTTTACATGGAGCATTTTCAAGAAAATCCTCCACCCTAACTACCCTTTACATGAAACATTTTCAAGTAAAATCCTCTACTCTAACTATCTTTACATGGAACATTTTCAAGAAAATCCCTGACCCTAACTATCTTTACATGGAGCATTTCCAAGAAAATCCCCCACCCTAATCACCCTTTACATGGAACATTTTCAAGAAAAACCCTCACCCTAACTACACCTTACATGGAACATTTTCAAGAAAATCCTCCACCCTAACTACCCTTTACATGGAACATTTTCAAGTAAAATCCTCTACCCTAACTATCCTTTACATGGAACATTTTCAAGTAAAATCCACTACCCTAACTATCCTTTACATGGAACATTTTCAAGAAAATCCCTCACCCTAACTATCTTTACATGGAACATTTTCAAGTAAATCCTCCACCCTAACTACCCTTTACATGGAGCATTTCCAAGAAAATCCCCCACCCTAATCACCCTTTACATGGAACATTTTCAAGAAAATCCCTCACACTAACTACACCTTACATGGAACATTTTCAAGAAAATCCTCCACCCTAACTATCTTTACATGGAACATTTTCAAGAAAATCCCTCACCCTAACTATCTTTACATGGAGCATTCCAAGAAAATCCCCCACCCTAATCACCCTTTACATGGAACATTTTCAAGAAAATCCCCCACCCTAATCACCCTTTACATGGAACATTTTCAAGATAATCCCTCAGCCTAACTACACCTTACATGGAACATTTCCAAGAAAATCCCCCACCCTAATCACCCTTTACATGGAACATTTTCAAGAAAATCCCCCACCCTAATCACCCTTTACATGGAACATTTTCAAGATAATCCCTCAGCCTAACTACACCTTACATGGAACATTTCCAAGAAAATCCCCCACCCTAATCACCCTTTACATGGAACATTTTCAAGAAAATCCCTCACCCTAACTATCTTTACACGGAACATTTTCAAGAAAATCCCTCACCCTAACTATCTATACATGGAGCATTTTCAAGAAAATCCCTCACCCTAATCACCCTTCACATGGAACATTTTCAAGAAAATCCCTCACCCTAACTATCTTTACATGGAACATTTTCAAGAAAATCCCCCACCCTAATCACCCTTCACATGGAACATTTTCAAGAAAATCCCTCACCCTAATCACCCTTCACATGGAACATTTTCAAGAAAATCCCCCACCCTAATCACCCTTCACATGGAACATTTTCAAGAAAATCCCCCACCCTAATCACCCTTTACATGGAACATTTTCAAGAAAATCCCCCACCCTAATCACCCTTTACATGGAACATTCCAAGAAAATCCCCCACCCTAATCACCCTTTACATGGAGCATTCCAAGAAAATCCCTCACCCTAACTATCTTTACACGGAACATTTTCAAGAAAATCCCTCACCCTAATCACCCTTCACATGGAACATTTTCAAGAAAATCCCTCACCATAACTATCTTTACACGGAACATTTTCAAGAAAATCCCTCACCCTAACTATCTTTACACGGAACATTTTCAAGAAAATCCCTCACACTAACTATCTTTACACGGAACATTTTCAAGAAAATCCCTCACACTAACTATCTTTACACGGAACATTTTCAAGAAAATCCCTCACACTAACTATCTTTACACGGAACATTTTCAAGAAAATCCCTCACCCTAACTATCTTTACACGGAACATTTTCAAGAAAATCCCTCACCCTAATCACCCTTTACATGGAACATTTTCAAGAAAATCCCTCACACTAACTATCTTTACATGGAACATTTTCAAGAAAATCCCTCACACTAACTATCTTTACACGGAACATTTTCAAGAAAATCCCTCACACTAACTATCTTTACATGGAGCATTTTCAAGAAAATCCCTCACCCTAATCACCCTTTACATGGAACATTTTCAAGAAAATCCCTCACCCTAACTATCTTTACATGGAACATTTTCAAGAAAATCCCTCACACTAACTATCTTTACATGGAACATTTTCAAGAAAATCCCTCACACTAACTATCTTTACACGGAACATTTTCAAGAAAATCCCTCACACTAACTATCTTTACACGGATCATTTTCAAGAAAATCCCTCACACTAACTATCTTTACATGGAACATTTTCAAGAAAATCCCTCACACTAACTATCTTTACATGGAACATTTTCAAGAAAATCCCTCACACTAACTATCTTTACATGGAGCATTTTCAAGAAAATCCCTCACCCTAATCACCCTTTACATGGAACATTTTCAAGAAAATCCCTCACACTAACTATCTTTACACGGAACATTTTCAAGAAAATCCCTCACACTAACTATCTTTACACGGAACATTTTCAAGAAAATCCCTCACACTAACTATCTTTACACGGAACATTTTCAAGAAAATCCCTCATCCTAAGTATCTTTACATGGAGCATTTTCAAGAAAATCCCCCACCCTAATCACCCTTTACATGGAACATTTTCATGAAAATCCCCCACCCTAATCACCCTTTACATGGAGCATTTTCAAGAAAATCTCTCATCCTAAGTATCTTTATATGGAGCATTTTCAAGAAAATCCCTAACCCTAACTATCCTTTACATGGAGCATTTTCAAGAAAATCCCTCACCCTAACTATCCTTTACATGGAACATTTTCAAGAAAATCCCTCACCCTAACTATCCTTTACATGGAACATTTTCAAGAAAATCCCTCAACCTAACTATCCTTTACATGGAAGATTTTCAAGAAAATCCCCCACCCTAATCACCCTTTACATGGAACATTTTCAAGAAAATCCTCCATTCTAACTATCCTTTACATGGAACATTTTCAAGAAAATCCTCTACCCTAACTATCCTTTACATGGAACATTTTCAAGTAAAATCCTCTACCCTAACTATCCTTTACATGGCACATTTTAAAGAAAATCCCTCACCCTAACTATCATTTACATGGAACATTTTCAAGTAAAATCCTCCAACCTAACTATCCTTTACATGGAACATTTTCAAGAAAATCCTCCACCCTAACTACCCTTTACCTGGGACATTTTCAAGTAAATTCCATACCGTAACTACCCTGTACATGGAACATTTTCAAGTAAATTCCACACCAAAACTACCCTTTACATGGAACATTTTCAAGTAAATTCCATAACGTAACTACCCTTTACATGGAACATTTTCAAGTAAATTCCATACCGTAACTAACCTTTCATGGAACATTTTCAAGTAAATTCCCCACCCTAACTACCCTTTACATGGAACATTTTCAAGTAAATTCCATACCGTAACTACCCTTTACATGGAGCATTTTCAAGTAAATTCCATACCGTAACTACCCTTTACATGGAACATTTTAAAGTAAATTCCATACCGTAACTACCCTTTACATGGAACATTTTCAAGTAAATTCCAAACCGCAACTACACTTTACATGGAACATTTTCAAGTAAATTCCATACCGCAACTACCCTTTACATGGAACATTTTCAAGAAAATCCCTCACCCTAACTACCCTTTACCTGGATTATTTTCAAGTAAATGCCATACCGTAACTACCCTTCACATGGAACATTTTCAAGTAAATTCCATACCGTAACTACCCTTTACCTGGAACATTTTCAAGTAAATTCCATACCGTAACTACCCTTTACCTGGAACATTTTCAAGTAAATTCCATACCGTAACTACCCTTTACATGGAACATTTTCAAGTAAATTCCATACCGCAACTACCCTTTACCTGGAACATTTTCAAGTAAATTCCATACCGCAACTACCCTTTACGTGGAACATTTTCAATTAAATCCTCCACCCTAACTACCCTTTACATGGAGCATTTTCAAGTAAATTCCATACCGTAAGTACCATTTACATGGAGCATTTTCAAGTAAATTCCATACCGCAACTACCCTTTACCCGGAACATTTTCAAGTAAATTCCATACCGCAACTGCACTTTACATGGAGCATTTACAAGTAAATTCCACACCCTAACTACCCTTTACATGGAACGTTTTCAAGTAAATTCCATACTGCAACTACACTTTACATGGAGCATTTTCAAGTAAATTCCATACCGCAACTACACTTTACATGGAGGATTTTCAAGTAAATTCCATACCGCAACTACCCTTTACATGGAGAATTTTCAAGTAAATTCCACACCGTAACTACCCTTTACATGGAGAATTTTCAAGTAAATTCCATACCGCAACTACACTTTACATGGAACATTTTCAAGTAAATTTCACACCGTAGCTACCCTTTACATGGAACATTTTCAAGTAAATTTCACACCGTAGCTACCCTTTACATGGAGCATTTTCAAGTAAATTCCACACCGTAGCTACACTTTACATGGAACATTTTCAAGTAAATTCCACACCGTAGCTACACTTTACCTGGAACATTTTCAAGTAAATTCCACACCGTAGCTACCCTTTACATGGAACATTTTCAAGTAAATTCCACACCGTAGCTACACTTTACCTGCAACATTTTCAAGTAAATTCCACACCGTAGCTACACTTTACATGGGACATTTTCAAGTAAATTTCACACCGTAGCTACACTTTACCTGGAACATTTTTAAGTAAATTCCACACCGTAGCTACACTTAACATGGAGCAGTTTCAAGTAAATTCCACACCGTAGCTACACTTTACCTGGAACATTTTCAAGTAAATTCCACACCGTAGCTACACTTTACCTGGAACGTTTTCAAGTAAATTCCACACCGTAGCTACACTTTACATGGAACATTTTCAAGTAAATTCCACACCGTAGCTACACTTTACATGGAACATTTTTAAGTAAATTCCACACCGTAGCTACACTTTACATGGAACAGTTTCAAGTAAATTCCGCAGCGTAGCTACACTTTACGTGGAACATTTTCAACTAAATTCCACAACGTAGCTACACTTTACATGGAGCATTTTCAAGTAAATTCCACACCGTAACTACCCTTTACATGGAGCATTTTTTTTATTTTTAAACATGGCTTTGGTGATTTTTATTACAGTACCATATATTAAGTATATTTACATGATATATATCTTGAATTTTGTGGGAATAGCCCGTGAACTCTGAAGGAACGTTGTATAACTACTAAACCTTAAGCGAGAGACGAAATGTTGATAACACACGGTTTGTGATATAAGCTATTGCTGAAAGATCCGTTTTTTACCGTCGCTTTGACATTAAAGTCATAACGCGACTCCGTTATTAATGGTTCCAATTGTTCATTGCTTTGTCATTCTTTTAAAGTCCTGTCAACATTCAGTTGTTTCTCGCGATGTCATGGAAACAGTATGGAATTTTAAGGCAGCATATAGCGTCCAGTTGTTAAACATTTGACTGTCGCTGTTCTCTTTGTATCTATAACGAAATGTGTAATGTAGCTGTTTCTGTAAAGATTTATTTGGATTGAAAGTAGATGGACCGGAAAATAAAATTTCATAGGAATAGTTGTGGTAGCCACTAATAAACAACAGAGAGTGCAGAAAGCATGTGAATGTATCACATCAGAGGTTTTATTTTGGGGGTGGCGTACAATTATTATATGTAAGCACCGGAGAAAGTAAAAAAAAAAAACTACAAAACTATGTTTAAAACGAAGGCAGTAATTGTACTTTAATTCCAGCAAGACACCTATATCACATTTTCGGAATTGAGGTTTAAAATACACAATATAAAACGTGTTGTTGCAACGTGCTCTGAGGAAAGCCTATCCATTTCTCTTGCAGCAAGAATGTGGATTGGACGTCGGGGTCCTATTGAATGGCCCCCTCCCAAGATCTCTCGGCCTTTTCTTTGAGGGCTTTACAAGCATACTATCCAAAACGAAGCTCACCTGCGCCAGGTCTGCGCCATTGTGTACAAAATCGATAAACAGAAAGTTTTTATATATTTCAGTGGTAATAAAATAAGTAATAATATAGTATATATTTTTTTATTTCTCATCAAAACTTTGCCGCTTACTTCGCGGCCACCCAGTATTTTACGTTTCAAACCAATAGCACGACTTTTTAAATTTTATTTTATAGTATTAACGCCCCTTGTTACTGCATACGGCACCACAGGCGGTGACATTGATGATATATGAAATGAAGTGATAATTGGGAAGGAAAGGATACCTCCCCGGCATGGTCAAATATGAGGGAAAAGCTGAGTCCTGATGAACCTCCCGTCACGACCTCGGCTACCCATGTCAATTAAATTTGCTTAGAGGATAGTATGAGGTGGGTGGGAGGCAATTTCGTGTTGCATCCTTCAACATCAAGTTTCGTATTTATCCATCAATTTGCTTTCGACCGATGCTGTTCACACACGCGTATACTTTTCCAAAATATTTCTTTTTATTTAGAGTCCATCATAACGTGCATTTCTGGTGAAATCTATAAATGAAATTTTTGGATGGAGTGCAATACTGTCTCTACATAGTAGGCTAAACTAAAAATGCATATAAAATTATTTTGTAAGCACTACAAATGAAACATTTGAAATATGGGTGTAATTTTTAAAAACTTCTAAAAGTAATGACAAACAATCTGAAAGAACGTCACAACATGTAAAGTATAACGTAGTTTGTTATTTCTGCATGTAAAAAATGAGAATTTTGTGTCTGTTAAGTTGGCTGCCGAAGTCGACAAAGTTTGTTGACTCTCAGATTTAGAAGGAAGCTGGTTCCTCTCTCTGCGCGTGTACCAATCATCTTGCCAAATGCAAAGTGATAACTTACAGACTTTATATTGGGAAGCCAGAGGGAAAATGATGCAGATCAATTAATCCCCAGTGCCATTGGTCAACAACAACAACATATTGTTTATGTCATATAAAGGCTGATTTAGTTCATTACATGTTTAGAATTAATCAACCAATTCTCTCGTGTTTAATCTAAGTTAGAAAATAAAATATAATCATTTTAGGAAACTTCATTCATTTAATCTTAAAAAAAATTTCATTAATTTTTATTTTCTCTACCATTTATCTGAAGTGTAGATCTCCATGCAGATAGTTAAGCGTCCTCCGCCCCAAACTACCTGTTACATGAACAGTTTTTACTTTCTCAAAAGTGACTGTTTTCTAACGTATTATAATTTTAACTGCTAAGTCGCCATTCGTTTGTTTCTTTAGCATCATTCAGGGATGAAAGCTAGCATGTAGTGGACATCCGCCTTGTATCTGATGTGTAATGTAGCTATTTCTGTAAATTCATCTTCATAAGCTTTCGTAAGAATATTTTGTGGAAGAGTGTGTAGAGAAAGTCGTATGAATGTTTAAGACTATTAATATCCGCAAATTGTGATAGCGCCCCTGTTGGAACAAGTGTGAGTTGATGTTTTACTTTTTCATTGAGGGCTGTCCAACACAATCTTTTGTCAGTATGATCATTTTTTTTTAATTTCGTTTATTTTGTGTCGCTTTAACAACATTGCATTTGACAATATGTGTTGCGTGAAGCTGATGGAGGCCAGCCTTCTTAATTAACAAGAATTCTGCACATTTCCCCTTCTTCTACTACCAGAGCAATTGCAATCCAAAGCCATTCTTTCCATCTTCTTTTCTTAGTGTCCTATCCGCTTCCACTTTCATTTTTTTATTTCTATTGTAATTTCATTTTTATTTGCTATTTTGCATAATTCTAAATTTGAAATCGTGTCTGGCCATCCTATTATTGCAATTGTTCTTGGCAAATGTTTGTTATTTCTTTGGAAAGATTTTACTTATTTTCCACAGACATATAATAAAACTGATATCACATTGAATTTTACTACGTCTTCAAATAGATAAAGTTATATTTCCAGATTGGATTATAAGAGGACAAAAGCACCATCTGCTTTCTCTGTTCTATTGTTACCATCTTCCACCATCCTTATCAGTTATATGCACTACCCAGATATTTGAATTCCTGAACACTATCAATGTTATAATTTTGTTTCTTTTCTTACTATTTACTCTAATTTCTTTACTTTTCTTTATATTCATTTTCGTATGAGTCTTCTAATACAATATCCACTTTAGTTTGCATACCATAAAAAGATGGGAGAGCAGGCAAGTATCATCTGCAAGTCTCATTCATTCCCTTATTATGCCCTGCCTAACAACCTTTCTATAATATCATTCCAAATAATAAAAACATTTCTGATGTGTTACACTCACATGACTTTCTCTACTCTTCTACAAACTATTTTTACAAACGCTTATTCTCCATATGCTTCCTGTTAATCGAGATGTTAATCTTATTGCTAATTTTCTTGTAGATGCAAAGGAAATATGGTAGGCTTTAAGCGATAGTCAAATGTTTTAAGAGCTGGTTGCTATGTGGCGCATTCCATTCTCTTTGCATTACCAGGGCAAAAAATATGATGTGTTACACTCACAAGACTTTCTCTACTCTTGTACAAACTATTTTTACAAACTGTTATTCTCCATCTATTTCATATAAATCGAGATAAGCATTTGCAGAAACGATCGTTTGACATGTAAAGAGAATTACATTTTACACGTAGCGACCAGTTCTAAAAATATTTGACTATCGCTTAAGGCCTACTATGTTCCCCTTGTTTTGTATTTGCAAGGGCAATATAGAAATACAGTAGCCTTTAAGCATAGACATATATCTTAATAGCTGGTTGCTAGGTGCAGCACCATACTCTTTGCATATGCAATACAAAATTTCCATTTGAAAAAATAAGTATTGAAAATTTAAGGGAATAACAAGCAATATCTCGAAAATGGTTCACTCAACAAAAAACGTCTATGACATAAATTGTGTATTTTAACGCTGTCTACATTTTTATGTAGTAAAATTTTGTCTATCTCTTATGGTTTACCAGTTATGCAAAAGTCGTTCACAATGGAGAATACTTTTGGAGACCTTCCCAGAAAATTCGAGATATACATTTCATTTGTCATGCAAATATCTTAAACATATGATGTTTTAATCAAAATCGTTAGAGCCGTTTTTGAGAAAATTAAAATTTTCGAAAAATGTTCCATGTAAAGGGTACTCTGGGGTGGGAGAGTTTCTTGAAAACCTTCGTGTCACATCTCTGGAAGATACTGAACCTAAATACCAAGTTTGGTGTTTATCCGACTGTTCGTTTCTGAGTTATGCTGTTCACAGACAGACACACACACACACACGGACATGTTCCCAAAAATACTTTTTTTTGGATTCAGAGAGCCTCAAAATATGTATTTCCGGTGAAATCTCGGTATCGAATTTTTGGGTGGAATACAATACTTCCCCTACTTACTATACGTAGCACAGAAAGTAAAAAAATCTGATGTGATACATTCACATGACTTTCTCTACTCTCTGTCAATTATTAGTGTGTACTTATTCTTACTAAAGCTTATATTTGTATGTACTACTTTTTAATGGAGATAAACCTTCACAGAAACAGCTACATTACACATTTCGTTATAGAGAACAGCGATAGTCAAATGTTTAACAACTGAACGCTATATGCTGGCCTTAAAATTCCATACTGTTTCCATGACATCACGAGAAACAACTGAATGTTGATGGAGCTTAAAGAATGACCAAGAAATGAACAATTGGAACCTTTAATAGCGGATATCTGAGAAATGGCTGATGTCTCAAAACAACTTATTTTATATAAAGGTATCTACGTTTTCGTCTATCGCTTAAGTTTATAAGATTGCTGCGGAATGAAGTGGAGCTTGTTACGGTTTCCCGAATGACAGAATATAAGGAAGGTGTATTAATTACTAGCTAGTAGCGTTCATTTCATTTACCTCCCCCTACAGGTCTGTTGTTACATTAGACTGCGTGTTTCTCAGTTGGGAACAAATACAAACTCAGCAACCAAAACACACAAACAAAGCCAAATTAACATTCATAGGAGAATGAGTAACTACATAATAATAGCAAGTAAATATCCGGAGCGCGATCTCACATACAACTTTTGTAGTTAATGCGATTATGTTCAATCCTTTTGTGTTATTTTTTAAAAATAATGTTTTGTTTGTTAACGGCGCTGTCAATTTGCCAGGATCACTTCAGCGCCAGGAGTTCTTTTACACTAACGGTCTGGGCCGCGTCCTTAGAATGAGAAATCCGGCGCCTAACCAACCAAGCCACCCGGACCGACTTTGGTGTTATTTTCTATGAACACACAAGAAGAAGAAGAAGCATTCAGTCTGGTCGCTGTTCTCAACTAAGCGCCTTCACATTTGGTCAAGCATTGCCACAATTGTTTATTTGTGTCATTACTCTATGATAGATGTCAGAGAGGAGATATGTGAACACGCTGTGAGGCCGTGAAAGCCTAAGTAATTATTATTCTCATGTTGGCAGTGCTCGAGCTATTGCGATTACAGTTAGGAAATGGGGCGAAATGCTCAGCTAGACAGCAATTTTCGTCTTGTGTCGAAATCGGTGCAGAAGCCTCTAAGAAGCGCACACACACACACACACACACACACACACACACACACACACACACACACACACACACACACACACATATAGTGAATTACTACTTTTGTTTGGTGTTGCACTGCACTGTTTGGAGTCTTGTTTTTACCTTCTCTACCGCTCGCTTATGGTAGCTACACAACTTCCTCAAATTCCAAAACTACATCCGTATTATAATTATTTTGATAATGTTTTACGCCCGTCCACAGGAGGTGACATAAAATTGGGCAGCTATGAGGAAAACGTGAATCAGCGAGGGCGCTCGTTCGCGACTCCGTGTCTTAACGGGCTCGGCTACCCACATAGAAACTGCCGGACAAAGGCAACTATGGTAATCCAGCGCTAGGTGAGATGCGAGTTATGAACTTCACCGCAATCCCCCCGCCCCTCGCAACATCAAAGGCGCCGACAACGTGACCTGTGGGCGGGGCACCTAGTTCCCTGATCTCGCCAACAGATGGCGACAAGGCAGCCATGTTGTTGTGGGACAGACAGGCTAATTGATGGCAGTTGCCTCAGACAAACCGATGTTAACGAGAAGTCGTCAATATTCGCGTCCCACCTTTTATTTCTCATGTAAACTTCTGAAATACGTGCCATTTTTTAGAAAATCAAAAAGAACAACAAATGTTCTATGTAAACGGCAGTTCGGTTTTGGGTCCGATCCTTCGAAGGCCGTAAACTTAAATGCCAATTTTGGTATTTTTATATTTAGATAAAGTGAATGTCAGATTAATTTAACTGACCTACAATAGGGCTAACCTTGCTATTCTCTGTCACAGGAATGTTGTACATTACAATGCAATAGGTCGCAGGAACAGGCCTCATCCTGTTATCCTGTTCACAGACAGACTTAATTGTAACTTTTGTCGCCTCCCGTCAAATCTCCACGTACGTGCTTACTATAAGTAGATACGTATTCCAAACTTCAAACCAATAACAAAGAATATCTCGGAAACAGTTACGACACGGTTTTCCAGTCATTCCGATTGAAGAGCATGTCTAGATACATTTCATTTGTCCGTAAATATGTGACATTTTAATTAAAATCATTAGAGCACTTTTTGCAAATTTTCATACAAAGGGTCTCGACATCGAATTTTTGGATAAACTACTATACCTACTTCATACGTCCGCTATATACCTAATAGTGGCACACTCACATGACTTTCTCTACCCATTACAAGTTCACGTGCTGTCTTTGTTTAAGAAGAGATTCTGCTGCGTTATTCACGTTAAAAACAAAACACAGTTGTTGTTACCAATGTGGGGAAAAATAATATGCTTTGTAACAAGACATTCAACCTGGCAAAATTTAATCTACCTTTCTCCTATGGTTTTGCAATTATGTAAAATACAAACGCTATTTACAGGAAATGTAATTGATTCTCAGAAAATAAAAATCTCGTATCATACATTCATACGACTCTCTCTACCCTATAACGTTTCTTAGAGGGTATACAAACTATTCTTATTAAAGCTTATTTTTCTATCTGCTTCATTTTAATCGAAAAACAATTCAGTTTGATTTATGGACGCTGTTATAATTCTTGGCGTCCCAGGCTTGAGGTTATTTTGCGTGCCGTAAATCTACGACACGGCACCACCAGCTTACTTTATTTCCGAAGGAAACCACACGAAGGATTTTTACGCCTGGGTTTGAACCCGCGACCTCCGGAACTACCGGTTAGCATGGTGCCCCTAGACCACGGAAGACGACTTTTTAAATCGACTTAAACCTTTACAGAAACAGCTACATTACACATCTCGTTATAGAGAACAGCGATAGTCAAATGTTTAACAACTGAACGCTATATGCTGGCCTTAAAATTCCATACTGTTTCCATGACATCGCGAGAAACAAGTGAATGTTGACACGACCTTAAAAGAATGGGTGGATAAGCATTGAACAATTCGAGCCATTAATAACGGATATATCGCAAATGGCTGATGCTACAAGAAAAAATTGTTGTTTTAAGGAGATCTCTATATTTATGTGTTCGTCTGTCCCTTAACGTTTACCAGTTATACAAGAAGAGGAGCACAATACTGGTATTTTAATCGAAATCGTTACAGCCGTAACGTTCGTGTCACATCAGTTTGCTATTTATGCTGTCCTTTTCTTTGGTTCAGCGGGCCTATTTTCGGTGAAATCTGCAATAGTGTAGCCTCGCTTTGCGATAATACCTTTACTAGGCAGTGTGATACTGAAATTTCGCCGGAAATGCACATAAAACGAATGTAGAGAAGTCGGTTCAATACCAAACTCGCATCTTGCAAGCATGAGGCGCAAACATTTTCAAGGAAATCCCCCCCACCCCGAAGTACCCTTTTAATGGAAAAGCTTTCGTTATATTTGATTTTCTCAAAAATGGCCTGTAACGAGTTTGATTAAGATATGGTCTTCAATTTTCTGTGAAGTGCGAAGACAAAGTTAATGTCGTTATTCTTGTGTTCAGGCAAACAACATGGAACTTCAAAGCTACACGTTTTAAACATCTGACTCACTAATACCTACCTACATCGACATAAGTAATGAAAGTTTATCTATGTTAACAACAAGTAGACAAAACAATAAGCTTTTATAACAATATTTTGTAGAAGAGTGAGTAGTCACGTGAGATTTTTACTTTGTATACTCTCATTAATTTAGAGCAAATCCCTTTGAGCTACTTTCTATTGTCGATAACACTATTTAGTATTGAGATTCGTGGTAACGGTAGGGTGTCGAAGCCACTATCTACTGTGTCAGTTTCCTAAACCTAACTAGGTCCTTGGTTCGAATCTGTTTATAGATAGTAATTTTGGTTACGTCGGAACATAAAATGGTCGCGTGAGGCATTTGTAACAGAAGTGTTATTTAGTGGATGCAAATGTTGACGAAAAAGCTCGCCACGATCCAACTTAACAGCTGTGTCCTGCAGGAATGGATCACATCAAAATATATCTCCTGGTCACAAATACTTGATTATATTTTTGTGTTCCAATTAAAGATTTTAACAGTGATCCTGAACGTTACTATGTTGGAAAAAGAGATTACTGACGGAAGTAAATTGCCCTGTCATGTAACTCATCCCGAGCTCATAGACCTGACTTAATTAACATCTTACAAATTGTGAAACTGTGACATCAGCAAGAAAAGCTCTCGCGCCCAGTTGGTAAAATAAAACAAGCAATAACAACATACTCTTTGTTTATCGTTGCTAGAGCGCTTTCATTCACACATTTTAAAATTCAACAAGCATTCCAGAATACCTTGCCAACATTCAAACGTCGTCCTCCATGGTGTAGTGGTTACCATGGCTACCTCTAGTCCCCGAGGTCGCGGCTTCATGGATTCTTTTTCCGGGGTAAAAATCCTTAGCATGGCTTCCTTCGGAAGCGAAGTAAAGCCGGTGGTCCCGTGTCGTAGATTTACGGTACGTAAAAGAACCTCAAGTCTGATAAAGAGGCCTCTGAGCAAAATTTCTAATCTTTCACGCCCAATATAGAATGATGCTAAGGTCCACCACAGCAGTAAAGAGCGTCCATAAATAAAACTCAATTTAATTTTCGACTTTGCAAACACTGTGTTATACAGTTTACGGTGAAATGGACACCTATCAAAAACGACTTGCCATTGTAGGATGCTGGGAAATAAATAAAACCGTCACGTCGCCAAAGTTTCGCCTAGCTTCCTTAAGGGTCCTGATACTAACTTTCTACTCGACTAAATTTTGAAAACAAAACGCAACTTGAGGCCCAAACATGACGTTTAAATGGACATATTAAATGCTTAATGAAAGTTTAAAACTATATATTTTTGCAATCTGATTTTCTTACAATTTTGATATCTTCAAATGTTCTTCCTGCTCAGTTTATTTTATATTCTACCCAAAAATTCGATATTGACCAAAATTACCATTTTGAGGTCCCCTAATAAAAGCAAGTTTAAAAAAAGTGCGTGTTTGTGTTTGTATGTGAGCAGAAAGTGCAGCACCAAACCAGTCAAAGTGGCTCTGACGATGCCACAAGATATATCTACGTTCTTACTATACGGCACCACAGGCGGTGGTCACTGATGACATACGAGGCTGCCTGGGAGAAACCTCAGTCAGGTCCGCCTTAACAACCGCGGCTACCCCTGTCGGTGAACATCTCTTCGTTCTCAATGAATTGTATAGAGTGCATAAGAGATAAACCAAAGATCAGTCACAAAACATAGGCACGTATCTGTTTAACACAGTTTACTTCAAATAAATTTTACCGTGTCATTAACTATTTCCGAAATATTTGTTGCTATTCGATTGAATTTTTCAATAGTTCATCATATCTACATTTTTAAGTGCTAAATCACCGTTCATTTGTTTCACGTGAAGTTTTACTAAGAGCATGGAAGCAGCGAGGAGACCGAAGACATCGGAATATCTAATTTTACACTTATAATGTTACGCGACGAGCCGCGTCTTCATCCTTCTGTTTAATTAACATCTTATTCCTGAGTTAAACTAAGGCATGCTCATTTTGTCACTAATTTCACGACCGTAAAATGCTTTTCATACAAATGCAACAATATGTATCTTAATATTAAAAAGGAAAAATTATGTTTATATGCATAAGGAAAGCATCAAACTATTGTTACGATATGTGGAGCGATTCATTAGCGTGCTAGACCAATGCCACTTGTTCTTCACTATAGGAATGCAGTAGTCAGCAGCTGTAGGGAAGAAGAGGCATTCGTTCATTTCAGTCAGCACTGCTATGTATCACATTACAAAAACAAAACAATGGTGAAATGTAAAAGCAAGGAATATCTCGGAAATGGTTAATGTCGCAGAAAACGTTTATTGTCTATCTCTTATGGTTCACAGTTACACAAAATACTTTCCGAATTATGAGTAGTTCAAGAGAATATGCAATTTATATCTCAAACATATGAAAGATATTTTATTCAAAATCGTTACAGCCATTTTTTACAAAATTAAATATAGAAAAGAGCAAGTGCATGTAAAGGCGCTCAACTTAAACACTAACTTTGGTATTTATTTCAGGTTAAAACTTAGCGATCGTTGTTCACTGAGAGCTTCCTTTCACGGGGCTAAGGGACACTGGCGCTCAACTTAAACACTAACTTTGGTATTTATTTCAGGTTAAAACTTAGCGATCGTTGTTCACTGAGAGCTTCCTTTCACGGGGCTAAGGGACACTGGCGCTCAACTTAAACACTAACTTTGGTATTTATTTCAGGATAAAACTTAGCGATCGTTGTTCACTCAGAGCTTCCTTTCACGGGGCTAAGGGACACTGGCGCTCAACTTAAACACTAACTTTGGTATTTATTTCAGGTTAAAACTTAGCGATCGTTGTTCACTGAGAGCTTCCTTTCACGGGGCTAAGGGACACTGGCGCTCAACTTAAACACTAACTTTGGTATTTATTTCAGGATAAAACTTAGCGATCGTTGTTCACTGAGAGCTTCCTTTCACGGGGCTAAGGGACACTGGCGCTCAACTTAAACACTAACTTTGGTATTTATTTCAGGATAAAACTTAGCGATCGTTGTTCACTGAGAGCTTCCTTTCACGGGGCTAAGGGACACTGGCGCTCAACTTAAACACTAACTTTGGTATTTATTTCAGGTTAAAACTTAGCGATCGTTGTTCACTGAGAGCTTCCTTTCACGGGGCTAAGGGACACTGGCGCTCAACTTAAACAGTAACTTTGGTATTTATTTCAGGTTAAAACTTAGCGATCGTTGTTCACTGAGAGCTTCCTTTCACGGGGCTAAGGGACACTGGCGCTCAACTTAAACACTAACTTTGGTATTTATTTCAGGATAAAACTTAGTGATCGTTGTTCACTCAGAGCTTCCTTTCACGGGGCTAAGGGACACTGGCGCTCAACTTAAACACTAACTTTGGTATTTATTTCAGGATAAAACTTAGCGATCGTTGTTCACTCAGAGCTTCCTTTCACGGGGCTAAGGGACACTGGCGCTCAACTTAAACACTAACTTTGTATTTATTTCAGGATAAAACTTAGCAATCGTTGTTCACTGAGAGCTTCCTTTCACGGGGCTAAGGGACACTGGCGCTCAACTTAAACACTAACTTTGGTATTTATTTCAGGATAAAACTTAGTGATCGTTGTTCACTCAGAGCTTCCTTTCACGGGGCTAAGGGACACTGGCGCTCAACTTAAACACTAACTTTGGTATTTATTTCAGGATAAAACTTAGCAATCGTTGTTCACTGAGAGCTTCCTTTCACGGGGCTAAGGGACACTGGCGCTCAACTTAAACACTAACTTTGGTATTTATTTCAGGATAAAACTTAGCGATCGTTGTTCACTCAGAGCTTCCTTTCACGGGGCTAAGGGACACTGGCGCTCAACTTAAACACTAACTTTGGTATTTATTTCAGGATAAAACTTAGTGATCGTTGTTCACTGAGAGCTTCCTTTCACGGGGCTAAGGGACACTGGCGCTCAACTTAAACACTAACTTTGGTATTTATTTCAGGATAAAACTTAGTGATCGTTGTTCACTCAGAGCTTCCTTTCACGGGGCTAAGGGACACTGGCGCTCAACTTAAACACTAACTTTGTATTTATTTCAGGATAAAACTTAGTGATCGTTGTTCACTCAGAGCTTCCTTTCACGGGGCTAAGGGACACTGGCGCTCAACTTAAACACTAACTTTGGTATTTATTTCAGGATAAAACTTAGTGATCGTTGTTCACTGAGAGCTTCCTTTCACCGGGCTAAGGGACACTGGCGCTCAACTTAAACACTAACTTTGGTATTTATTTCAGGATAAAACTTAGCGATCGTTGTTCACTGAGAGCTTCCTTTCACGGGGCTAAGTCTCAATTTTCTAATTTTAATTATTCTCAAGTTATTCACTTGAAAGCTGGTGCTGCTCAAGTAGTTTCTCATATTAATATAATTAAATATTTTAATTAGCGAAGAAAATGCAAATTTGTTACAACTTGCCTCGCGCAAGAAGGACAGTACTAACACTTTACACTGTGAACATAAATGTAAGAATTTGATTCAAGTTGCTGTTATTAGTTATAGAGAAATTAGATACTTTTTTTGAAGTTATTATCATTTTCCTTGTTTTTCAGTATAAATTGTTTTTGCTGCTCGATTCTTTAAATGGGGCGTTTTAGATTATGTATACAGATTTTCTTACAAATCAGAACAAAACTCAAATGTAAGAAATAAATTTCATTCGTAAAACTGAGAAAAACACACACACACACACATACACATATTCAGTGCAGTTCACGAGTGACTTAAACATGTCGCTGGACTTTTAAAAATGGGCGGTTAATTAAACAAATATAAAACATTGTCATTTTCATTCGCTAAACACTACACTTGCTCTGGTAGAGAAATTCTTAAAATATTTTATAAGAAAAGATGAACATGGATACAAAACATTTGTTACGGTGTGGGTTGTTTAAAGCGAGCATTTCTCCACTGTGCTGCTGTTGATAAGTCAACTAAATACAAAATGTTGTGAGAAAACGTTTTATACACCTGACATGTCAACCATCCCAACCTCACAAGTAGGCGAATACTTTTAGTTAAGCATCCCGCCGCTGTTACGTCTATCAATGAGCCTCATTAACTTAGGCGCCGAATGGTGAATCATTAGCAATTATACAAATGTTCAAGTACTTAGCCCCAGTAAATTAATTAAACAAGGTAAACCGATAAAACAATTTTGTAAATGTAACTTAGATTAATAAAAAGTTCAGATTCTGATATAATTGGTTTATTTCACCACAAACTAGTATAACCTAAGGGAAGCCCACATTGCAGTGTAATGTACCTACAAACTTTGATCCTCAACGACGAAACCGAAAATATCGCGCACAAACTATTTCCCGCCATTTGTTTTCCCTACCTTCTTGATCCTTGGCCCTGTGCAACATTAAATAATACGATAAAGCAATATTTGGTTAAAATAACTAATAGCTACATTTGTTCCTGAACGACTTGCCACCTGTAATGTTTCAGGCTTTCACTTTGCTGATGTGCATTTGTTACCAATTATAATAGTTCTTTTTAAAAAGTCTTTGAAAATCTGTTTCCTCGAGAAGACAACATAACCATATAATCTTCTCGCCCTCCAAAACTCTTCCAGAGAACTTATTTAAAACCCAATAGAACATTTTCACACACACAGATACATTTCTCAGGGTGTCTGCTGCCCTTGAATTACAATTTCATTATTTCAATAAATAAATAAATAAATATTAAAGCATGTTAAGTTCAAAGTTTTTTATGGGAAACTGTTTAACGTCCGTTCTTATTACATAGGACACCACAGGCGGTGATGATTGCAAAGGACTAACTGTAGGGTAAATCCCGTGCATGTGCTGGTTATCAGGACTTAGGAAAACCTGCCAGGGATGACGGGAGTTCACGAGTCCTTTCCTTAACGGCCTCCACTACCAGGTAAATAACGAGAACTTGTTTACTAATTAAGTTTGGCCAAGGTTTGTTCACGTGTTTACTATGAAAGAGTAAAGCAGGGATTGCGATCTCACTGCCACGGTCTGCTGGGAATCGCTTTACTTACGTCACAAGTCAAATAATGAGATATTGCAGTTGTGTACTGAATTTGCAAAATCAACTTGTAGTGTGCGAGTCGGTACCCTTTAATACCAAATAAACCTGTCACGTGATGCGATATCCAGCTTAGATGCGAGTCTTGCAGTGCACTCCAGGCACCAATCGTCGAGAATAAAAAGAAAAGAAACCGTTTTAAATTGCGGTGCGCCGTACAGTAGCAAGTAATATATTCCCCAGCCACAGTCAGTGCCGCACTGTCAGTTACTCATACACAAGTAAGCCAAGTTAACCACGTGCTTTATTCCGCCACTGCATCACAACCCTTCACACCCTCGCACAGATGGAAATAACAGTTCTGGTGTTACACTTTCTCATTACAGCAAATTGCCGGCCCAACAATCTCGTTTCCCGCTTGGCCGCGTAATTCGGGCCGTGCTACGTGACAGGAGAGGAACTAAGTCACGTGACAGGGAGAGGTGTGGGTTCGAGTGTGGAGTTGGGGACTACAGTAGTACTGGGTACAGTAACATGGGCGCGGGTTCGAGTCCTGCTACGTGACAGGAGAGGTGTGGGTTCGAGTGTGGAGTTGGGGACTACAGTAGTACTGGGTACAGTAACATGGGCGCGGGTTCGAGTCCTGCTACGTGACAGGAGAGGAACTAAGTCACGTGACAGGAGAGGTGTGGGTTCGAGTGTGGAGTTGGGGACTACAGTAGTACTGGGTACAGTAACATGGGCGCGGGTTCGAGTCCTGCCACGTGACAGGAGAGGAACTAAGTCACGTGACAGGGAGAGGTGTGGGTTCGAGTGTGGATTTGGGGACTACAGTAGTACTGGGTACAGTAACATGGACACGGGTTCGAGTCCTGCCACGTGACAGGGAGAGGTGTGGGTTCGAGTGTGGAGTTGGGGACTACAGTAGTACTGGGTACAGTAACATGGGCGCGGGTTCGAGTCCTGCCACGTGACAGGGAGAGGTGTGGGTTCGAGTGTGGAGTTGGGGACTACAGTAGTACTGGGTACAGTAACATGGGCGCGGGTTCGAGTCCTGCTACGTGACAGGAGAGGAACTAAGTCACGTGACAGGGAGAGGTGTGGGTTCGAGTGTGGAGTTGGGGACTACAGTAGTACTGGGTACAGTAACATGGACACGGGTTCGAGTCCTGCCACGTGACAGGAGAGGAACTAAGTCACGTGACAGGAGAGGTGTGGGTTCGAGTGTGGAGTTGGGGACTACAGTAGTACTGGGTACAGTAACATGGGCGCGGGTTCGAGTCCTGCCACGTGACAGGGAGAGGTGTGGGTTCGAGTGTGGAGTTGGGGACTACAGTAGTACTGGGTACAGTAACATGGGCGCGGGTTCGAGTCCTGCTACGTGACAGGAGAGGAACTAAGTCACGTGACAGGGAGAGGTGTGGGTTCGAGTGTGGAGTTGGGGACTACAGTAGTACTGGGTACAGTAACATGGACACGGGTTCGAGTCCTGCCACGTGACAGGAGAGGAACTAAGTCACGTGACAGGGAGAGGTGTGGGTTCGAGTGTGGAGTTGGGGACTACAGTAGTACTGGGTACAGTAACATGGGCGCGGGTTCGAGTCCTGCTACGTGACAGGAGAGGAACTAAGTGACGTGACAGGAGAGGTGTGGGTTCGAGTGTGGAGTTGGGGACTACAGTAGTACTGGGTACAGTAACATGGACACGGGTTCGAGTCCTGCTACGTGACAGGAGAGGTGTGGGTTCGAGTGTGGAGTTGGGGACTACAGTAGTACTGGGTACAGTAACATGGACACGGGTTCGAGTCCTGCAACGTGACAGGAGAGGAACTAAGTCACGTGACAGGGAGAGGTGTGGGTTCGAGTGTGGAGTTGGGGACTACAGTAGTACTGGGTACAGTAACATGGGCGCGGGTTCGAGTCCTGCTACGTGACAGGAGAGGAACTAAGTCACGTGACAGGAGAGGTGTGGGTTCGAGTGTGGAGTTGGGGACTACAGTAGTACTGGGTACAGTAACATGGACGCGGGTTCGAGTCCTGCTACGTGACAAGAGAGGAACTAAGTCACGTGACAGGAGAGGTGTGGGTTCGAGTGTGGAGTTGGGGACTACAGTAGTACTGGGTACAGTAACATGGACACGGGTTCAAGTCCTGCTACGTGACAGGAGAGGTGTGGGTTCGAGTGTGGAGTTGGGGACTACAGTAGTACTGGGTACAGTAACATGGACACGGGTTCGAGTCCTGCCACGTGACAGGAGAGGTGTGGGTTCGAGTGTGGAGTTGGGGACTACAGTAGTACTGGGTACAGTAACATGGGGGCGGGTTCGAGTCCTGCCACGTGACAGGAGAGGTGTGGGTTCGAGTGTGGAGTTGGGGACTACAGTAGTACTGGGTACAGTAACATGGACACGGGTTCGAGTCCTGCTACGTGACAGGAGAGGAACTAAGTCACGTGACAGGAGAGGTGTGGGTTCGAGTGTGGAGTTGGGGACTACAGTAGTACTGGGTACAGTAACATGGACACGGGTTCGAGTCCTGCTACGTGACAGGAGAGGAACTAAGTCACGTGACAGGGAGAGGTGTGGGTTCGAGTCAGGAGTTGGGGACTACAGTAGTACTGGGTACAGTAACATGGGCGCGGGTTCGAGTCCTGCTACGTGACAAGAGAGGAACTAAGTCACGTGACAGGAGAGGTGTGGGTTCGAGTGTGGAGTTGGGGACTACAGTAGTACTGGGTACAGTAACATGGACACGGGTTCGAGTCCTGCCACGTGACAGGAGAGGTGTGGGTTCGAGTGTGGAGTTGGGGACTACAGTAGTACTGGGTACAGTAACATGGGGGCGGGTTCGAGTCCTGCCACGTGACAGGAGAGGTGTGGGTTCGAGTGTGGAGTTGGGGACTACAGTAGTACTGGGTACAGTAACATGGACACGGGTTCGAGTCCTGCTACGTGACAGGAGAGGAACTAAGTCACGTGACAGGGAGAGGTGTGGGTTCGAGTCAGGAGTTGGGGACTACAGTAGTACTGGGTACAAAAACATGGACACGGGTTCGAGTCCTGTCACGTGACAGGGAGAGGTGTGGGTTCCAGTGTGGAGTTGGGGACTACAGTAGTACTGGGTACAGTAACATGGACACGGGTTCGAGTCCTGCTACGTGACCGGAGAGGAACTAAGTCACGTGACAGGGAGAGGTGTGGGTTCGAGTGTGGAGTTGGGGACTACAGTAGTACTGGGTACAGTAACATGGACACGGGTTCGAGTCCTGCTACGTGACAGGAGAGGAACTAAGTCACGTGACAGGGAGAGGTGTGGGTTCGAGTGTGGAGTTGGCGACTACAGTAGTACTGGGTACAGTAACATGGACACGGGTTCGAGTCCTGCTACGTGACAGGAGAGGAACTAAGTCACGTGACAGGGAGAGGTGTGGGTTCGAGTGTGGAGTTGGGGACTACAGTAGTACTGGGTACAGTAACATGGTCACGGGTTCGAGTCCTGCCACGTGACAGGAGAGGTGTGGGTTCGAGTGTGGAGTTGGGGACTACAGTAGTACTGGGTACAGTAACATGGTCACGGGTTCGAGTCCTGCCACGTGACAGGAGAGGAACTAAGTCACGTGACAGGAGAGGTGTGGGTTCGAGTGTGGAGTTGGGGACTACAGTAGTACTGGGTACAGTAACATGGACACGGGTTCGAGTCCTGCCACGTGACAGGGAGAGGTGTGGGTTTGAGTGTGGAGTTGGGGACTACAGTAGTACTGGGTAAAGTAACATGGACACGGGTTCGAGTCCTGCCACGTGACAGGGAGAGGTGTGGGTTCGGGTGTGGAGTTGGGGACTACAGTAGTACTGGGTACAGTAACATGGACACGGGTTCGAGTCCTGCTACGTGACAGGGAGAGGTGTGGGTTTGAGTGTGGAGTTGGGGACTACAGTAGTACTGGGTACAGTAACATGGACACGGGTTCGAGTCCTGCCCCGTGACAGGGAGAGGTGTGGGTTCGAGTGTGGAGTTGGGGACTACAGTAGTACTGGGTACAGTAACATGGGCGCGGGTTCGAGTCCTGCCACGTGACAGGAGAGGTGTGGGTTCGAGTGTGGAGTTGGGGACTACAGTAGTACTGGGTACAGTAACATGGACACGGGTTCGAGTCCTGCCACGTGACAGGAGAGGAACTAAGTCACGTGACAGGGAGAGGTGTGGGTTCGAGTGTGGAGTTGGCGATTATAGTAGTACTGGGTACAGAAACATGGACACGGGTTCGAGTCCTGCCACGTGACAGGAGGGGTGTGGGTTCGAGTGTGGAGTTGGGGACTAGAGTAATACTGGGTACAGTAACATGGGGCACATTTCTGGCCGTCACGTACGAAGCACAGATACAGTTGTCTAGCACTAAGGTAACGAAGCAAAAGGAGACACGGTATGGTGTAAAATAATCGCAGTATGGGAAAGTGCTAGATGTTCGAGTGGAACACGTGAGGGACAGGCAAAATAAAAATGTCGTAATTTGAACTAAGAATTATGGTAACAAGTATTTTTATGTGTATAATTCAATGCACGTGACATAATATTCTGGTAAAACCTTGAAACAATTTTCGTTTTAAAATAATTTGCTATCAATGGACCGAACTTTCTGTGAATCACTCTTTCCAACAAGCCAGGTACACTAGAAAAAATCTAACATTTCCTGTCTGTGACGTCACGTGCGAAATTAAACACCCGCTATTCTTGAAGAGTTTTTATTTTCGCGCACCGTGCTACAAGTGGCATAGTGTAACACTAGTAATAAGCAATTAGTACCTTCGTTTTCGAGGTTTAAGGGTTTCACAATTATTAAAATCTATAAACTCCCTGTAATTTGTTCTTTGATCATGAAATATCCACAAAACTCTGCAAAGTTTATTTTTTAAACTATTGGACTGAACCTGCTCCAAATATAAGATGATTTGTCTTTAAAATGTATATTTAATTATTTTTTCTTCTTATTCTCATATTTTGCCCCTCCCTACTTGTCCGAACTTGCCTGTATGTGGCGCAGCAAGAGGACCCGGGCGGCAGAATAATCTCAACAAGTAATGCAATCCTAAATCTGCTGGCCAGTTGAAGAGATAAGGGGAGGAGTAGCGCTCTCACCCGATGGTGACCTACTTTCCTAGCGCACTGTGCCAGTTACTTCTCTAGTCAGCTGGAAGACGCGGGACTTCGCTATTACCATTGTCTTAAACTAGCAGGGTCTTTATTAGTGTACACCAGAAATACAACCATCGTCTTCACTCTTCTTCTCCTTCGCTGTCACTATATTCTCTACCTTGGATTACAAAACTTTCCATGAAATTTTCAAACACACCTTCTTCATTATATTTGTCTTCCTTGACAGACATTTTCACACTTTTCCACGCTAATGTCGTCAACGCGTTAGCTAAGATTCATAAATAACATCATCTAATTTAAAAGTTGTGTAGCTCTACCAAGCTACCCATTGCTTTACATCAGCCCAGATGAGTTCTACTGAGTTAAACCCTGATTATAGGGCTGTAACACTGTGTGCAGGCCTACAGACTGTCAACGTAATTTCGAAACAGGCTTTGACACTTACTTAGGTTGTAAAGCTGCAAATATAGCCATGCTTTCGAGACGTTGAGGCCTTTTGCAACTGCACACTATGACTCGGTGCGTTATCAGTCACCAAAGCAGATCTGGGAGGCAAGTTAGGAATTAATTTTTACATTAGGCATTTTTTTCTTTTTTATTTTTATTCATTCATTTTGTGGTTGTATTAACTTTGTTATTCTTACATAAAAATTCGCAGAAGGTAAGAACTTCCATTAAACACACCAAAATACTGAATATAAGTTTAATCACAGAAACATAGGGACGTCATTTAGGGGGCAGGGGTCAATTGCCCCACTCCCCCTAAGTTACAAAAATAATTAATTAGGTTACTAGTTGTTATTGCTCTAACAAAAGAAAAATTACATCTGTGCTTTTAATACAAGTATTACACATTTAAGAGATAAAAAAATTATTTTCTTTTAGGCTAAATAAATCACTAAAATCCACATGAAAACTGCTCTTCCCCCCATGCAGAAACTGAAATGACGTTCCTACACAAACATATGGGAACTAATATAGCAAGAGGGACTCACTGCGCATGCCCAGGCTTCACCAGCACAGTCCCTACTGGAAGCTTCCTTCTCACACCCGTGCTCCTCTTGATGTTCTCAGGCACATTGAATGCGCTCCTGCGAGAGAATAGAGAAGTCTTGTGATCGACTCCCCAGCGACTGAGTGTTCCTCTTGATAGACATTAAGTGCTGTTCTACAAGTGAGGTTCTGACGTACACGAAATGCGCTCCTGCGAGAGAATAGAGAAGTCTTGTGATCGACTCCCCAGCGACTGAGTGTTCCTCTTGATAGACATTAAGTGCTGTTCTACAAGTGAGGTTCTGACATACACGAAATGTGCTACTGCAAGAGGATAGAGAAGTCCTGTGTTCGACTTCTCAGCGGGTCAGTTGTTGCTCTTGATGCTAGATAAAGTTCTGTTCTACAAGTATAATATGGTGATTCATATTTTTTTCACAATTCCCTTTGTTTGTACTTAGACGGTAACAATCAAAGTGTGTAGATATTTTATTCTTGCCACTTAGAGCAGAAGGTACTGTATTACCAGAATCTACATCAGGTAATACATAATTTAGTTTTATTTTCAGTATTTATAGGATTGCCATTTTGTACCGCAGTTACTATTACTTCATTATCATTAATATTTGTGTATGAGCCACGCCCCCTAACTCTTGTCTCCCTCTATAATTGCTATGTCCTCCACGTGTATATCCTTCTGTATGATTGTTGCTTGTGTGATTATAGTTGTGGAAGTTTCCCCCTGTTTTGCATACATCCTCTATGCTGAAATCTGTTATTACCTCTAGGTGAAGTAGATTCATCCTTTCCATTCTTACATAATTGATGTGTTCTTGTCTCCCTTGTGTTTTGAATCTCTGATATTTTGTGTGTTGTAGCTGAATCTGTTTTGGCCCTGAAATTCATTATTTCTCCTATTTTCATGTTGATAACGTGTATTGTAAGGCATATCATTACGTCTATTGCATCTGATTTGTCTTTCTCGTCTGTGTGGACTCCAAATTTCGTTACTATTACTATTTCCTTGCTGTTCTAATGATGATATTAGCTCTGTCATCTCATAAATAGTTTTGGGTCTTGCAATAAGAATGTAGTTTTGTATGTGTAGAGGGCAGTGTCTGTTAATTAAACTAATAAAATCTTCCTCATGCATGGCTGGAGTTAAATATCTGACATATCCTGCATATTTTATAAGATAATCTGTGTTATCATCTCTACTATACTGTGAGTAGCTTAGGCTTGCCCTAATCTTATGTTGCACAGTGCTATTCCAAAACTTTGAATGTTTCAAAATTCATTTCACTATCTGCTAACACATGTATCTAACCATTCTAAGGTTTTGTTATCCAAGCATTTTCTAACCAGGAACATTTTTAATGCTTCAGGCACATTTTTGAAGCCGAAATTATGAAGTCAATAATTATCATAATAATATGAGAAGGCTAGTGATATAAAATAAATAATAAAATATTTAATTTCAGTGTATGTATAAAAAGGAGAAGCATTGTGAAAATTGTTGACTGTTAAAAGCAACAGAAAGACCAGACAGGCACAATTTAGCTAATTAGGGACCAGCCCCAGGTATAAAGGGTAAAATAGCTGAAGCCAGTTTCTTTTGGAATTAATGGGCACAGTTGCACTAGCCGGGATGTGAAGGTCATTAGAGGCTTCATGACGCTAAGTTTGAGGAGAGTTTTGAGGGGAGAGAGGGGAAGTTAGGAGTTTTTCCTCTTTGTAGCGCGGTGGTGAAATTCATTCTGTCCTGAGCGATTGGTAAGAACGGGACGACATTCTCGTCGAGTTGTGAACATTGGCGGCGAACATGCAAGAGGGTAGAACGTTCAGCTGTAGTTTATAATCTTCGGCCTTGGTAAAGACACAGTAGCATCGTATGCATTTAAAAGTGATCGGCAAACCTTAAGTTTAATTTTAAATGGTGAAAATAAAAGTGTTCCCAGAAAGCGTTCGTGTTTCTCTGTACACATCCACGCATACTCAGAGATTAAGATCTCATGCTCGAGCAGCCGTGGCAAAGTATAAAAAAAACAACTAGGAGGAGAAACGCAGCAATCGTGAGGCAAAGGTAGTGCTTCATTGTTGGAGGACGTAGCGTGGCTGCGTCATTTTTCAATTTAAAATATTCTACTAGATCATTTATAAATTGTGCTGGAAGTGAGGAAGCATTAAAATAAAGTAATGGTAATTCATTAAGCACAGAATAATAGTTTGACATCTGATTTGGTACATGCACATGTGTGTCAACATTATTGTTTTTGTGTTTGAGAGGCTGATGCTATGGAAAAAGCAATAGCGTGTCTTGTGTTGTTAGTTAACAAAGGTGATTAGCTTCTTTCTGCAATTGGATTATTGTCATGCATTTGATTAGCATTTACACAACTAGTTACATTTGTATTTACCTTTGGTACACTGGTACTTAAGTTTTCAAAACTATTTCTACGTTTATCAATTTCTTTACTACTTTCCTGTACTTTATCTTTAATTTCATCTATCATTGACTTTACTTGTCCTTGCCCTGTACTTGCTTCTTTTATTGCATCTGCATTTGTTTTTGCCGTTTCATGCATTTTATTTATTTCCCCTGTTAAATCTATTTGCACCTGTACAAGAACTGCATTTGTATTTTCTACCATTATCTTCACCCTGTTTATCTAACTTGTAACAAATACCCTGTTTAGTATTAGTAAGTTTTAACTCCATTTCAGTTATATTTTTATCAATATGACTTGACAATTTTTATTCTAGCTGCTTACAATCTTTGTTTACTTTTAAATCTATATCTTTTTGAAGTGCTTTGGAAGATTGTTCTATTTTTATTTCTAACCTCTTGCTTTCAGCTTTGCTTTCCTTCATACAATTTTCTATTTGTTCAGCTAGATCATTTTTATACTAGATAGCTCTGTATTTGTTTCAGTTAACTTATTATTAAATTCTGAGGATTTCTTTCTTTTGTTGTTCCCTGCACTAAATGTGTAAAGGTGATTGACCTTGCATACTACTGCTATCTCTTTCTATGCCTACCTGTGAATTTACAGATAACTGTTCTACATCTAACCTATTTGTTTCCTCTAGCTCTGATTCTAAATTTATATTGTAATCTGTAATGGCTGACCTATCCTCTCCTACTTCCATATTTTCATTGTTTTCTGTTTCCATTTTATTTTGTATACTTGCCTTTGTTATTTCTGGTTTGGAATTGCTCAATTTTAATTTTCCGCTGCTTAATAGCATGAACTTATCTTAATAACAATACATTTTCTTAATTAACTTGACAATTATTTAAATGTATAATGGAATTTCCTTACCTTTTGTTCTGGCTGTTAGTAAACCTATATACTCAGTGTTCCCACGTAGATTGTTGTTGACTCTGTGTCCCTTACTCCTGAAAGAATTATTGCTGTCCTTGGAATGTTGTTGATTTTGAAGTTCTGAGATGAAGTCTTGTAGTTTCGTCGATTCTGATAGTTCTATGTTGTTCGTTGATCTCTTCTTTTCAATGTTGTCGCCTTTTAATTCTTGTCTCTTCTTGCTCCACGCAGCTGGGCGCCAATTTGAGAAAAGCATTGTTCTTTACGTATGAAAAAGCCGATTTGAAGATGTATTTTTTTTTTTGTTACGCTCCAAGCTTAAAAAATATTAAATTTGTTATTAAACTGCTTCTTTAACTATTTATATTTATGTTTGCCTCGGCTGCGTCAGTATTATTTCAGAGACACGTTTCTCTTAGACAGGGCGTGGTGCAACAAGAATGTAGGCTTACACAGATTTTAAGTTTAAATTCACTCTTTTTTATTAATCCTTGACACAAATTAAATAGCACTGATATCAAGAGCTGTGAGATTCTTTAATTTAATACTTGCACTTTTTTAACGCGTATACTTATTTTACGTCTCACACGAATACGTAACATTTCTCTAGAGAACAAATCTTCCATCAAGGTCTGCAGGCAACTGAACAGAGTTCAACCGTATAAACTTTTAAATTCTCTGATTGGCTAATCCTAGTCCAATAGAATACCTGCATTTTATTAAAGCTTTTTCTGGCTGTCGATTGGCTATTTTTTAAACTGCCACATAATTTACATTATTGCTGCCTAATCATGACTAGTAGTATTTAAACTCCCAAAGTCATTATTGCCTCAAGGTTACCTCATTGTTAGCAACTTTAAACTTATTATTCTCAAAGATCTTGCATTATTAGAGTATGTAATGTATTCACATAACATTATTGAACATGTTTACAATAATATAAGCATATGCAATGACTGTTACATACATTTTAAAAATTATTACGTACATATTGCTTCAAGGCGGGCTGTTATTGAATTTACATATTATATAATTTAATTTAAATTATTCAAGTGTTAAAAATACTGCCTCAAATTTTCCGGGAAAAGCCTGAGAAGCGCTCTTCATTCGGAAGGAAATGTATACAGGGTGGGCTATTTAACTGTACAATATCTCCAAAACTAAGTTTTGTAGAAAGAAATGTCTTTAATACAAGTTGCTTGATATTATTAGAGAAAGTAAACACCATTAGTCGTCATTTCCCATTTATTAAATGGGAGCCTTCAATTAGGAGCAAATTAAATTGACCCTAAAATGGCCATCACAACACGACTGAAGACACTTCCTTCTACAACCCTTAATTTTGTGGGTATTGTAGAGTCCCAGCTTAAATGGTCCACCCTCTATAATCTTGCTAACTGCCAGACAAAAACGTACTACACAAGAAATGTATATCTTTTTAAAACGTACACTTTATTCCAAATAATTTTTTGTTGTGGCATCAGCCATTTCCGAGATATTCCTTATTATTAATGGTTATAATAAGTTCTTTTTTGGTATTCTCTTAAAGTCATGTAAACATTCGGTTGTTTCTCGAGATGCCATGGAAGGAGAACGGAATTTTAAGGCCAGCACATAACGAAATGTGTTAAAATTGAGTTTTATTTATGGACGCGTGAAAGACAGTAATGAATACTAAACTTGGTATTTACGTTGAGTAGGTATCTATTATCAATCTAAGATACGATAGGAGGAGTTTCAAGATAATCTCCCCACCTTATGCCATCCTTTACATGGAATTTTCTCTAAAATGGCTCTAACGTTTTCCCTTAAAACACGATATACTTATTATATTTAAATGAAAAATAAATTGCATACCTTGAATTTTCTGGAAATAGCTTGTAATCGTAAACTGCAAGATACACAGCTCATTGAAACACACCATTTCTTCTTTTGTGTGTGGCATTAGCCATTTCCGAGATACCCCTTATTATTGGTTTCAATTTTCCAATAACTTTGAGATTTTTTTTCAGTTGTTTGTGCGATGTCTTGGAACGAGTATGGAATTTCAAGGCCAGCATGTACCCGACCGCTTTTAAACATCCGACTATTTCTGTAAACATTTATCTCGCTTAATATGAAGTATATAAAGAAAAGCACGAGTTTCTCTACCCATTGTTCTTCGCTAAACGTTGACATTTCGTATGCAGTAGGCGTTAATCAGATTTTTTAAAGCCATGTGATGGCCTGACTAACCAACAGCAGCTTGCCACTAACAACAAAATGTTAGAATGTTCAAAGTAATAACAAAGAATATCTCGGAAATAGTTAACGCCCCCACAAAAAAATTGTACACTTTTACGAGATCTACATTTTTCGTATGAAGTTTTTGTCTCTCTGTTAATCTATACCCATTATACAAAAATAATTCTGAATAAAGAGGACTTCACAGGAAGTTCAAGATATAGGTACATTTTACTTGTGTAAACATATGGTATCATTTTTCCACGTAAAGGATAGTTTGTGTCACATCCTTGAAAAATGCTGAACCATTGGGCAATCAGGGTTTAGTATAATATAATATGTAGACGAAATGTCATGCATATTCGTAACTTAGCTGTGCATACATTCATTTGTTAATACTTTGAAAAATGCTGAACCATTGGGCAATCAGGGTTTAGTATAATATAATATGTAGACGAAATGTCATGCATATTCGTAAATTAGCTGTGCATACATTCATTTGTTATTACTTTGAAAAATGCTGAACCATTGGGCAATCAGGGTTTAGTATAATATAATATGTAGACGAAATGTCATGCATATTCGTAAGTTAGCTGTGCATACATTCATTTGTTATTACTTTGAAAAATGCTGAACCATTGGGCAATCAGGGTTTAGTATAATATAATATGTAGACGAAATGTCATGCATATTCGTAACTTAGCTGTGCATACATTCATTTGTTATTACTTTGAAAAATGCTGAACCATTGGGCAATCAGGGTTTAGTATAATATAATATGTAGACGAAATGTCATGCATATTCGTAACTTAGCTGTGCATACATTCATTTGTTATTACTTTGAAAAATTCATCCAAACGGTGCAATCATTTTTTAAAAAAAATAATATTTTTTAGTTAAACTCTTTAATATAGCTTAAATAAATTGTAGAGATAAATTGTTAAGTATGCTATCAGTTTGGGAGATAATATTTAAATAACATTGTTTAATGGTATCTCAACTAAGATGTTAACAAAAGTTCATCTCATCATTTTAATCCGTTGTTTTTTAAGCAGGTATTAAAACTTTGATTGACTTACGCCGAAAACTACGTTTGAAAATGAGAATGTGCCGAGAAATGGGACTGTTGTTTAAGAAGCAGCACTTAGTGCTATAATGTTACCGGAAGTGACTTTAGGCCTATAGACACACCCTTTACAAGCTCTTACAGCAGTACCGTTTCATAACACTAAAATACACATTCATTAATTTTTTTCACAGATAGGTAGGTATCCTTAAATACCAAATTTGGTGTTTAACCAACTTCTCGGTTTTCAGTTGTATCTACACACACATTTTTCTGAATAGTATTTTATTTGTATTCGTGGAGCCTGAAACATGTATTTCCAGCTGAAGTATTAGGAACAGTGTGTTAAGTGAATGGGAATAACGTGTACTCTTATGACTGTAATTTAGCGTCTTAACTGTGACACGCACCACCAATTAGAATCGACAGTATAGTAGGCGTATTGCATTCTATCCAAAAACTGATACCGAGAAGACGCCGGAAATACATGCTTTCAAGCTCCCTCAATTTAAAAAGTTATTTTTACTAAAAGGTCCGCGGCGTGAATGTAAACTAAAAACAAGTCGGATAAACACCAAACTTGGTATTTAGCTTCAGTACCTTCCAAACATGTGATACAAACATTTTTAACAAAATCTCCTACCTCAAATTACCCTTTACATTCAAAATTTTCGAAACCTATTTTGTAAAATGGCCCTAACGATTTTCATTAAAGTAGCATATATTAAACATATTTGCATGAAAAATAAAATGTATATCTTGAATTTTCTTGGAACAGCCACTGAAACCCTCTTCATTCGGAAGGAATGGTCTTATACAACTGGTAAATATTAAGCTGTAGCGAAAACGTTCAAGTGATAAGATCCGCCCAAAATAACAAGAAGGAATACCAGTATGAGGGAAGAATAAAAGAGAACATTAAGAATTAGAGAAAGGGGGAATGAAATCATGAAGGAAAAAAAACGTAGAGAGTAGATATTAATTAATAAGAAGAACATGAAATAAAACGTGTAGTTGAGAACGAACAAACTTGGCGAAAATCACATAAGGATAGCAGACGTAGGAAAGGACAGGAAAAAGAACATTAGGAATCACTTTAGTGACAATAGGAACCGAGTTATGCACACAGGATGTCAAGACAACGGGCGGGAAACCGAAGTTAGTCAAGCGCACAGAAAATTCAGTAAAGCGAACATAATTTGTTAATGTTAGACGCGAGCGAGGCTCAGGCGATGAAATTAAGAGCCAATGGTAGATGGAGGAAAAATTCAGAGATGTAACCAATCAGAACGAATAAAAGTCACGTGAATAGCAAACAGTGAGAGAGAAACTAGAAAAGTAGGTGTGAAATAGAAAATTATCTATGAAGGAGAGCGACGTTCAAACGTGCGTAAGATACTTCACTCTGTGTCGAAACGTCGGGGAGAGAAGAAGTCTCTGTGTAGAAACGTGGGGGAGGAGATGAGCCGGGGGAAAGAAATAGATTTGTGTAGGAAACGTGAGGGAAAGTAAGATAGATCTAGAAATTCAAAATATCTTATAATAAAGAGCGAAATAATGCAGCGGTCTTCGAGTAAGTATTTATGTATTGAAAACAGTTTAAGGCAAACGTGAGTAACAGGGTAGCTGGGGGATGACAAACGGAAAAGTCAATAGCGTAATATTGTAACATACTTCAACTTCGCAAAGTAATTAAGAAAGGGTAAGAGCACGGAAGCAAGTAGCAAGGGTGACAGGAAAAATCGCGTCTTGTGTGGAAAGGAAATTCGTACGAGGACATCAGTGTGGATCATCAATAAACGGGCCATCTGAGAGGAGAAAGTGAACTTCATTTATCTCCCATCCACACTCCCTGAGGTAAGAGACTCCTCAACCCAAATTCCTCTACCTGAGTAGCCGGCAGCAACAACGATCCTCCCGAATTAACAACCCAACCATCAAGAACCGCACCATTACAACCATTCCCCAAACCCCGCTACAAAATGGCACCCAACGTGTCTTCCACCCACGCCTAGCACCATTCCAAAAACCAAAACACACTCACGGCCACACGACGGAGAACGCCACCAAGGAGGATTGCAGCCAACACCGGGACTTCAACAGCACAACAGAGCCAACGTACGAGCAAGTACTTCAAACTTTATTACACCAGTGAAAGTGAATGTTACTGCGTAGCGATAAAAACCTCAGCAACACCATGGAGAACGCCCCTATGGAACAACAAACCACAACAGTAGCTAGCCATGAGGAACATAATTCCAACAATCCATTCACATTAGAAGCTGTATTGCACCAAATGTACGCACAATTCCAACAATTAACAACACAAATTTCTTCACAAGGTGAAACTCTTAATAACCAAATCACCGCACAGGGTGAAACTCTCCAATCTCAAATCACATCACAAGCAGACACTATCAATAACCAAATCACCGCACAGGGTGAAACTCTCCAATCTCAAATCACATCACAAGCAGACACTATCAATAACCAAATCACCGCACAGGGTGAAACTCTCCAATCTCAAATCACATCACAAGCAGACACTATCAATAACCAAATCACCGCACAAGGTGAAACTCTCCAATCTCAAATCACATCACAAGCAGACACTATCAATAACCAAATCACCGTACAAGGTGAAACTCTCCAATCTCAAATCACATCACAAGCAGACACTATCAATAACCAAATCACCGCACAAGGTGAAACTCTCCAATCTCAAATCACATCACAAGCAGACACTATCAATAACCAAATCACCGCACAAGATGAAACTCTCCAATCCCAAATCACATCACAAGCAGACACTATCAATAACCAAATCACCGCACAGGGTGAAACTCTCCAATCTCAAATCACATCACAAGCAGACACTATCAATAACCAAATCACCGCACAAGGTGAAACTCTCCAATCTCAAATCACATCACAAGCAGACACTATCAATAACCAAATCACCGCACAAGGTGAAACTCTCCAATCTCAAATCACATCACAAGCAGACACTATCAATAACCAAATCACCGCACAGGGTGAAACTCTCCAATCTCAAATCACATCACAAGCAGACACTATCAATAACCAAATCACCGTACAAGGTGAAACTCTCCAATCTCAAATCACATCACAAGTAGACACTATCAATAACCAAATCACCGCACAAGGTGAAACTCTCCAATCTCAAATCACATCACAAGCAGACACTATCAATAACCAAATCACCGCACAAGGTGAACAATTAAACACACAAATCAATACGAAACGAGCAGAACAAAAGGAAGCATTGACACAGTTAGAAGGCAGACTCATGCAACAGGTAAAATCACAATTAGCAACACAAGGGGAAATACTAGAAGCTCAGATATTAGCAAGACTTAATACACAATTCAACGAACATAAAACACAACTAGAAGGACACGTGAGTAGACAAGCCAGCCAGGTAGAAGAAATTAGTATAGGGCAAGCATCACTAAAATCTGAGGTTATTACCATCAGAGACGACATTCAGGAGGCATGTGGAGAATTGCAGGTGTTAAAAGGGAAGGTCACACAAATGTCTGCTGACCAGAGTAATAATGAAAAGCTAAATTGTGATCTGCGTGCAGCATGTGAAAAGCTAACAGAAAACGTAAACGGAGAACTGTCGACAATGCGACAAATAATCCAGAATACGACGACACAGGCTGCAGCAGAACACAATGAGGCTATAAAATTAATCGAAAGAAACTCGCGTGAGCTGGCACAGGTCAGGGCAACAATGCAATTGCACCAACAAAACAATTAAACAATTTCAACGAAAATGCCAGTAACCCTGCCATCTCTCTCTAGGTAAGGACAGCGGAGGCGCAAAACGCTACACAAATGCCGCTTGCGTAGCCGCAGACACAAATTTCAGGTTTTGCTCATGAGAAGTCTAGCTTCACAAATGTGCATGCGTGTCCCATACACTACAATTTATTGAATTAAATAGCTGTACCGCAATTTAACGACTCTAAAGACAATACGAAACGTTACATCATGGACTTTGACTCGTATTTCGACTTAAAACAAATTCCTGAAATTTTGAAATTATCGATAGTTAAGAAAGGGCTACAAGGGCGAGCACTCTCTTGGTTCCGGTTAGCAATCGGCGACCACATCACATATGGGGATTTTAAAAACATTTTACTATCCAAATACTGGACCACCACCACACAGCACGCAGTTTGAATTAAGATCATATATGGAAAATACACGCCAGGGCAAGCACCACCAGTGATTGATTATTTCTTAGACCTAGCGCAACAAAGCCTTTTACTTGATCCCCCCATGCCGGAACACGAATTCGTGAAATTGATTGTAAGACATTTCCCGGACAACATAAGGAACAATTTCATTGTAGAAAGGGCAACCACAATTTCTGAAACTCTTGAACTATTGACGGCGCTACAAGTACACCAGAGCGGTAGCTCTGGGAATAGAGCACCGAATGGAACTTTCAGTGGGTTAAGGGCACCACCCACCTTTCATCAAAGAAGAGGACCGTACCCTCAACAGAACCGCTATGATGACAGGGGAAACTATTTTAACCGACACAGGGGCGACTACAATGCTCACCGGGGACCACCACGAGAAAATACAAGACGACACATAAATTACGTACGAGTACAGGGAAATAGGAGACAAAATTCACACTGGGAAAACCCTACAACAGAAAACAGAGTGTACGACTCACGTCAGGATATCCGACAGAGCCCGCCGAGAGGTCGCGCACAAAACGGACAGGGTCAACCAGGTTACAACATGGACGCACCAACATGGCCACATGATAACCGGCGAGACCAAACAAATCACAACCAAAGTATAAATCACCAGAGGAACGAAACTCCACAAACATCACACACCGGGACAATTAAAAAACAAACGTGGTTCAATCGCGACAATCAGGGTGCAACACAACAGGATAACATGCGCGGTGGCGCATACGGTACCGACAACCAGTCGGAAAACTAGAACGGGGTCAGGAAAAATTCCCGTCTTTGGACCCCCTAGCTCTTTGCAACACAGAGAATAAAAACAATAAGGACAACATTATGGCAGACAGACAGGGCGACATTATTGATTCACCTCAGGTATCAATAAACATTGCAGGAGAAGCTTATCAGGCTATAGTAGTCTCCGGAGCCATGGCTTCACTATGTAGCCTGGAATTCTATAAAAATTTAATATCAAGGGGATTGAAACTGCAAAAACTTCCAGTGAAAAATGTTTACGCTATTTTAGCTATAGGTAGAAAGAGGACTCGAATTCAACAAGTTTTGCTAGCTTTCAGTATAAATGAAGTGGAATTTGAATATATTTTTCTAGTCGTACCACATTTGGTAAGGCAAATACTAATTGGGAGTGACCTACTATCAGAATTCAAGGCGAATATCGACTACAAAACAAGGGAGCTGATATTAACAAAAGCAAACACAGAGACTGTAATCACTAAATTTCTAAAAACGCCAGGTACACAACAGCAGCTAACAGAGGGTGAAAGTGACATTCAGCAGAACCGGTTCTTTGTGCAAGTCATTAGCGTAGGGGAGGAAATCTGCCTAGCACAAGTTGAGATAGGAGATATATTTAATGAAGATGAAGAAATAGAGTACAATGATGAATACGACGATGACGACGAAAATAGTGAATATGAAACAAGGGAGAATAATAATGTAAAGATCGCGAGATGCACAGAAAAAAAAGCATGCCGAGTTAACAGGGAGAAATTTAGATAAACACTTGCGCGAAGAACTGGACACACAAGAGATGCATGAACGTATAACACGAAAGGTCAACGACATTTCATCCCTCAATGCTAAACAAAAAAAAAGCCTCACCACGATACTGTGGAACAACCAAGCAGCATTCATTGACAAAACTGGCTGCTGTACCAATTTTGAATATTCTTTTGACATAAAACCAGCTCCCCCATGGAAGCACAAATGTAGGAACATACCCATAAACCTTCAAGACGCAGTAAATGACACAATTAACGCAATGTTACAACAACAGATAATACAGCCTTGAAAATCGCCATACATAAATCCTTTATGTGTAGTTGCAAAGAGCTCGGGAAAAGTCCACATAATCATCTATGCACGCCACCTAAAGAAATTCATTGTACCAGACAACACAAGAACGCAGAGCATTGAGTTTATACTAGCAGGAATTGGGAGGAAAACGTGGTTCTCATGCTTGGATTTAACAAATTCATATTTACAAATACCATTAGCTCCACATCTCAGGAAATATACCAGCTTCATTCATCAGGGAAAAGTATTTGAATTTTTAAGATTACCCTTTGGTTTATCTGTGAGTGGGTCAGGACTTTTAAGAGCAACAGACAAAATTTTCGGAAATAAAACACAAGACTACCTAACCCAATATATCGATGGCTTTCTAATACATAGCAAGGACATCGATGAGCACCTACAGCACATTGACATGGTTCTCACAAAAATAAGAGAAAACGGGTTGACCCTAAATTTGAAAAAAAAACATACTCTTTAATAAGGAAATCAAACTTTTAGGATACATAATTCCAGAAAAAGGCGTGGCACCAGACCCAGAAAGAATCAAAACAATACAGGCAATACCGCCCCCCAGAAATGTCAGGCAATTGAGAAAATTCCTGGGCATATTACAATACGAGGCTCACTTCCTCGCAAACTATGACAGAGAGGTAGCGCCTTTAAGAGAATTACTAAAAAAAAGGTACGCGCTGGAAATGGTCAGAAGAACATCAGACAACTTTCGATATCGTAAAAGAACTTTTCGGCAAGGCAAATTTACTAGAGCGACCGAACATGAACCTACCCTTCCATATTTATTCAGACGCAGCAATAACCGGTTTTGGAGCGATCTTATGTCAATATGACGAACAGCACGACAACACATCATCAGTACTGCATCACGAACTTTGACCCCAACAGAAAAGACAGCTGGAATTACGGAAATGTAGATAGCAGCAATATACTTCGCTCTTCAGAAGTTTAAACATTACGTGTACAACAAATAGATCACCGACCATGTGAGCCTATCATTTATAAAATCATGTAAACTCGTAAGCTCAAAAATAGCGAGATACATACAGGAGATTATGTAAACATACAACACATCCCAAGAAACGAAAAAACTACATATGATGTGGCACGGACCGGCTGTGATTCGGAAAAATTGAGTGACCGTTCCTTTGAGTTACAACACCCACGCACGTTAAAAACCGTACCGCCTACCGACAAAATGACGGAAAAACATGTCATGATGTGCTGTTAGCAGCGTCTACATATTAAATAATAAAGAAAGCAAGAAAGAATAACACAACTCAATTGAGTTATTCAGCACGTTAAAAACAAGCGGTAAATAATCAGTACCAAAGAGGGAAGCATGGCACACAAGGTAACAAGAAAAGTATGAGCATAAGTGTTGTAAAATAACATGCAAACTTTGCAAAAGCCAGGGTACAGAATGTAAGAATGTCAGGTATAATACATGTAATTGAAAAGGATAACAATGTGAATAACACTGATTCAACAGGGATAAAAAAAGTAAAGATTTCCAGAAAATGATAACCAGGAAACATAGAAATTCAGGGAATAATATATGTGAATGTGTATATAGAGATGTTAAAAAATTTAGGACAGGAAATAGCTGAAATATAATTTTTTTCAATATGTGTACAGGGTTATTTTGAAATCATGAATGTTAATATTACGATAAATTAAGTTTACCTGGAACATTAAAGCAGACACTTATGAGCAAAACAGAGTCCTGGGAAACGTAAATAACTAAAAAAAATGTTTACTTGTATAATCGTGTAGGGACTTGAAGTAAGGCAGACAGGTGTTTATTCCCAAAGTTCAATGGCATGCCCCAACATCTACCAACTATGCGTGTGCGAGAAAATAAAAAAACCAAAAGTGCGTGGAAAGATTATCCGAAAGCAAAAATTTCCAAATAAGTGCTTCCGAAAAAAGGTTGTAATGGTGCGGTACTTGGTGGTTGGGGTGCTAATTCGGGAGGATCGTTGTTGCTGCCGGCTACTCAGGTAGAGGAATTTGGGTTGAGGAGTCTCTTACCTCAGGGAGTGTGGATGGGAGATAAATGAAGTTCACTTTCTCCTCTCAGATGGCCCGTTTATTGATGATCCACACTGATGTCCTCGTACGAATTTCCTTTCCACACAAGACGCGATTTTTCCTGTCACCCTTGCTACTTGCTTCCGTGCTCTTACCCTTTCTTAATTACTTTGCGAAGTTGAAGTATGTTACAATATTACGCTATTGACTTTTCCGTTTGTCATCCCCCAGCTACCCTGTTACTCACGTTTGCCTTAAACTGTTTTCAATACATAAATACTTACTCGAAGACCGCTGCATTATTTCGCTCTTTATTATAAGATATTTTGAATTTCTAGATCTATCTTACTTTCCCTCACGTTTCCTACACAAATCTATTTCTTTCCCCCGGCTCATCTCCTCCCCCACGTTTCTACACAGAGACTTCTTCTCTCCCCGACGTTTCGACACAGAGTGAAGTATCTTACGCACGTTTGAACGTCGCTCTCCTTCATAGATAATTTTCTATTTCACACCTACTTTTCTAGTTTCTCTCTCACTGTTTGCTATTCACGTGACTTTTATTCGTTCTGATTGGTTACATCTCTGAATTTTTCCTCCATCTACCATTGGCTCTTAATTTCATCGCCTGAGCCTCGCTCGCGTCTAACATTAACAAATTATGTTCGCTTTACTGAATTTTCTGTGCGCTTGACTAACTTCGGTTTCCCGCCCGTTGTCTTGACATCCTGTGTGCATAACTCGGTTCCTATTGTCACTAAAGTGATTCCTAATGTTCTTTTTCCTGTCCTTTCCTACGTCTGCTATCCTTATGTGATTTTCGCCAAGTTTGTTCGTTCTCAACTACACGTTTTATTTCATGTTCTTCTTATTAATTAATATCTACTCTCTACGTTTTTTTTCCTTCATGATTTCATTCCCCCTTTCTCTAATTCTTAATGTTCTCTTTTATTCTTCCCTCATACTGGTATTCCTTCTTGTTATTTTGGGCGGATCTTATCACTTCAACGTGCTACACAAAAATGTAGACCTCTTTAAAACACACAATTTATTTCAAAAAACCGTTTTTTGTCACGAGGTATTTCCGAGATATCCGTTATTAATGCTTCGAATTGTTTGATACTGAACACTCCATTTTCGGTTGTTTCTCGCGATGTCATGGAAACAGTATGGAAGGCCAGCATATAGCGTCCAGCTGTTAAACATTTGACTATCGCTGTTCTCTATAACGAAATGTAGCTGTTTCTGTAAAGATTTATCTTGATTAAAATAAAGTAGGTAGGAAAATAAACTTTTGTAACAATAGTTTGTATACTCACTAAAACTGATAGAGGGTAGAGATAGTCATGTGAATGTTTTTTCTGTAAGCTGTGCTTCGATTCGACTACATTTCTAGGACAGCTATACGCGAATTGCAAATATAAAAGACGTAGTGTGTAGTGCAGATGATTAGCGCTGTGACGCAAATCTGTATCGATAAAGACTACACAAAAGTGTCATTGTAATTTATTCTACCGAACCCGCTTCTCTTGCGTAATTTCATTGAGCTTTCAAATTCATGTTTTTAGCAAGAGTTCCAATTAAATTAACAAAAAACTACCAGCACTCATGGTATTACTGAACATAGTTAAATGTTTAAAAAGTGGGTCCTATATAGTGTTTTTATGACATCATGACAAACAAAGCAATGGTGACAACACTTGAACTATGTAAAGTATTGAAAGAAATAGCAACGAATATCTCGGAAAGGGACAATGCTACAAAATAAACTTAACATACCTGATCTATATGTCTTAAAGAAATCTACATTTTTCGTAAAGTAAGTTTTTGTCCCTCTCTTACGGTTTAACAATTATACAATGGCATCTACAGAATGAAAAGAACTTCACAGTTATTTACAAAACATCATATTGTTCGTATAAAATATGCGATACTTGAATAACAAACAATGAAAGGTCGTCCAAAGTTTGACATACAGCAAACAAGTGTTGGACCGCGAAACATTTCTCTGCTACAGCTGGTGTTATTTATGTCGAGCCCACAACGTGCGCTGTTTAACAAAATCCTCCCACCTCAAACTATCCTGCAACATTTTCTCAAAAAAGACTAACGGTTATAACTAAGCACCTTATGTTTAAGATATTTACATGATAAATAAAATGTATATTATATTGAATTTTCTGGGAACGGCCTGTGAAGTCCTCTTCGTTGTGAACGAATTTTGTATAACTGGCAAACTGTAAAAGATGTCTTAATGTAAAAAAAACAATCCAGAAGTCCTTAAAACACGCAGTTTATGTGAAACAAAAATGTTTGTACCGTTAACCATTTCCGCAATATTCTTTGTTATTGGTTTGAAATTTCAGATTCGCCTTTCTCTCGTGGTGAAGCAAAGGCATCGCATAGTGACACGTTCTTAAAACATTTGACTATCGCTTAATCCTACTGTATCGACGAGGAAATCTTTATCTCGATTAACACGAACGAAAAATAATGATGGTGACATACTTTTGGTTCTTTAAAACAATTGCCTGATTATTTGAGAAAGTGACGTAGGATACACCTGAGGCGCCGAGTGACGTAATTCCACCCGAATATATGTGTGAAACGAAGAATAGGGTTCACTTGCTTGTTTTTCTTTACTAAAATAGTTCTCAACGAATTTTTATATGTAGTTTAAGGAAATGTATATCTTGAGCTTTCTAGCACTAACTTGTGAACTTTCCCTAGCTCTTAAAACAAGAAATACGCAAAAATCTGTCGTCACTTTCTATCCCTTATTACTGAGTATCAAATTATTCTTATTAAAGCTTATTTTCCTATCTACTTCCTACATTTCAATCGAAATAAACGTTTACAGAAACAGCTACATTACACATTTCGTTATAGAGAACAGCGATAGTCAAATGTTTAACAACTGGACGCTATATGCTGGTCTTAACATTGCATCCATGACATTGCGAGAAACAACTGAAAATCGGCAGGACTTTAAAAGAATGATCAAGTATTGAACAATCCGAACCATTAATAATAGATGCTAGGAAATTAATTTCGTGTTTTAAAGAGATGTACATTTTTTGTGAAGTATGTAACTAAACGTTATTATACAAGATGGAGGAACTCCATGTCATCTTTAACAAATGTTCCATGTAGGTTAGCGGTGTCGCAACTTTAGAAGTTACCTACTCAACTTAAATACAAAGTTTGCTGTTTATCCGACTTTTCATTTCTCTCTCTCTCTCTCTCTCACACACACACACACACACACACACACACACACACACACACACACACACACAGACACACAGACACAGACACACACACACGTTTTTGAAAAATGTTTTTCTTGGGGGGCTTCAGGGGGCTCAAAATATATATTTTGGGGTAAAATACAATACTTGCCCTATTTACTACAGAAAGTAAATGTGGTCCTCGTTTGAAACACAATTTCTAGCAACTGCAACGCTTTTCGAGATATTCACGGCTAACACGTGTGTAGTTCGAGCAGCAGCATTCCAATCGGAAGTGCACGTTTTGAGATCCACTAGCATGTGCTACTCTCGCTACGTGATGACTGCACGACCATGAGAAGCGACTTACTTCAGACCAATAGCAAAGAGTATCTCGGAAATGATGAACGCACCCAAATATTTCAAAGAAATTGCGTGTCTTAACGAGATCTTGTTCTATCCCTTATAGAAAAGTCATAGAGGACTTCACAGGTTATTACCAGAAAATTCAAGATATACAAATATCTGAAACATGTGGTATTTTAATCGAAATCGTTAGAACCGTTTTTCACATAACCAAAAATAAGGAAAATTGCAAGTTTAGTATTTAGTCAACCCTTCATTTTTAGTCACATCACATATACACAGGAACATTTTACAAAGTCGGTTTTCTTTGGATTCAGGGATCTCAAAATATGCATTTCTAGTGAAATGTCGATATGGTATGCAATACTTCCTCTACCCACTATAGTTAAGCAGTAGATAAAGTTATAAGGAGTTGGAATAAAATGCCATCCGTTTGGCATATTGACACGAGCAATAAAAGTCATACATTTTCAATTTTCGGTGAATACCATAATTGAGGCCGAGTATGAGATCTTCTGAGATGGGCAAACCTTTACTTCAGAAAAAATATAGAGATCATTAGAGTATTAAAGATACAATTTCTATTAAATCACTTTTTACTTTTTAGGATATTTGTGGGTTAATCGTCGGCATTTTGCAGGATTTCACGTCACGTGCGGTCTTTTGTGTCTCTCAGTTGATGTAAAGAGTGTTCCACAGTGGCACAGACGGCTCCAAATGTGAGGAGAAAATCGGGGTGTGTTATCGAGAGGTTATGCCAGGTGTTAGCTCATACCTGCTCTACGAAGTTAGGGTGCTAAAGAAAATATCGTTCCAACACATTTCCCTTAGACTTGGCTGTAAGAAAGCAGCAATAGCGTTACAACATAAGCAGTATCCAAACTAGGCATCATATCATAGTATAACAAGCAAGTGTTAAAATAAAATGCTTTCGTTTTCAATATTCACTGCTTTCTCTACCCATTATCAACTAACATATGTTCTTTATTTTCACAATGTCCTTATGAAGTATGGTTTTTCTGTTCATCTGACAACAATTTAGGCTAGAAATTATTTAAAGTTACAGTCTACACTCTTACCTATTTGGTTGCATACAAGACGGTTTATCTTTATCACAACTCTTCTTTTTACTGTCTCTACTATTTACCTATAATAAGTAGGGAAGTATTGTATTCCACCAAAAAATTAAAAAACGAGATTCACCGGAAATACACGTTTTGAGACCTCTGAAACCAAAGAAAGCATTTTTACTTTCTCTACTACGTACTACAGTAAGTAGAGGAAGTATTGTATTCCACCCAAAAACTGAATAACGAGATTCACCGGAAACACACGTTTTGAGACCCCCTGAAACCAAAGAAAGCAATATTACTTTTTCTACCACGTAGCTACAGTAAGTAGAAAAAGTATTGTGTTTCACCTAAATATTCAATGTTTTAATTTCAGGAGATATCACGTTTGCGACTCCCTGAATCCAATGAATTTATTTTTAGAAACGTGTGTATGTCCGCGAACAGCATAACTAAAAAACAAAAAGTTGGTTTAAAACCAAACGTAGTGCTTTAGTTCAGCTTCTTCCAACAATAACGACACGGAGATTTTAAAGAAAATCCCCCACTCCAAACTACCCCTTAAGTCGGGCATTTTTCAAAATTTTATGTTTTTTAAAAAATTTCTCTAAGGATTTAGATACATATGTTTAAGGTATTTTCATGATAAGTAAAATGTATATCTTTAACTTGCTAGGAATAGTCTCTAAATTTGATAATTAGTAAATCGTAAGTGAGAGAGACAAAATCTTACTGCGCAACAACTGTAGATCTTGATAAATCACAAAATGTATATCAAATAACATTATTTTACCTATTCTGCAATATCCTTTGTTATTAGTTTGAATTTTCAAACACTTTATACTTCTCTCAATTTCTCTCCCCTTTCTTTCTCGTCTTCGTACAAAGAGAACAGAATTTCAAAGCTATCACGTCTGTGGCTCTCATTCAAGAGATCGTGGATTCGATTCCTGTGGCCGACTTTCCTGACCCCGGGTCGCCAGGGAAGGATTGGATTCTCACATCCCCGAATTTCCTGTCCCTCCATTTCCCTTCATCTTTTATCCGTTGGTTTCTTTCAGGGTTGGAAGTGTCGGCGATGGTGTTTCGGTGCAGCGTGGCAGGGGAAAAGGATGCTCTTTGTGACTCTCTCCGTCCCTCGACTGGCTGTCGGGGTATCCTAACCTCCTTGAGGGGCATTGGACCCCTTCCCCTCTGTGCGGGGTAGGTTCCCTGGCCTGCCTGTCCGTCTGACGGGGAGTCTATCTGAAAATTTAGGGACCCTGCCATTCCTGGCCCGCTACTCCTGGTTCCGGGCGCCCGGTGTCTCCTCCCTCCTCCCGGAGACGCCCCCTTGTGAGGTGTAGGCACACTACCTAGTGCCGAGCCCCCTCAGTAGCCAACCAATCCAAAGCTATCACATAGCGAGGGGTTTGACTATCGCTTTAGCTTCATATGTTCTACTTATAAGTACAACTAATTGTGTAAATAAGCGATGAAGGTTTATCTGTATTGACATGAAATAGATGCAAGAATAACCTTTGTAAGAATAGTTTGTGCAAGATTGAGTAGAGAAAGTCGTGTGAATGCAACACATACTTTATAGCAAAAGCTCCATATGCTTGTGTATCTGTGAACAACATAACTACACAACGAAAACTCGATATTTAAGTTCAGCATCTTTCAAAGACGTGACACAAACATTTTCAAGAAAATTTCCACCACCCCGAACAACCCTTTACATGGAGAAATTTTCGAAATTTGTTATTTTCAAAAAAATGGCTCTACGAGTTTGATTAAAATACTCTACGTTTAAGATATTTTCATGACAAACGAAATATATATTTTGAATTTTCTGAGAAGCGCCTCTTCATTCTGAATAACTTTTGTACAACTGGTAAACTGTAAAAAACGGACAAAGTTTTGCTGCACAAGAAAAGCACGCAGTTTGTCATACATACTTTTTGTAACTAAGAATTCGCTATTCGTTCCGTTTTTGTCGCGTTCATACAACAGTATGGAATCTCAAAGCATCACGTAGTGACATGCTTTTTGAAAATGTGACTATCCCTTTATCTACATATACTGCAACGACATGTGTAAATGTGAACTTTCTCTTTTGGTATTCAATTAAAGTCCTTTAACCGGGTAGGTCATTACGGACGGTTAAAATGGGTCCGAGGTTCCTAGAGCTTAGAGTTATCTGACATTCATCTTCTCAGGAAAGAGGAAACCCTAGAAAAAGTTTTATCCAGGCAACTCACTCTAATCGAGATTCGAACTCGGAACCTCTTGAACGTGAGGCAGACCCCTACACCACAGACATGGGCTAAATGTGAATTGGAAGTTTATCTGGATTATAAGAAGGAGACAGAAAAATAAGATTTAGTAAAAATAATTTGTAGAATGGTGAGAAGAGAAAGTTATGTGAATGCAACACGTTAGATTTTTCTCGCGGTGGAGCTTCAAAGACACCGCATAAAACTCGGACTATCGTTTCTTCTACTTACAATGGCAGACTGTTTCATTCTAGCCGTGCGTGGGACAAGGTTGCAACGATAGAATCAGTCATAGGTGGAGCGTGCGACTGGACGTGTCGGCGATGGTGTTCCGGTGCGGCGTGGCAGGGAAAAAGGATGCTCTCTGCAGAACGTCATCCGTCCCTCGGTGTTTGGCTGGTTGCCGGGATATACACCTCTTGGACCATCTGTGTGGGGTTTGCCTGCCCGATTGTCGGGGCGTCTCAATCTGGAAACTTTAGGAACCTTGTCATTGCTATGCCGTCAATCCTGGTTCCGGCCTCCCGATGTCCCTGCCTTCCGGGGACGCCCCCTCACTCACTGGATTGGGCTCGAGTCCCCTCCGTTATACCTTCCATTCCAGGAAAGAGAAGCATTTTACGAATTCAGAACAAAATCTTAAGTCTTCTTTTTTTGCTTTGCTTTCTTCAGATTTCTAATTTGAGAGCAATTTAATTTTCGGAATGGAGTGCTTTGAAATGAACCAATTACAACAAAAGCACATCAACCGTTCTGCATTAACACTTTCGGATCACTATTTTGAAAATTTACCCTAACCGAATAAAACAGCTGTATAGAAAGTGCATATTTTCCTCGTATCTATTAACATTTTGTCCTTTTAGATACAAGAGCTGGTTTTACTCTACGTCCACTGTACTGTTGGCACGGTTTTTCTTCCTTTCACTTCTGACTGTGTAAAGGAGAATTATGTTTGAAATAAAACAATCTATATTCGTAAAATATATCTCATCTTGAAGAAAAGTGAATGTTAGACTTAACTGTGCTCAAACTGCTTCAACAGTTGACATTAATATTACTATTGCTTCCGGATTTTCAAAACGTTATTTGAATATTATGTGCCAACTGTATGGAACTACACACTTAGTGCTAAAGGTCAATCTCTATGAAAATTAAAAAGAAAAACAAACTTATATTCAAGACAATAACCTCCGCTTCGGAGTGCGCGTAGAACAGTCTATTGGTGGTGATTATTTGAAACGATTATTATCTTATTACCAACAAACGTTAAAAACAAGATAAAAATTATGTGCACCTTGTTTCTCAAGTAAATTACTGAATAATGCATTATAAAGTTCTGAAGTACCCGCATAAACAGTGCAATGTTTGATTTTTAAACAACGTATGTTAACTATTTAGTTTCGTTTTCTTTCCTCTTGGAGGCAGGTCGTGACCTTTGAGCTGGCACTTACTGTCGGCTATACCCAGGCATGACAAGTCCAGAACACATTCCTTCCCTTTTTTCCTGTACACCGAAAAGCATTTGGAGCCTTCTGTATGTTTCTATTGGCTATAACAAGTAAAAATACAAACTTTCCTTCACAGCCGCTCCACAGCCAGGAGTCGAACGTTATTACTTGTGTACAACAAACTAACCGCCTGCGGTCTCTTTACCTCGCTATTCCATGTCAAGCTTCCTTACTCCCTCCCCAAACATCGGTCGGTATTGTCCGGTAATTTGTAGAAAACGTTTTATCTTCTCTTTGGTCACATGATTATTTAATAAGAAACGGTACGCAGTGAAGAGATGACCTCTCTGGAACAGCCCGTCACCATCGCGAAACATAATATATCGGTTAGAGTGCCCCACTAACTACCTCACACCAGCTTAACAAATTACGTTGGCAATGGTATCGTACTAGATTCTGTTCTCTTACTTGTTAAATTGTCAGCATCGATTGAATTAGTTATCACATTCTCTGAAGTCCCAACTATTTCCTGCTCCATGGCAACCTCAAACAAAAGGCCTACATCGCAAGCATAACACAACGTGTTCGTATTCAAGTACAAGGGATTTTAAACCAATTTTACTATTTTAGTAATTTATGGATTCAAATTACTAAACTATTTTAGAGCGCATATCCGTCCGTACGAATAGAGACTTTCAATTATCAAAATTGCGCGAGTGGTTTTTGAGCAAATTTTCACTCTTTGTAATATAACTAGGTATAGACGTTTGCCAGGCAAATACCAATGTAAACATTAACAGGGCAACACTACTCACTTCAGCGTCAATTTAGTGTATCTCAACAATCACATTTATTCCTTAGTGCGATATAAAATCGTCCTATGCAGCAGTTTCTGTGAATGTGAAAACACAACGTTACATAAAATTTCTAATACCTGCAAATACTTCACAGGAACAATCGCTATTTAATAATATCGTTGCTCACACCAGCAAGAAATAAACAAACAAAGAAAAAAAGGAAGAAAGGGCTAGAAGCGACAGTTTGAAAGCCCGAGGCGATGCGGCGAGAGAGCCTCGATTAAAGGCTTTCCCCTCCTCTCTATCCCACGTAATGAAATATAGATTATTACTGAGACAAGCCTTGTTATCATGAAGCCGACACCAGTATACACTGTCCGACAACATAGGATGTGAAGAAGCTCCAGCGATAGTGTCTGACAACATAGGATATGAACAACCTACAACTATAGTGTCTGACAACATAGGATATGAACAAACTACAACTATAGTGCCTGACAACATAGGATATCAAACACCTACAACTATACTCTCTGACAACATAGGATATGAACAAACTACAACTATAGTGTCTGACAACATAGGATATGAACAACCTACAACTATAGTGTCTGACAACATAGGATATGAACAAGCTCCAGCGCTAGTGTCTGACAACATAGGATATGAACAACCTACAACTATAGTGTCTGACAACATAGGATGTGAACAAGCTACAACTATAGTGTCTGACAACATAGGATGTGAACAAGCTCCAGCTATAGTGTCTGACAACATAGGATGTGAACAAGCTACAACTATAGTGTCTGACAACATAGGATATGAACAACCTACAACTATAGTGTCTGACAACATAGGATGTGAACAAGCTACAACTATAGTGTTTGACAACATAGGATTAGAGCAAGCTTCAGCTATAGTGTCTGACAACATAGGATGTGAAAAAGCTACCACTATAGTGTCTGACAACATAGGATGTGAAAAAGCTACCACTATAGCGTCTGACAACTTAGGATGTGAACAAGCTACCACTATAGTGTCTGACAACATAGGATGTGAACAAGCTACCACTATAGTGTCTCATAACATAGGATGTGAACAAGCTACCACTATAGTGTCTGACAACATAGGATGTGAACAAGCTACAACTATAGTGTTTGACAACATAGGATTGGAGCAAGCTTCAGTTATAGTGTCTGACAACATAGGATGTGAAAAAGCTACCACTATAGTGTCTGACAACATAGGATGTGAAAAAGCTACCATTATAGTCTCTGACAACATAGGATGTGAACAAGCTACCACCATAGTGTCTGACAACATAGGATGTGAACAAGCTACCACTATAGTGTCTGACAACATAGGATGTGAACAAGCTACCACTATAGTGTCTGACAACATACGATGTGAAGAAGCTTCAGCTATAGTGTCTGATAACATAGGATGTGAACAAGCTACCACTATAGTGTCTGACAACATAGGATGTGAACAAGCTACAACTATAGTGTCTGACAACATAGGATGTGAACAAGCTACCACTATAGTGTCTGACAACATAGGATGTGAACAAGCTACCACTATAGTGTCTGACAACATAGGATGTGAACAAGCTACCACTATAGTGTCTGACAACATAGGATGTGAACATGCTTCAGCTATAGTGTCTGACAACATAGGATGTGAACAAGCTACCACTATAGTGTCTGACAACATAGGATGTGAACAAGCTACAACTATAGTGTCTGACAACATAGGATGTGAACAAGCTTCAGCTAAAATGTCTGACAACATAGGATGTGAACACGCTTCCGCTATAGTGTCTCACAATATTGTATATGAACAAACTTCAGATATAATATCTGACAACATAGGATGTGAACAACCTACAACTATAGTGTATGACAACATAGGATTGGAACAAGCTTCAGCTATAGTGTCTGACAACATAGGATGTGAACAAGCTACAACTATAGTGTCTGACAACATAGGATGTGAACAAGCTTCAGCTATAGTGACTGACAACATAGGATGTGAACAAGCTTCAGCTATGGTGTCTGACAACATAGGATGTGAACAAGCTACAGCTATAGTGTCTGACAATATAGGATGTGAACAAGCTTCAGCTATAGTGTCTGACAACATAGGATGTGAACAAGCTACAACTATAGTGTCTGACAACATAGGATTAGAACAAGCTTCAACTATAGTGTCTGACAACATAGGATATGAACAAGCTACAACTATAGTGTCTAAAACATAGGATATGAACAACCTATAACTATAGTGTTTCACAACATAGGATTGGAGCAAGCTTCAGTTATAGTGTCTGACGACATAGGATGTGAAAAAGCTAACACTATAGTGTCTGACAACATAGGATGTGAACAAGCTTCAGCTATAGTGTCTGACAACATAGAATGTGAACAAGCTTCAGCTATAGTGTCTGACAACATAGGATGTGAAAAGCTTCAGCTATAATGTCTGACAACATAGGATGTGAACAAGCATCAGCTATAGTGTCTGACAACATAGGATGTGAACAAGCTTAAGCTATAGTGTCTGAACACATAGGATGTGAACAAGCTTCAGCTATAGTGTCTGACAACATAGGATGTGAACATGCTTCAGCTATAGTGTCTGACAACATAGAATGTGAACAAGCTTCAGCTATAGTGTCTGACAACATAGGATGTTAACAAGCTTCAGCTATAGTGTCTGACAACATAGGATGTGAACAAGCTACAACTATAGTGTCTGACAACATAGGATTGGAAAAAGCTTCAACTATAGTGTCTGACAACATAGGATGTGAACAAACTTCAGCTATAGTGTCTGACAACATAGGCTGAAAACAAGCTTCAGCTATAGTGTCTGACAACATAGGATGTGAACAAGCTTCAGCTATAGTGTCTGACAACATAGGATGTGAACAAGCTTCAGCTATAGTGTCTGACAACATAGGATGTGAACAAGCTTCAGCTATAGTATCTGATAACATAGGATGTGAAAAGCTTCAGCTATAGTGTCTGACAACATAGGCTGTGAACAAGCTTACGCTATAGTGTCTGACAACATAGGATGTGAACAAGCTACAACTGTAGTGTCTGACAACATAGGATGTGAACAAGCTTACGCTATAGTGTCTGACAACATAGGCTGTGTACAAGCTACAACTATAGTGTCTGACAACATAGGATGTGAACAAGTTTCAGCTATAGTGTATGACCACATAGGATATGAACAAGCTTCAGCTATAGTGTCTCACAACATTGTATATGAGCAAGCTTCAGGTATAATATCTGACATCATTGTATATGAACAAGCTTCAGCTATGATATCTGACAACATTGGATATGAACAAGCTTTAGCTATAATATCTGACAACATTGTATATGAACAAGCTTCAGCTATAGTGTATCACAACATTGTATATGAACAAGCTTCAGCTATAGTGTCCTACAACATTGTATATGAACAAGCTTCAGCTATAATATCTGACAACATTGGATATGAACAAGCTTCAGCTATAGTGTCTGACATCATTGGATATGAACAAGCTTCAGCTATAGTGTCTGACATCATTAGACATGAACAAGCTTCAGCTGTAATATCTGATATCATTGTATATGAACAAGCTTCAGCTAGAATATCTGACAACATTGGATATGAACAAACTACAGCTATAATATCTGACAACATTGTATATGAACTAGCTTCAGCTATAATATCTGACAACATTGTATATGAACAAGCTTCAGCTATAGTGTCTGACATCATTGGATTTGAACAAGCTTCAGCAATAATATCTGACATCATTGGATATGAACAAGCTTCAGCTATAGTGTCTGACATCATCGGATATGAACAAGCTTCAGCTATAGTGTCTGACAACATTGTATATGAACAAGCTTCAGCTATAGTGTCTGACAACATTGGATATGAATAAGCTTCAGCTATAGTGTCTGACAACATTGGATATGAACAAGCTTCAGCTATAGTGTCTGACAACATAGGATGTGAACAAGGTTAAGCTATAGTGTCTGAAAACATAGGATGCGAACAATCTTCAGCTATAGTGTCTGACAACATAGGATGTGAACATGCTTCAGCTATAGTGTCTGACAACATAGGATGTTAACAAGCTTCAGCTATAGTGTCTGACAACTTAGGATGTGAACAAGCTACAACTATAGTGTCTGACAACATAGGATTGGAAAAAGCTTCAACTATAGTGTCTGACAACATAGGATGTGAACAAGCTTCAGCTATAGTGTCTGACAACATAGGCTGTGAACAAGCTTCAGCTATAGTGTCTGACAACATAGGATGTAAACAAGCTTCAGCTATAATATCTGACAACATTGTATATGAACAAGCTTCAGCTATAGTGTCTGACAACATTGGTAATTAACAAGCTTCAGCTATAGTATCTGACAACATTGGTATTGAACAAGCTTGAGCTATAAAATCTGACAAAAATGGATATGAACAAGCTTCAGCTATAGTGTCTGACAACATAGGCTGTGAATAAGCTTACGCTATAGTTCTGACAACATAGGCTGTGTACAAGCTACAACTATAGTGTCTGACAACATAGGATGTGAACCAGCTTTAGCTATAGTGCCTGACAACATAGGATGTGAAAAGCTTCAGCTATAGTGTCTGACAACATAGGCTGTGAATAAGCTTACGCTATAGTTCTGACAACATAGGTTGTGTACAAGCTACAACTATAGTGCCTGACAACATAGGATGTGAAAAGCTTTTGCTATAGTGTCTGACAACATAGGCTGTGAATAAGCTTACGCTATAGTTCTGACAACATAGGCTGTGTACAAGCTACAACTATAGTGTCTGACAACATAGGATGTGAACAAGCTACAACTATAGTGTCTGACAACATAGGATGTGAACAAGCTACCACTATAGTGTCTGACAACATAGGATGTGAACAAGCTACCACTATAGTGTCTGACAACATAGGATGTGAACAAGCTACCACTATAGTGTCTGACAACATAGGATGTGAACATGCTTCAGCTATAGTGTCTGACAACATAGGATGTGAACAAGCTACCACTATAGTGTCTGACAACATAGGATGTGAACAAGCTACAACTATAGTGTCTGACAACATAGGATGTGAACAAGCTTCAGCTAAAATGTCTGACAACATAGGATGTGAACACGCTTCAGCTATAGTGTCTCACAATATTGTATATGAACAAATTTCAGATATAATATCTGACAACATAGGATGTGAACAACCCACAACTATAGTGTATGACAACATAGGATTGGAACAAGCTTCAGCTATAGTGTCTGACAACATAGGATTTGAACAAGCTACAACTATAGTGTCTAAAACATAGGATATGAACAACCTACAACTATAGTGTTTCACAACATAGGATTGGAGCAAGCTTCAGTTATAGTGTCTGACGACATAGGATGTGAAAAAGCTAACACTATAGTGTCTGACAACATAGGATGTGAACAAGCTTCAGCTATAGTGTCTGACAACATAGGATGTGAACAAGCTTCAGCTATAGTGTCTGACAACATAGGATGTGAAAAGCTTCAGCTATAATGTCTGACAACATAGGATGTGAACAAGCATCAGCTATAGTGTCTGACAACATAGGATGTGAACAAGGTTAAGCTATAGTGTCTGAACACATAGGATGTGAACAAGCTTCAGCTATAGTGTCTGACAACATAGGATGTGAACATGCTTCAGCTATAGTGTCTGACAACATAGAATGTGAACAAGCTTCAGCTATAGTGTCTGACAACATAGGATGTTAACAAGCTTCAGCTATAGTGTCTGACAACATAGGATGTGAACAAGCTACAACTATAGTGTCTGACAACATAGGATTGGAAAAAGCTTCAACTATAGTGTCTGACAACATAGGATGTGAACAAGCTTCAGCTATAGTGTCTGACAACATAGGCTGTGAACAAGCTTCAGCTATAGTGTCTGACAACATAGGATGTGAACAAGCTTCAGCTATAATATCTGACAACATTGTATATGAACAAGCTTCAGCTATAGTGTCTGACAACATTGGTAATTAACAAGCTTCAGCTATAGTATCTGACAACATTGGTATTGAACAAGCTTCAGCTATAAAATCTGACAAAAATGGATATGAACAAGCTTCAGCTATAGTGTCTGACAACATAGGCTGTGAATAAGCTTACGCTATAGTTCTGACAACATAGGCTGTGTACAAGCTACAACTATAGTGTCTGACAACATAGGATGTGAACCAGCTTTAGCTATAGTGCCTGACGACATAGGATGTGAAAAGCTTCAGCTATAATGTCTGACAACATAGGCTGTGAATAAGCTTACGCTATAGTTCTGACAACATAGGTTGTGTACAAGCTACAACTATAGTGCCTGACAACATAGGATGTGAAAAGCTTCAGCTATAGTGTCTGACAACATAGGCTGTGAATAAGCTTACGCTATAGTTCTGACAACATAGGCTGTGTACAAGCTACAACTATAGTGTCTGACAACATAGGATGTGAACAAGCTACAACTATAGTGTCTGACAACATAGGATGTGAACAAGCTACCACTATAGTGTCTGACAACATAGGATGTGAACAAGCTACCACTATAGTGTCTGACAACATAGGATGTGAACAAGCTACCACTATAGTGTCTGACAACATAGGATGTGAACATGCTTCAGCTATAGTGTCTGACAACATAGGATGTGAACAAGCTACCACTATAGTGTCTGACAACATAGGATGTGAACAAGCTACAACTATAGTGTCTGACAACATAGGATGTGAACAAGCTTCAGCTAAAATGTCTGACAACATAGGATGTGAACACGCTTCAGCTATAGTGTCTCACAATATTGTATATGAACAAACTTCAGATATAATATCTGACAACATAGGATGTGAACAACCTACAACTATAGTGTATGACAACATAGGATTGGAACAAGCTTCAGCTATAGTGTCTGACAACATAGGATGTGAACAAGCTACAACTATAGTGTCTGACAACATAGGATGTGAACAAGCTTCAGCTATAGTGACTGACAACATAGGATGTGAACAAGCTTCAGCTATGGTGTCTGACAACATAGGATGTGAACAAGCTACAGCTATAGTGTCTGACAATATAGGATGTGAACAAGCTTCAGCTATAGTGTCTGACAACATAGGATGTGAACAAGCTACAACTATAGTGTCTGACAACATAGGATTAGAACAAGCTTCAAGTATAGTGTCTGACAACATAGGATATGAACAAGCTACAACTATAGTGTCTAAAACATAGGATATGAACAACCTACAACTATAGTGTTTCACAACATAGGATTGGAGCAAGCTTCAGTTATAGTGTCTGACGACATAGGATGTGAAAAAGCTAACACTATAGTGTCTGACAACATAGGATGTGAACAAGCTTCAGCTATAGTGTCTGACAACATAGGATGTGAACAAGCTTCAGCTATAGTGTCTGACAACATAGGATGTGAAAAGCTTCAGCTATAATGTCTGACAACATAGGATGTGAACAAGCATCAGCTATAGTGTCTGACAACATAGGATGTGAACAAGCTTAAGCTATAGTGTCTGAACACATAGGATGTGAACAAGCTTCAGCTATAGTGTCTGACAACATAGGATGTGAACATGCTTCAGCTATAGTGTCTGACAACATAGATTGTGAACAAGCTTCAGCTATAGTGTCTGACAACATAGGATGTTAACAAGCTTCAGCTATAGTGTCTGACAACATAGGATGTGAACAAGCTACAACTATAGTGTCTGACAACATAGGATTGGAAAAAGCTTCAACTATAGTGTCTGACAACATAGGATGTGAACAAGCTTCAGCTATAGTGTCTGACAACATAGGCTGTGAACAAGCTTCAGCTATAGTGTCTGACAACATAGGATGTGAACAAGCTTCAGCTATAGTGTCTGACAACATAGGATGTGAACAAGCTTCAGCTATAGTGTCTGACAACATAGGATGTGAACAAGCTTCAGCTATAGTATCTGATAACATAGGATGTGAAAAGCTTCAGCTATAGTGTCTGACAACATAGGCTGTGAACAAGCTTACGCTATAGTGTCTGACAACATAGGATGTGAACAAGCTACAACTGTAGTGTCTGACAACATAGGATGTGAACAAGCTTACGCTATAGTGTCTGACAACATAGGCTGTGTACAAGCTACAACTATAGTGTCTGACAACATAGGATGTGAACAAGTTTCAGCTATAGTGTATGACCACATAGGATATGAACAAGCTTCAGCTATAGTGTCTCACAACATTGTATATGAACAAGCTTCAGGTATAATATCTGACATCATTGTATATGAACAAGCTTCAGCTATGATATCTGACAACATTGGATATGAACAAGCTTTAGCTATAATATCTGACAACATTGTATATGAACAAGCTTCAGCTATAGTGTATCACAACATTGTATATGAACAAGCTTCAGCTATAGTGTCCTACAACATTGTATATGAACAAGCTTCAGCTATAATATCTGACAACATTGGATATGAACAAGCTTCAGCTATAGTGTCTGATATCATTGGATATGAACAAGCTTCAGCTATAGTGTCTGACATCATTAGACATGAACAAGCTTCAGCTATAATATCTGACATCATTGTATATGAACAAGCTTCAGCTAGAATATCTGACAACATTGGATATGAACAAACTACAGCTATAATATCTGACAACATTGTATATGAACTAGCTTCAGCTATAATATCTGACAACATTGTATATGAACAAGCTTCAGCTATAGTGTCTGACATCATTGGATATGAACAAGCTTCAGCAATAATATCTGACATCATTGGATATGAACAAGCTTCAGCAATAATATCTGACATCATTGGATATGAACAAGCTTCAGCTATAGTGTCTGACATCATTGGATATGAACAAGCTTCAGCTATAGTGTCTGACAACATTGGATATGAATAAGCTTCAGCTATAATATCTTACATCATTGGATATGAACAAGCTTCAATTAGTGTCTGACATCATTGGATATGAACAAGTTTCAGCTATAATATCTGACATCATTGGATATGAACAAGCTTCAGCTATAGTGTCTCACAACATTGGATATGAACAAGCTTCAGCTATAGTATCTGACATCATTGGATATGAACAAGCTTCAGCTAAAGTGTCTGACATCATTGGATATGAACAAGCTTCAGCTATATTTTTTCTGACAACATAGGATGTGAAGATCTTCAGCTATAGTCTGACAACATAGGTTGTGAACAAGCTTACGCTATAGTGTCTGACAACATAGGCTGTGTACAAGCTACAACTATAGTGTCTGACAACATAGGATGTGAACAAGCTTCAGCTATAGTGTCAGACAACATAGGATGTGAACAGGCTTCAGCTATAGTGTCTCACAATATTGTATATGAACAAGCTTCAGCTATAATATCTGACAACATTGGATATGAACAAGCTTCAGCTATAATATCTGACAACATTGGATATGAACAAGCTTCAGCTATAATATCTGACAACATAGGATATGAACAAGCTTCAGCTATAGTATCTGACAACATTGTATATGAACAAGCTTCAGCTATAATATCTGACAACATTGTATATGAACAAGCTTCAACTATAGTATCTGACATCATTGAATATTAACAAGCTTCAGCTATAATATCTGACAACATTGGATATGAACAAGCTTCAGCTATAATATCTGAGAACATTGTATATGAACAAGCTTCAAATATAATATCTGACAACATTGGATATGAACAAGCTTCAGCTATAATATCTGACAACATTGTATATGAACAAGCTTCAGCTATAGTATCTGACAACATTGTATATGAACAAGATTTGACTATAGTGTCTGACATCATTGGATATGAACAAGCTTCAGCTATAGCGTCTGACAACATAGGATGTGAACAAGCTACAGCTATAATATCTGACAACATTGGATATGAACAAGCTTCAGCTATAGTGTCTCACAACATTGGATATGAACAAGCTTCAGCTATAATATCTGACAACATTGGATATGAACAAGCTTCAGCTATAATATCTGACAACATTGTATATGAACAAGCTTCAGCTATAGTGTCTGACAACATTGGTAATTAACAAGCTTCAGCTATAGTATCTGACAACATTGGTATTGAACAAGCTTCAGCTATAAAATCTGACAAAAATGGATATGAACAAGCTTCAGCTATAGTGTCTGACAACATAGGCTGTGAATAATCTTACGCTATAGTTCTGACAACATAGGCTGTGTACAAGCTACAACTATAGTGTCTGACAACATAGGATGTGAACCAGCTTTAGCTATAGTGCCTGACAACATAGGATGTGAAAAGCTTCAGCTATAGTGTCTGACAACATAGGCTGTGAATAAGCTTACGCTATAGTTCTGACAACATAGGTTGTGTACAAGCTACAACTATAGTGCCTGACAACATAGGATGTGAAAAGCTTCAGCTATAGTGTCTGACAACATAGGCTGTGAATAGGCTTACGCTATAGTTCTGACAACATAGGCTGTGTACAACCTACAACTATAGTGTCTGACAACATAGGATGTGAACAAGCTTCAGCTATAGTGTCTGACAACATAGGATGTGAACAACCTTCAGCTATAATATCTGACAACATTGGAAATGAACAAGCTTCAGCTATAATATCTCACAACATTGGATATGAACAAGCTTCAGCTATAGTGTCTGACATCATTGGATATGAACAAGATTTAGCTATAGTGTCTGTCATCATTGGATATGAACAAGCCTCAGCTATAGTGTCTGACATCATTAGATATGAACAAGCTTCAGCTATAGTGTCTGACAACATAGGATGTGAAAAGCTTCAGCTATAGTGTCTGACAACATAGGCTGTGAAAAAGCTTACGCTATAGTGTCTGACAACATAGGCTGTGTACAAGCTACAACTATAGTGTCTGACAACATAGGATGTGAACAAGCTACAACTATAGTGTCTGACAACATAGGATGTGAACAAGCTACCACTATAGTGTCTGACAACATAGGATGTGAACAAGCTACCACTATAGTGTCTGACAACATAGGATGTGAACAAGCTACCACTATAGTGTCTGACAACATAGGATGTGAACATGCTTCAGCTATAGTGTCTGTCAACATAGGATGTGAACAAGCTACAACTGTAGTGTCTGACAACATAGGATGTGAACAAGCTTACGCTATAGTGTCTGACAACATAGGCTGTGTACAAGCTACAACTATAGTGTCTGACAACATAGGATGTGAACAAGTTTCAGCTATAGTGTATGACCACATAGGATATGAACAAGCTTCAGCTATAGTGTCTCACAACATTGTATATGAACAAGCTTCAGGTATAATATCTGACATCATTGTATATAAACAAGCTTCAGCTATGATATCTGACAACATTGGATATGAACAAGCTTTAGCTATAATATCTGACAACATTGTATATGAACAAGCTTCAGCTATAGTGTATCACAACATTGTATATGAACAAGCTTCAGCTATAGTGTCCTACAACATTGTATATGAACAAGCTTCAGCTATAATATCTGACAACATTGGATATGAACAAGCTTCAGCTATAGTGTCTGATATCATTGGATATGAACAAGCTTCAGCTATAGTGTCTGACATCATTAGACATGAACAAGCTTCAGCTATAATATCTGACATCATTGTATATGAACAAGCTTCAGCTAGAATATCTGACAACATTGGATATGAACAAACTACAGCTATAATACCTGACAACATTGTATATGAACTAGCTTCAGCTATAATATCTGACAACATTGTATATGAACAAGCTTCAGCTATAGTGTCTGACATCATTGGATATGAACAAGATTTAGCTATAGTGTCTGTCATCATTGGATATGAACAAGCCTCAGCTATAGTGTCTGACATCATTAGATATGAACAAGCTTCAGCTATAGTGTCTGACAACATAGGATGTGAAAAGCTTCAGCTATAGTGTCTGACAACATAGGCTGTGAATAAGCTTACGCTATAGTTCTGACAACATAGGCTGTGTACAAGCTACAACTATAGTGTCTGACAACATAGGATGTGAACAAGCTACAACTATAGTGTCTGACAACATAGGATGTGAACAAGCTACCACTATAGTGTCTGACAACATAGGATGTGAACAAGCTACCACTATAGTGTCTGACAACATAGGATGTGAACAAGCTACCACTATAGTGTCTGACAACATAGGATGTGAACATGCTTCAGCTATAGTGTCTGACAACATAGGATGTGAACAAGCTACCACTATAGTGTCTGACAACATAGGATGTGAACAAGCTACAACTATAGTGTCTGACAACATAGGATGTGAACAAGCTTCAGCTAAAATGTCTGACAACATAGGATGTGAACACGCTTCAGCTATAGTGTCTCACAATATTGTATATGAACAAACTTCAGATATAATATCTGACAACATAGGATGTGAACAACCTACAACTATAGTGTATGACAACATAGGATTGGAACAAGCTTCAGCTATAGTGTCTGACAACATAGGATGTGAACAAGCTACAACTATAGTGTCTGACAACATAGGATGTGAACAAGCTTCAGCTATAGTGACTGACAACATAGGATGTGAACAAGCTTCAGCTATGGTGTCTGACAACATAGGATGTGAACAAGCTACAGCTATAGTGTCTGACAATATAGGATGTGAACAAGCTTCAGCTATAGTGTCTGACAACATAGGATGTGAACAAGCTACAACTATAGTGTCTGACAACATAGGATTAGAACAAGCTTCAAGTATAGTGTCTGACAACATAGGATATGAACAAGCTACAACTATAGTGTCTAAAACATAGGATATGAACAACCTACAACTATAGTGTTTCACAACATAGGATTGGAGCAAGCTTCAGTTATAGTGTCTGACGACATAGGATGTGAAAAAGCTAACACTATAGTGTCTGACAACATAGGATGTGAACAAGCTTCAGCTATAGTGTCTGACAACATAGGATGTGAACAAGCTTCAGCTATAGTGTCTGACAACATAGGATGTGAAAAGCTTCAGCTATAATGTCTGACAACATAGGATGTGAACAAGCATCAGCTATAGTGTCTGACAACATAGGATGTGAACAAGCTTAAGCTATAGTGTCTGAACACATAGGATGTGAACAAGCTTCAGCTATAGTGTCTGACAACATAGGATGTGAACATGCTTCAGCTATAGTGTCTGACAACATAGATTGTGAACAAGCTTCAGCTATAGTGTCTGACAACATAGGATGTTAACAAGCTTCAGCTATAGTGTCTGACAACATAGGATGTGAACAAGCTACAACTATAGTGTCTGACAACATAGGATTGGAAAAAGCTTCAACTATAGTGTCTGACAACATAGGATGTGAACAAGCTTCAGCTATAGTGTCTGACAACATAGGCTGTGAACAAGCTTCAGCTATAGTGTCTGACAACATAGGATGTGAACAAGCTTCAGCTATAGTGTCTGACAACATAGGATGTGAACAAGCTTCAGCTATAGTGTCTGACAACATAGGATGTGAACAAGCTTCAGCTATAGTATCTGATAACATAGGATGTGAAAAGCTTCAGCTATAGTGTCTGACAACATAGGCTGTGAACAAGCTTACGCTATAGTGTCTGACAACATAGGATGTGAACAAGCTACAACTGTAGTGTCTGACAACATAGGATGTGAACAAGCTTACGCTATAGTGTCTGACAACATAGGCTGTGTACAAGCTACAACTATAGTGTCTGACAACATAGGATGTGAACAAGTTTCAGCTATAGTGTATGACCACATAGGATATGAACAAGCTTCAGCTATAGTGTCTCACAACATTGTATATGAACAAGCTTCAGGTATAATATCTGACATCATTGTATATGAACAAGCTTCAGCTATGATATCTGACAACATTGGATATGAACAAGCTTTAGCTATAATATCTGACAACATTGTATATGAACAAGCTTCAGCTATAGTGTATCACAACATTGTATATGAACAAGCTTCAGCTATAGTGTCCTACAACATTGTATATGAACAAGCTTCAGCTATAATATCTGACAACATTGGATATGAACAAGCTTCAGCTATAGTGTCTGATATCATTGGATATGAACAAGCTTCAGCTATAGTGTCTGACATCATTAGACATGAACAAGCTTCAGCTATAATATCTGACATCATTGTATATGAACAAGCTTCAGCTAGAATATCTGACAACATTGGATATGAACAAACTACAGCTATAATATCTGACATCATTGTATATGAACTAGCTTCAGCTATAATATCTGACAACATTGTATATGAACAAGCTTCAGCTATAGTGTCTGACATCATTGGATATGAACAAGCTTCAGCAATAATATCTGACATCATTGGATATGAACAAGCTTCAGCTATAGTGTCTGACATCATTGGATATGAACAAGCTTCAGCTATAGTGTCTGACAACATTGGATATGAATAAGCTTCAGCTATAATATCTTACATCATTGGATATGAACAAGCTTCAATTAGTGTCTGACATCATTGGATATGAACAAGTTTCAGCTATAATATCTGACATCATTGGATATGAACAAGCTTCAGCTATAGTGTCTCACAACATTGGATATGAACAAGCTTCAGCTATAGTATCTGACATCATTGGATATGAACAAGCTTCAGCTAAAGTGTCTGACATCATTGGATATGAACAAGCTTCAGCTATATTTTTTCTGACAACATAGGATGTGAAGATCTTCAGCTATAGTCTGACAACATAGGTTGTGAACAAGCTTACGCTATAGTGTCTGACAACATAGGCTGTGTACAAGCTACAACTATAGTGTCTGACAACATAGGATGTGAACAAGCTTCAGCTATAGTGTCAGACAACATAGGATGTGAACAGGCTTCAGCTATAGTGTCTCACAATATTGTATATGAACAAGCTTCAGCTATAATATCTGACAACATTGGATATGAACAAGCTTCAGCTATAATATCTGACAACATTGGATATGAACAAGCTTCAGCTATAATATCTGACAACATAGGATATGAACAAGCTTCAGCTATAGTATCTGACAACATTGTATATGAACAAGCTTCAGCTATAATATCTGACAACATTGTATATGAACAAGCTTCAACTATAGTATCTGACATCATTGAATATTAACAAGCTTCAGCTATAATATCTGACAACATTGGATATGAACAAGCTTCAGCTATAATATCTGAGAACATTGTATATGAACAAGCTTCAAATATAATATCTGACAACATTGGATATGAACAAGCTTCAGCTATAATATCTGACAACATTGTATATGAACAAGCTTCAGCTATAGTATCTGACAACATTGTATATGAACAAGATTTGACTATAGTGTCTGACATCATTGGATATGAACAAGCTTCAGCTATAGCGTCTGACAACATAGGATGTGAACAAGCTACAGCTATAATATCTGACAACATTGGATATGAACAAGCTTCAGCTATAGTGTCTCACAACATTGGATATGAACAAGCTTCAGCTATAATATCTGACAACATTGGATATGAACAAGCTTCAGCTATAATATCTGACAACATTGTATATGAACAAGCTTCAGCTATAGTGTCTGACAACATTGGTAATTAACAAGCTTCAGCTATAGTATCTGACAACATTGGTATTGAACAAGCTTCAGCTATAAAATCTGACAAAAATGGATATGAACAAGCTTCAGCTATAGTGTCTGACAACATAGGCTGTGAATAATCTTACGCTATAGTTCTGACAACATAGGCTGTGTACAAGCTACAACTATAGTGTCTGACAACATAGGATGTGAACCAGCTTTAGCTATAGTGCCTGACAACATAGGATGTGAAAAGCTTCAGCTATAGTGTCTGACAACATAGGCTGTGAATAAGCTTACGCTATAGTTCTGACAACATAGGTTGTGTACAAGCTACAACTATAGTGCCTGACAACATAGGATGTGAAAAGCTTCAGCTATAGTGTCTGACAACATAGGCTGTGAATAGGCTTACGCTATAGTTCTGACAACATAGGCTGTGTACAACCTACAACTATAGTGTCTGACAACATAGGATGTGAACAAGCTTCAGCTATAGTGTCTGACAACATAGGATGTGAACAACCTTCAGCTATAATATCTGACAACATTGGAAATGAACAAGCTTCAGCTATAATATCTCACAACATTGGATATGAACAAGCTTCAGCTATAGTGTCTGACATCATTGGATATGAACAAGATTTAGCTATAGTGTCTGTCATCATTGGATATGAACAAGCCTCAGCTATAGTGTCTGACATCATTAGATATGAACAAGCTTCAGCTATAGTGTCTGACAACATAGGATGTGAAAAGCTTCAGCTATAGTGTCTGACAACATAGGCTGTGAAAAAGCTTACGCTATAGTGTCTGACAACATAGGCTGTGTACAAGCTACAACTATAGTGTCTGACAACATAGGATGTGAACAAGCTTTAGCTATAATATCTGACAACATTGGATATGAACAAGCTTCAGCTATAATATCTGACAACATTGTATATGAACAAGCTTCAGCTATAATATCTGACAACATTGTATATGAACAAGCTTCAGCTATAGTGTCTGACAACATAGGATGTGAACAAGCTTCAGCTATAGTATCTGACAACATTGGATATGAACAATCTTCAGCTATAATATGTGACAACATTGTATATGAACAAGCTTCAGCTATAGTGTCTCACAATATTGTATACGAACAAGCTTCAGCTATAATATCTGGCAACATTGGATATGAACAAGCCTCAGCTATAATATCTGACAACATTGTATATGAACAAGGTTCAGCTATTATATCTGACATTATTGTATATGAACATGCTTCAGCTATAATATCTGACATCATTGTATATGAACAAGCTTCAGCTATAGTATGTGACAACAGTGGATATGAACCACCTTCAGCTATAATATCTGACAACATTGGATATGAACAAGCTTCAGCTATAATATCTGACAACATTGGATATGAACAAGCTTCAGCTATAATATCTGACAACATTGGATATGAACAAGCTTCAGCTATAGGATCTGACAACATTGGATATGAACAAGCTTCAGCTATAGTATCTGACAACATTGGATATGAACCAGCTTCAGCTATAATATCTGACAACATTGGATATGAACAAGCTTCAGCTATAGTGTCTCACAACATTGGATATGAACAAGCTTCAGCTATAATATCTGACAACATTGGATATGAACAAGCTTCAGCTATAATATCTGACAACATTGTATATGAACAAGGTTCAGCTATAGTGTCTGACAACATTGGTAATTAACAAGCTTCAGCTATAGTATCTGACAACATTGGTATTGAACAAGCTTCAGCTATAAAATCTGACAAAAATGGATATGAACAAGCTTCAGCTATAGTATCTGACAACATTGTATATGAACAAGCTTCAGCTATAGTGTCTGACAACATTGTATGTGAACAAGCTTCAGCTATAAAATCTGACAACATTGTATATGAACAAGCTTCAGCTATAATATCTGACATCATTGTATATGAACAAGCTTCAGTTATAGTATCTGACAACATTGGATTTGAACAAGCTTCAGCTATAGTGTCTGACAACATTGTATATGAACAAGCTTCAGCTATAATATCTGACATCATTGTATATGAACAAGCTTCAGCTATAGTATCTGACAAAATTGTATATGAATAAGCTTCAGCTATAAAATCTGACAACATTGTATATGAACAAGCTTCAGCTATGGTATCTGACAACATTGAATATGAACAAGTTTCAGCTATAATATCTGGCAACATTTGATATGAACAAGCTTCAGCTATAGTATCTGACAACATTGAATATGAACAAGCTTCAGCTATAGTATCTGACAACATTGTATATGAACAAGCTTCAGCTATATAATCTGGCAACATTGTATATGAACAAGCTTCAGCTATAATATCTGACAACATTGTATATGAACAAGCTTCAGCTATAGTGTCTGACAACATTGGTAATTAACAAGCTTCAGCTATAGTATTTGACAACATTGGTATTGAACAAGCTTCAGCTATAAAATCTGACAAAAATGGATATGAACAAGCTTCAGCTATAGTATCTGACAACATTGTATATGAACAAGCTTCAGCTATAGTGTCTGACAACATTGTATATGAACAAGCTTCAGCTATAAAATCTGACAACATTGTATATGAACAAGTTTCAGCTATAATATCTGACATCATTGTATATGAACAAGCTTCAGTTATAGTATCTTACAACATTGGATATGAACAAGCTTCAGCTATAGTGTCTGACAACATTGTATATGAACAAGCTTCAGCTATAATATCTGGCAACATTGTATATGAACAAGCTTTAGCTATAATATCTGACATCATTGTATATGAACAAGCTTCAGCTATAATATCTGACAAAATTGTATATGAATAAGCTTCAGCTGTAATATCTGACATCATTGGATATGAACAAGCTTCAGCTATAATATCTGACATCATTGTATATGAACAAGCTTCAGCTATAATATCTGACAAAATTGTATATGAATAAGCTTCAGCTATAAAATCTGACAACATTGTATATGAACAAGCTTCAGCTATGGTATCTGACAACATTGAATATGAACAAGCTTCGGCTATAATATCTGGCAACATTGATATGAACAAGCTTCAGCTATAGTATCTGACAACATTGAATATGAACAAGCTTCAGCTATAGTATCTGACAACATTGTATATGAACAAGCTTCAGCTATATAATCTGGCAACATTGTATATGAACAAGCTTCAGCTATAGTATCTGACAACATTGAATATATACAAGCTTCAGCTATAATATCTGACAACATTGAATATGAACAAGCTTCAGCTATAGTATCTGACAACATTGTATATGAACAAGCTTCAGCTATAGTATCTGACAACATTGAATATGAACAAGCTTCAGCTATAGTATCTGACAACATTGAATATGAACAAGCTTCAGCTATAGTATCTGACAACATTGAATATGAACAAGCTTCAGCTATAATATCTGACAACATTGAATATGAACAAGCTTCAGCTATAATATCTGACAACATTGAATATGAACAAGCTTCAGCTATAGTATCTGACAACATTGAATGTGAACAAGCTTCAGCTATAATATCTGACAACATTGAATATGAACAAGCTTCAGCTATAATATCTGACAACATTGAATACGAACAAGCTCAGCTATAGTATCTGACAACATTGAATATGAACAAGCTTCAGCTATAATATCTGGCAATATTGGATATGAACAAGCTTCAGCTATAGTATTTGACATCATTGTATATGAACAAGCTTCAGCTATAATATTTGACAACATTGAATATGATCAAGCTTCAGCTATAGTATCTGACAACATTGAATATGAACAAGCTTCAGCTATAATATCTGACAACATTGAATATGAACAAGCTTCAGCTATAGTATCTGACAACATTGTATATGAACAAGCTTCAGCTATAGTATCTGACAACATTGAATATGAACAAGCTTCAGCTATAGTATCTGACAACATTGTATAGGAACAAGCTTCAGCTATAGTATCTGACAACATTGTATATGAACAAGCTTCAGCTATAATATCTGACAACATTGAATATGAACAAGCTTCAGCTATAGTATCTGACAACATTGGATATGAACAAGCTTCAGCTATAATATCTGACAACATTGTATATGAACAAGGTTCAGCTATTATATCTGACATCATTGTATATGAACATGCTTCAGCTATAATATCTGACATCATTGTATATGAACAAGCTTCAGCTATAGTATGTGACAACAGTGGATATGAACCACCTTCAGCTATAATATCTGACAACATTGGATATGAACAAGCTTCAGCTATAATATCTGACAACATTGGATATGAACAAGCTTCAGCTATAATATCTGACAACATTGAATATGAACAAGCTTCAGCTATAGTATCTGACAACATTGAATGTGAACAAGCTTCAGCTATAATATCTGACAACATTGAATATGAACAAGCTTCAGCTATAAAATCTGACAACATTGAATACGAACAAGCTCAGCTATAGTATCTGACAACATTGAATATGAACAAGCTTCAGCTATAATATCTGGCAATATTGGATATGAACAAGCTTCAGCTATAGTATTTGACATCATTGTATATGAACAAGCTTCAGCTATAATATTTGACAACATTGAATATGAACAAGCTTCAGCTATAGTATCTGACAACATTGAATATGAACAAGCTTCAGCTATAATATCTGACCACATTGAATATGAACAAGCTTCAGCTATAGTATCTGACAACATTGTATATGAACAAGCTTCAGCTATAGTATCTGACAACATTGAATATGAACAAGCTTCAGCTATAGTATCTGACAACATTGTATATGAACAAGCTTCAGCTATAGTATCTGACAACATTGTATATGAACAAGCTTCAGCTATAATATCTGACAACATTGAATATGAACAAGCTTCAGCTATAGTATCTGACAACATTGTATATGAACAAGCTTCAGCTATAGTATCTGACAACATTGAATATGAACAAGCTTCAGCTATAGTATCTGACAACATTGTATATGAACAAGCTTCAGCTATAGTATCTGACAACATTGAATATGAACAAGCTTCAGCTATAGTATCTGACAACATTGAATATGAACAAGCTTCAGCTATAGTATCTGACAACATTGAATATGAACAAGCTTCAGCTATAGTATCTGACAACATTGAATATGAACAAGCTTCAGCTATAATATCTGGCAACATTGAATATGAACAAGCTTCAGCTATAGTATCTGACAACATTGAATATGAACAAGCTTCAGCTATAATATCTGACAACATTGAATATGAACAAGCTTCAGCTATAGTATCTGACAACATTGAATGTGAACAAGCTTCAGCTATAATATCTGACAACATTGAATATGAACAAGCTTCAGCTATAATATCTGACATCATTGGATATGAACAAGCTTCAGCTACAATATCTGACAACATTGGATATGAACAAGCTTCAGCTATAATATCTGACATCATTGTATATGAACAAGCTTCAGCTACAATATCTGACAACATTGGATATGAACAAGCTTCAGCTATAATATCTGACAACATTGTATATGAACAAGCTTCAGCTACAATATCTGACATCATTGGATATGAACAAGCTTCAGCTATAATATCTGACAACATTGTATATGAACAAGCTTCAGCTACAATATCTGACAACATTGAATATGAACAAGCTTCAGCTATAATATCTGACAACATTGGATATGAACAAGCTTCAGCTATAATATCTGACAACATTGAATATGAACAAGCTTCAGCTATAATATCTGACAACATTGAATATGAACAAGCTTCAGCTATAATATCTGACAACATTGAATATGAACAAGCTTCAGCTACAATATCTGGCAACATTGGATATGAACAAGCTTCAGCTATAATATTTGACATCATTGTATATGAACAAGCTTCAGCTATAGTATCTGACAACATTTAATATGAACAAGCTTCAGCTATAACATCTGACAACATTGGCTATGAAGAAGCTTCACCTATAGTGTCTGACAACCTGTGATATGAACAAGCTTCAGCTATAATATCTGACAACATTGGATATGAACAAGCTTCAGCTATAGTATCTGAAAACATTGGATATGAACAAGCTTCAGCTATAATATCTGACAACATTGAATATGAACAAGCTTCAGCCATAGTATCTGACAACATTGTATATGAACATGCTTCAGCTGTAGTATCTGAAAACATTGTATATGAACAAGCTTCAGCTATAGTGTCTCACATCATTGGCTAAGAACAACCTTCAGCTATAGTATCTGACATCATTGTATATGAACAAGCTTCAGCTATAGTGTCTGACAACCGGTGATATGAACAAGCTTCAGCTATAATATCTGACAACATTGGATATGAACAAGCTTCAGCTATAGTATCTGTAAACATTGGATATGAACAAGCTTCAGCTATAATATCTGACAACATTGAATATGAACAAGCTTCAGCCATAGTATCTAACAACATTGTATATGAACATGCTTCAGCTATAGTATCTGAAAACATTGTATATGAACAAGCTTCAGCTATAGTGTCTCACATCATTGGATATGAACAACCTTCAGCTATAGTATCTGACATCATTGTATATGAACAAGCTTCAGCTATAGTGTCTGACATCATTGGATATGAACAAGCTTCAGCTATAGTGTCTGACATCATTGGATATGAACAAACTTCAGTTATAATATCTGATATCATTGTATATAAACAAGCTTCAGCTATAATATCTGACAACATTGGATATGAACAAGCTTCAGCTATAGTATCTGAAAACATTGGATATGAACAAGCTTCAGCTATAATATCTGACAACATTGGATATGAACAAGCTTCAGCTATAAAATCTGACAACATTGGATATGAACAAGCTTCAGCTATAATATCGGACAACATTGTATATGAACAAGCTTCAGTTATCGTGTCTCACAACATTGTATATGAACAACCTTCAGCTATAGTATCTGACATCATTGTATATGAACAAGGTTCAGCTATAGTGTCTGACATCATTGGATATGAACAAGCTTCAGCTATAGTGTCTGGCATCATTGGATATGAACAAACTTCAGCTATAATATCTGACATCATTGTATATGAACAAGCTTCAGCTATAATATCTGACAACATTGGATATGAACAAGATTCAGCTATAATATCTGACAACATTGTATATGAACAAGCTTCAGCTATAATATCTGACAACATTGTATATGAACAAGCTTCAGCTATAGTGTCTGACATCATTGGATATGAACAAGCTTCAGCTATAATATCTGACAACATTGTTTATGAACAAGCTTCAGCTATAGTGTCTGACATCATTGGATATGAACAAGCTTCAGCTATAGCGTCTGACACCATAGGATGTGAACAAGCTGCAGCTATAATATCTGACATCATTGGATATGAACAAGCTTCAGCTATAGTGTCTGACATCATTGGATATGAACAAGCTTCAGCTATAGCTTCTGACAACAATGGATATGAACAAGCTTCAGCTATAATATCTGACATCATTGGATATGAACAAGCTACAGCTATAATATCTGTCATCATTGGATACGAACAAGCTTCAGCTATAGTGTCTGACATCATTGGATATGAACAAGCTTCAGCTATAGTGTCTGACAACATTGGATATGAACAAGCTTCAGCTATAATATCTGACATCATTGGATATGAACAAGCTTCAGCTATAGTGTCTGACATCATTGGATATGAACAAGCTTCAGCTATAGTGTCTGACAACATAGGATGTGAAAAGCTTCAGCTATAGTGTCTGACAACATAGGCTGTGAACAAGCTTACGCTATAGTGTCTGACAACATAGGTTGTGTACAAGCTACAACTATAGTGTCTGACAACATAGGATGTGAACAAGCTTCAGCTATAGTGTCTGACAACATAGGATGTGAACAAGCTTCAGCTAAGTGTCTCACAATATTGTATATGAACAAGCTTCAGCTATAATATCTGACAACATTGGATATGAACAAGCTTCAGCTATAATATCTGACAACATTGGATATGAACAAGCTTCAGCTATAGTATCTGACAACATTGGTAATGAACAAGCTTCAGCTATAATATCTGACAACATTGGATATGAGCAAGCTTCAGCTATAGTATCTGACAACATTGTATATGAACAAGCTTCAGCTATAATATCTGACAACATTGTATATGAACAAGCTTCAGCTATAGTGTCTGACAACATTGTATATGAACAAGCCTCAGCTATAGTATCTGACATCATTGAATATGAACAAGCTTCAGCTATAATATCTGACAACATTGGATATGTAAGAACGTAGGTTTTCACGGCCGGTGTCACAATTATAACTAATATAATTTTCCGGGCTGTTATGCCGTGGTCTGCTGAAGAAAGATTTCCCAGACGTTTCGTCCACAACTGCGGTGGACATCTTCAGTGGCGCGGACGAAGTCTTCTCGGTGAAAGTATCGCAGCGTCTGATGCGTTGGCCGTTGGTGCCGCTCTCTTTATAGTGTGGACGCTCTCTGCTGATTGGCCCGCTGGTATGAGGGGGCTGGCGCCGGCTGTGTTGTTGCTCTCTTCTGATTGGCTCGCAGTGTTTTTCGGTATTGTATGACCTTTCTTGTTTTTGATGACTAGATGCCAGTTACTGTTGAGTTTCTAAGCTTCTTCTTTCCTATTGAAATTATTGGGATGTTTATAAATCTCTATTGCTTCGCGTTGTAGCCGGGTATGGTAATGCTTTATGGAGGAAAGAATGTTGGTGTCCTGAAATCTAATAATGTGTTCGCCCTCGGCTTCAATGGCATGTTCGGCGACTGCCGATTTTTCTGTATGGCCCAGGCGGCAGTTTCTTTTGTGTTCGCTAAGTCTGGTGTTTGCGCTCCGCTGTGTGGTACCAATGTACACTGAACCACAGGAACAAGGAATACGGTAAATACCGGCCGATGACAGGGGGTCTCGGGGGTCTTTGGAAGAGCGCAGTAGGCTGTTTAATTGTCTTGTAGGTTTGAATACTGTTTTGACGTTATGACGTTGAAGTATATGTTCAATACGGTCAGTGACATTTCTGAAATATGGCAGAAAGACAATGGACTTGCTTTTGGCTTGGTCCTGAGTAACCGGTCGGGGCTTGGCCGGACGGCAGGCTCTTCTCACCTCTTGGACTGAATAACCATTTGATTGTAGAGCTGTTTCTAGGTGTCGGATTTCTTGTGGAAGTAAGTGTGGTTCACAAATACGGGAAGCACGGTTTGCGATTGTCTTAATCATAGCACGTTTTTGTCTAGGATGGTGGTTGGAGTTCTTGTTAAGGTAACGGTCTGTGTGTGTGGGTTTGCGGTAGACAGTATGACCCAGCGTGCCGTCAGCCTTCCTGCTAACGAGTACATCTAGAAAGGCTAGTTGGCCATCCTTTTCTTGTTCCATTGTGAACTGTATACGCTGATTGATGCTATTCGTCCGCGCCACTGAAGATGTCCACCGCAGTTGTGGACGAAACGTCTGGGAAATCTTTCTTCAGCAGACCACGGCATAACAGCCCGGAAAATTATATTAGTTATAACATTGGATATGATCAAGCGTCAGCTATAATATCTGACAACATTGTATATGAACAAGCTTCAGCTATAGTATATGACAACATTGGATATGAACAAGCTTCAGCTATAATATCTGACAACATTGGATATGAACAAGCTTCAGCTATAGTATCTGACACCATTGTATATGAACAAGCTTTAGTTATAGTGTCTGACATCATTGGATATGAACAAGATTCAGCTATAGCGTCAGTAGTATAAGTCCCGGATGAGCCAATTGGCTTAACGATAATCCTGCCGCTAGGGGCGCTAGTGTCGCTAGTGTCGCTGCGTGCGACGGCGGCGGCAAGTTTGAAAAGCGCCCTGAGCGGGAGGATTATCGTTATTGCAATTGGCTCATCCGGGACTGTTTTCTTTATTTATAATTTGAATACAGTACATTGGATAAAGATATGTATACATAGTTTTGATTAACATGATGTATTATTTGCTTAACATATGAATACATAGTTTGAGAATAACATAATGGATTATTTGATTACAGGAGATTAACATATGAATACAATAAATGGACAATATAAGATATATTAGGAGAAAAAAAAGCACATTAAAATTCATAGTTTGTTGAGGCACTAGGACACACAGATTTCGCGCACAACAATGATTTTAAAGTACGTGGTGCACTTTGAGTCCTCGTCATCGCTGCTGCTGCTATCGACAGTAAATTGGTGGATAGGTTTGGTGATGCAGGTGACGAGCAGGTGAGAGAAACTTTCGTTGACGACCTCGGTGAAGGTTTGTATATAGATGGGGATGGTAAATTCGTTGTAATGGCTGGTTGAGAAGCATCCTGTGGATGTGACTTTGTTGGTTAGAGCAGGAATGTTGCTGTTGCCGAGGTATATGATGCATAGTGCGTCTTGTTGATGCTGGTGCACTTTGGTAGGTACGCATTTGACGTGGACGGCGTGAGCCCCTTGGACGTCGAGTGTGATGGTGACAACTCTGCTGTTGCGGAAATAGGAGTTGGAGATGCAGAGGATACGGATAGGTGAAGCTGCGTTGAGAATGAGTTATAGGTTAAGATTGTTCCCCACGGGGACGGGATAGGTTTCGTCGGACATTATTTAGGGTTATATGGGGAGAACGTGACGATGTGACGTTTGAAACCGCTGCGTAGTTTTTCCTCGCCTGCGTATATGATGCAGAATGAGGTAGAGTTGAGTTTGTTGATGAGTTCTGGAGAGGCTTTTGCAAATCTTGTTGGTAGGAAAACTTCTGTGTCGTTGTCGAGTTTGGCGACGAGGTTTGTACCGTGAACGGTGTCGATTGTTTTGACGCCGACGACACGATATGGTACGTGCTGTTGAAGCGTAGATACGCTGAGAGTGTGGGCGCTGCTGGAAAGTTCTTCTAGCTCTTTAAGGACGTCCTGTGACATTATGACGGCACAGATGGCAGTTTTTGATAAACGGGGGAGGACCGTCTATATGAGTGGTTTGATGAGGAAGGTTGTAGTGTTGTTTACACCTGCGATAAGGTGCGCAAACTACCTTTGCGTCTGTGGGAAGTTGGTTCCACACAAGGTCGACGTCGCTTGGGGGATAACGTTCGAAGATGTATATGCCGTTCTGCAGCAGCACTTGGCGTTCCCTGGGCAGTAGCAGGTGGATTCTTCGTCCGTTATCGAGATACCGAAAGAGCACGATGAAGCAGTTCATGCGGTGTTTCTAGGGGAGTACCTTCGAAGGAATTGTTGAATTTGCTTGTTGAGATGATCGAGGTCTTCGTAGAAACCGAGTTGACACTGCGTGCACAGGCGGGTGAGACGGTGCTTAAGTTCGCAGCTGCACGTTTGGTGAAAGCAAAACGAGCAGTGGAAGTCTTTACACGACGGTCCTGGCATTCCCCACGGCTGGCTAGCACCGAATGAAGGGGAAAAGAATGCGCGTGCATAAATATAACCCAACTGCCGGAAGCAGGAAATCACTGGTGGGGGAAAAGTTCGTTGGAGATTTACCACATCAGGGGAAGCACTGGTGGGGGAAAAGTTCGTTGGAGAAACACCACATCAGGGGGAAGCAGTGGTGGGGGAAACGTTCGTTGGAGGTTGACTACATACGCCGGAAGCGCTTAGCGATTATTGCACAACATCCGCAGGAAAAACACTGTGTCCGTTGATTTAACGGTTTTCGTCTTGGAGGAGAACTCTGTTTTGAACGGTGCTGAACATGCAAACGACCACATCAGGGGGAAGCACTGGTGGGGGAAAAGTTGGTTGGAGAATTACCACATCAGGGGAAGCACTGGTGGGGAAACGTTCGTTGGAGGTTCACTACATCCGCCGGAAGCGCTTAGCGATTATTGCACAACATCCGCAGGAAAAACACTGTGTCCGTTGATTTAACGGTTTTCGACTTGGAGGAGAACTCTGTTTTGAACGGTGCTGAACATGCAAACGCCGTGAATGTGATCGGGTATGATATAGGATGCTTCGGGACCCAAATGCGCCGCTAAGCACGTGCCGTAGCACATGGGGTTTTCGTTTAACATTTGCTGCATTTTGTCTGTGGAAATGTATTGCTGTTCGTAGAAAACGATGTATAAACCTCTTGCGGGCACAAATTGGAACCACTGATGTTGTGCGTCTTCTTTATCTGCTTTGAACTGGATATCGTTGAAGCACATGTTAGATAGCACAAAATGAATTTTGGTTTCGCAGCTGTGAACTCTGGCGGAGACGGATTTTCCGTCTAGGTGCTGTCGACGAAGCGAAGTGCATAAGGTGTATTTTTATAGGGGTGACCGTCCACCTCGTAGTTTTTAAACATCTTACTGTCATGGTAGTACACCGACAGGTAATTTCTGTAACCCATGATGCGGGAGCGAAGGGCGCGAGATGTTTGGGTGAGGTGCGGTTGGAACGCTGGTAGAAATACATGCGCACTAAGGACTATTTTGTGAGATGCGCAGTGCGAAATGGGTGTTGAGGAAATGATGAACCTCGAGGAATGTTCTAAAATTGGCGCACCGTATGTACTTGGTGAACTGCGTGAAATTCATGTTATGTAAGGGAACGTTGGAGGCATGGTTGTGAAGCATGTACTTGTGGTATGCCATGATTTGATTTTGCACGTCCGTCTCTTCCTTCTTTTTGTGATACATGATGTCGGTAATGATGCGCTGTAGGGTATGCAACACGTGCCATTCTTGTTGGTTGAGCGTAACGGATGCGCCTTGCGGTTCTTTGAAAACGAGCTTTAGCTTTCCGAACACAAACTTAAACACGATGGTGACGCTGTCGCTGAACTGAAATTGCTGTAGACGTCCCTGTGGGTCATTCAAGCGTTTGTGAATGATGGGGATGGCTTCGACGAGTTTGTGCCACTGCGAGGAACTCATGACGACTGCGTTGTGCTGTCCACATTTGGCAATGGTGACGACGAGATGGTGCGGCGGCTGGGGGGAGAATCCCACACTGACGAATTTAGTTTGTTGCGGGTTGAGGAAGTAGATATCCGCCAGAGGACCCACAACTGCACTGTGTTGGAACTGTGCTGGCGGAGCAGGGCTGTCGGGATGCTGTTGGAGGTCGAAGATGGGTAGTTTCCTTTTTTCCCCGGGTTTTGAGGTGGTCGGGGTTTGACATCCGGTTATACTGGAACACACAAAACAATAATAATAATAATAATGTGAGGGATAGAGAGATAAACGGGATAGAAAAAAGCAAGCTAATACATAGGTGCGGACCTACCTGGTCGGCGTGCTGCATGGCAGCATGACTGTATCCGCGTGCTGCATGGTACACTCTGAATGAGGCGAGCGGCGCCGTGACGTTGCTTTTTATATGAGCAGGAGCGTCTTCTGAAAGCACGTGCAAGACGATGGATTAGCTTAGATGTGCTGAATAGTGACACACACACACACACACACACACACACACACACACACACACACACACACACACGTACTCACCTTCAAGGGTTGACAAGTTTGCTGAGCGTCAGAGCATTTTGCGCGGCATGCGTCTTTGAACGTTTTGCGAATGACGACATCATTATGCGCGTGATTGCTGACGTGAAATTTTGAGAAGAATGTATGCATAGGTAAGCCGGAGCAGCGGTGGGTGAGGTAGGCGATGACGTAATGACCGCAAGTGGTGCTGTCGAAACCTTGCAGCCTTCTGGCGTTGGTGGACCAACGCGTCCCGCAGACCGAATTTAAGAACCGGAGAAAATGGGGCGAAAGCGGTCCTATGCCGTAACTGTCAAAATATTCTGCATGCGAGTTTTTGTCCACAAAGATGCAAACCCAGTGTTGCCCGGATTTGGTGCTGGGGTCGGTGTTAGCCACTAGCGCCAAGGGAGGCGTTCGAATGCCGTGAAGTACGGGTAGTTTATCGCAGGGGTAGACGCCTAAAAAGTGAGAGCGCGTAGAGGGGCATGTCGATAGAAACCGTTGAATTTGAAAGGTGTTCATGATACCAAAATGGATCGGTTGGCGTCGATTTCGACCGTGCGATGTATTTCCGCTAGCAGCAGAAGTATGACCGGTTCTGTCAATTTATCGGCAAAACCGATGCTTATAGAGACGGTTCCGTGGCGCTGACCCGAGATGTGAGACTCGTTAGCGCTCATGTCTGCAGTGAGATCGAAAACCATTATCGTATACCCTTGCGGGTAGGTTTCTCTGGAGATGGAGTGTCCCTCGTCCTTGAAATGAATGCCTAGGCCGTCCTGCAGGGTTTGAAAGCATTGCAAATAGTGTCCCTTTGTAAAGTCGGGTTGCAGAGGTTGGGAGGGAACGGGTTATCCGTTCACGTAGAGCTGAAAGAAGTTCACTTTAAAATGTTTCAAGTTGTACGGATTTGAGTTAAAATGGCCAGAAAAGGCCTTGTCGGTGACCATGGCTACTACCACTCTCCTTGGAACTTGCCCTACGCACACGTCGCTAAACGTCATTGCCCTGGACTCCTTGGGGATGCTGAGAGCGTGAAAGCTGACGTCTTTGAGATGGTACTTTGCGTTGCCTTTTGCGAGCACGGCCTGGTGCGCGAGCTTTATGGTCGGCGAGGGCCGCACCGATTTTAAGCGCAGCGTGGCAGACACGATGTCGGCGTACCCCTTAAAGGTATCTACGTCGGAAAACAGATAAAACTGGGGAGAGGCGGGAGTGAGCTTGACGGTCATGCTAACGTTGTTCAAAAGCAGCTTCTCCTGTCTAAAAAGAGCGTTGGACAGAGGACCGATGAGCTGTACGACGTTGCTCCCTTTGGTAAACCCCTGACGCCACTGAAAACCCGCATTGGCGATAAAAGTGTCCATGATGCCTGCCGTGTCCTTTCTCCAGAGGGTAGATTCTAGTTTGGTGTTCATGGCATCTTCGGAGTAATTGAGAAGCGTCTCGAGGTAGGTTCTATAAGGGTAACCGGCTTGCGGCATGGAGCGATGACGTTATTGAGGGTTACCTCCATCTGTTGAAACAGGGAATTTAAGGCGTTGTTGACCAGAGTGGCGTTAGCGTCAGCGTTTAAGGCCTCTCCTTTGTCATCTACAATGCGCACCATGAGTTCGAGTACGACGTAGGTCAAGTCTAGGTAATCGTCCGCATTTCCGGAATAATGAAAGGTGATGGGGGCATTTTTCATTAAAGTGTTTTGAGGGTTTAGGTATAGGAACCGTGACTCCTCGATGCTCATCTGAACCGGCACCTCTGTAAAGAGGTCCAGTTCGGAACTCATGTGGAGGCCGCGTCTGCCCTTACGAAAATACGTCTTGCACCTTACGCCTACCGCGTTTCAGCTTGGACTGCTTGCTCTTTTTGGATTTGCTCGGTTTTATTCTCTTGAGGCGCCTGGCGCCGGAACCGAGCATGGCATCGAGCTTTTCTTCGGCTTTTCGCTTTAAATTGTATCCGGACTCCTTGAGCCTCCGTTGGAGCGCTTGCTTTGGCGCTGCTCCCGCTGCAGTCACATCGGACAGAACGTGAGCGCCCGCCTTTAAGGCCTCCTTTCCGACTGCTTTTGCTCCGCTCTTTAAAAACGGTAGCAACCTTCTGAAGAGTCCTCCGAGGGCTGAAAAGAGACCGCTGCCTCTTTGGTAGCGCTTGCCCCTGTAGAGAGAGAAATCGCGATGGTGGAACGCGCCGCCGGTCTGATTGAGGTAGTACCGCGTTACGGCGTGCACGTCCATTACGCCTGTTTCGGACGAAAAGCGAGAACTATAGTAGAGGAAAATCCGTCGGCGAATGGCAAGAGATCGCCGTAACCGTTCCTTAAATCTATGTTGACCGTCTTGAAGTCTTGCTGAATCAAGGGTACCCAATTTTGGGGAAAAAACGTCTTTTCGTCGCTCATGTAAGTGTTGTTGCTTCTTTCGTATTCCACGGCCGCGCTCTCTATGACTTGGGCGAAGGTGTCGCCCACGACTTGCGGGGACACTAGATTACAATAGATGAACATTTCGTAAGGACGGGCATCGTCCGGCGAAAGGTTATAAAATTTCACCGGATACCTGACCTTTTGCAGGGCGATCTCCCATTCTCCCTGCAGAACGATTCTCTCGGGCAAGATGTTAGAAAATCTGGCCGTGGTGTTGTCGGTAAAGTGTTCCATTGAAGCGTTGCTCACGAGAGTGATGGAGAAGGGCTTGGTCTTAATCATGTCGAATCGATGGTCGAAGCCAGAACCCACGAGTTAAACTTTGCCGGATACCCCTTCCACTTTACCAAGACCTGCTTGTGGCGCCCTCGGCCCTTGGTCTGTAAAACGCGTTCGATCTTAAACGTCCGAGGTAGCGCGACCTTTTGTAGCTCCTCGGTGTAAAATGTGCCGTCTATGGCTTCTCCGGCCAGATCCTTCAACTTATATACCACCGGCCGACCACGCACCACCTCGGCTATCCGAAATATTTCGTCCGTCCAATTCTGCTCGTAGCCCTTGTCGAATTTCATTTTTTCTTTAGAGATGCGCACGTGATCGCCGACGGAAAATGTGGGTTTCCCTGCGCGAGGTAGGGTCCTATTTCCGTAGAGATTGCGGTACACTCGTAAAATGTTAGATTCGTTCACGTCCTTCGGAGCCATTTTTATGGACCTGTGATGCGAGCTATTGTACGACTCGAGTAAGGCCGGAAGGACTTCCAGGTATCTGTAACTGTTTTTGTGCGTGAAATACCTCCACATCTTGGTTTTTAAGGTGCGGTTGAAGCGCTCCACGACGCTGGCTTTAACGTTATTTTTGGTTGTGTAATGTTTCACGTCGTGTTTCTTCAGAAAGTCGCGAAAAGTCTTGTTGGTAAATTCGGTTCCCTTGTCCGTTTGGAGGACCCTGGGGACGCGTTGGGAGAATATGGAGCGAAACGCTTGCGCAACCTCGGTACCCAGCTTCGATTTCAGGGGTACGGCCCAAGCATATTTGGAAAATACGTCGATAACGGTCAGAATGTACACGTAAGGTTTGTTATGTTCCCTCACGCTGTTCATGACGTTTAGATCGGCCTCCCAAAGATCGTCCATATTCGTCACGTGATAACATCTGGTGGGGAACCGCTTTCTGACCGGTTTGTGCAGAGTGTAACTGTCTTGGGTTTGAAGGAAGGACTCGATGTTCGCCTTAGACGCGCCCGTGGCCTTTCGAAGGGGGTTGACCGTACCCAAACCGGCATAGTGTTCCGGTTTGGCATAGTATCGCCTTAGCGCCTTCCATTCCTTCGTGCTTTACTTGTACAGGGGTTGCCAGGCGCGTTTGCGAAAATGGTACGACGCGGAAGGCGATTTCGATTTCTTTTTCGGAGTGGCAGGGTTTGCCCTCTTCTTTTTGCGAGGCGAGAGGAGGTTGACCTTTATGGTTCGGGGTTCGACCTCCTGCTTCACCGGCACGCGTTCGTGCACGTCTTCGTAATCGTCGTCGTCGTCGTAGCCGAGGAAGGGCTTTCTGACTTGTGCCACGAGATCGAGGTAGTTGTCCAATTTATGTTTTACGAGCCGCCACTTTTCGTCGGCAGAGAGCTTTGCGCTCTGCAGGTTCTGAATTTCTTTAGCCAATCTGGATATGGTGTGGTCTATAGCGTGAAGCTTATCGACGGTCTTTGGTTGCGGTGCAACGAGGATCTGCTTGCCGTACTTCATCCTGTTAATTTCGACACTAGCGCGCCGCCAAGCGAAGCCAAGACGGGTAGGAGAAATGCCGGCAAAAAACCTCCTTTTTGAACCAAGATGCTCTTCTTCTTCTTCTTCTTCTTCAGAGGAACCCATTTATCCGTCAACTTCCTCCAAGAAGCCTTGTGCTTCTTTAGGCGACCCAAGCACTTTGCGGGAAGTTGCACGTGACCTCTGCACACGTTGAGCATGCATTCGCTAATGGCCTTGATCAGATCGCCATCGGCATTTTTTAACAACTTTTTGCGCAGAGGGGCCTTCGCCTTGGCCAGAGCCGTCAAATTACCGTGCTGTCGCGCTATGCGAGGACTGGTCAGCGTCGCAAGCCTTAACCTACCTCTAGCCATGCTTGCGCGATAATGACGTTCGCTCCGAAAGCGGTACTTTTTATTTAGACTCAATGGCCTCAGTTGGGTAAGACTCTGCCGGGATAATATAGAACGATACGAACCCGAGTCCTCTCGGCGGTCTCAGTTGGGTACGAAATAAGAGAGGTTTTCCCCCGGCAGCACGCCGGTTCGATACCTGTATCGGGCGGGCGTGTACTGAGTGCAGTCCAACACGAGATACCCGTGAGGGCGTTCGGTGGCCTTCTCGAAGGCCTCCAAGAGAAACCTAGGGTTCCTGGGTTCGATCTGCTGGCACAGTCTCTCGATCTGCATCTTGTCCCGGTTGTTTTTGAAGACCACGACGTAGTTTGCATTCAGAGAGATGTTGCGATATTTCTGACCCTGCGGAAACACGTTCTGCAGGATGTAGACGATGCCGAAGCGCTTGTGATGGGAGTCTCTGGTGAAAAAATTGGACACGTCCTTCCCGGCACCCTCCAGCATCAGATCGTCGAGGACGACCAGGTCGTTCTCGCCCACCGAAGCAAGTTCGGGTATGCCCGCGTGGGTCTCGCAACGCAGAGACGAGGGTTCGAGTCTCGGCGAATACTCCGGAGGGTGGCACCACAGCACCCTCCTGGGGCGCACGTCGAACATCCGGTGAGCGTGGCGTAACAGGTTTTTCACGAAGGTCGACTTGCCGCAGCGCGACGGCCCCGCCACGAGCATCGTGCTGGGAAACTCGAATCGCCCCAGGTCTCGGGGACCGAGCATCGTCTCCTCAGGGGCGCCCGTTTCGAAATGACTTTGGCGCGGGTGTGGACGTCTCATTTATGCGTTCCTCTTGAACCCGTAGGGATAGGAATCGTGATCGCCGGCGAGTACGCGCTTGTTGACCACCATCCTAAACGTCTTCGAGCTGGGTTCGGTGACGACCATCCAAGACGGTTTCCGCGAAGTCTGCGTGCCCGCCAGCTTCACCGCACGGTCGTTGTCCCTCAGCACCACGTCGCGAATCACCTCCGCGTTCACCAGCTCCAGGTTGCCCGAATTGAGCGTGATCCCCTTCACCTTGCACACCGAGAAGGTCTTGCCCGTCTCGGGGCAAACGATCTCCATGCAGTAGCTCTTGGGCCCCGCGGAGGCGAACCGGGCGATGTAAGAGCCCCGCCCGTACTTCTCCAGCTCGTCCGTCATGTCCCCCAGGAGGCGTCCAACGGACGGCGTCCAGTCGCCCGGAGCGGCGGCGACGAGGACGGAATCGGTGTCGTAGTAGCAGACCCGTTCTCCCAGCCTCTTGAGGTAGGAGTAAAGCACCAGGCGCGCGTGAGCCGTGGTGTAGGCCGCCAGGACGGCGTTGGCGGTGGGGTTGACCTTGCGGTGATGCTCGCAGTACTTCCACACCGCGTACATGATCCGATCGGTGACGGGCACGTAGGTCTGCACTTCCACGCCAGGGTCGTTGAGCAGCTCCAGGAGGCGGTCGTACCGGTCCACCAGCTCGCACGTGGGGAGGTTTTCCCTCTGCCCCAGTTTGCCCCAGAAGCTGTTGAGCATCAGCTTGGCCAGCTCCCGCCTGCCGGGGTTGGTGGCGACGGCCTGGGGATCCAGGACTACGCCTTCGTGTTCGAAGAATTGCTCCACGTACTGCTGCTTTGCGGCAGGGTCGTCGCAATCCGAGGGCCAACCGGAGGCTTCGGTCTTGATCTTCAGGAACTGATTCACGTAGTCCTCGAAGAGACCCTTGGCTCCGGTGGTCGGTTCGTGCTGCACCACGTCGTACTCCCAGATCTCGTGGACCCGGAGGAGGCGGTACCCCTCCTCCAGGGCGACCTTCATCTCGTCGACCACTCAGGTACCCGACAACGCCCTCTCGCACTCGCCGTGGTGGCACTCGTCTTGGCTCTCCGCCTCCGCACAAGCGCGGCATAGCGGGAACATCAGCTTGCCGCCGATGCGCGCCGGTAGCACCGGATGGTACAGGTGTTGCGGCGGTAGAACCTCGCACTTCACCAACCCGCCCCCCACGTCTTCCAAGCGCGGGAATCGATCCACGTGGATCTTGGGATGGCCCGCGGTGTAGGGCTTCGTCTTGTTCACGTACGGGTACAGGCTGCATACGTCGTAGTAGTAGATCTTGCTATCCCCCTTCGCCTCGCAGTACGTCTTGGTGCAGTTGGTGCGACCTCCGTAGAAGGCGTCTCTGGGGTTCAGGGGTTCCGGTACCGCAAAGTCCCTTGCGTGGCGCGCGAGGTCCTGGTTGGCCTCCATCGCGGCGTTGAACTCGCACTCCCACATTTCCACCACGGCGTAGCCGGCGGCCTTGATCTCGGCCGTGACCTTCTCGGTGCTCTCTAACCTGGATGTCATGGTTTCGTGTCCCGAGTTGTATATCGCCGCATGGCGATTGTGAAAGCACCGCCTGCAGCCGTGGTAAAAGCAGCCGTGGAAGAAGTACGCGGTTTTTTCGGCCTTTCTGTACCCGTCCACCTTGTGCCCCGCGATTTTGACTTCGCGTCCTCGCATGGCGTGCTGGATGACGATGCCGTTTTGCATCTCTAGCCAAGTTAGCCATATGCATGCGGCGCGAGACTGCCGGTCCGCTAGTCGATACCCGCCCGCTGGCAAGAGCGCAATTTTTTTAAGCGGCATGAAGCGCTTTCTATACACGCACATGCACGCCTGCGCGATGGTGACGCATTCTCTGAACGGGTCTATTCCGTTCTCGTCCAAGAATTCCCTTCTGAATTTGGAAACTCCCTGACTGAGTAGAAATACGTCCATCTTGCAATACGCCGCCATTTCCGCCCTCATGTCGAAGACGTACCCGGAGGACGCCTTTTCTTCGTGCCACTGCTCGAAGGCTTTCCGACCCTCCGCCGACATGCCCTCCGGACAGTAATGCCTTTTGTCGGGAATCGAACCCACGTACTGCTCGTTTTCCTTTGTGTTAAACAGGTACGGGAAATAACCTTTGCATCCCTTCAATCCGAAGGTCTTGGAAAAGCGGGAGAGTGGCATGGGTATGAAGTTGAGCGAGTCTAGAAATGTGACGTCACCGTACCTCATCCTGTAGATCTTGCTCCCGTTCATGATGAGCTCCGGCGCCCAGTCTAAGTGCGCCAGCATGTACTTTAATAAAAACTGCCCGTCGTAAGCTCTGAGGTTATGCGCCACGACGTAGACGTCCCAGGCTTCGAACCTCGCCTGCGCGATGTGCTCGAAAAGCTGCTTCACGGGTTCGTCCATGAACACCCATTCTTTGCAACCGCATTCGGTGCAGTATGCCGTCTTGTGGCGTTCGTCGATGCAGTGCGGGCAGGCTTGGTACAACACGCACAAGTTAGGTACATGCTCGTATGTGTCCTTTTTGCCGGTATATGGAATGTTTTGCGTGCATTCAAAGTCGATAAACATAAACACGTACCGGTTTCTTTTGTTCTTTGCGGCATACGGCTGCATATAGCACATGTGGCTAGAATTCACGTGTGTCTTGCAATGATAGCAGTACTTTCCCCCGCACTCGTGCGCGGTTTTTCTGTGCCTCGCATTCACGAGCTTATTGCAAGACGTGCACACCTTTTCTACATCGCACACCGACAGCGTCTTTGGGTAAAAAACGCCTTTCTTTGCGTGGTTTGCAAAGCATGTCGGTCCCTTAAAATCTCTGTTGCACCCGGCACAGCGTATGTAGGCGTCAAATCGCGCATCGCACTGCTGATGGCATTTAGCACACCTGGCGTCGCACCTGTGAAATTCTTTTTTGTGTGCCGAGGGATGATGACACCGGCGGCAATACCATTTGCATTTAAAGCACTTGTGAAGGTTCGCGATAGCATTAAAGTGCCCGGCGTGGAGCATGACGTCGATGTATTTATCGCATTTCTTATCCGACGCGTACAGCACGTGCTTCCACGTATGATCGCCAAACACCGTCACAGCGTAGCCCTTTAACGCAGAGTCAAAGCGTCTGACGTCATTTATCGTGCAGCTGTCGTGGCCTTGACCGATGCTCGCACACAAGGCTACGGCCTTCGATTTTTGCAGATAGTGGGAGCGCGTCATCGTTCTATAGTTGACGTCGCGATCCACTTTGGCTTTAACTACAACAATGGCTCTTGCTAAACACAAGTTGTCTTTGTTGGCTATTTCGACAATGCCTTTATTGTCCCTACAGGCATCGCAAGGTTGGTGGCACGAACCCGAGACCTCCTTGGTCCACACAAACGTCACATGAAGAGGCCCGCTTAGCAAGAATTGTTGGTTACTTTGCATTACTTTTTCGATGCTTCCAACAATGACATCCGCATTCAATTGCTGTACGCGCCTCACGCTCATGTTGAAGGCTTTGGACGTCTCCTTTTCGTCTGTTATGGATATGCCTAAATATCCGGGTTCGTTTTCTAACAGGTTCTCTTTCGCAAAGTTTAGAATATCGTTAAACAAATGCGATACCCATTGCTCCGGGTTAACATCTCTGGGGACCGGGTTTACGGTAATTTGAGACTCTGTAAAGCCGGAAAAAAGCTTTGGCAGCCTTCTCTGCTTGTGCCCTATAATTTCGAACGTAGGCTGCAAGGTGCCATCGCGACTTCCCCCGGGTTGCGGCTCCATCTTATCGTCCGAATGCACCGATCGCTCTTTCCCTGCAAAGTGCTGCTGCTATTTTGTTTTTATTTTAAACTATTTTTCGTCAAATAGAACGATTTTGTAGAAAAACCCACTATCGCTCCCGTTTCTCACTACGGCCGTTTGCTCTTGGCACCGGGTTTTTATAAGCTCGCTTATCGCAACCGCAATTACAACATGCGCGTCGAGTTAAATGCCTCATTTCGCCACAAAATTGTCAAGTTGTAAAAACGCAGTCATCCTGTCACGATCCGCCACTGCGCGATCCCTACCATAGGCAATAAAGCTGTATTTTACCGCTGACGAACATCCGTTTCTCACGCTCATTTTTCACTTACATCAGCACACGGTCTTTGCGCGCAGTGCTGTGCGTGGGAATGACTGAAGCGAGCAGCGTTGTAACGCTTGCACACCCATTAGTGCAATATTTAAAACTATGAGTGTCGTGTGTAGTGTTTTTGTGTTGTGCCGTGCATACGTGTTATGTAAAATGTGAGAATTAAATAGAATCGGCAGATACTTCCTTTCTAAGGAGTAACACCAACTGTTGAATAAAAATTCTCAAGTGTTACGTTCCTATGACCTCTACCCTCTATCTGTTATAGGTGAGTACGAAAGTTTATTTTCATATCCACTTAATTTTAATCCAGATAAACTTTTCGGGAAATGGTTGCATTGCACATCCGTTATACATCCAAAGGGACGCTATACACTGGCCTTAAAATTCTAAATTCTTTCCATCAACATGGCGAGCAAGAACTGAAAAGCGACATGCCTTTAAAAAAGAATGGCTAAGCATTGTACAATTTGAACCATTTATAACAGATATCTCGGAAATGGCTGACGTCACAAAAAAGTTATTTCAAATAAATTGTGTGTGTTTTTAAAGAGATCTAAATTTTTTGTATTGTATGTTTTTCTCAAACCTTAGCAGTTATACAAGATCATAGAAAATTTCTTCCGAATCAAGAGGACTTCACAGGCTATTTCCACAAAGTTCAAGATATACATTTTATTTTTCATATAAATGTCTTTAATATATGGTGGTGTAATTAAAATCGTCAGAGACAGTTTTAGAAAATAAAACATTTCGGAAAATAGTTCAATGTAAAGGGTAGTTTGGGGTGGAGGGACTTTCTTGAAAATCTCTGTGTCGTATCTTTGGTAGGTACTCAACCTAAATACCAAGTTTAGTATTTATCCGACTTTTCATTTTTGAGTTATGCTGCTCTGACACATACACACAGAACTTTCTAAAAATGTTTTTATTAAGGGGACCTCAAAACAAGTATTTAGTTTTCCAGTGAAATCTCAATATTGAATATTTGGATGCAATGCATACCTCCTCTACCTACTATTTTACGTGGTAGAGAGAGTAGAAATACCAACCTCTTCAGCAATGGTGTTTATTGACGAGAAACGTAGGCGTAAAAGTTAAAAATATAGATCGGTGCACGCTAAAATTTATAAAAAATCTGTATTCCTGGTTTCCTTAAGAAATAAATGCACAATTTGTAACAAGGAAATTTTGATACAGCAACTTAGTTCTTTCGAAATCTTTGGAAAACCGTATCTTTATTTTTTTTTTCGGTACCGAAATTTAACAATTTCTTAAAACAACTTGTAAAATTGTATATAAAAGGTTTTAGAACGAATAGCAAATTACTAAAAGCCCCTAAATCAATATTATTACATGCAGTTGTGAAAAATATTACAGCTATGATTAATAAATTCTGGGATTACGAGAAATTTGTTAATATTAGTTTAAACGTATATAGTTGCAAGAAAAGTGAGTATAGCTAGCTCGAAACTTAGCGTTGTTGTCACAAATAAAGGATATAGAGAAAACTCTGATTTTCATAAAAGTAAGATTAAAACTACTTGCTTAAGGTAAAATGCTTGTCTCATATTAAGAATATTCTCAGATATTCGGAGAATGGCGCGAAAGTTGAGTCTGACGCCTTGTTATTTTTATTCCGTTTTTTCTTCAAGTGGGTTTCTCTATTGTTACATTTGTATAGTCACTGTAACTATTTTTACTTTCTCTACCACGTACATAGCAGATACAGGAGAAATTGCATTGCACTCAAAAATTCCATACTGGGATTTCACCAGAAATACATCTATAGATTTGCACATTTCAACTTATTACATAATTGGCTTGTATTGTGCATAATGTTTCATTTAAATACCCACAAACTGGGCCTGTGATTATTACTTATTGTTTTTATGTGTTTCAGTGGGTGAATAATAATTAGTTTGTTGGTATCGTTATCACAGTACTGTTTCACTTGTGAAATTCCGTTCTCTTTGTATGAAAATGAAAAAAGAAAAGATAAAAGAATGACGAGTTTTAGTGAGAAAGGTCTAAAGCTTTTAAACATTAAAATCAACATGGAAACTTTGTAAATAGACAACGCCACAAAGTAATAATAATAATAATAATAATAATAATAATAATAATAATAATAATACACATAAATTGTGTGCTTTAACGTTCTTGTACAGTTCTTGTACAGTAAGGCTTCGATTCCTACGGTTTAACAGTTGTACAAAAGACATTCACAATGAGACTACTTCACAGCTATTCCCAGAAAATTGAAGTTATACATTTTATTTGTCATGCAGATATCTTAAACATACCGTACCGTAATCAAAAGGGTTAGAGCCATTTTTAAGACAATAAAAATAAGGAACTTTCTTCCACTAAACGGGTAGTTTGCGGTGTGGGAATTTTTTTGAAAATCTACGGTTTTTTATAATTTTTTTATACGCTACTATTTTAGTGTGTGTGTGTGTGCGTGTGTGTGTGTGCGAGTATGTGCCTAGTATCCGTGCGCCACAAGCCAAAACGACGACATTATAGAAAAACTTTATCATTTGCCTACCGGACAGGGACAACCGCGAAAAACCTGAAAAAAGCTTTAAGAGTATTCTAACGCCTACCGATCTGGAAAACGCATGAAAACAAGATAGTACACCTTTTTGCCACTTTCGACCGGCAATGAGAACCCTGCTCCTACGTACGCTAGCGACCAGGTTTTTGGTATAGTTAAATTACGTCTGTGCAAAGGGCGTCTGTACCGCTTTAAAAAACCTAGGTATATCAGTGCGTAGTGATGTTGGTTGATCTTAAAGCTGGTTAAGCATTTTTCAAAAACAGTTTGCTACACGCTACTATCAAATGTGTGTGTGTGTGTGTGTGTGTGTGTGCGAGTATGTGCCTAGTATCCGTGCGCCGACAACGTAAAACTTCATCATTAGCCTACCGGGCAGGGATAACCACTAAAAACCTGAGAAAACCTCGAAAATTAGAAACGGCTTCGTCAACCACTACAGAAAACGCCTACCAACCAGGGAAAACCTATGAAAAAGCAGAAAGAGCTTGCATTCGTTTACCAACTGCGGAAAACACCCAAAAAACTAGTTATTTTTTTAAAAAACGAAAAAACAAAAAGAAAAAAAGGAAAAGACGAATAATATAAGTATGGCAACTGCAACGTGTGTGTGTGTGTGTGTGCGAGTATGTGCCTAGTAACCGTGCGCCGACAAGGTAAAACTTCATCATTTGCCTACCGGGCAGGGACAACCACAAAAAACCTGAGAAAACCTCGAAAATTAGAAACGGCTTCGTCAACCACTACAGAAAACGCCTACCAACCAGGGAAAACCTATGAAAAAGCAGAAAGAGCTTGCATTCGTTTACCAACCGCAGAAAACCCCCCCAAAACTAGTTATTTTTTAAAAAAACGAAAAAACAAAAAGAAAAAAAAGAAAAAAAGGAAAAGACGAATAATATAAGTATGGCAACTGCAACGGGTGTGTGTGTGTGTGTGTGTGTGTGCGCGAGTATGTGCCTAGTATCCGTGCGCCGACAAGGTAAAACTTCATCATTTGCCTACCGGGCAGGGACAACCACTAAAAAAACCTGAGAAAACCTCGAAAATTAGAAACGGCTTCGTCAACCACTACAGAAAACGCCTACCAACCAGGGAAAACCTATGAAAAGCAGAAAGAGCTTGCATTCGTTTACCAACCGCAGAAAACCCCCAAAAACTAGTTATTTTTTAAAAAAAAAGAAAAAAAGGAAAAGACGAATAATATAAGTATGGCAACTGCAACGTGTGTGTGTGTGTGTGCCTATTTAATTTTTATTTTCTTTTGCACTGCACACATTTGTGTTACAATATATGCATTTTCAATTTTGTGAAAACCTTTGAAAAAAGCAGAAACAGCTTGCATTCGTCTACCAGCCAGAGAAAACCCCGAAACACTAGTTATTTAAAATTGCTGATGAATTCTGGATAGGCTTTTGCAAATGTTGTTGGTAGAAAACCTTACCTTTACCATCACCTCCAACATACCCCACTCCCACACCTTTTTTCTTTCCACCAATCATAATCTCTCTTATTCTTACCAATCAACAACTTTCATTTGTTCCTTCCCACCAATAACATCACTTCTTATTCCCACCAAACACAACTTCACACGTCACTTTCTGTTATACTTTTCATCCCTCGTTCGCAATCTTTTCCCTCTTTCAGTCCCAACCTCCGCACAGACAACACCTCACCGCTCCTTAACCTCAACTTTATGCCTCCGCCATCTTATTTAGTTCCCATTTTTACCACCGCGCCTCTCATCTCCCAACCAGATTGCCGGCAAGAACAGATCTCGTTCATTCACACCTCGACGGTTGACTCGACAGCAGCTACTGTGAACACCTACGTCGTACACTTTTTTGACCGCTTTCGACCGGCTATGAGAACCCTGCTCCTACGTACGCTAGCGACCATCACGATGGTCCAGTACCAGGTTTTTGGTATAGTTAAATTACGCCTCTGCAAAGGGTGTCTGTACCGCTTTAAAAAACCTAGGTATATCAGTGCGTAGTGATGTTGGTTGATCTTAAAGCTGGTTAAGCATTTTCAAAAACAGTTTGCTTTTATTTTTTCGCGTCGCGTGAAGCTGCCGCTCTTTTGGTGACGCATCCACACCAGTAACAGGTAAGTACCACACGCATAATTATTTTTCGGACCTGCTTGGCGTAGGAATATATCCTTTCGTGTTTTCGTACTGTAACCTCAAATCTCCTTACCCTCCTCTTGCGTCCGCCATCTTGTTTAGTTCCCACCGCATCTCCTTGTCGCAGACCCTCCGCCATTTTTAGTTCCCACTATTTTAACCTCAAAATCTGCTCTTCTAAGCTCTTGCTACCGCCATATTCTTTTAGTTCCCATTCTCACCACCGCGTCTCCTTGCCCTCCACCTCTTGCGACCGCCATGTTCACCACTAACCTCCAAATTTCCTCGTCCTTAAACCTCTTGTCTCAACCATCTTGTTTAGTTCCCATTTTCGACACCGCATCTCATATCGACCCATCTCTCTATCCACTCAAGAAAACTACCATCCAACGTTCAAAAAACTGCTGATGAGTTCTCGACAGGCTTTTGCAAATCTTGTTGCTAGCAAAACTTACCTTTCGCATCACCTCCAACATACCCCACTCCCACACCTTTTTCTTTCCACCAATCATAATCTCTCTTATTCTTACCAATCAACAACTTTCATTTGTTCCTTTCCACCAATAACATCACTTCTTATTCCCACCAATCACAACTTCAAACGTCACTTTCTGTTATACTTTTTATCCCTCGCTCCCCATCTTTTCCCTCTTTCAGTCCCGACCTCCGCACAGACAACACCTCGCCACCCCGCTCCTCTCCATCACGTGACCTCCATACTCTTTCATCTTCCTTCCTTCATTTTCCACACGAATTAACGAACCAATCAAAATACTCCACGTCACTTACTCTTTTTCATTCACCTTACCCTAATCCTCAATTCTTTTAACTCGTCCGGTATGAACCAATTGCAATAACGATAATCCTCCTGCTCAGGGCGCTATTCAAACTTCCCGCCGCCGCCGCACGCCGCGACACTAGCGACACTAGCGCCCCTAGCGGCAGGATTATCGTTAAGCCAATTGGCTCATCCGGGACTTATACTACTAGCGTCTGACAACATAGGATGTGAACAAGCTACAGCTATAATATCTGATATCATTGGATATGAACAAGCTTCAGCTATAGTGTCTGACATCATTGGATATGAACAAGCTTCAGCTATAGTGTCTGACAACATTGGATATGAACAAGCTTCAGCTATAATATCTGACATCATTGGATATGAACAAGCTACAGCTATAATATCTGACATCATTGGATATGAACAAGCTTCAGCTATAGTGTCTGACATCATTGGATATGAACAAGCTTCAGCTATAGTATCTGACAACATAGGATGTGAAAAGCTTCAATTATAGTGTCTGACAACATAGGCTGTGAACAAGCTTACGCTATAGTGTCTGACAACATAGGCTGTGTACAAGCTACAACTATAGCGTCTGACAACATAGGCTGTGAACAAGCTTCAGCTAAAGTGTCTGACAACATAGGATGTGAACAAGCTTCAGCTATAGTATCTGACAACATAGGATGTGAACAAGCTTCAGCTATAGTGTCTCACAATATTGTATATGAACAAGCTTCAGCTATAATATCTGACAACATTGGATATGAACAACCTTCAGCTATAATATCTCACAACATTGGATATGAACAATCTTCAGCTATAGTGTCTCACATCATTGGATATGAACAAGATTCAGCTATAGTGTCAGACATCATTGGATATGAACAAGTTTCAGCTATAGTGTCTGACATCATTGGATATGAACAAGCTTCAGCTATAGTGTCTGACAACATAGGATGTGAAAAGCTTCAGCTATAGTGTCTGACAACATAGGCTGAGAACAAACTTACGCTATAGTGTCTTAAAACATAGGCTGTGTACAAGCTACAACTATAGTGTCTGACAACATAGGATGTGAACAAGCTTCAGCTATAATATTTGACAACATTGGATATGAACAAGCTTAAGCTATAATATCTGACAACATTAGATATGAACAAGCTTCAGCTATAATATCTGACAACATTGTATATGAACAAGCTTCAGCTATAGTGTCTCACAATATTGTATATGAACAAGCTTCAGCTATAATATCTGACAACATTGGATATGAACAAGCCTCAGCTATAAAATCTGACAATATTGTATATGAACAAGCTTCAGCTATAATATCTGACATCATTGTATATGAACAAGCTTCAGCTATAGTATCTGACAACATTGGATATGAACAACCTTCAGCTATAATATCTAACAACATTGGATATGAACAAGCTTCAGCTATAGTGTCTCACAAGAATGGATATGAACAAGCTTCAGCTATAGTATCTGACAACATTGGATATGAACAAGCTTCAGCTATAATATCTGACTACATTGGATATGAACAAGCTTCAGGTATAGTGTCTGACAACATTCGATATGAACAAGCTTCAGCTATAATATCTGATATCATTGCATATGAACAAGTTTCAGCTATTTTATCTGACAACATTGGATATGAACAAGCTTCAGCTATAATATCTGACATCATTGTATATGACCAAGCTTCAGATTTTGTATCTGATAACATTGGATATGAACAAGCTTCAGCTATAATATCTGACAACATTGGATATGAACAAGCTTCAGCTACAATATCTGACATCATTGTATATGAACAAGCTTCAGCTATAGTGTCTGACATCATTGGATGTGAACAAGCTTCAGCTATAATATCTGACAACATTGTATATGAATGAGCTTCAGCTATAGTGTCTGACATCATTGGATATGAACAAGCTTCAGCTATAATATCTGACAACATTGTATATGAACAAGCTTCAGCTATAGTGTCTGACATCATTGGATATGAACAAGCTTCAGCTATAATATCTGACAACATTGTATATGAACAAGCTTCAGCTATAGTGTCTGACATCATTGGATATGAACAAGCTTCAGCTATAGCGTTTGACAACATAGGATGTAAACAGGCTACAGCTATAATATCTGACATCATTGGATATGAACAAGCTTCAGTTATAGTGTCTGACATCATTGGATATGAACAAGCTTCAGCTACAACATCTGACATCATTGTATATGAACAAGCTTCAGCTATAGTGTCTGACATCATTGGATGTGAACAAGCTTCAGCTATAATATCTGACAACATTGTATATGAATAAGCTTCAGCTATAGTGCCTGACATAATTGGATATGAACAAGCTAAAGCTATAATATCTGACAACATTGTATATGAACAAGCTTCAGCTATAGTGTCTGACATCATTGGATATGAACAAGCTTCAGCTATAATATCTGACAACATTGTATATGAACAAGCTTCAGCTATAGTGTCTGACATCATTGGATATGAACAAGCTTCAGCTATAGCGTTTGACAACATAGGATGTAAACAGGCTACAGCGATAATATCTGACATCATTGGATATGAACAAGCTTCAGCTATAGTGTCTGACATCACTGGATATCAACAAGCTTCAGCTATAGTGTCTGACAACATTGGATATGAACAAGCTTCAGCTATAATATCTGACATCATTGGATATGAACAAGCTACAGCTATAATATCTGACATCATTGGATATGAACAATCTACAGCAATTATATCTGACATCATTTTATATGAACAAGCTTCAGCTATAGTGTCTGACAACATTGGATGTGAACAAGCTTAATCTATAGTGTCTGACAACATAGGATGTGAAAAGCTTCAGCTATAGTGTCTGACAACATAGGCTGTGAACAAGCTTACGCTATAGTGTCTGACAACATAGGCTGTGTACAAGCTACAACTATAGTGTCTGACAACATAGGATGTGAACAAGCTTCGGCTATAGTGTCTGACAACATAGGATGTGAACAGGCTTCAGCTATAGTGTCTCACAATATTGTATATGAACAAGCTTCAGCTATAATATCTGACAACAATGGATATGGACAAGCTTCAGCTATAATATCTGACAACATTGGATATGAACAAGCTTCAGGTATAGTGTCTGACAAACATTCGATATGAACAAGCTTCAGCTATAATATCTGACATCATTGCATATGAACAAGTTTCAGCTATATTATCTGACAACATTGGATATGATCAAGCTTCAGCTATAATATCTGACATCATTGTATATGAACAAGCTTCAGATTTAGTATCTGATAACATTGGATATGAACAAGCTTCAGCTGCAATATCTGACAACATTGGATATGAACAAGCTTCAGCTACAATATCTGACATCATTGTATATGAACAAGCTTCAGCTATAGTGTCTGACATAATTGGATGTGAACAAGCTTCAGCTATAATATCTGACAACATTGTATATGAATGAGCTTCAGCTATAGTGTCTGACATCATTGGATATGAACAAGCTTCAGCTATAATATCTGACAACATTGTATATAAACAAGCTTCAGCTATAGTGTCTGACATAATTGGATATGAACAAGCTTCAGCTATAATATCTGACAACATTGTATATGAACAAGCTTCAGCTATAGTGTCTGACTTCATTGGATATGAACAAGCTTCAGCTATAGCGTTTGACAACATAGGATGTAAACAGGCTACAGCTATAATATCTGACATCATTGAATATGAACAAGCTTCAGTTACAGTGTCTGACATCATTGGATATGAACAAGCTTCAGCTACAACATCTGACATCATTGTATATGAACAAGCTTCAGCTATAGTGTCTGACATCATTGGATGTGAACAAGCTTCAGCTATAATATCTGACAACATTGTATATGAACAAGCTTCAGCTCTAGAGTCTGACATAATTGGATATGAACAAGCTTCAGCTATAATATCTGACAACATTGTATATGAACAAGCTTCAGCTATAGTGTCTGACATCATTGGATATGAACAAGCTTCAGCTATAATATCTGACAACATTGTATATGAACAAGCTTCAGCTATAGTGTCTGACATCATTGGATATGAACAAGCTTCAGCTATAGCGTTTGACAACATAGGATGTAAACAGGCTACAGCGATAATATCTGACATCATTGGATATGAACAAGCTTCAGCTATAGTGTCTGACATCACTAGATATCAACAAGCTTCAGCTATAGTGTCTGACAACATTGGATATGAACAAGCTTCAGCTATAATATCTGACATCATTGGATATGAACAAGCTACAGCTATAATATCTGACATCATTGGATATGAACAATCTACAGCAATTATATCTGACATCATTGGATATGAACAAGCTTCAGCTATAGTGTCTGACAACATTGGATGTGAACAAGCTTCAGCTACAACATCTGACATCATTCTATATGAACAAGCTTCAGCTATAGTGTCTGACATCATTGGATGTGAACAAGCTTCAGCTATAATATCTGACAACATTGTATATGAACAAGCTTCAGCTCTAGTGTCTGACATAATTGGATATGAACAAGCTTCAGCTATAATATCTGACAACATTGTATATGAACAAGCTTCAGCTATAGTGTCTGACATCATTGGATATGAACAAGCTTCAGCTATAATATCTGACAACATTGTATATGAACAAGCTTCAGCTATAGTGTCTGACATCATTGGATATGAACAAGCTTCAGCTATAGCGTTTGACAACATAGGATGTAAACAGGCTACAGCGATAATATCTGACATCATTGGATATGAACAAGCTTCAGCTATAGTGTCTGACATCACTAGATATCAACAAGCTTCAGCTATAGTGTCTGACAACATTGGATATGAACAAGCTTCAGCTATAATATCTGACATCATTGGATATGAACAAGCTACAGCTATAATATCTGACATCATTGGATATGAACAATCTACAGCAATTATATCTGACATCATTGGATATGAACAAGCTTCAGCTATATTGTGTGACAACATTGGATGTGAACAAGCTTAATCTATAGTGTCTGACAACATAGGATGTGAAAAGCTTCAGCTATAGTGTCTGACAACATAGGCTGTGAACAAGCTTACGCTATAGTGTCTGACAACATAGGCTGTGTACAAGCTACAACTATAGTGTCTGACAACATAGGATGTGAACAAGCTTCAGCTATAGTGTCTCACAATATTGTATATGAACAAGCTTCAGCTATAATATCTGACAACAATGGATATGGACAAGCATCAGCTATAATATCTGACAACATTGGATATGAACAAGCTTCAGCAATAGTATCTGAAGACATTGGATATGAACAAGCTTCAACTATAATATCTGACAACATTGGATATGAACAAGCTTCAGCTATAGTATCTGACAACATTGTATATGAACAATCTTCAGCTATAATATCTGACAACATTGTATATGAACAAGTTTCAGCTATAGTATCTGACATCATTGAATATGAACAAGCTTTAGCTATAATATCTGACAACATTGGATATGAACAAGCTTCAGCTATAATATCTGACAACATTGTATATGAACAAGCTTCAGCTATAGTATTTGACATCATTGAAAATGAACAAGCCTCAGCTATAATATCTGACAACATTGGATATGAACAAGCTTCAGCTATAGTATCTGACAACATTGTATATGAACAAGCTTCAGCTATAATATCTGACAACATTGGATATGAACAAGCTTCAGCTATAGTGTCTGACATCATTGGATATGAACAAGCTTCAGCTATAGTGTCTGACAACATTGGATATGAACAAGCTTCAGCTATAATATCTGACATCATTGGATATGAACAAGCTACAGCTATAATATCTGACATCATTGGATATGAACAAGCTTCAGCTATAGTGTCTGACATCATTGGATATGAACAAGCTTCAGCTATAGTTTCTGACAACATAGGATGTGAAAAGCTTCAGTTATAGTGTCTGACAACATAGGCTGTGAACAAGCTTACGCTATAGTGTCTGACAACATAGGCTGTGTAGAAGCTACAACTATAGTGTCTGACAACATAGGCTGTGAACAAGCTTCAGCTAAAGTGTCTGACAACATAGGATGTGAACAAGCTTCAGCTATAGTATCTGACAACATAGGATGTGAACAAGCTTCAGCTATAGTGTCTCACAATATTGTATATGAACAAGCTTCAGCTATAATATCTGACAACATTGGATATGAACAAGCTTCAGCTATAATATCTCACAACATTGGATATGAACAATCTTCAGCTATAGTGTCTCACATCATTGGATATGAACAAGATTCAGCTATAGTGTCAGACATCATTGGATATGAACAAGTTTCAGCTATAGTGTCTGACATCATTGGATATGAACAAGCTTCAGCTATAGTGTCTGACAACATAGGATGTGAAAAGCTTCAGCTATAGTGTCTGACAACATAGGCTGAGAACGAACTTACGCTATAGTGTCTTAAAACATAGGCTGTGTACAAGCTACAACTATAGTGTCTGACAACATAGGATGTGAACAAGCTTCAGCTATAATATTTGACAACATTGGATATGAACAAGCTTAAGCTATAATATCTGACAATATTAGATATGAACAAGCTTCAGCTAAAATATCTGACAACATTGTATATGAACAAGCTTCAGATATAGTGTCTCACAATATTGTATATGAACAAGCTTCAGCTATAATATCTGACAACATTGGATATGAACAAGCCTCAGCTATAAAATCTGACAATATTGTATATGAACAAGCTTCAGCTATAATATCTGACAACATTGGATATGAACAAGCTTCAGCTATAATATCTAACAACATTGGATATGAACAAGCTTAAGCTATAGTGTCTCACAAGAATGGATATGAACAAGCTTCAGCTATAGTATCTGACAACATTGGATATGAACAAGCTTCAGCTATAATATCTGACTACATTGGATATGAACAAGCTTCAGGTATAGTCTCTGACAACATTCGATATGAACAAGCTTCAGCTATAATATCTGACATCATTGCATATGAACAATTTTCAGCTATATTATCTGACAACATTGGATATGATCAAGCTTCAGCTATAATATCTGACATCATTGTATATGAACAAGCTTCAGATTTAGTATCTGATAACATTGGATATGAACAAGCGTCAGCTATAATATCTGACAACATTGGATATGAACAAGCTTCAGCTACAATATCTGACATCATTGTATATGAACAAGCTTCAGCTATAGTGTCTGACATCATTGGATGTGAACAAGCTTCAGCTATAATATCTGACAACATTGTATATTAATGAGCTTCAGCTATAGTGTCTGACATCATTGGATATGAACAAGCTTCAGCTATAATATCTGACAACATTGTATATGAACAAGCTTCAGCTATAGTGTCTGACATCATTGGTAATGAACAAGCTTCAGCTATAATATCTGACAACATTGTATATGAACAAGCTTCAGCTATAGTGTCTGACATCATTGGATATGAACAAGCTTCAGCTATAGCGTTTGACAACATAGGATGTAAAGAGGCTACAGCTATAATATCTGACATCATTGGATATGAACAAGCTTCAGTTATAGTGTCTGACATCATTGGATATGAACAAGCTTCAGCTACAACATCTGACATCATTGTATATGAACAAGCTTCAGCTATAGTGTCTGACATCATTGGATGTGAACAAGCTTCAGCTATAATATCTGACAACATTGTATATGAACAAGCTTCAGCTATAGTGTCTGACATAATTGGATATGAACAAGCTTCAGCTATAATATCTGACAACATTGTATATGAACAAGCTTCAGCTATAGTGTCTGACATCATTGGATATGAACAAGCTTCAGCTATAATATCTGACAACATTGTATATGAACAAGCTTCAGCTATAGTGTCTGACATCATTGGATATGAACAAGCTTCAGCTATGGCGTTTGACAACATAGGATGTAAACAGGCTACAGCGATAATATCTGACATCATTGGATATGAACAAGCTTCAGCTATAGTGTCTGACATCATTGGATATCAACAAGCTTCAGCTATAGTGTCTGACAACATTGGATATGAACAAGCTTCAGCTATAATATCTGACATCATTGGATATGAACAAGCTACAGCTATAATATCTGACATCGTTGGATATGAACAATCTACAGCAATTATATCTGACATCATTGGATATGAACAAGCTTCAGCTATAGTGTCTGACAACATTGGATGTGAAAAAGCTTAATCTATAGTGTCTGACAACATAGGATGTGAAAAGCTTCAGCTATAGTGTCTGACAACATAGGCTGTGAACAAGCTTACGCTATAGTGTCTGACAACATAGGCTGTGTACAAGCTACAACTATAGTGTCTGACAACATAGGATGTGAACAAGCTTCAGCTATAGTGTCTGACAACATAGGATGTTAACAGGCTTCAGCTATAGTGTCTCACAATATTGTATATGAACAAGCTTCAGCTATAATATCTGACAACAATGGATATGGACAAGCTTCAGCTATAATATCTGACAACATTGGATATGAACAAGCTTCAGCAATAGTATCTGAAGCCATTGGATATGAACAAGCTTCAACTATAATATCTGACAACATTGGATATGAACAAGCTTCAGCTATAGTATCTGACAACATTGTATATGAACAAGCTTCAGCTATAATATCTGACAACATTGTATATGAACAAGTTTCAGCTATAGTATCTGACATCATTGAATATGAACAAGCTTTAGCTATAATATCTGACAACATTGGATATGAACAAGCTTCAGCTATAATATCTGACAACATTGTATGTGAACAAGCTTCAGCTATAGTATTTGACATCATTGAAAATGAACAAGCTTTAGCTATAATATCTGACAACATTGGATGTGAGCAAGCTTCAGCTATAATATCTGACAACATTGTATATGAACAAGCTTCAGCTATAGTGTCTGAGATAATTGGATATGAACAAGCTTCAGCTATAATATTTGACAACATTGTATATGAACAAGCTTCAGCTATAGTGTCTGACATCATTGGATATGAACAAGCTTCAGCTATAATATCTGACAACATTGTATATGAACAAGCTTCAGCTATAGTGTCTGACATCATTGGATATGAACAAGCTTCAGCTATAGCGTTTGACAACATAGGATGTAAACAGGCTACAGCGATAATATCTGACATCATTGGATATGAACAAGCTTCAGCTATAGTGTCTGACATCACTGGATATCAACAAGCTTCAGCTATAGTGACTGACAACATTGGATATGAACAAGCTTCAGCTATAATATCTGACATCATTGGATATGAACAAGCTACAGCTATAATATCTGACATCATTGGATATGAACAATCTACAGCAATTATATCTGACATCATTGGATATGAACAAGCTTAATCTATAGTGTCTGACAACATAGGATGTGAAAAGCTTCAGCTATAGTGTCTGACAACATAGGCTGTGAACAAGCTTACGCTATAGTGTCTGACAACATAGGCTGTGTACAAGCTACAACTATAGTGTCTGACAACATAGGATGTGAACAAGCTTCAGCTATAGTGTCTGACAACATAGGATGTGAACAGGCTTCAGCTATAGTGTCTCACAATATTGTATATGAACAAGCTTCAGCTATAATATCTGATAACAATGGATATGGACAAGCATCAGCTATAATATCTGACAACATTGGATATGAACAAGCTTCAGCAATAGTATCTGAAGACATTGGATATGAACAAGCTTCAACTATAATATCTGACAACATTGGATATGAACAAGCTTCAGCTATAGTATCTGACAACATTGTATATGAACAATCTTCAGCTATAATATCTGACAACATTGTATATGAACAAGTTTCAGCTATAGTATCTGACATCATTGAATATGAACAAGCTTTAGCTATAATATCTGACAACATTGGATATGAACAAGCTTCAGCTATAATATCTGACAACATTGTATATGAACAAGCTTCAGCTATAGTATTTGACATCATTGAAAATGAACAAGCCTCAGCTATAATATCTGACAACATTGGATATGAACAAGCTTCAGCTATAGTATCTGACAACATTGTATATGAACAAGCTTCAGCTATAATATCTGACAACATTGGATATGAACAAGCGTCAGCGATAGTGTCTGACATCATTGGATATGAACAAGCTTCAGCTATAGTGTCTGACAACATTGGATATGAACAAGCTTCAGCTATAATATCTGACATCATTGGATATGAACAAGCTACAGCTATAATATCTGACATCATTGGATATGAACAAGCTTCAGCTATAGTGTCTGACATCATTGGATATGAACAAGCTTCAGCTATAGTTTCTGACAACATAGGATGTGAAAAGCTTCAGTTATAGTGTCTGACAACATAGGCTGTGAACAAGCTTACGCTATAGTTTCTGACAACATAGGCTGTGTACAAGCTACAACTATAGTGTCTGACAACATAGGCTGTGAACAAGCTTCAGCTAAAGTGTCTGACAACATAGGATGTGAACAAGCTTCAGCTATAGTATCTGACAACATAGGATGTGAACAAGCTTCAGCTATAGTGTCTCACAATATTGTATATGAACAAGCTTCAGCTATAATATCTGACAACATTGGATATGAACAAGCTTCAGCTATAATATCTCACAACATTGGATATGAACAATCTTCAGCTATAGTGTCTCACATCATTGGATATGAACAAGATTCAGCTATAGTGTCAGACATCATTGGATATGAACAAGTTTCAGCTATAGTGTCTGGCATCATTGGATATGAACAAGATTCAGCTATAGTGTCTGACAACATAGGATGTGAAAAGCTTCAGCTATAGTGTCTGACAACATAGGCTGAGAACAAACTTACGCTATAGTGTCTTAAAACATAGGCTGTGTACAAGCTACAACTATAGTGTCTGACAACATAGGATGTGAACAAGCTTCAGCTATAATATTTGACAACATTGGATATGAACAAGCTTAAGCTATAATATCTGACAACATTAGATATGAACAAGCTTCAGCTATAATATCTGACAACATTGTATATGAACAAGCTTCAGCTATAGTGTCTCACAATATTGTATATGAACAAGCTTCAGCTATAATATCTGACAACATTGGATATGAACAAGCCTCAGCTATAAAATCTGACAATATTGTATATGAACAAGCTTCAGCTATAATATCTGACAACATTGGATATGAACAAGCTTCAGCTATAATATCTGACAACATTGGATATGAACAAGCCTCAGCTATAAAATCTGACAATATTGTATATGAACAAGCTTCAGCTATAATATCTGACAATATTGTATATGAACAAGGTTCAGCTATAATATCTGACAACATTGGATATGAACAAGCTTCAGCTATAATATCTAACAACATTGGATATGAACAAGCTTAAGCTATAGTGTCTCACAAGAATGGATATGAACAAGCTTCAGCTATAGTATCTGACAACATTGGATATGAACAAGCTTCAGCTATAATATCTGACTACATTGGATATGAACAAGCTTCAGGTATAGTCTCTGACAACATTCGATATGAACAAGCTTCAGCTATAATATCTGACATCATTGCATATGAACAAGTTTCAGCTATATTATCTGACAACATTGGATATGATCAAGCTTCAGCTATAATATCTGACATCATTGTATATGAACAAGCTTCAGATTTAGTATCTGATAACATTGGATATGAACAAGCTTCAGCTATAATATCTGACAACATTGGATATGAACAAGCTTCAGCTACAATATCTGACATCATTGTATATGAACAAGCTTCAGCTATAGTGTCTGACATCATTGGATGTGAACAAGCTTCAGCTATAATATCTGACAACATTGTATATGAATGAGCTTCAGCTATAGTGTCTGACATCATTGGATATGAACAAGCTTCAGCTATAATATCTGACAACATTGTATATGAACAAGCTTCAGCTATAGTGTCTGACATCATTGGATATGAACAAGCTTCAGCTATAATATCTGACAACATTGTATATGAACAAGCTTCATCTATAGTGTCTGACATCATTGGATATGAACAAGCTTCAGGTATAGCGTTTGACAACATAGGATGTAAAGAGGCTACAGCTATAATATCTGACATCATTGGATATGAACAAGCTTCAGTTATAGTGTCTGACATCATTGGATATGAACAAGCTTCAGCTACAACATCTGACATCATTGTATATGAACAAGCTTCAGCTATAGTGTCTGACATCATTGGATGTGAACAAGCTTCAGCTATAATATCTGACAACATTGTATATGAACAAGCTTCAGCTATAGTGTCTGACATAATTGGATATGAACAAGCTTCAGCTATAATATCTGACAACATTGTATATGAACAAGCTTCAGCTATAGTGTCTGACATCATTGGATATGAACAAGCTTCAGCTATAATATCTGACAACATTGTATATGAAAAAGCTTCAGCTATAGTGTCTGACATCATTGGATATGAACAAGCTTCAGCTATAGCGTTTGACAACATAGGATGTAAACAGGCTACAGCGATAATATCTGACATCATTGGATATGAACAAGCTTCAGCTATAGTGTCTGACATCATTGGATATCAACAAGCTTCAGCTATAGTGTCTGACAACATTGGATATGAACAAGCTTCAGCTATAATATCTGACATCATTGGATATGAACAAGCTACAGCTATAATATCTGACATCGTTGGATATGAACAATCTACAGCAATTATATCTGACATCATTGGATATGAACAAGCTTCAGCTATAGTGTCTGACAACATTGGATGTGAACAAGCAAATCTATAGTGTCTGACAACATAGGATGTGAAAAGCTTCAGCTATAGTGTCTGACAACATAGGCTGTGAACAAGCTTACGCTATAGTGTCTGACAACATAGGCTGTGTACAAGCTACAACTATAGTGTCTGACAACATAGGATGTGAACAAGCTTCAGCTATAGTGTCTGACAACATAGGATGTGAACAGGCTTCAGCTATAGTGTCTCACAATATTGTATATGAACAAGCTTCAGCTATAATATCTGACAACAATGGATATGGACAAGCTTCAGCTATAATATCTGACAACATTGGATATGAACAAGCTTCAGCAATAGTATCTGAAGACATTGGATATGAACAAGCTTCAACTATAATATCTGACAACATTGGATATGAACAAGCTTCAGCTATAGTATCTGACAACATTGTATATGAACAAGCTTCAGCTTATAATATCTGACAACATTGTATATGAACAAGTTTCAGCTATAGTATCTGACATCATTGAATATGAACAAGCTTTAGCTATAATATCTGACAACATTGGATATGAACAAGCTTCAGCTATAATATCTGACAACATTGTATATGATCAAGCTTCAGCTATAGTATTTGACATCATTGAAAATGAACAAGCCTCAGCTATAATATCTGACAACATTGGATATGAACAAGCTTCAGCTATAATATCTGACAACATTGTATATGAACAAGCTTCAGCTATAGTATCTGACAACATTGTATATGAACAAGCTTTAGCCATAGTGTCTGACATCATTGGATATGAACAAGCTTCAGCTATAGCGTCTGACAACATAGGATGTGAACAAGCTACAGGTATAATATCTGACATCATTGGATATGAACAAGCTCCAGCTATAGTGTCTGACATCATTGGATATGAACAAGCTTCAGCTATAGTGTCTGACATCATTGGATATGAAAAAGCTTCAGCTATAGTGTCTGACAACAGTGGATATGAACAAACTTCAGCTATAATATCTGACATCATTGGATATGAACAAGCTTCAGCTATAGTGTCTGACATCATTGATATGTACAAGCTTCAGCTATAGTGTCTGACAACATAGGATGTGAAAAGCTTCAGCTATAGTGTCTGACAACATAGGATGTGAAAAGCTTCAGCTATAGTGTCTGACAACATAGGCTGTGAAGAAGCTTACGCTATAGTGTCTGACAACATAGTCTGTGTACAAGCAACAACTATAGTGTCTGACAACATAGGATGTGAAAAGCTTCAGCTATAGTGTCTGACAACGTAGGATGTGAAAAGCTTCAGCTATAGTGTCTGGCAACATAGGCTGTGTACAAGCTAATCTATAGTGTCTGACAACATATAATGTGAACAAGCTTCAGCTATAGTGTCTGACAACATAGGATGTGAACAAGCTTCAGCTATAGTGTCTCACAATATTGTATATGAACAAGCTTGAGCTATAATATCTCACAGCTTTGGATATGAACAAGCTTCAGGTATAGTGTCTGACATCATTGGATATGAACAAGATTCAGCTATAGTGTCTGACATCATTGGATATGAACAAGCCTCAGCTATAGTGTCTGACATCATTGGATATGAACAAGCTTCAGCTATAGTGTCTGACAACATAGGATGTGAAAAGTTCAGCTATAGTGTCTGACAACATAGGTTGTGAAGAAGCTTACGCTATAGTGTCTGACAACATAGTCTGTGTACAAGCAACAACTATAGTGTCTGACAACATAGGATGTGAGCAAGCTTCAGCTATAATATCTGACAAGATTGGATATGAACACGCTTCAGCTATAATATCTGACAACGGTGGATATAAACAAGCTTCAGCTATAATATCTGACAACATTTTATATGAACAAGCTTCAGCTATAGTGTCTCACAATATTGTATATGAACCAGCTTCAGCTATAATATCTGACAACATTGGATATGAACAAGCCTCAGCTATAATATCTGACAACATTGTATATGAACAAGCTTCAGCTATAACATCTGACATCATTGTATAGGAACAAGCTTCAGCTATAATATCTGACATCATTGTATATGAACAAGCTTCATCTATAGTATCTGACAACATTGGATATGAACCAGCTTCAGCTAAAATATCTGACAACATTGGATATGAACAAGATTCAGCTATAATATCTGACAACATTGTATATGAACAAGCTTCAGCTATAGTGTCTGACATCATTGGATATGAACAAGCTTCAGCTATAATATCTGACAACATTGTTTATGAACAAGCTTCAGCTATAGTGTCTGACATCATTGGATATGAACAAGCTTCAGCTATACCGTCCGACAACATAGGATGTGAACAAGCTGCAGCTATAATATCTGAAATCATTGGATATGAACAAGCTTCAGCTATAGTGTCTGACAACATTGGATATGAACAAGCTTCAGTTATAATATCTCACATCATTGGATATGAGCAAGCTACAGCTATAATATCTGTCCTGATTGGATACGAACAAGCTTCAGCTATAATGTCTGACAACATAGGATATGAACAAGCTTCAGCTATAGTGTCTGACAACATAGGATGTGAACATGCTTCAGCTATAGTGTCTCACAATATTGTATATGAACAAGCTTCAGCTATAATATCCGACAACATTGGATATGAAGAAGCTTCAGCTATAATATCTGACAACATTGGATATGAACAAGCTTCAGCTATAGTATTTGACAACATTGGTAATGAACATGCTTCAGCTATAATATCTGACAACATTGGATATGAACAAGCTTCAGCTATAGTATCTGACAACATTGTATATGAACAAGCTTCAGCTATAGTGTCTGACATAAATGGATATGAACAAGCTTCAGCTATAATATTTGACAACATTGTATATAAACAAGCTTCAGCTATAGTGTCTGACATCATTGGATATGAACAAGCTTCAGCTATAATATCTGACAACATTGTATATGAACAAGCTTCAGCTATAGTGTCTGACATCATTGGATATGAACAAGCTTCAGCTATAGCGTTTGACAACATAGGATGTAAACAGGCTACAGCGATAATATCTGACATCATTGGATATGAACAAGCTTCAGCTATAGTGTCTGACATCACTGGATATCAACAAGCTTCAGCTATAGTGACTGACAACATTGGATATGAACAAGCTTCAGCTATAATATCTGACATCATCGGATATGAACAAGCTACAGCTATAATATCTGACATCATTGGATATGAACAATCTACAGCAATTATATCTGACATCATTGGATATGAACAAGCTTCAGCTATAGTGTCTGACAACATTGGATGTGAACAAGCTTAATCTATAGTGTCTGACAACATAGGATGTGAAAAGCTTCAGCTATAGTGTCTGACAACATAGGCTGTGAACAAGCTTACGCTATAGTGTCTGACAACATAGGCTGTGTACAAGCTACAACTATAGTGTCTGACAACATAGGATGTGAACAAGCTTCAGCTATAGTGTCTGACAACATAGGATGTGAACAGGCTTCAGCTATAGTGTCTCACAATATTGTATATGAACAAGCTTCAGCTTAAATATCTGATAACAATGGATATGGACAAGCATCAGCTATAATATCTGACAACATTGGATATGAACAAGCTTCAGCAATAGTATCTGAAGACATTGGATATGAACAAGCTTCAACTATAATATCTGACAACATTGGATATGAACAAGCTTCAGCTATAGTATCTGACAACATTGTATATGAACAATCTTCAGCTATAATATCTGACAACATTGTATATGAACAAGTTTCAGCTATAGTATCTGACATCATTGAATATGAACAAGCTTTAGCTATAATATCTGACATCATTGAAAATGAACAAGCCTCAGCTATAATATCTGACAACATTGGATATGAACAAGCTTCAGCTATAGTATCTGACAACATTGTATATGAACAAGCTTCAGCTATAATATCTGACAACATTGGATATGAACAAGCGTCAGCTATAGTGTCTGACATCATTGGATATGAACAAGCTTCAGCTATAGTGTCTGACAACATTGTATATGAACAAGCTTCAGCTATAGTGTCTCACAATATTGTATATGAACAAGCTTCAGCTATAATATCTGACAACATTGGATATGAACAAGCCTCAGCTATAAAATCTGACAATATTGTATATGAACAAGCTTCAGCTATAATATCTGACAACATTGGATATGAACAAGCTTCAGCTATAATATCTGACAACATTGGATATGAACAAGCCTCAGCTATAAAATCTGACAATATTGTATATGAACAAGCTTCAGCTATAATATCTGACAATATTGTATATGAACAAGGTTCAGCTATAATATCTGACAACATTGGATATGAACAAGCTTCAGCTATAATATCTAACAACATTGGATATGAACAAGCTTAAGCTATAGTGTCTCACAAGAATGGATATGAACAAGCTTCAGCTATAGTATCTGACAACATTGGATATGAACAAGCTTCAGCTATAATATCTGACTACATTGGATATGAACAAGCTTCAGGTATAGTCTCTGACAACATTCGATATGAACAAGCTTCAGCTATAATATCTGACATCATTGCATATGAACAAGTTTCAGCTATATTATCTGACAACATTGGATATGATCAAGCTTCAGCTATAATATCTGACATCATTGTATATGAACAAGCTTCAGATTTAGTATCTGATAACATTGGATATGAACAAGCTTCAGCTATAATATCTGACAACATTGGATATGAACAAGCTTCAGCTACAATATCTGACATCATTGTATATGAACAAGCTTCAGCTATAGTGTCTGACATCATTGGATGTGAACAAGCTTCAGCTATAATATCTGACAACATTGTATATGAATGAGCTTCAGCTATAGTGTCTGACATCATTGGATATGAACAAGCTTCAGCTATAATATCTGACAACATTGTATATGAACAAGCTTCAGCTATAGTGTCTGACATCATTGGATATGAACAAGCTTCAGCTATAATATCTGACAACATTGTATATGAACAAGCTTCATCTATAGTGTCTGACATCATTGGATATGAACAAGCTTCAGGTATAGCGTTTGACAACATAGGATGTAAAGAGGCTACAGCTATAATATCTGACATCATTGGATATGAACAAGCTTCAGTTATAGTGTCTGACATCATTGGATATGAACAAGCTTCAGCTACAACATCTGACATCATTGTATATGAACAAGCTTCAGCTATAGTGTCTGACATCATTGGATGTGAACAAGCTTCAGCTATAATATCTGACAACATTGTATATGAACAAGCTTCAGCTATAGTGTCTGACATAATTGGATATGAACAAGCTTCAGCTATAATATCTGACAACATTGTATATGAACAAGCTTCAGCTATAGTGTCTGACATCATTGGATATGAACAAGCTTCAGCTATAATATCTGACAACATTGTATATGAAAAAGCTTCAGCTATAGTGTCTGACATCATTGGATATGAACAAGCTTCAGCTATAGCGTTTGACAACATAGGATGTAAACAGGCTACAGCGATAATATCTGACATCATTGGATATGAACAAGCTTCAGCTATAGTGTCTGACATCATTGGATATCAACAAGCTTCAGCTATAGTGTCTGACAACATTGGATATGAACAAGCTTCAGCTATAATATCTGACATCATTGGATATGAACAAGCTACAGCTATAATATCTGACATCGTTGGATATGAACAATCTACAGCAATTATATCTGACATCATTGGATATGAACAAGCTTCAGCTATAGTGTCTGACAACATTGGATGTGAACAAGCAAATCTATAGTGTCTGACAACATAGGATGTGAAAAGCTTCAGCTATAGTGTCTGACAACATAGGCTGTGAACAAGCTTACGCTATAGTGTCTGACAACATAGGCTGTGTACAAGCTACAACTATAGTGTCTGACAACATAGGATGTGAACAAGCTTCAGCTATAGTGTCTGACAACATAGGATGTGAACAGGCTTCAGCTATAGTGTCTCACAATATTGTATATGAACAAGCTTCAGCTATAATATCTGACAACAATGGATATGGACAAGCTTCAGCTATAATATCTGACAACATTGGATATGAACAAGCTTCAGCAATAGTATCTGAAGACATTGGATATGAACAAGCTTCAACTATAATATCTGACAACATTGGATATGAACAAGCTTCAGCTATAGTATCTGACAACATTGTATATGAACAAGCTTCAGCTTATAATATCTGACAACATTGTATATGAACAAGTTTCAGCTATAGTATCTGACATCATTGAATATGAACAAGCTTTAGCTATAATATCTGACAACATTGGATATGAACAAGCTTCAGCTATAATATCTGACAACATTGTATATGATCAAGCTTCAGCTATAGTATTTGACATCATTGAAAATGAACAAGCCTCAGCTATAATATCTGACAACATTGGATATGAACAAGCTTCAGCTATAATATCTGACAACATTGTATATGAACAAGCTTCAGCTATAGTATCTGACAACATTGTATATGAACAAGCTTTAGCCATAGTGTCTGACATCATTGGATATGAACAAGCTTCAGCTATAGCGTCTGACAACATAGGATGTGAACAAGCTACAGGTATAATATCTGACATCATTGGATATGAACAAGCTCCAGCTATAGTGTCTGACATCATTGGATATGAACAAGCTTCAGCTATAGTGTCTGACATCATTGGATATGAAAAAGCTTCAGCTATAGTGTCTGACAACATTGGATATGAACAAACTTCAGCTATAATATCTGACATCATTGGATATGAACAAGCTTCAGCTATAGTGTCTGACATCATTGATATGTACAAGCTTCAGCTATAGTGTCTGACAACATAGGATGTGAAAAGCTTCAGCTATAGTGTCTGACAACATAGGATGTGAAAAGCTTCAGCTATAGTGTCTGACAACATAGGCTGTGAAGAAGCTTACGCTATAGTGTCTGACAACATAGTCTGTGTACAAGCAACAACTATAGTGTCTGACAACATAGGATGTGAAAAGCTTCAGCTATAGTGTCTGACAACGTAGGATGTGAAAAGCTTCAGCTATAGTGTCTGGCAACATAGGCTGTGTACAAGCTAATCTATAGTGTCTGACAACATATAATGTGAACAAGCTTCAGCTATAGTGTCTGACAACATAGGATGTGAACAAGCTTCAGCTATAGTGTCTCACAATATTGTATATGAACAAGCTTGAGCTATAATATCTCACAGCTTTGGATATGAACAAGCTTCAGGTATAGTGTCTGACATCATTGGATATGAACAAGATTCAGCTATAGTGTCTGACATCATTGGATATGAACAAGCCTCAGCTATAGTGTCTGACATCATTGGATATGAACAAGCTTCAGCTATAGTGTCTGACAACATAGGATGTGAAAAGTTCAGCTATAGTGTCTGACAACATAGGTTGTGAAGAAGCTTACGCTATAGTGTCTGACAACATAGTCTGTGTACAAGCAACAACTATAGTGTCTGACAACATAGGATGTGAGCAAGCTTCAGCTATAATATCTGACAAGATTGGATATGAACACGCTTCAGCTATAATATCTGACAACGGTGGATATAAACAAGCTTCAGCTATAATATCTGACAACATTTTATATGAACAAGCTTCAGCTATAGTGTCTCACAATATTGTATATGAACCAGCTTCAGCTATAATATCTGACAACATTGGATATGAACAAGCCTCAGCTATAATATCTGACAACATTGTATATGAACAAGCTTCAGCTATAACATCTGACATCATTGTATAGGAACAAGCTTCAGCTATAATATCTGACATCATTGTATATGAACAAGCTTCATCTATAGTATCTGACAACATTGGATATGAACCAGCTTCAGCTAAAATATCTGACAACATTGGATATGAACAAGATTCAGCTATAATATCTGACAACATTGTATATGAACAAGCTTCAGCTATAGTGTCTGACATCATTGGATATGAACAAGCTTCAGCTATAATATCTGACAACATTGTTTATGAACAAGCTTCAGCTATAGTGTCTGACATCATTGGATATGAACAAGCTTCAGCTATACCGTCCGACAACATAGGATGTGAACAAGCTGCAGCTATAATATCTGAAATCATTGGATATGAACAAGCTTCAGCTATAGTGTCTGACAACATTGGATATGAACAAGCTTCAGTTATAATATCTCACATCATTGGATATGAGCAAGCTACAGCTATAATATCTGTCCTGATTGGATACGAACAAGCTTCAGCTATAATGTCTGACAACATAGGATATGAACAAGCTTCAGCTATAGTGTCTGACAACATAGGATGTGAACATGCTTCAGCTATAGTGTCTCACAATATTGTATATGAACAAGCTTCAGCTATAATATCCGACAACATTGGATATGAAGAAGCTTCAGCTATAATATCTGACAACATTGGATATGAACAAGCTTCAGCTATAGTATTTGACAACATTGGTAATGAACATGCTTCAGCTATAATATCTGACAACATTGGATATGAACAAGCTTCAGCTATAGTATCTGACAACATTGTATATGAACAAGCTTCAGCTATAGTGTCTGACATAAATGGATATGAACAAGCTTCAGGTATAATATTTGACAACATTGTATATAAACAAGCTTCAGCTATAGTGTCTGACATCATTGGATATGAACAAGCTTCAGCTATAATATCTGACAACATTGTATATGAACAAGCTTCAGCTATAGTGTCTGACATCATTGGATATGAACAAGCTTCAGCTATAGCGTTTGACAACATAGGATGTAAACAGGCTACAGCGATAATATCTGACATCATTGGATATGAACAAGCTTCAGCTATAGTGTCTGACATCACTGGATATCAACAAGCTTCAGCTATAGTGACTGACAACATTGGATATGAACAAGCTTCAGCTATAATATCTGACATCATCGGATATGAACAAGCTACAGCTATAATATCTGACATCATTGGATATGAACAATCTACAGCAATTATATCTGACATCATTGGATATGAACAAGCTTCAGCTATAGTGTCTGACAACATTGGATGTGAACAAGCTTAATCTATAGTGTCTGACAACATAGGATGTGAAAAGCTTCAGCTATAGTGTCTGACAACATAGGCTGTGAACAAGCTTACGCTATAGTGTCTGACAACATAGGCTGTGTACAAGCTACAACTATAGTGTCTGACAACATAGGATGTGAACAAGCTTCAGCTATAGTGTCTGACAACATAGGATGTGAACAGGCTTCAGCTATAGTGTCTCACAATATTGTATATGAACAAGCTTCAGCTTAAATATCTGATAACAATGGATATGGACAAGCATCAGCTATAATATCTGACAACATTGGATATGAACAAGCTTCAGCAATAGTATCTGAAGACATTGGATATGAACAAGCTTCAACTATAATATCTGACAACATTGGATATGAACAAGCTTCAGCTATAGTATCTGACAACATTGTATATGAACAATCTTCAGCTATAATATCTGACAACATTGTATATGAACAAGTTTCAGCTATAGTATCTGACATCATTGAATATGAACAAGCTTTAGCTATAATATCTGACATCATTGAAAATGAACAAGCCTCAGCTATAATATCTGACAACATTGGATATGAACAAGCTTCAGGTATAGTATCTGACAACATTGTATATGAACAAGCTTCAGCTATAATATCTGACAACATTGGATATGAACAAGCGTCAGCTATAGTGTCTGACATCATTGGATATGAACAAGCTTCAGCTATAGTGTCTGACAACATTGGATATGAACAAGCTTCAGCTATAATATCTGACATCATTGGATATGAACAAGCTACAGGTATAATATCTGACATCATTGGATATGAACAAGCTTCAGCTATAGTGTCTGACATCATTGGATATGAACAAGCTTCAGCTATAGTTTCTGACAACATAGGATGTGAAAAGCTTCAGTTATAGTGTCTGACAACATAGGCTGTGAACAAGCTTACGCTATAGTGTCTGACAACATAGGCTGTGTACAAGCTACAACTATAGTGTCTGACAACATAGGCTGTGAACAAGCTTCAGCTAAAGTGTCTGACAACATAGGATGTGAACAAGCTTCAGCTATAGTATCTGACAACATAGGATGTGAACAAGCTTCAGCTATAGTGTCTCACAATATTGTATATGAACAAGCTTCAGCTATAATATCTGACAACATTGGATATGAACAAGCTTCAGCTATAATATCTCACAACATTGGATATGAACAATCTTCAGCTATAGTGTCTCACATCATTGGATATGAACAAGATTCAGCTATAGTGTCAGACATCATTGGATATGAACAAGTTTCAGCTATAGTGTCTGACATCATTGGATATGAACAAGCTTCAGCTATAGTGTCTGACAACATAGGATGTGAAAAGCTTCAGCTATAGTGTCTGACAACATAGGCTGAGAACAAACTTACGCTATAGTGTCTTAAAACATAGGCTGTGTACAAGCTACAACTATAGTGTCTGACAACATAGGATGTGAACAAGCTTCAGCTATAATATTTGACAACATTGGATATGAACAAGCTTAAGCTATAATATCTGACAACATTAGATATGAACAAGCTTCAGCTATAATATCTGACAACATTGTATATGAACAAGCTTCAGCTATAGTGTCTCACAATATTGTATATGAACAAGCTTCAGCTATAATATCTGACAACATTGGATATGAACAAGCCTCAGCTATAAAATCTGACAATATTGTATATGAACAAGCTTCAGCTATAATATCTGACAACATTGGATATGAACAAGCTTCAGCTATAATATCCAACAACATTGGATATGAACAAGCTTAAGCTATAGTGTCTCACAAGAATGGATATGAACAAGCTTCAGCTATAGTATCTGACAACATTGGATATGAACAAGCTTCAGCTATAATATCTGACTACATTGGATATGAACAAGCTTCAGGTATAGTCTCTGACAACATTCGATATGAACAAGCTTCAGCTATAATATCTGACATCATTGCATATGAACAAGTTTCAGCTATATTATCTGACAACATTGGTTATGATCAAGCTTCAGCTATAATATCTGACATCATTGTATATGAACAAGCTTCAGATTTAGTATCTGATAACATTGGATATGAACAAGCTTCAGCTATAATATCTGACAACATTGGATATGAACAAGCTTCAGCTACAATATCTGACATCATTGTATATGAACAAGCTTCAGCTATAGTGTCTGACATCATTGGATGTGAACAAGCTTCAGCTATAATATCTGACAACATTGTATATGAATGAGCTTCAGCTATAGTGTCTGACATCATTGGATATGAACAAGCTTCAGCTATAATATCTGACAACATTGTATATGAACAAGCTTCAGCTATAGTGTCTGACATCATTGGATATGAACAAGCTTCAGCTATAATATCTGACAACATTGTATATTAACAAGCTTCAGCTATAGTGTCTGACATCATTGGATATGAACAAGCTTCAGCTATATCGTTTGACAACATAGGATGTAAAGAGGCTACAGCTATAATATCTGACATCATTGGATATGAACAAGCTTCAGTTATAGTGTCTGACATCATTGGATATGAACAAGCTTCAGCTACAACATCTGACATCATTGTATATGAACAAGCTTCAGCTATAGTGTCTGACATCATTGGATGTGAACAAGCTTCAGCTATAATATCTGACAACATTGTATATGAACAAGCTTCAGCTATAGTGTCTGACATAATTGGATATGAACAAGCTTCAGCTATAATATCTGACAACATTGTATATGAACAAGCTTCAGCTATAGTGTCTGACATCATTGGATATGAACAAGCTTCAGCTATAATATCTGACAACATTGTATATGAACAAGCTTCAGCTATAGTGTCTGACATCATTGGATATGAACAAGCTTCAGCTATAGCGTTTGACAACATAGGATGTAAACAGGCTACAGCGATAATATCTGACATCATTGGATATGAACAAGCTTCAGCTATAGTGTCTGACATCATTGGATATCAACAAGCTTCAGCTATAGTGTCTGACAACATTGGATATGAACAAGCTTCAGCTATAATATCTGACATCATTGGATATGAACAAGCTACAGCTATAATATCTGACATCGTTGGATATGAACAATCTACAGCAATTATATCTGACATCATTGGATATGAACAAGCTTCAGCTATAGCGTCTGACAACATTGGATGTGAACAAGCAAATCTATAGTGTCTGACAACATAGGATGTGAAAAGCTTCAGCTATAGTGTCTGACAACATAGGCTGTGAACAAGCTTACGCTATAGTGTCTGACAACATAGGCTGTGTACAAGCTCCAACTATAGTGTCTGACAACATAGGATGTGAACAAGCTTCAGCTATAGTGTCTGACAACATAGGATGTGAACAGGCTTCAGCTATAGTGTCTCACAATATTGTATATGAACAAGCTTCAGCTATAATATCTGACAACAATGGATATGGACAAGCTTCAGCTATAATATCTGACAACATTGGATATGAACAAGCTTCAGCAATAGTATCTGAAGACATTGGATATGAACAAGCTTCAACTATAATATCTGACAACATTGGATATGAACAAGCTTCAGCTATAGTATCTGACAACATTGTATATGAACAAGCTTCAGCTTATAATATCTGACAACATTGTATATGAACAAGTTTCAGCTATAGTATCTGACATCATTGAATATGAACAAGCTTTAGCTATAATATCTGACAACATTGGATATGAACAAGCTTCAGCTATAATATCTGACAACATTGTATATGAACAAGCTTCAGCTATAGTATTTGACATCATTGAAAATGAACAAGCCTCAGCTATAATATCTGACAACATTGGATATGAACAAGCTTCAGCTATAATATCTGACAACATTGTATATGAACAAGCTTCAGCTATAGTATCTGACAACATTGTATATGAACAAGCTTTAGCTATAGTGTCTGACATCATTGGATATGAACAAGCTTCAGCTATAGCGTCTGACAACATAGGATGTGAACAAGCTACAGGTATAATATCTGACATCATTGGATATGAACAAGCTTCAGCTATAGTGTCTGACATCATTGGATATAAACAAGCTTCAGCTATAGTGTCTGAAATCATTGGATATGAAAAAGCTTCAGCTATAGTGTCTGACAACATTGGATATGAACAAACTTCAGCTATAATATCTGACATCATTGGATATGAACAAGCTTCAGCTATAGTGTCTGACATCATTGATATGTACAAGCTTCAGCTATAGTGTCTGACAACATAGGATGTGAAAAGCTTTAGCTATAGTGTCTGACAACATAGGATGTGAAAAGCTTCAGCTATAGTGTCTGACAACATAGGCTGTGAAGAAGCTTACGCTATAGTGTCTGACAACATAGTCTGTGTACAAGCAACAACTATAGTGTCTGACAACATAGGATGTGAAAAGCTTCAGCTATAGTGTCTGACAACGTAGGATGTGAAAAGCTTCAGCTATAGTGTCTGACAACATAGGCTGTGTACAAGCTAAACTATAGTGTCTGACAACATATAATGTGAACAAGCTTCAGCTATAGTGTCTGACAACATAGGATGTGAACAAGCTTCAGCTATAGTGTCTCACAATATTGTATATGAACAAGCTTGAGCTATAATATCTCACAGCTTTGGATATGAACAAGCTTCAGCTATAGTGTCTGACATCATTGGATATGAACAAGATTCAGCTATAGTGTCTGACATCATTGGATATGAACAAGCCTCAGCTATAGTGTCTGACATCATTGGATATGAACAAGCTTCAGCTATAGTGTCTGACAACATAGGATGTGAAAAGTTCAGCTATAGTGTCTGACAACATAGGTTGTGAAGAAGCTTACGCTATAGTGTCTGACAACATAGTCTGTGTACAAGCAACAACTATAGTGTCTGACAACATAGGATGTGAGCAAGCTTCAGCTATAATATCTGACAAGATTGGATATGAACACGCTTCAGCTATAATATCTGACAACGGTGGATATAAACAAGCTTCAGCTATAATATCTGACAACATTTTATATGAACAAGCTTCAGCTATAGTGTCTCACAATATTGTATATGAACCAGCTTCAGCTATAATATCTGACAACATTGGATATGAACAAGCCTCAGCTATAATATCTGACAACATTGTATATGAACAAGCTTCAGCTATAACATCTGACATCATTGTATAGGAACAAGCTTCAGCTATAATATCTGACATCATTGTATATGAACAAGCTTCATCTATAGTATCTGACAACATTGGATATGAACCAGCTTCAGCTATAATATCTGACAACATTGGATATGAACAAGATTCAGCTATAATATCTGAAAACATTGTATATGAACAAGCTTCAGCTATAGTGTCTGACAACATAGGATGTGAACAAGCTGCAGCTATAATATCTGAAATCATTGGATATGAACAAGCTTCAGCTATAGTGTCTGACATCATTGGATATGAACAAGCTTCAGCTATAGTGTCTGACAACATTGGATATGAACAAGCTTCAGTTATAATATCTCACATCATTGGATATGAACAAGCTTCAGCTATAGTGTCTGACATCATTGGATATGAACAAGCTTCAGCTATAATATCTGACAACATTGTTTATGAACAAGCTTCAGCTATAGTGTCTGACATCATTGGATATGAACAAGCTTCAGCTATAGTGTCTCACAATATTGTATATGAACAAGCTTCAGCTATAATATCCGACAACATTGGATATGAAGAAGCTTCAGCTATAATATCTGACAACATTGGATATGAACAAGCTTCAGCTATAGTATTTGACAACATTGGTAATGAACAAGCTTCAGCTATAATATCTGACAACGTTGGATATGAACAAGCTTCAGCTATAGTATCTGACAACATTGTATATGAACAAGCTTCAGCTATAATATCTGACAACATTGTATATGAACAAGCTTCAGCTATAGTGTCTGACAACATTGGATATGAACAAGCTTCAGCTATAATATCTGACAACATTGTATATGAACAAGCTTCAGCTATAATATCTGACAACATTGTATATGAACAAGCTTCAGCTATAGTATATGACAACATTGGATATGAACAAGCTTCAACTAGAATATCTGACAACATTGGATATGAACAAATTTCAGCTATTGTATCTGACAACATTGTATATGAACAAGCTTTAGTTATAGTGTCTGACATCATTGGATATGAACAAGCTTCAGCTATAGCGTCTGACAACATAGGATGTGAACAAGCTACAACTATAGTATCTGACATCATTGGATATGAACAAGCTTCAGCTATAGCGTCTGACATCATTGGATATGAACAAGCTTCAGCTATAGTGTCTGAGAACATTGGATATGAACAAGCTTCAGCTATAATATCTGACATCATTGGATATGAACAAGCTACAGCTATAATATCTGACATCATTGGATATGAACAAGCTACAGCTATAATATCTGACATCATTGGATATGAACAAGCTTCAGCTATAGTGTCTGACTACATTGGATATGAACAAGCTTCAGCCCTAGTTTCTGACAACATAGGATGTGAAAAGCTTCAGTTATAGTGTCTGACAACATAGGCTGTGAACAAGCTTACGCTATAGTGTCTGACAACATAGGCTGTGTACAAGCTACAACTATAGTGTCTGAGAACATAGGATGTGAACAAGCTTCAGCTATAGTGTCTCACAATATTGTATATGAACAAGCTTCAGCTATAATATCTGACAACATTGGATATGAACAAGCTTCAGCTATAATATCTCACAACATTGGATATGAACAAGCTTCAGCTATAGTGTCTCACATCATTGGATATGAACAAGATTCAGGTATAGTGTCTTACAATATTGTACATGAACAAGCTTCAGCTATAATATCTGACAACATTAGATATGAACAAGCCTCAGCTTTAAATCTGACAATATTGTATATGAACAAGCTTCAGCTCTAATATCTGACATAATTGTATATGAACAAGCTTCAGCTATAATATCTGACATCATTGCATATGAACAAGCTTCAGCTATAGTATCTGACAGCATTGGATATGAACAAGCTTCAGCTATAATATATGACAACATTGGATATGAACAAGCATCAGCTATAGTGTCTCACAAGAATGGATATGAACAAGCTTCAGCTATAGTATCTGACAACATTGGATATGAACAAGCTTCAGCTATAATATCTGACAACATTGGAATTGAACAAGCTTCAGGTATAGTGTCTGACAACATTGGATATGAAAAAGCTTCAGCTATGATATCTGACATCATTGTATATGAACAAGCTTTCGCCATAGTATATGACAACATTGGATATGAACAAGCTTCAGCTATAATATCTGACATCATTGTATATGAACAAGCTTTAGCTATAGTGTCTAACAACATTGTATATGAACAAGCTTCAGCTATAGTGTCTAACAAAATTGGATATGAACAAGCTTCAGCTATAATATCTGACATCATTTTATATGAACAAGCTTCAGATTTAGTATCTGAGAACATTGGATATGAAAAAGCTTCAGCTATAATATCTGACAACATTGGATATGAACAAGCTTCAGCTAGAATATCTAACATCATTGTATATGAACAAGCTTCGGCTAAAGTGTCTGACATCATTGGATATGAACAAGCTTCAGCTATAATATCTGACAACATTGTATATGAACAAGGTTCAGCTATAATGTCTGACACCATTGGATATGAACAAGCTTCAGCTATAATATATGACAACATTGTATGTGAACAAGCTTCAGCTATAGAATCTGACATCATTGGATATGAACAAGCTTCAGCTATAATATCTGACAACATTGTATATGAACAAGCTTCAGCTATAGTGTCTGACATCATTGGATATGAACAAGCTTCAGCTATAATATCTGACATCATTGGATATGAACAAGCTACAGCTATAATATCTGACATCATTGGATATGAACAAGGTACAGCTATAATATCTAACATCATTGGATATGAACAAGCCTCAGATATAGTGTCTGACAACATTGGATATGAACAAGCTTCAGCTATAGTGTCTGACAACATTGGATATGAACAAGCTTCAGCTATAGTGTCTGACAACATAGGATGTGAAATGCTTCAGCTATAGTGTCTGAGAACATAGGCTGTGAACAAGCTTAAGCTATAGTGTCTGACAACATAGGCCGTGTACAAGCTACAACTATAGTGTCTGACAACATAGGATGTGAACAAGCTTCAGCTATAGTGTCTGACAACATAGGATGTGAACAGGCTTCAGCTATAGTGTCTCACAATATTGTATATGAACAAGCTTCAGCTATATTATCTGACAACAATGGATATGGACAAGCTTCAGCTATAATATCTGACAACATTGGATATGAACAAGCTTCAGCAATAGTATCTGAAGACATTGGATATGAACAAGCTTCAGCTATAATATCTGACAACATTGGATATGAACAAGCTTCAGCTATAGTATCTGACAACAATGTATATGAACAAGCTTCAGCTATAATATCTGACAACATTGTATATGAACAAGTTTCAGCTATAGTATCTGACATCATTGAATATGAACAAGCTTTAGCTATAATATCTGACAACATTGGATATGAACTAGCTTCAGCTATAATATCTGACAACATTGTATATGAACAAGCTTCAGCTATAGTATTTGACATCATTGAATATGAACAAGCCTCAGCTATAATATCTGACAACATTGGATATGAACAAGCTTCAGCTATAATATCTGACAACATTGGATATGAACAACCTTCAGCTATAATATCTCACAACATTGGATATAAACAAGCTTCAGCTATAGTGTCTCACATCATTGGATATGAACAAGATTCAGCTATAGTGTCAGACATTGGATATGAAAAAGCTTAAGCTATTGTGTCTGACATCATTGGATATGAACAAGCCTCAGCTATAGTGTCTGACAACATAGGTTGTGAAAAGCTTCAGCTATAGTGTCTGACAACATAGGCTGTGAACAAACTTACGCTATCGTGTCTGAAAACATAGGCTGTGTACAAGCTACAAATATAGTGTCTGACAACATAGGGTGTGAACAACCTTCAGCTATAATATCTGACAACATTGGATATGAACAAGCTTCAGCTATAATATCTGACAACATTGTATATGAACAAGCTTCAGCTATAGCGTCTGACAACATAGGATGTGAACAAGCTGCAGCTATAATATCTGACAACATTGGATATGAACAAGCTACAGCTATAATATCTGACAACACTGTATATGAACAAGCTTCAGCTATAATATCTGACAACATTGGATATGAACAAGCTTCAGCTATAGTGTCTCACAACATTGGATATGAACAAGCTTCAGATATAGTGTCTCACAACATTGGATATGAACAAGCTTAAGCTATAGTGCCTAACAATATTGTATATGAACAAGCTTCAGCTATAATATCTGACAACATTGTATATGAACAAGCTTCAGCTATAGTGTCTCACAATATTGTATATGAACAAGCTTCAGCTATAATATCGGAAAACGTTGGATATGAACAAGCTTCAGCTATAATATCTGACATTATTGGATATGAACAAGCTTCAGCTATAGTATCTAACAACATTGCATATGAACAAGCGTCAGCTATAATATCTGGCAACATTGTATATGAACAAGCTTCAGCTATAGTGTCCGACAACATTGTATATGAACAAGCTTCTGCTATAGTGTCTGACAACATTGGATATGAACAAGCTTCAGCTATAATATCTGACCAGATTGTATATGAACAAGCTTCAGCTATAGTATCTGTCATCATTGAATATGAACAAGCTTCAGCTATAATATCTGACAACATTGGATATGAACAAGCGTCAGCTATAATATCTGACAACATTGTATATGAACAAGCTTCAGCTATAGTATATGACAACATTGGATATGAACAAGCTTCAGCTATAATATCTGACAACATTGCATTTGAACAAGCTTCAGCTATAGTATCTGACAACATTGTATATGAACAAGCTTTAGTTATAGTGTCTAACAACATTGGATATGAACAAGCTTCAGCTATAATATCTTACATCATTGTATATAAACAAGCTTCAGCTATATTATCTGACAACATTGGATATGAACAAGCTTCAGGTATAGTGTCTGACAACATAGAATGTGAAAAGCTTCAGCTATAGTGTCTGACAACATAGGATGTGAAAAGCTTCAGCTATAGTGTCTGACAACATAGGCTGTGTACAAGCTACAACTATAGTGTCTGACAACATATATTGTGAACAAGCTTCAGCTATAGTGTCTGACAACATAGGATGTGAACAAGCTTCAGCTATAGTGTCTGACATCATTGGATATGAACAAGATTCAGCTATAGTGTCTGACATCATTGGATATGAACAAGCTTCAGCTATAGTGTCTGACAACATAGGATGTTGAAAGGTTCAGCTTTAGTGTCTGACAACATAGGCTGTGTACAAGCAACAGCTATAGTGTCTGACAACATAGGATGTGAACAAGCTTCAACTATAATATCTGACAATATTGGATATGAACACGCTTCAGCTATAATATCTGAAAACATTGGATATAAACAAGCTTCAGCTATAATATCCGACAACATTTTATATGAACAAGCTTCAGCTATAGTGTCTGACAACATTGTATATGAACGGACTTCAGCTATAATATCTGACAACATTGGATATGAACAAGCCTCAGCTATAATATCTGACAACATTGTATATGAACAAGCTTCAGCTATAATATCTGACATCATTGTATAGGAACAAGCTTCAGCTATAATATCTGACATCATTGTATATGAACAAGTTTCAGCTATAGTATCTGACATCATTGAATATGAACAAGCTTTAGCTAAAATATCTGACAACATTGGATATGAACTAGCTTCAGCTATAATATCTGACAACATTGTATATGGACAAGCTTCAGCTATAATATCTGACAACATTGGATATGAACAAGCTTCAGCAATAGTATCTGAGGACATTGGATATGAACAAGCTTCAGCTATAATATCTGACAACATTGGATATGAACAAGCTTCAGCTATAGTATCTGACAACATTGTATATGAACAAGCTTCAGCTATAATATCTAACAACATTGTATATGAACAAGTTTCACCTATAGTATCTGACATCATTGAATATGAACAAGCTTTAGCTATAATATCTGACAACATTGGATATGAACTAGCTTCAGCTATAATATCTGACAACATTGTATATGAACAATCTTCAGCTATAGTATTTGACATCATTGAATATGAACAAGCCTCAGCTATAATATCTGACAACATTGGATATGAACAAGCTTCAGCTATAATATCTGACAACTATGTATATTCACAAGCTTCAGCTATAGTATCTGACAACAATGTATATGAACAAGCTTTAGCTATAGGGTCTGACATCATTGGATATGAATAAGCTTCAGCTATAGCGTCTGACAACATAGGATGTGAACAAGCTACAGCTATAATATCCGACATCATTGGATATGAACAAGCTTCAGCTATAGTGTCTGACATCATTGGATATGAAAAAACTTCAGCTATAGTGTCTGACATCATTGGATATGAACAAGCTTCGGCTATGGTGTCTGACAACATTGGATATGAACAAGCTTCAGGTATTATATCTGACATCATTGGATATGAACAAGCTTCAGCTATAGTGTCTGACATCATTGGATATGAACAAGCTTCAGCTATAGTGTCTGACAACATAGGATGTGAAAAGCATCAGCTATAGTGTCTGACAACATAGGATGTGAACAAGCTTCAGCTATAGTGTCTCACAATATTGTATATGAACAAGCTTGAGCAATAATATCTCACAGCAATGGATATGAACAAGCTTCAGCTATAGTGTCTGACATCATTGGATATGAACAAGATTCAGCTATAGTGTCTGACATCATTGGATATGAACAAGCCTCAGCTATAGTGTCTGACATCTTTGAATATGAACAAGCTTCAGCTATAATGTCTGACAACATAGGATGTGAAAAGGTTCAGCTATAGTGTCTGACAACATAAGCTGTGAAGAAGCTTACGCTATAGTGTCTGACAACATAGGCTGTGTACAAGAAACAACTATAGTGTCTGACAACATAGGATGTGAAAAAGCTAGAGGCTATAATATCTGACAATATTGGATATGAACACGCTTCAGCAATAATATCTGACAACTTTGGATATAAACAAGCTTCAGCTATAATATCTGACAACATTTTATATGAACATGCTTCAGCTATAGTGTCTCATAATATTGTATATGTACCAGCTTCGGCTATAATATCTGACAACATTGGATATGAACAAGCTTCAGCTATAATATCTGACAACATTGTATATGAACAAGCTTCAGCTATAATATCTGACATCATTGTATAGGTACAAGCTTCAGCTATAATATCTGACATCATTGTATATGAACTAGCTTCATCTATAGTATCTGACAACATTGGATATTAACCAGCTTCAGCTATAATATCTGACAACATTGGATATGAACAAGATTCAGCTATAATATCTGACAACATTGTATATGAACAAGCTTCAGCTATAGTGTCTGACATCATTGGATATGAACAAGCTTCAGCTATAATATCTGACAACATTGTTTATGAACAAGCTTCAGCTATAGTGTCTGACATCATTGGATATGAACAAGCTTCAGCTATAGCGTCTGACAGCATAGGATGTGAACAAGCTGCAGCTATAGTGTCTGACAACATTGGATATGAACAAGCTTCAGTTATATCTGACATCATTGGATATGAACAAGCTACAGCTATAATATCTGTCATCATTGGATACGAACAAGCTTCAGCTATAGTGTCTGACAACATTGGATATGAACAAGGTTCAGCAATAATATCTGATATCATTGGATATGAACAAGCTTCAGCTATAGTGTCTGACATCATTGGATATGAACAAGCTTCAGCTATAGTGTCTGACAACATAGGATGTGAAAAGCTTCAGCTATAGTGTCTGACAACATAGGCTGTGAACAAGCTTACGCTATAGTGTCTGACAACATAGGTTGTGTACAAGCTACAACTATAGTGTCTGACAACATAGGATGTGAACAAGCTTCAGCTATAGTGTCTGACAACATAGGATGTGAGCTGGCTTCTGCTATAGTGTCTCTCAATATTGTATATGAACAAGCTTCAGCTATAATATCTGACAACATTGGATATGAACAAGCTTCAGCTATAGTATCTGACAACATTGGTAATGAACAAGCTTCAGCTATAATATCTGACAACATTGGATATGAACAAGCTTCAGCTATAGTATCTGACAACATTGTATATGAACAAGCTTAAGCTATAATATCTGACAACATTGGATACGAACCAGCTTCAGCTATAGTATCTGACAACATTGTATATAAACAAGCTTTAGTTATAGTGTCTGAGATCATTGGATATGAACAAGCTACAGCTATAAAATCTGACATCATTGGATATGAACAAGCTTCAGCTATAATATCTGACATCATTGGATATGAACAAGCTTCAGCTATAATGTTTGACATCATTGGATATGAACAAGCTTCAGCTATAGTGTCTGAGAACGTTGGATATGAACAAGCTTCAGCTATAATATCTGACATCGTTGCATATTAACAAGCTACAGCTATAATATCTGACATCATTGGATATGAACAAGCTTCAGCTATAGTGTCTGACATCATTGGATACGAACAAGCTACAGCTATAGTTTCTGACAACATTGGATATGAACAAGCTTCAGCTATAGTGTCTGACATCATTGGATACGCACAAGCTTCAGCTATAATATCTGACAACATTGGATATGAACAAGCTTCAGCTGTAATACCTGACATCATTGGATATGAACAAGCTACAGCTATAATATCTGACATCATTGGATACGAACAAGCTTCAGCTATGATTCTGACATCATTGGATATGAACAAACTTCAGCTATAGTTTCTGACAACATAAGATGTGAAAAGCTTTATTTATAGTGTCTGACAACATAGGCTGTGAACAAGCTTACGCTATAGTGTCTGACAACATAGGCTGTGTACGAGCTACAACTATAGTGTCTGACAACATAGGTTGTGAACAAGCTTCAGCTATAGTGTCTGAGAACATAGCATGTGAACAAGCTTCAGCTATAGTGTCTCACAATATTGTATATGAACAAGCTTCAGCTATAATATCTGACAACATTGGATATGAACAACCTTCAGCTATAATATCTCACAACATTGGATATAAACAAGCTTCAGCTATAGTGTCTCACATCATTGGATATGAACAAGATTCAGCTATAGTGTCAGACATTGGATATGAAAGAGCTTAAGCTATTGTGTCTGACATCATTGGATATGAACAAGCCTCAGCTATAGTGTCTGACAACATAGGTTGTGAAAAGCTTCAGCTATAGTGTCTGACAACATAGGCTGTGAACAAACTTACGCTATCGTGTCTGAAAACATAGGCTGTGTACAAGCTACAACTATAGTGTCTGACAACATAGGGTGTGAACAACCTTCAGCTATAATATCTGACAACATTGGATATGAACAAGCTTCAGCTATAATATCTGACAACATTGTATATGAACAAGCTTCAGCTATAGCGTCTGACAACATAGGATGTGAACAAGCTGCAGCTATAATATCTGACAACATTGGATATGAACAAGCTTCAGCTATAGTGTCTCACAACATTGGATATGAACAAGCTTCAGCTATAGTGTCTCACAACATTGGATATGAACAATCTTCAGCTATAGTGTCTAACAATATTGTATATGAACAAGCTTCAGCTATAATATCTGACAACATTGTATATGAACAAGCTTCAGCTATAGTGTCTCACAATATTGTATATGATAAAGCTTCAGCTATAATATCGGAAAACGTTGGATATGAACAAGCTTCAGCTATAATATCTGACAACATTGGATATGAACAAGCTTCAGCTATAGTATCTAACAACATTGCATATGAACAAGCGTCAGCTATAATATCTAGCAACATTGTATATGAACAAGCTTCAGCTATAATATCTGACAACATTGGATATGAACAAGCTTCAGCTATAGTGTCTGACAACATTGGATATGAACAAGCTTCAGCTATAATATCTGACCAGATTGTATATGAACAAGCTTCAGCTATAGTATCTGTCATCATTGTATATGAACAAGTTTCAGCTATAATATCTGACAACATTGGATATGAACAAGCGTCAGCTATAATATCTGACAACATTGTATATGAACAAGCTTCAGCTATAGTATATGACAACATTGGATATGAACAAGCTTCAGCTATAATATCTGACAACATTGCATTTGAACAAGCTTCAGCTATAGTATCTGACAACATTGTATATGAACAAGCTTTAGTTATAGTGTCTAACAACATTGGATATGAACAAGCTTCAGCTATAATATCTTACATCATTGTATATAAACAAGCTTCAGCTATATTATCTGACAACATTGGATATGAACAAGCTTGAGGTATAGTGTCTGACAACATAGAATGTGAAAAGCTTCAGCTATAGTGTCTGACAACATAGGATGTGAAAAGCTTCAGCTATAGTGTCTGACAACATTGGCTGTGTACAAGCTACAACTGTAGTGTCTGACAACATATATTGTGAACAAGCTTCAGCTATAGTGTCTGACAACATAGGATGTGAACAAGCTTCAGCTATAGTGTCTGACATCATTGGATATGAACAAGATTCAGCTATAGTGTCTGACATCATTGGATATGAACAAGCTTCAGCTATAGTGTCTGACAACATAGGATGTGAAAAGGTTCAGCTTTAGTGTCTGACAACATAGGCTGTGAAGAAGCTTACGCTATAGTGTCTGACAACATAGGATGTGAAAAGGTTCAGCTTTAGTGTCTGACAACATAGGCTGTGAAGAAGCTTACGCTATAGTGTCTGACAACATAGGCTGTGTACAAGCAACAACTATAGTGTCTGACAACATAGGATGTGAACAAGCTTCAACTATAATATCTGACAATATTGGATATGAACACGCTTCAGCTATAATATCTGACAACATTGGATATAAACAAGCTTCAGCTATAATATCTGACAAAATTTTATATGAACAAGCTTCAGCTATAGTGTCTGACAACATTGAATATGAACGGGCTTCAGCTATAATATCTGACAACATTGGATATGAACAAGCCTCAGCTATAATATCTGACAACATTGTATATGAACAAGCTTCAGCTATAATATCTGACATCATTCTATAGGAACAAGCTTCAGCTATAATATCTGACATCATTGTATATGAACAAGCTTCATCTATAGTATCTGACAACATTGGATATGAACCAGCTTCAGCTATAATATCTGACAACATTGGATATGAAAAAGATTCAGCTATAATGGCTGACAACATTGTATATGAACAAGCTTTAGCTATAGTGTCAGACATCATTGGATATGAACAAGCTTCAGCTATAATATCTGACAACATTGTTTATGAACAAGCTTCAGCTATAGTGTCTGACATCATTGGATATGAACGAGCTTCAGCTATAGCGTCTGACAAGATAGGATGTGAACAAGCTGCAGCTATAATATCTGACATCATTGGATATGAACAAGCTTCAGCTATAGTGTCTGACATCATTGGATATGAACAAGCATCAGCTATAGTGTCTGACAACATTGGATATGAACAAGCTTCAGTTATAATATCTGACATCATTGGATATGAACAAGCTACAGCTATAATATCTGTCATTATTGGATACGAACAAGCTTCAGCCATGGTGTCTGACAACATAGGATGTGAACAAGCTTCAACTATAGTGTCTGACAACATAGGATGTGAACAAGCTTCAGCTATAGTGTCTCACAATATTGTATATGAACAAGCTTCAGCTATAATATCCGACAACATTGGATATGAACAAGGTTCAGCTATAGGATCTGACAACATTGGTAATGAACAAGCCTCAGCTATAATATCTGACAACATTGGATATGAACAAGCTTCAGCTATGGTATATGACAACATTGGACATGAACAAGCTTCAGCTATAATATCTGACAACTTTGGATATGAACAAGCTTCAGCTATAGTATCTGACAACATTGTATATGAACAAGCTTTAGTTATAGTGTCTGACATCATTGGATATGAACAAGCTTCAGCTCTAGCGTCTGACAACATAGGATGTGAACAAGCTACAGCTATAATATCAGACATCATTGGATATGAACAAGCTTCAGCTATAGTGTCTGACATCATTGGATATGAACAAGCTTCAGCTATAGTGTCTGAGAACATTGGATATGAACAAGCTTCAGCTCTAATATCTGACATCATTGGATATGAACAAGCTACAGCTATAATATCTGACATCATTGGATAGAACAAGCTTCAGCTATAGTGTCTGACATCATTGGATATGAACAAGCTTCAGCTATAGTTTCTGACAACATAGGATGTGAAAAGCTTCAGTTATAGTGTCTGACAACATAGGCTGTGAGCAAGCTTACGCTATAGTGTCTGACAACATAGGCTGTGTACAAGCTACAACTATAGTGTCTGAGAAAATAGTATGTGAACAAGCTTCAGCTATAGTGTCTCACAATATTGTATATGAACAAGCTTCAGCTATAATATCTGACAACACTGGATATGAACAAGCTTCAGCTATAATATCTCACAACATTGGATATGAACAAGCTTCAGCTATAGTGTCTCACATCATTGGATATGAACAAGATTCGGCTATAGTGTCAGACATCATTGGATATGAACAAGCTTCAGCTATAGTGTCTGACAACATAGGATGTGAAAAGCTTCAGCTATAGTGTCTGACAACATAGGCTGTGAACAAACTTACGCTATAGTGTCTGAAAACATAGGCTGTGTACAAGCTACAACTATAGTGTCTGACACCATAGGATGTGAACAAGTTTCAGCTATAATATCTGACAACACTGGATATGAACAAGCTTCAGCTATAATATCTCACAACATTGGTAATGAACAAGCTTCAGCTATAGTGTCTCACATCATTGGATATGAAAGATTCAGCTATAGTGTCAGACATCATTGGATATGAACAAGCTTCAGCTATAGGGTCTGACATCATTGGATATGAACAAGCTTCAGCTATAGTGTCTGACAACATAGGATGTGAAAAGCTTCAGCTATAGTGTCTGACAACATAGGCTGTGAACAAAGTTACGCTATAGTGTCTGAAAACATACGCTGTGTAAAAGCTACAACTATAGTGTCTGACAATATAGGATGTGAACAAGCTTTAGCTATAATATCTGACAACATTGGATATGAACAAGCCCTAGCTATAATATCTGACATCATTAAATATGAACAAGCCTCAGCTATAAAGTCTGACAATATTGTATATGAACAAGCTTCAGCTATAATATCTGACATCATTGTATATGAACAAGATTCAGCCATAATATCTGACATCATTGTATATGAACAAGCTTCAGCTATAGTATCTGACAGCATTGGATATGAACAAGCTTCAGCTATAATATCTGACAACATTGGATATGAACAAGCTTCAGCTATAATATCTGACATCATTGTATATGAACAAGCTTCAACAATAATATCTGACATCATTGTATATGAACGAGCTTCAGGTATAGTATCTGACAACATTGGATATGAACAAGCTTCAGCTATAATATCTGACATCATTGTATATGAACAAGCTTCAGCTATAATATCTGACATCATTGTATATGAACGAGCTTCAGGTATAGTATCTGACAACATTGGATATGAACAAGCTTCAGCTATAATATCTGACAACATTGGATATGAACAAGCTTCAGCTATAGTGTCTGACATCATAGGATATGAACAAGCTTCAGCTATAGTGTCTTAGAACATTGGATATAAACAAGCTTCAGCTATAATATCTGACATCATTGTATATGAACAAGCTTCAGCTATATTATCTGACAACATTGGATATGAACAAGCTTCAGGTATAGTGTCTGACAACATTGGATATGAACAAGCTTCAGCTATAATATCTGGCATCATTGTATATGAACAAGCTTCATCTACATTATCTGACAACATTGTATATGAACAAGCTTCAGGTAGAGTGTCTGACAACATTGGATATGAACAAGCTTCAGCTATAATATCTGACATCATTGTATATGAACAAGCTTCAGCTATAATATCTGACATCATTGTATATGAACAAGCTTCAGCTATATTATCTGACAACATTGGATATGAACAAGCTTCAGCTATAATATCTGACATCATTGTATATGAACAAGCTTCAGGTATAGTGTCTCACAACATTGTATATGAACAAGCTTCAGCTATAGTGTCTGACAAAATTGGATATGAACAAGCTTCAGCTATAATATCTGACATCATTGTATATGAACAAGCTTCAGATTTAGTATCTGACAACATTGGATATGAACAAGCTTCAGCTACAATATCTGACATCATTGTATATGAACAAGCTGCAGCTATAGTGTTTGACATCATTGGATACGCACAAGCTTCAGCTATAATATCTGACAACATTGGATATGAACAAGCTTCAGCTGTAATACCTGACATCATTGGATATGAACAAGCTACAGCTATAATATCTGACATCATTGGATACGAACAAGCTTCAGCTATGATTCTGACATCATTGGATATGAACAAACTTCAGCTATAGTTTCTGACAACATAGGATGTGAAAAGCTTTAGTTATAGTGTCTGACAACATAGGCTGTGAACAAGCTTACGCTATAGTGTCTGACAACATAGGCTGTGTACGAGCTACAACTATAGTGTCTGACAACATAGGTTGTGAACAAGCTTCAGCTATAGTGTCTGAGAACATAGCATGTGAACAAGCTTCAGCTATAGTGTCTCACAATATTGTATATGAACAAGCCTCAGCTATAATATCTGACAACATTGGATATGAACAACCTTCAGCTATAATATCTCACAACATTGGATATAAACAAGCTTCAGCTATAGTGTCTCACATCATTGGATATGAACAAGATTCAGCTATAGTGTCAGACATTGGATATGAAAAAGCTGAAGCTATTGTGTCTGACATCATTGGATATGAACAAGCCTCAGCTATAGTGTCTGACAACATAGGTTGTGAAAAGCTTCAGCTATAGTGTCTGACAACATAGGCTGTGAACAAACTTACGCTATCGTGTCTGAAAACATAGGCTGTGTACTAGCTAACACTATAGTGTCTGACAACATAGGGTGTGAACAACCTTCAGCTATAATATCTGACAACATTGGATATGAACAAGCTTCAGCTATAATATCTGACAACATTGTATATGAACAAGCTTCAGCTATAGCGTCTGACAACATAGGATGTGAACAAGCTGCAGCTATAATATCTGACAACATTGGATATGAACAAGCTACAGCTATAATATCTGACAACACTGTATATGAACAAGCTTCAGCTATAATATCTGACAACATTGGATATGAACAAGCTTCTGCTATAGTGTCTCACAACATTGGATATGAACAAGCTTCAGCTATAGTGTCTCACAACATTGGATATGAACAAGCTTCAGCTATAGTGTCTAACAATATTGTATATGAACAAGCTTCAGCTATAATATCTGACAACATTGTATATGAACAAGCCTCAGCTATGGTGTCTCACAATATTGTATATGAACAAGCTTCAGCTATAATATCGGAAAACGTTGGATATGAACAAGCTTCAGCTATAATATCTGTCAACATTGGATATGAACAAGCTTCAGCTATAGTATCTAACAACATTGCATATGAACAAGCGTCAGCTATAATATCTGGCAACATTGTATATGAACAAGCTTCAGCTATAGTGTCCGACAACATTGTATATGAACAAGCTTCTGCTATAGTGTCTGACAACATTGGATATGAACAAGCTTCAGCTATAATATCTGACCAGATTGTATATGAACAAGCTTCAGCTATAGTATCTGTCATCATTGAATATGAACAAGCTTCAGCTATAATATCTGACAACATTGGATATGAACAAGCGTCAGCTATAACATCTGACAACATTGTATATGAACAAGCTTCAGCTATAGTATATGACAACATTGGATATGAACAAGCTTCAGCTATAATATCTGACAACATTGCATTTGAACAAGCTTCAGCTATAGTATCTGACAACATTGTATATGAACAAGCTTTAGTTATAGTGTCTAACAACATTGGATATGAACAAGCTTCAGCTATAATATCTTACATCATTGTATATAAACAAGCTTCAGCTATATTATCTGACAACATTGGATATGAACAAGCTTCAGGTATAGTGTCTGACAACATAGAATGTGAAAAGCTTCAGCTATAGTGTCTGACAACATAGGATGTGAAAAGCTTCAGCTATAGTGTCTGACAACATAGGCTGTGTACAAGCTACAACTATAGTGTCTGACAACATATATTGTGAACAAGCTTCAGCTATAGTGTCTGACAACATAGGATGTGAACAAGCTTCAGCTATAGTGTCTGACATCATTGGATATGAACAAGATTCAGCTATTGTGTCTGACATCATTGGTTATGAACAAGCTTCAGCTATAGTGTCTGACAACATAGGATGTGAAAAGGTTCAGCTTTAGTGTCTGACAACATAGGCTGTGAAGAAGCTTACGCTATAGTGTCTGACAACATAGGATGTGAAAAGGTTCAGCTTTAGTGTCTGACAACATAGGCTGTGAAGAAGCTTACGCTATAGTGTCTGACAACATAGGCTGTGTACAAGCAACAACTATAGTGTCTGACAACATAGGATGTGAACAAGCTTCAACTATAATATCTGACAATATTGGATATGAACACGCTTCAGCTATAATATCTGACAACATTGGATATAAACAAGCTTCAGCTATAATATCTGACAACATTTTATATGAACAAGCTTCAGCTATAGTGTCTGACAACATTGTATATGAACGGGCTTCAGCTATAATATCTGACAACATTGGATATGAACAAGCCTCAGCTATAATATCTGACAACATTGTATATGAACAAGCTTCAGCTATAATATCTGACATCATTGTATAGGAACAAGCTTCAGCTATAATATCTGACATCATTGTATATGAACAAGCTTCATCTATAGTATCTGACAACATTGGATATGAACCAGCTTCAGCTATAATATCTGACAACATTGGATATGAAAGAGATTCAGCTATAATGGCTGACAACATTGTATATGAACAAGCTTCAGCTATAGTGTCAGACATCATTGGATATGAACAAGCTTCAGCTATAATATCTGACAACATTGTTTATGAACAAGCTTCAGCTATAGTGTCTGACATCATTGGATATGAACAAGCTTCAGCTATAGCGTCTGACAAGATAGGATGTGAACAAGCTGCAGCTATAATATCTGACATCATTGGATATGAACAAGCTTCAGCTATAGTGTCTGACATCATTGGATATGAACAAGCATCAGCTATAGTGTCTGACAACATTGGATATGAACAAGCTTCAGTTATAATATCTGACATCATTGGATATGAACAAGCTACAGCTATAATATCTGTCATCATTGGATACGAACAAGCTTCAGCCATAGTGTCTGACAACATAGGATGTGAACAAACTTCAACTATAGTGTCTGACAACATAGGATGTGAACAAGCTTCAGCTATAGTGTCTCACAATATTGTATATGAACAAGCTTCAGCTATAATATCCGACAACATTGGATATGAACAAGCTTCAGCTATAGGATCTGACAACATTGGTAATGAACAAGCCTCAGCTATAATATCTGACAACATTGGATATGAAGAAGCTTCAGCTATAGTATAAGACAACATTGTATATGAACAAGCTTCAGCTATAATATCTGACAACATTGTATATGAACAAGCTTCAGCTATAGTGTCTGACAACATTGGATATGAACAAGCTTCAGCTATAATATCTGACCAGATTGTATATGAACAAGCTTCAGCTATAGTATCTGACAACATTGGATATGAACAAGCGTCAGCTATAATATCTGACAACATTGTATATGAACAAGCTTCAGCTATGGTATATGACAACATTGGACATGAACAAGCTTCAGCTATAATATCTGACAACCTTGGATATGAACAAGCTTCAGCTATAGTATCTGACAACATTGTATATGAACAAGCTTTAGTTATAGTGTCTGACATCATTGGATATGAACAAGCTTCAGCTATAGCGTCTGACAACATAGGATGTGAACAAGCTACAGCTATAATATCAGACATCATTGGATATGAACAAGCTTCAGCTATAGTGTCTGACATCATTGGATATGAACAAGCTTCAGCTATAGTGTCTGAGAACATTGGATATGAACAAGCTTCAGCTATAATATCTGACATCATTGGATATGAACAAGCTACAGCTATAATATCTGACATCATTGGATAGAACAAGCTTCAGCTATAGTGTCTGACATCATTGGATATGAACAAGCTTCAGCTATAGTTTCTGACAACATAGGATGTGAAAAGCTTCAGTTATAGTGTCTGACAACATAGGCTGTGAACAAGCTTACGCTATAGTGTCTGACAACATAGGCTGTGTACAAGCTACAACTATAGTGTCTGAGAAAATAGTATATGAACAAGCTTCAGCTATAATATCTGACAACACTGGATATGAACAAGCTTTAGCTATAATATCTCACAACATTGGATATGAACAAGCTTCAGCTATAGTGTCTCACATCATTGGATATGAACAAGATTCAGCTATAGTGTCAGACATCATTGGATATGAACAAGCTTCAGCTATAGTGTCTGACAACATAGGATGTGAAAAGCTTCAGCTATAGTGTCTGACAACATAGGCTGTGAACAAACTTACGCTATAGTGTCTGAAAACATAGGCTGTGTACAAGCTACAACTATAGTGTCTGACACCATAGGATGTGAACAAGTTTCAGCTATAATATCTGACAACACTGAATATGAACAAGCTTCAGCTATAATATCTCACAACATTGGTAATGAACAAGCTTGAGCTATAGTGTCTCACATCATTGGATATGAAAAATTCAGCTATAGTGTCAGACATTATTGGATATGAACAATTTTCAGCTATAGGGTCTGACATCATTGGATATGAACAAGCTTCAGCTATAGTGTCTGACAACATAGGATGTGAAAAGCTTCAGCTATAGTGTCTGACAACATAGGCTGTGAACAAAGTTACGCTATAGTGTCTGAAAACATACGCTGTGTAAAAGCTACAATTATAGTGTCTGACTATATAGGATGTGAACAAGCTTCAGCTATAATATCTGACAACATTGGATATGAACAAGCCCTAGCTATAATATCTGACAACATTAAATATGAAGAAGCCTCAGCTATGAAGTCTGACAATATTGTATATGAACAAGGTTCAGCTATAATATCTGACATCATTGTATATGAACAAGCTTCAGCTATAATATCTGACATCATTGTATATGAACAAGCTTCAGCTATAGTATCTGACAGCACTGGATATGAACAAGCTTCAGCTATAATATCTGACAACATTGGATATGAACAAGCTTCAGCTATAGTGTCTCACAAGAATGGATATGAACAAGCTTCAGCTATAGTATCTGACAACATTGGATATGAACAAGCTTCAGCTATAATATCTGACAACATTGGATATGAACAAGCTTCAGCTATAGTGTCTGACATCATAGGATATGAACAAGCTTCAGCTATAGTGTCTTAGAACATTGGATATGAACAAGCTTCAGCTATAATATCTGACATCATTGTATATGAACAAGCTTCAGCTATATTATCTGACAACATTGGATATGAACAAGCTTCAGGTATAGTGTCTGACAACATTGGATATGAACAAGCTTCAGCTATAATATCTGGCATCATTGTGTATGAACAAGCTTCAGCTATATTATCTGACAACATTGTATATGAACAAGCTTCAGGTAGAGTGTCTGACAACATTGGATATGAACAAGCTTCAGCTATAATATCTGACATCATTGTATATGAACAAGCTTCAGCTATAATATCTGACATCATTGTATATGAACAAGCTTCAGCTATATTATCTGACAACATTGGATATGAACAAGCTTCAGCTATAATATCTGACATCATTGTATATGAACAAGCTTCAGGTATAGTGTCTCACAACATTGTATATCAACAAGCTTCAGCTATAGTGTCTGACAAAATTGGATATGAACTAGCTTCAGCTATAATATCTGACATCATTGTATATGAACAAGCTTCAGATTTAGTATCTGACAACATTGGATATGAACAAGCTTCAGCTATAATATCTGACAACATTGGATATGAACAAGCTTCAGCTACAATATCTGACATCATTGTATATGAACAAGCTGCAGCTATAGTGTTTGACATCATTGGATATGAACGAGCTTCAGCTATAATATCTGACAACATTGTCTATGAACAAGCTTCAGCTATAGTGTCTGACATCATTGGATATGAACAAGCTTCAGCTATAATATCTGACAACATTGTATATGAACAAGCTTCAGCTATAGTGTCTGACATCATTGGATATGAACAAGCTTCAGCTATAATATCTGACAACATTGGATATGAACAAGCTTAAGCTATAGTGTCTGACATCATTGGATATGAACAAGCTTTAGCTATAGCGTCTGACAACATAGGATGTGAGCAAGCTACAGCTATAATATCTGACATCATTGGTTATGAACAAGCTTCAGCTATAGTGTCTGACATCATTGGATACGAACAAGCTACAGCTATAGTTTCTGACAACATTGGATATGAACAAGCTTCAGCTATAATATCTGACACCATTGGATATGAACAAGCTTCAGCTATAGTGTCTGACATTATTGGATATGAACAAGCTTCAGCTATAGTGTCTGAGAACATTGGATATGAACAAGCTTCAGCTATAATATCTGACATCATTGGATATGAACAAGCTACAGCTATAATATCTGACATCATTGGATATGAACAAGCTTCAGCTATAGTGTCTGACATCATTGGATACGAACAAGCTACAGCTATAGTGTCTGACAACATTGGATATGAACAAGCTTCAGCTAGAATATCTGACAACATTGGATATGAACAAGCTTCAGCTATAGTATCTGAAGACATTGGATATGAACAAGCTTCAGCTATAATATCTGACAACATTGGATATGAACAAGCTTCAGCTATAGTATCGGACAACATTGTATATGAACAAGCTTCAGCTATAGTATCTGACAACATTTGATATGAACAAGCTTCAGCTATAATATCTGACAACATTTGATATGAACAAGCTTCAGCTATAATATCTGACAACATTGGATATGAACAAGCTTCAGCTATAGTATCTGAAGACATTGGATATGAACAAGCTTCAGCTATAATATCTGACAACATTGGATATGAACAAGCTTCAGCTATAGTATCGGACAACATTGTATATGAACAAGCTTCAGCTATAATATCTGACAACATTGTATATGACCAAGTTTCAGGTATAGTATCTGACATCATTGAATATGAACATGCTTTAGCTATAATATCTGACAACATTGGATATGAACAAGCTTCAGCTATAATATCTGAAACATTGTATATGAACAAGCTTCAGCTATAATGTCTGACAACATTGGATATGAACAAGCTTCAGCTATAATTTCTGACAACATTGTATATGAACAAGCTTTAGCTATAGTGTCTGACATCATTGGATATGAACAAGCTTCAGCTATAGTGTCTGACATCATTGGATATGAACAAGCTTCAGCTATAGTGTCTGACAACATTGGATATGAACAAGCTTCAGCTATAATATCTGACATCATTGGATATGAACAAGCTTCAGCTATAGTGTCTGACAGCATTGGATATGAACAAGCTTCAGCTATAGTGTCTGACAACATAGGATGTGAAAAGCTTCAGCTATAGTGTCTGAGAACATAGGATGTGAAAAGCTTCAGCTATAGTCTCTGACAACATAGGCTGTGTACAAGCTACAACTATAGTGTCTGACAACATATAATGTGAACAAGCTTCAGCTATAGTGTCTGACAACAAAGGATGTGAACAAGCTTCAGCTATAGTGTCTCACAATATTGTATATGAACAAGCTTGAGCTATAATAACTCACAGCATTGGATATGAACAAGTTTCAGCTATAGTGTCTGACATCATTGGAAATGAACAAGATTCAGCTATAGTGTCTGACATCATTGGATATGAACAAGCCTCAGCTATAGTGTCTGACATCATTGGATATGAACAAGCTTCTGCTATAGTGTCTGACAACATAGGATGTGAAAAGGTTCAGCTATAGTGTCTGACAACATAAGCTGTGTACAAGCAACAACTATAGTGTCTGACAACATAGGATGTGAACAAGCTTCAGCTATAATATCTGACAATATTGGATATGAACAGGCTTGAGCTATAATATCTGACATTATTTTATATGAACAAGCTTCAGCTATAGTGTCTCACAATATTGTATATGAACCAGCTTCAGCAATAATATCTGACAACATTGGATATGAACAAGCCTCAGCTATAATATCTGACAACATTGTATATGAACAAGCTTCAGCTATAATATCTGACATCATTGTATAGGAACAAGCTTCAGCTATAATATCTGACATCATTGTATATGAACAAGCTTCATCTATAGTATCTGACAACATTGGATATGAGCCAGCTTCAGCTATAATATCTGACAACATTGGATATGAACAAGATTCAGCTATAATATCTGACAACATTGTATATGAACAAGCTTCAGCTATAGTGTCTGACAACATTGGATATGAAGAGGCTTCAGCTATAGTGTCTGACATCATTGGATACGAACAAGCTACAGCTATAGTTTCTGACAACATTGGATATGAACAAGCTTCAGCTATAATATCTGACAACACTGGATATGAACAAGCTTCAGCTATAATATCTGACATCATTGGATATGAACAAGCTTCAGCTATAATATCTGATATCATTGGATATGAACAGGCTTCAGCTATAATATCTGACATCATTGGATACGAGCAAGCTACAGCTATAGTTTCTGACAACATTGGATAAGAACAAGCTTCAGCTATAATATCTAACAACATTGGATATGAACAAGCTTCAGCTATAATATCTGACAACATTGTTTATGAACAAGCTTCAGCTATAGTGTCTGACATCATTGGATATGAACAAGCTTCAGCTATAATATCTGACAACATTGTTTATGAACAAGCTTCAGCTATAGTGTCCGACATCATTGGATATGAACAAGCTTCAGCTATAGCGTCTGACAACATAGGATGTGAACAAGCTGCAGCTATAATATCTGACATCATTGGATATGAACAAGCTTCAGCTACAGTGTCTGTTATCATTGGATATGAACAAGCTTCAGCTATAGTGTCTGACAACATTGGATATGAACAAGCTTCAGCTATAATATCTGACATCATTGGATATGAACAAGCTACAGCTATAATATCTGTCATCATTGGATATGAACAAGGATCAGCAATAATATCTGACATCATTGGATATGAACAAGCTTCAGCTATAGTGTCTGACATCTTTGGATATGAACAAGCTTCAGCTATAGTGTCTTACAACATAGGATGTGAAAAGCTTCAGCTATAGTGTCTGACAACATAGGCTGTGAACAAGCTTACGCTATAGTGTCTGACAACATAGGTTGTGTACAAGCTACAGCTATAGTGTCTGACAACATAGGATGTGAACAAGCTTCAGCTATAGTGTCTGACAACATAGGATGTGAACAGGCTTCAGCTATAGTGTCTCACAATATTGTATATGAACAAGCTTCAGCTATAATATCTGAGAACATTGGATATGAACAAGCTTCAGCTATAACATCTGACAACATTGGATATGAACAAGCTTCAGCTATAGTATCTGACAACATTGGTAATGAACAAGCTTCAACTATAATATCTGACAACATTGGATATGAACAAGCTTCAGCTATAGTATCTGACAACATTGTATATGAACAAGCGTCAGCTATAATATCTGACATCATTGTATATGAACAAGCTTCAGCTGTAGTGTCTGACAACATTGTATATGAACAAGCTTCTGCTATAGTGTCTGACAACATTATATATGAGCAAGCTTCATCTATAATATCTGACCAGATTGTATATGAACAAGCTTCAGCTATAGTATCTGTCATCATTGAATATGAACAAGCTTCAGCTATAATATCTGACAACATTGGATATGAACAAGCGTCAGCTATAATATCCGACAACATTGTATATGAACAAGCTTCAGCTATAGTATATGACAACATTGGATATGAACAAGCTTCAGCTATAATATCTGACAACATTGCATACGAACAAGCTTCAGTTATAGTATCTGACAACATTGTATATGAACAAGCTTTAGTTATAGTGTCTGACATCATTGGATATGAACAAGCTTCAGCTATAGCGTCTGACAACATAGGATGTGAACAAGCTACAGCTATAATATCTGACATCATTGGATATGAACAAGCTTCAGCTATAGTGTCTGACATCATTGGATATGAACAAGCTTCAGCTATAGTGTCTGAGAACATTGGATATGAACAAGTTTCAGCTATAATATCGGACATCATTGGATATGAACAAGCTACAGCTATAATATCTGACATCATTGGTTATGAACAAGCTTCAGCTATAGTGTCTGACATCATTGGATACGAACAAGCTACAGCTATAGTTTCTGACAACATTGGATATGAACAAGCTTCAGCTATAATATCTGACAATATTGGATATGAACAAGCTTCAGCTATAGTGTCTGAGAACATTGGATATGAACAAGTTTCAGCTATAATATCGGACATCATTGGATATGAACAAGCTTCAGCTATAGTGTCTGACATCATTGGATATGAACAAGATTCAGCTATAGTGTCTGACATCATTGGATATGAACAAGCCTCAGCTATAGTGTCTGACATCATTGGATATGAACAAGCTTCAGCTATAGTGTCTGACAACATAGGTTGTGAAGAAGCTTACGCTATAGTGTATGACAACATAGTCTGTGTACAAGCAACAACTATAGTGTCTGACAACATAGGATGTGAGCAAGCTTCAGCTATAATATCTGACAAGATTGGAAATGAACACGCTTCAGCTATAATATCTGACAACATTGGATATAGACAAGCTTCAGCTATAATATCTGACAACATTTTATATGAACAAGCTTCAGCTATAGTGTCTCACAATATTGTATATGAACCAGCTTCAGCTATAATATCTGACAACATTGGATATGAACAAGCCTCAGCTATAATATCTGACAACATTGTATATGAACAAGCTTCAGCTATAATATCTGACATCATTTTATAGGAACAAGCTTCAGCTATAATATCTGACATCATTGTATATGAACAAGCTTCATCTATAGTATCTGACAACATTGGATATGAACCAGCTTCAGCTATAATATCTGACAACATTGGATATGAACAAGATTCAGCTATAATATCTGACAACATTGTATTTGAACAAGCTTCAGCTATAGTGTCTGACATCATTGGATATGAACAAGCTTCAGCTATAATATCTGACAACATTGTTTATGAACAAGCTTCAGCTATAGTGTCTGACATCATTGGATATGAACAAGCTTCAGCTATACCGTCCGACAACAGAGGATGTGAACAAGCTGCAGCTATAATATCTGAAATCATTGGATATGAACAAGCTTCAGCTATAGTGTCTGACATCATTGGATATGAACAAGCTTCAGCTATAGTGTCTGACAACATTGGATATGAACAAGCTTCAGTTATAATATCTCACATCATTGGATATGAGCAAGCTACAGCTATAATATCTGTCCTCATTGGATACGAACAAGCTTCAGCTATAATGTCTGACAACATGGGATATGAACAAGCTTCAGCTATAGTGTCTGACAACATAGGATGTGAACAAGCTTCAGCTATAGTGTCTCACAATATTGTATATGAACAAGCTTCAGCTATAATATCCGACAACATTGGATATGAAGAAGCTTCAGCTATAATATCTGACAACATTGGATATGAACAAGCTTCAGCTATAGTATTTGACAACATTGGTAATGAACAAGCTTCAGCTATAATATCTGACAACATTGGATATGAACAAGCTTCAGCTATAGTATCTGACAACATTGTATATGAACAAGCTTCAGCTATAATATCTGACAACATTGTATATGAACAAGCTTCAGCTATAGTGTCTGACAACATTGGATATGAACAAGCTTCAGCTATAATATCTGACAACATTGTATATGAACAAGCTTCAGCTATAGTGTCTGACAACATTGTATATGAACAAGCTTCAGCTATAATATCTGACAACCTTGTATATGAACAAGCTTCAGCTATAGTATATGACAACATTGGATATGAACAAGCTTCAGCTAGAATATCTGACAACATTGGATATGAACAAATTTCAGCTATTGTATCTGACAACATTGTATATGAACAAGCTTTAGTTATAGTGTCTGAAATCATTGGATATGAACAAGCTTCAGCTATAGCGTCTGACAACATAGGATGTGAACAAGCTACAACTATAATATCTGACATCATTGGATATGAACAAGCTTCAGCTATAGCGTCTGACATCATTGGATATGAACAAGCTTCAGCTATAGTGTCTGAGAACATTGGATATGAACAAGCTTCAGCTATAATATCTGACATCATTGGATATGAGCAAGCTACAGCTATAATATCTGACATCATTGGATATGAACAAGCTACAGCTATAATATCTGACATCATTGGAAATTAACAAGCTTCAGCTATAGTGTCTGACATCATTGGATATGAACAAGCTTCAGCTATAGTTTCTGACAACATAGGATGTGAAAAGCTTCAGTTATAGTGTCTGACAACATAGGCTGTGAACAAGCTTACGCTATAGTGTCTGACAACATAGGCTGTGTACAAGCTACAACTATAGTGTCTGAGAACATAGGATGTGAACAAGCTTCAGCTATAGTGTCTCACAATATTGTATATGAACAAGCTTCAGCAATAATATCTGACAACATTGGATATGAACAAGCTTCAGCTATAATATCTCACAACATTGGATATGAACAAGCTTCAGCTATAGTGTCTCACATCATTGGATATGAACAAGATTCAGCTATAGTGTCTCACAATATTGTACATGAACAAGCTTCAGCTATAATATCTGACAACATTAGATATGAACAAGCCTCAGCTATAAAATCTGACAATATTGTATATGAACAAGCTTCAGCTCTAATATCTGACATAATTGTATATGAACAAGCTTCAGCTATAATATCTGACATCATTGCATATGAACAAGCTTCAGCTATAGTATCTGACAGCATTGGATATGAACAAGCTTCAGCTATAATATCTGACAACATTGGATATGAACAAGCTTCAGCTATAGTGTCTGTCAACATTGGAATTGAACAAGCTTCAGGCATAGTGTCTGACAACATTGGATATGAACAAGCTTCAGCTATAGTGTCTGACAACATTGGATATGAACAAGCATCAGCTATAGTATCTGACAACATTGGATATGAACAAGCTTCAGCTATAGTGTCTGACAACATTGGATTTGAACAAGCTTCAGGTATAGTGTCTGACAACATTGGATATGAACAAGCTTCAGCTATGATATCTGACATCATTGTATATGAACAAGCTTACGCCATAGTATATGACAACATTGGATATGAACAAGCTTCAGCTATAGTATCTGACAACATTGGAATTGAACAAGCTTCAGCTATAGTATCTGACAACATTGGAATTGAACAAGCTTCAGCTATAGTATCTGACAACATTGGATATGAACAAGCTTCAGCTATAGTATCTGACAACATTGGAATTGAACAAGCTTCAGCTATAGTATCTGACAACATTGGAATTGAACAAGCTTCAGGTATAGTGTCTGACAACATTGGATATGAACAAGCTTCAGCTATGATATCTGACATCATTGTATATGAACAAGCTTACGCCATAGTATATGACAACATTGGATATGAACAAGCTTCAGCTATAATATCTGACATCATTGTATATGAACAAGCTTTAGCTATAGTGTCTAACAACATTGTATATGAACAAGCTTCAGCTATAGTGTCTGACAAAATTGGATATGAACAAGCTTCAGCTATAATATCTGACATCATTGGATATGAACAAGCTTCAGATTTAGTATCTGAGAACATTGGATATGAAAAAGCTTCAGCTATAATATCTGACAACATTGGATATGAACAAGCTTCAGCTACAATATCTAACACCATTGTATATGAACAAGCTTCAGCTATAGTGTCTGACATCATTGGATATGTACAAGCTTCAGCTATAATATCTGACAACATTGTATATGAACAAGCTTCAGCTATAATGTCTGACATCATTGGATATGAACAAGCTTCAGCTATAATATATGACAACATTGTATATGAACAAGATTCAGCTATAGAATCTGACATCATTGGATATGAACAAGCTTCAGCTATAATTTATGACAACATTGTATATGAACAAGATTCAGCTATAGAATCTGACATCATTGGATATGAACAAGCTTCAGCTATAATATCTGACAACATTGTATTTGAACAAGCCTCAGATATAGTGTCTGACAACATTGGATATGAACAAGCTTCAGCTATAGTGTCTGACAACATTGGATATGAACAAGCTTCAGCTATAGTGTCTGACATCATAGGATGTGAACAGGCTTCAGCTATAGTGTCTCACAATATTGTATATGAACAAGCTTCAGCTATAATATCTGACAACAATGGATATGGACAAGCTTCAGCTATAATATCTGACAACATTGGATATGAACAAGCTTCAGCAATAGTATCTGAAGACATTGGATATGAACAAGCTTCAGCTATAATATCTGACAACATTGGATATGAACAAGCTTCAGCTATAGTATCTGACAGCATTGTATATGAACAAGTCTCAGCTATAGTATCTGACATCATTGAATATGAACAAGCTTTAGCTATAATATCTGACAACATTGTATATGAATAAGCTTCAGCTATAGTATTTGACATCATTGAATATGAACAAGCCTCAGCTATAATATCTGACAACATTGGATATGAACAAGCTTCAGCTATAATATCTGACAACTATGTATATTCACAAGCTTCAGCTATAGTATCTGACAACAATGTATATGAACAAGCTTTAGCTATAGTGTCTGACATCATTGGATATGAACAAGCTTCAGCTATAGCGTCTGACAACATAGGATGTGAACAAGCTACAGCTATAATATCTGACATCATTGGATATGAACAAGCTTCAGCTATAGTGTCTGACTTCATTGGATATGAAAAAGCTTCAGCTATAGTGTCTGACATCATTGGATATGAACAAGCTTCAGCTATGGTGTCTGACAACATTGGATATGAACAAGCTTGAGCAATAATATCTCACAGCATTGGATATGAACAAGCTTCAGCTATAGTGTCTGACATCATTGGATATGAACAAGATTCAGCTATAGTGTCTGACATCATTGGATATGAAATAAGCCTCAGCTATAGTGTCTGACATCTTTGAATATGAACAAGCTTCAGCTATAATGTCTGACAACATAGGATGTGAAAAGGTTCAGCTATAGTGTCTGACAACATAAGCTGTGAAGACGCTTACGCTATAGTGTCTGACAACATAGGCTGTGTACAAGAAACAACTATAGTGTCTGACAACATAGGATGTGAAAAAGCTTCAGCTATAATATCTGACAATATTGGATATGAACACGCTTCAGCAATAATATCTGACAACTTTGGATATAAACAAGCTTCAGCTATAATATCTGACAACATTTTATATGAACAAGCTTCAGCTATAGTGTCTCACAATATTGTATATGTACCAGCTTCAGCTATAATATCTGACAACATTGGATATGAACAAGCTTCAGCTATAATATCTGACAACATTGTATATGAACAAGCTTCAGCTATAATATCTGACATCGTTGTATAGGAACAAGCTTCAGCTATAATATCTGACATCATTGTATATGAACAAGCTTCATCTATAGTATCTGACAACATTGGATATTAACCAGCTTCAGCTATAATATCTGACAACATTGGATATGAACAAGATTCAGCTATAATATCTGACAACATTGTATATGAACAAGCTTCAGCTATAGTGTCTGACATCATTGGATATGAACAAGCTTCAGCTATAATATCTGACAACATTGTTTATGAACAAGCTTCAGCTATAGTGTCTGACATCACTGGATATGAACAAGCTTCAGCTATAGCGTCTGACAGCATAGGATGTGAACAAGCTGCAGCTATAGTGTCTGACAACATTGGATATGAACAAGCTTCAGTTATATCTGACATCATTGGATATGAACAAGCTACAGCTATAATATCTGTCATCATTGGATACGAACAAGCTTCAGCTATAGTGTCTGACAACATTGGATATGAACAAGGTTCAGCAATAATATCTGATATCATTGGATATGAACAAGCTTCAGCTATAGTGTCTGACATCATTGGATATGAACAAGCTTCAGCTATAGTGTCTGACAACATAGGATGTGAAAAGCTTCAGCTATAGTGTCTGACAACATAGGCTGTGAACAAGCTTACGCTATAGTGTCTGACAACATAGGTTGTGTACAAGCTACAACTATAGTGTCTGACAACATAGGATGTGAACAAGCTTCAGCTATAGTGTCTGACAACATAGGATGTGAGCTGGCTTCAGCTATAGTGTCTCACAATATCGTATATGAACAAGCTTCAGCTATAAGATCTGACAACATTGGATATGAACAAGCTTCAGCTATAGTATCTGACAACATTGGTAATGAACAAGCTTCAGCTGTAATATCTGACAACATTGGATATGAACAAGCTTCAGCTATAGTATCTGACAACATTGTATATGAACAAGCTTAAGCTATAATATCTGACAACATTGGATACGAACAAGCTTCAGCTATAGTATCTGTCAACATTGTATATAAACAAGCTTTAGTTATAGTGTCTGAGATCATTGGATATGAACAAGCTTCAGTTATAAAATCTGACATCATTGGATATGAACAAGCTTCAGCTATAATATCTGACATCATTGGATATGAACAAGCTTCAGCTATAGTGTCTGACATCATTGGATATGAACAAGCTTCAGCTATAGTGTCTGAGAACGTTGGATATGAACAAGCTTCAGCTATAATATCTGACATCATTGCATATGAACAAGCTACAGCTATAATATCTGACATCATTGGATATGAACAAGCTTCAGCTATAGTGTCTGACGTCATTGGATACGAACAAGCTAAAGCTATAGTTTCTGACAACATTGGATATGAACAAGCTTCAGCTATAGTGTCTGACATCATTGGATACGAACAAGATTCAGCTATAATATCTGACAACATTGGATATGAACAAGCTTCAGCTGTAATACCTAACATCATTGGATATGAACAAGCTACAGCTATAATATCTGACATCATTGGATACGAACAAGCTTCAGCTATGATTCTGACATCATTGGATATGAACAAACTTCAGCTATAGTTTCTGACAACATAGGATGTGAAAAGCTTTAGTTATAGTGTCTGACAACATAAAATGTGAACAAGCTTACGCTATAGTGTCTGACAACATAGGCTGTGTACGAGCTACAACTATAGTGCCTGACAACATAGGTTGTGAACAAGCTTCAGCTATAGTGTCTGAGAACATAGCATGTGAACAAGCTTCAGCTATAGTGTCTCACAATATTGTATATGAACAAGATTCAGCTATAATATCTGACAACATTGGATATGAACAACCTTCAGCTATAATATCTCACAACATTGGATATGAACAAGCTTCAGCTATAGTGTCTCACATCATTGGATATGAACAAGATTCAGCTATAGTGTCAGACATTGGATATGAAAAAGCTTAAGCTATTGTGTCTGACATCATTGGATATGAACAAGCTTCAGCTATAGTGTCTGACAATATAGGTTGTGAAAAGCTTCAGCTTAGTGTCTGACAACATAGGCTGTGAACAAACTTACGCTATAGTGTCTGAAAACATAGGCTGTGTACAAGCTACAACTATAGTGTCTGACAACATAGGGTGTGAACAACCTTCAGCTATAATATCTGACAACATTGGATATGAACAAGCTTCAGCTATAATATCTGACAACATTGTATATGAACAAGCTTCAGCTATAGTGTCTGACATCATTGGATATGAACAAGCTTCAGCTATAATATCTGACATCATTGGATATGAACAAGCTACAGCTATAATATCTGACATCATTGGATATGAACAAGGTACAGCTATAATATCTAACATCATTGGATATGAACAAGCCTCAGATATAGTGTCTGACAACATTGGATATGAACAAGCTTCAGCTATAGTGTCTGACAACATTGGATATGAACAAGCTTCAGCTATAGTGTCTGACAACATAGGATGTGAAAAGCTTCAGCTATAGTGTCTGACAACATAGGCTGTGTACAAGCTACAACTATAGTGTCTGACAACATAGGATGTGAACAAGCTTCAGCTATAGTGTCTGACAACATAGGATGTGAACAGGCTTCAGCTATAGTGTCTCACAATATTGTATATGAACAAGCTTCAGCTATAATATCTGACAACAATGGATATGGACAAGCTTCAGCTATAATACCTGACAACATTGGATATGAACAAGCTTCAGCAATAGTATCTGAAGACATTGGATATGAACAAGCTTCAGCTATAATATCTGACAACATTGGATATGAACAAGCTTCAGCTATAGTATCTGACAACATTGTATATGAACAAGCTTCAGCTATAATATCTAACAACATTGTATATGAACAAGTTTCAGCTATAGTATCTGACATCATTGAATATGAACAAGCTTTAGCTATAATATCTGACAACATTGGATATGAACTAGCTTCAGCTATAATATCTGACAACATTGTATATGAATAAGCTTCAGCTATAGTATTTGACATCATTGAATATGAACAAGCCTCAGCTATAATATCTGACAACATTGGATATGAACAAGCTTCAGCTATAATATTTGACAACTATGTATATTCACAAGCTTCAGCTATAGTATCTGACAACAAAGTATATGAACAAGCTTTAGCTATAGTGTCTGACATCATTGGATATGAACAAGCTTCAGCTATAGCGTTTGACAAATTAGGATGTGAACAAGCTACAGCTATAATATCTGACATCATTGGATATGAACAAGCTTCAGCTATAGTGTCTGACATCATTGGATATGAAAAAGCTTCAGCTATAGTGTCTGACATCATTGGATATGAAAAAGCTTCAGCTATGGGGTCTGACAACATTGGATATGAACAAGCTTCAGCTATTATATCTGACATCATTGGATATGAACAAGCTTCAGCTATAGTGTCTGACATCATTGGATATGAACAAGCTTCAGCTATAGTGTCTGACAACATAGGATGTGAAAAGCATCAGCTATAGTGTCTGACAACATAGGAGGTGAAAAGCTTCAGCTATAGCGTCTGAACACATAGGCTGTGTACAAGCTACAACTATAGTGTCTGACAACATATAATGTGAACAAGCTTCAGCTATAGTGTCTGACAACATAGGATGTGAACAAGCTTCAGCTATAATGTCTCACAATATTGTATATGAACAAGCTTGAGCAATAATATCTCACAGCATTGGATATGAACAAGCTTCAGCTATAGTGTCTGACATCATTGGATATGAACAAGATTCAGCTATAATATCTGACAACATTGTCTATGAACAAGCTTCAGCTATAGTGTCTGACATCATTGGATATGAACAAGCTTCAGCTATGGCGTCTGTCAACATAGGATGTGACAAAGCTGCAGCTATAATATCTGACAACATTGGATATGAACAAGCTACAGCTATAATATCTAACAACATTGGATATGAACAAGCTGCAGCTATAATATCTGACAACATAGGATGTGAACAAGCTGCAGGTATAATTTCTGGCAACACTGTATATGAACAAGCTTCAGCTATAATATCTGACAACATTGGATATGAACAAGCTTCAGCTATAGTGTCTCACAACACTGGATATGAACAAGCTTCAGCTATAGTGTCTCACAACATTGGATATGAACAAGCTTCAGCTATAGTGTCTAACAATATTGTATATGAACAAGCTTCAGCTATAATATCTGACAACATTGTATATGAACAAGCTTCAGCTATAGTGTCTCACAATATTGTATATGAACAAGCTTCAGCTATAATATCTGAAAACGTTGGATATGAACAAGCTTCAGCTATAATATCTGACAACATTGGATATGAACAAGCTTCAGCTATAGTATCTGACAACATTGCATATGAACAAGCGTCAGCTATAATATCTGGCAACATTGTATATGAACAAGCTTCAGCTATAGTGTCTGACAACATTGTATATGAACAAGCTTCTGCTATAGTGTCTGACAACATTGGATATGAACAAGCCTCAGCTATAATATCAGACCAGATTGTATATGAACAAGCTTCAGCTATAGTATCTGTCATCATTGAATATGAACAAGCTTCAGCTATAATATCTGACAACATTGGATATGAACAAGCGTCAGCTATAATATCTGACAACATTGTATATGAACAAGCTTCAGCTATAGTATATGACAACATTGGATATGAACAAGCTTCAGCTATAATATCTGACAACATTGCATTTGAACAAGCTTCAGCTATAGTATCTGACAACATTGTATATGAACAAGCTTTAGTTATAGTGTCTAACAACATTGGATATGAACAAGCTTCAGCTATAGTATCTTACATCATTGTATATAAACAAGCTTCAGCTATATTATCTGACAACATTGGATATGAACAAGCTTCAGGTATAGTGTCTGACAACATAGAATGTGAAAAGCTTCAGCTATAGTGTCTGACAACATAGGATGTGAAAAGCTTCAGCTATAGTGTCTGACAACATAGGCTGTGTACAAGCTACAACTATAGTGTCTGACAACATATATTGTGAACAAGCTTCAGCTATAGTGTCTGACAACATAGGATGTGAACAACCTTCAGCTATAGTGTCTCTCAATATTGTATATGAACAAGCTTGAGTTATAATATCTCACAGCATTGGAAATGAACAAGCTTCAGCTATAGTGTCTGACATCATTGGATATGAACAAGATTCAGCTATAGTGTCTGACATCATTGGATATGAACAAGCTTCAGCTATAGTGTCTGACAACATAGGATGTGAAAAGGTTCAGCTTTAGTGTCTGACAACATAGGCTGTGAAGAAGCTTACGCTATAGTGTCTGACAACATAGGCTGTGTACAAGCAACAACTATAGTGTCTGACAACATAGGATGTGAACAAGCTTCAACTATAATATCTGACAATATTGGATATGAACACGCTTCAGCTATAATATCTGACAACATTGGATATAAACAAGCTTCAGCTATAATATCTGACAACATTTTATATGAACAAGCTTCAGCTATAGTGTCTGACAACATTGTATATGAACGGGCTTCAGCTATAATATCTGACAACATTGAATATGAACAAGCCTCAGCTATAATATCTGACAACATTGTATATGAACAAGCTTCAGCTATAATATCTGACATCATTGTATAGGAACAAGCTTCAGCTATAATATCTGACATCATTGTATATGAACAAGCTTCATCTATAGTATCTGACAACATTGGATATGAACCAGCTTCAGCTATAATATCTGACAACATTCGATATGAAAAAGCTTCAGCTATAATATCTGACAACATTGTATATGAACAAGCTTCAGCTATAGTGTCTGACATCATTGGATATGAACAAGCTTCAGCTATAATATCTGACATCATTGGATATGAACAAGCTACAGCTATAATATCTGACATCATTGGATATGAACAAGGTACAGCTATAATATCTAACATCATTGGATATGAACATGCTTCAGCTATAATATCTAACATCATTGGATATGAACAAGCCTCAGATATAGTGTCTGACAACATTGGATATGAACAAACTTCAGCTATATTGTCTGACAACATTGGATATGAACAAGCTTCAGCTATAGTGTTTGACAACATAGGATGTGAAAAGCTTCAGCTATAGTGTCTGACAACATAGGATGTGAACAGGCTTCAGCTATAGTGTCTCACAATATTGTATATGAACAAGCTTCAGCTATAATATCTGACAACAATGGATATGGACAAGCTTCAGCTATAATATCTGACAACATTGGATATGAACAAGCTTCAGCAATAGTATCTGAAGACATTGGATATGAACAAGCTTCAGCTATAATATCTGACAACATTGGATATGAACAAGCTTCAGCTATAGTATCTGACAACATTGTATATGAACAAGCTTCAGCTATAATATTTAACAACATTGTATATGAACAAGTTTCAGCTATAGTATCTGACATCATTGAATATGAACAAGCTTTAGCTATAATATCTGACAACATTGGATATGAACTAGCTTCAGCTATAATATCTGACAACATTGTATATGAATAAGCTTCAGCTATAGTATTTGACATCATTGAATATGAACAAGCCTCAGCTATAATATCTGACAACATTGGATATGAAAAAGCTTCAGCTATAATATTTGACAACTATGTATATTCACAAGCTTCAGCTATAGTATCTGACAACAATGTATATGAACAAGCTTTAGCTATAGTGTCTGACATCATTGGATATGAACAAGCTTCAGCTATAGCGTCTGACAAATTAGGATGTGAACAAGCTACAGCTATAATATCTGACATCATTGGATATGAACAAGCTTCAGCTATAGTGTCTGACATCATTGGATATGAAAAAGCTTCAGCTATAGTGTCTGACATCATTGGATATGAACAAGCTTCAGCTATGGTGTCTGACAACATTGGATATGAACAAGCTTCAGCTATTATATCTGACATCATTGGATATGAACAAGCTTCAGCTATAGTGTCTGACATCATTGGATATGAACAAGCTTCAGCTATAGTGTCTGACAACATAGGATGTGAAAAGCATCAGCTATAGTGTCTGACAACATAGGAGGTGAAAAGCTTCAGCTATAGTGTCTGAACACATAGGCTGTGTACAAGCTACAACTATAGTGTCTGACAACATATAATGTGAACAAGCTTCAGCTATAGTGTCTGACAACATAGGATGTGAACAAGCTTCAGCTATAATGTCTCACAATATTGTATATGAACAAGCTTGAGCAATAATATCTCACAGCATTGGATATGAACAAGCTTCAGCTATAGTGTCTGACATCATTGGATATGAACAAGATTCAGCTATAGTGTCTGACATCATTGGATATGAACAAGCCTCAGCTATAGTGTCTGACATCTTTGAATATGAACAAGCTTCAGCTATAATGTCTGACAACATAGGATGTGAAAAGGTTCAGCTATAGTGTCTGACAACATAAGCTGTGAAGAAGCTTACGCTATAGTGTCTGACAACATAGGCTGTGTACAAGAAACAACTATAGTGTCTGACAACATAGGATGTGTAAAAGCTTCAGCTATAATATCTGACAATATTGGATATGAACACGCTTCAGCAATAATATCTGACAACTTTGGATATAAACAAGCTTCAGCTATAATATCTGACAACATTTTATATGAACAAGCTTCAGCTATAGTGTCTCACAATATTGTATATGTACCAGCTTCAGCTATAATATCTGACAACATTGGATATGAACAAGCTTCAGCTATAATATCTGACAACATTGTATATGAACAAGCTTCAGCTATAATATCTGACATCATTGTATAGGAACAAGCTTCAGCTATAATATCTGACATCATTGTATATGAACAAGCTTCATCTATAGTATCTGACAACATTGGATATTAACCAGCTTCAGCTATAATATCTGACAACATTGGATATGAACAAGATTCAGCTATAATATCTGACAACATTGTATATGAACAAGCTTCAGCTATAGTGTCTGACATCATTGGATATGAACAAGCTTCAGCTATAATATCTGACAACATTGTTTATGAACAAGCTTCAGCTATAGTGTCTGACATCATTGGATATGAACAAGCTTCAGCTATAGCGTCTGACAGCATAGGATGTGAACAAGCTGCAGCTATAGTGTCTGACAACATTGGATATGAACAAGCTTCAGTTATATCTGACATCATTGGATATGAACAAGCTACAGCTATAATATCTGTCATCATTGGATACGAACAAGCTTCAGCTATAGTGTCTGACAACATTGGATAAGAACAAGGTTCAGCAATAATATCTGATATCATTGGATATGAACAAGCTTCAGCTATAGTGTCTGACATCATTGGATATGAACAAGCTTCAGCTATAGTGTCTGACAACATAGGATGTGAAAAGCTTCAGCTATAGTGTCTGACAACATAGGATGTGAAAAGCTTCAGCTATAGTGTCTGACAACATAGGCTGTGAAGAAGCTTACGCTATAGTGTCTGACAACATAGTCTGTGGACAAGCAACAACTATAGTGTCTGACAACATAGGATGTGAAAAGCTTCAGCTATAATATCTCACAGCTTTGGATATGAACAAGCTTCAGCTATAGTGTCTGACATCATTGGATATGAACAAGATTCAGCTATAGTGTCTGACATCATTGGATATGAACAAGCCTCAGCTATAGTGTCTGACATCATTGGATATGAACAAGCTTCAGCTATAGTGTCTGACAACATAGGATGTGAAAAGTTCAGCTATAGTGTCTGACAACATAGGTTGTGAAGAAGGTTACGCTATAGTGTATGACAACATAGTCTGTGTACAAGCAACAACTATAGTGTCTGACAACATAGGATGTGAGCAACCTTCAGCTATAATATCTGACAAGATTGGATATGAACACGCTTCAGCTATAATATCTGACAACATTGGATATAGACAAGCTTCAGCTATAATATCTGACAACATTTTATATGAACAAGCTTCAGCTATAGTGTCTCACAATATTGTATATGAACCAGCTTCAGCTATAATATCTGACAACATTGGATATGAACAAGCCTCAGCTATAATATCTGACAACATTGTATATGAACAAGCTTCAGCTATAGTATCTGACATCATTTTATAGGAACAAGCTTCAGCTATAATATCTGACATCATTGTATATGAACAAGCTTCATCTATAGTATCTGACAACATTGGATATGAACCAGCTTCAGCTATAATATCTGACAACATTGGATATGAACAAGATTCAGCTATAATATCTGACAACATTGTATTTGAACAAGCTTCAGCTATAGTGTCTGACATCATTGATATGAACAAGCTTCAGCTATAATATCTGACAACATTGTTTATGAACAAGCTTCAGCTATAGTGTCTGACATCATTGGATATGAACAAGCTTCAGCTATAGTGTCTGACAACATTGGATATGAACAAGCTTCAGTTATAATATCTCACATCATTGGATATGAGCAAGCTACAGCTATAATATCTGTCCTCATTGGATACGAACAAGCTTCAGCTATAATGTCTGACAACATGGGATATGAACAAGCTTCAGCTATAGTGTCTGACAACATAGGATGTGAACAAGCTTCAGCTATAGTGTCTCACAATATTGTATATGAACAAGCTTCAGCTATAATATCCGACAACATTGGATATGAAGAAGCTTCAGCTATAATATCTGACAACATTGGATATGAACAAGCTTCAGCTATAGTATTTGACAACATTGGTAATGAACAAGCTTCAGCTATAATATCTGACAACATTGGATATGAACAAGCTTCAGCTATAGTATCTGACAACATTGTATATGAGCAAGCTTCAGCTATAATATCTGACAACATTGTATATGAACAAGCTTCAGCTATAGTGTCTGACAACATTGGATATGAACAAGCTTCAGCTATAATATCTGACAACATTGTATATGAACAAGCTTCAGCTATAGTGTCTGACAACATTGTATATGAACAAGCTTCAGATATAATATCTGACAACCTTGTATATGAACAAGCTTCAGCTATAGTATATGACAACATTGGATATGAACAAGCTTCAGCTAGAATATCTGACAACATTGGATATGAACAAATTTCAGCTATTGTATCTGACAACATTGTATATGAACAAGCTTTCGTTATAGTGTCTGACATCATTGGATATGAACAAGCTTCAGCTATAGCGTCTGACAACATAGGATGTGAACAAGCTACAACTATAATATCTGACATCATTGGATATGAACAAGCTTCAGCTATAGCGTCTGACATCATTGGATATGAACAAGCTTCAGCTATAGCGTCTGAGAACATTGGATATGAACAAGCTTCAGCTATAATATCTGACATCATTGGATATGAACAAGCTACAGCTATAATATCTGACATCATTGGATATGAACAAGCTACAGCTATAATATCTGACATCATTGGATATGAACAAGCTTCAGCTATAGTGTCTGACATCATTGGATATGAACAAGCTTCAGCTATAGTTTCTGACAACATAGGATGTGAAAAGCTTCAGTTATAGTGTCTGACAACATAGGCTGTGAACAAGCTTACGCTATAGTGTCTGACAACATAGGCTGTGTACAAGCTACAACTATAGTGTCTGAGAACATAGGATGTGAACAAGCTTCAGCTATAGTGTCTCACAATATTGTATATGAACAAGCTTCAGCAATAATATCTGACAACATTGGATATGAACAAGCTTCAGCTATAATATCTCACAACATTGGATATGAACAAGCTTCAGCTATAGTGTCTCACATCATTGGATATGAACAAGATTCAGCTATAGTGTCTCACAATATTGTACATGAACAAGCTTCAGCTATAATATCTGACAACATTAGATATGAACAAGCCTCAGCTATAAAATCTGACAATATTGTATATGAACAAGCTTCAGCTCTAATATCTGACATAATTGTATATGAACAAGCTTCAGCTATAATATCTGACATCATTGCATATGAACAAGCTTCAGCTATAGTATCTGACAGCATTGGATATGAACAAGCTTCAGCTATAATATATGACAACAATGGATATGAACAAGCATCAGCTATAGTGTCTCACAAGAATGGATATGAACAAGCTTCAGCTATAGTATCTGACAACATTGGATATGAACAAGCTTCAGCTATAATATCTGACAACATTGGAATTGAACAAGCTTCAGGTATAGTGTCTGACAACATTGGATATGAGCAAGCTTCAGCTATGATATCTGACATCATTGTATATGAACAAGCTTCAGCTATAATATCTGACATCATTGTATATGAACAAGCTTTAGCTATAATATCTGACATCATTGTATATGAACAAGCTTTAGCTATAGTGTCTAACAACATTGTATATGAACAAGCTTCAGCTATAGTGTCTGACAAAATTGGATATGAACAAGCTTCAGCTATAATATCTGACATCATTGTATATGAACAAGCTTTAGCTATAGTGTCTAACAACATTGTATATGAACAAGCTTCAGCTATAGTGTCTGACAAAATTGGATATGAACAAGCTTCAGCTATAATATCTGACATCATTGTATATGAACAAGCTTCAGATTTAGTATCTGAGAACATTGGATATGAAAAAGCTTCAGCTATAATATCTGACAACATTGGATATGAACAAGCTTCAGCTACAATATCTAACACCATTGTATATGAACAAGCTTCAGCTATAGTGTCTGACATCATTGGATATGTACAAGCTTCAGCTATAATATCTGACAACATTGTATATGAACAAGCTTCAGCTATAATGTCTGACATCATTGGATATGAACAAGCTTCAGCTATAATATATGACAACATTGTATATGAACAAGATTCAGCTATAGAATCTGACATCATTGGATATGAACAAGCTTCAGCTATAATATATGACAACACTGTATATGAACAAGATTCAGCTATAGAATCTGACATCATTGGATATGAACAAGCTTCAGCTATAATATCTGACAACATTGTATTTGAACAAGCCTCAGATATAGTGTCTGACAACATTGGATATGAACAAGCTTCAGCTATAGTGTCTGACAACATTGGATATGAACAAGCTTCAGCTATAGTGTCTGACAACATAGGATGTGAAAAGCTTCAGCTATAGTGTCTGACAACATAGGCTGTGTACAAGCTACAACTATAGTGTCTGACAACATAGAATGTGAACAAGCTTCTGCTATAGTGTCTGACATCATAGGATGTGAACAGGCTTCAGCTATAGTGTCTCACAATATTGTATATGAACAAGCTTCAGCTATAATATCTGACAACAATGGATATGGACAAGCTTCAGCTATAATATCTGACAACATTGGATATGAACAAGCTTCAGCAATAGTATCTGAAGACATTGGATATGAACAAGCTTCAGCTATAATATCTGACAACATTGGATATGAACAAGCTTCAGCTATAGTATCTGACAGCATTGTATATGAACAAGTCTCAGCTATAGTATCTGACATCATTGAATATGAACAAGCTTTAGCTATAATATCTGACAACATTGTATATGAATAAGCTTCAGCTATAGTATTTGACATCATTGAATATGAACAAGCCTCAGCTATAATATCTGACAACATTGGATATGAACAAGCTTCAGCTATAATATCTGACAACTATGTATATTCACAAGCTTCAGCTATAGTATCTGACAACAATGTATATGAACAAGCTTTAGCTATAGTGTCTGACATCATTGGATATGAACAAGCTTCAGCTATAGCGTCTGACAACATAGGATGTGAACAAGCTACAGCTATAATATCTGACATCATTGGATATGAACAAGCTTCAGCTATAGTGTCTGACTTCATTGGATATGAAAAAGCTTCAGCTATAGTGTCTGACATCATTGGATATGAACAAGCTTCAGCTATGGTGTCTGACAACATTGGATATGAACAAGCTTCAGCTATTATATCTGACATCATTGGATATGAACAAGCTTCAGCTATAGTGTCTGACATCATTGGATATGAACAAGCTTCAGCTATAGTGTCTTACAACATAGGATGTGAAAAGCATCAGCTATAGTGTCTGACAACATAGGAGGTGAAAAGCTTCAGCTATAGTGTCTGAACACATAGGCTGTGTACAAGCTACAACTATAGTGTCTGACAACATATAATGTGAACAAGCTTCAGCTATAGTGTCTGACAACATAGGATGTGAACAAGCTTCAGCTATAATGTCTCACAATATTGTATATGAACAAGCTTGAGCAATAATATCTCACAGCATTGGATATGAACAAGCTTCAGCTATAGTGTCTGACATCATTGGATATGAACAAGATTCAGCTATAGTGTCTGACATCATTGGATATGAAATAAGCCTCAGCTATAGTGTCTGACATCTTTGAATATGAACGAGCTTCAGCTATAGTGTCTGACAACATAGGATGTGAAAAGGTTCAGCTATAGTGTCTGACAACATAAGCTGTGAAGACGCTTACGCTATAGTGTCTGACAACATAGGCTGTGTACAAGAAACAACTATAGTGTCTGACAACATAGGATGTGAAAAAGCTTCAGCTATAATATCTGACAATATTGGATATGAACACGCTTCAGCAATAATATCTGACAACTTTGGATATAAACAAGCTTCAGCTATAATATCTGACAACATTTTATATGAACAAGCTTCAGCTATAGTGTCTCACAATATTGTATATGTACCAGCTTCAGCTATAATATCTGACAACATTGGATATGAACAAGCTTCAGCTATAATATCTGACAACATTGTATATGAACAAGCTTCAGCTATAATATCTGACATCGTTGTATAGGAACAAGCTTCAGCTATAATATCTGACATCATTGTATATGAACAAGCTTCATCTATAGTATCTGACAACATTGGATATTAACCAGCTTCAGCTATAATATCTGACAACATTGGATATGAACAAGATTCAGCTATAATATCTGACAACATTGTATATGAACAAGCTTCAGCTATAGTGTCTGACATCATTGGATATGAACAAGCTTCAGCTATAATATCTGACAACATTGTTTATGAACAAGCTTCAGCTATAGTGTCTCACATCACTGGATATGAACAAGCTTCAGCTATAGCGTCTGACAGCATAGGATGTGAACAAGCTGCAGCTATAGTGTCTGACAACATTGGATATGAACAAGCTTCAGTTATATCTGACATCTTTGGATATGAACAAGCTACAGCTATAATATCTGTCATCATTGGATACGAACAAGCTTCAGCTATAGTGTCTGACAACATTGGATATGAACAAGGTTCAGCAATAATATCTGATATCATTGGATATGAACAAGCTTCAGCTATAGTGTCTGACATCATTGGATATGAACAAGCTTCAGCTATAGTGTCTGACAACATAGGATGTGAAAAGCTTCAGCTATAGTGTCTGACAACATAGGCTGTGAACAAGCTTACGCTATAGTGTCTGACAACATAGGTTGTGTACAAGCTACAACTATAGTGTCTGACAACATAGGATGTGAACAAGCTTCAGCTATAGTGTCTGACAACATAGGATGTGAGCTGGCTTCAGCTATAGTGTCTCACAATATCGTATATGAACAAGCTTCAGCTATAAGATCTGACAACATTGGATATGAACAAGCTTCAGCTATAGTATCTGACAACATTGGTAATGAACAAGCTTCAGCTATAATATCTGACAACATTGGATATGAACAAGCTTCAGCTATAGTATCTGACAACATTGTATATGAACAAGCTTAAGCTATAATATCTGACAACATTGGATACGAACAAGCTTCAGCTATAGTATCTGTCAACATTGTATATAAACAAGCTTTAGTTATAGTGTCTGAGATCATTGGATATGAACAAGCTTCAGCTATAAAATCTGACATCATTGGATATGAACAAGCTTCAGCTATAATATCTGACATCATTGGATATGAACAAGCTTCAGCTATAGTGTCTGACATCATTGGATATGAACAAGCTTCAGCTATAGTGTCTGAGAACGTTGGATATGAACAAGCTTCAGCTATAATATCTGACATCATTGCATATGAACAAGCTACAGCTATAATATCTGACATCATTGGATATGAACAAGCTTCAGCTATAGTGTCTGACGTCATTGGATACGAACAAGCTAAAGCTATAGTTTCTGACAACATTGGATATGAACAAGCTTCAGCTATAGTGTCTGACATCATTGGATACGAACAAGCTTCAGCTATAATATCTGACAACATTGGATATGAACAAGCTTCAGCTGTAATACCTAACATCATTGGATATGAACAAGCTACAGCTATAATATCTGACATCATTGGATACGAACAAGCTTCAGCTATGATTCTGACATCATTGGATATGAACAAACATCAGCTATAGTTTCTGACAACATAGGATGTGAAAAGCTTTAGTTATAGTGTCTGACAAAATAAAATGTGAACAAGCTTACGCTATAGTGTCTGACAACATAGGCTGTGTACGAGCTACAACTATAGTGCCTGACAACATAGGTTGTGAACAAGCTTCAGCTATAGTGTCTGAGAACATAGCATGTGAACAAGCTTCAGCTATAGTGTCTCACAATATTGTATATGAACAAGATTCAGCTATAATATCTGACAACATTGGATATGAACAACCTTCAGCTATAATATCTCACAACATTGGATATGAACAAGCTTCAGCTATAGTGTCTCACATCATTGGATATGAACAAGATTCAGCTATAGTGTCAGACATTGGAAATGAAAAAGCTTAAGCTATTGTGTCTGACATCATTGGATATGAACAAGCTTCAGCTATAGTGTCTGACAATATAGGTTGTGAAAAGCTTCAGCTTAGTGTCTGACAACATAGGCTGTGAACAAACTTACGCTATAGTGTCTGAAAACATAGGCTGTGTACAAGCTACAACTATAGTGTCTGACAACATAGGGTGTGAACAACCTTCAGCTATAATATCTGACAACATTGGATATGAACAAGCTTCAGCTATAATATCTGACAACATTGTATATGAACAAGCTTCAGCTATAGTGTCTGACATCATTGGATATGAACAAGCTTCAGCTATAATATCTGACATCATTGGATATGAACAAGCTACAGCTATAATATCTGACATCATTGGATATGAACAAGGTACAGCTATAATATCTAACATCATTGGATATGAACAAGCCTCAGATATAGTGTCTGACAACATTGGATATGAACAAGCTTCAGCTATAGTGTCTGACAACATTGGATATGAACAAGCTTCAGCTATAGTGTCTGACAACATAGGATGTGAAAAGCTTCAGCTATAGTGTCTGACAACATAGGCTGTGTACAAGCTACAACTATAGTGTCTGACAACATAGGATGTGAACAAGCTTCAGCTATAGTGTCTGACAACATAGGATGTGAACAGGCTTCAGCTATAGTGTCTCACAATATTGTATATGAACAAGCTTCAGCTATAATATCTGACAACAATGTATATTTACAAGCTTCAGCTATAATACCTGACAACATTGGATATGAACAAGCTTCAGCAATAGTATCTGAAGACATTGGATATGAACAAGCTTCAGCTATAATATCTGACAACATTGGATATGAACAAGCTTCAGCTATAGTATCTGACAACATTGTATATGAACAAGCTTCAGCTATAATATCTAACAACATTGTATATGAACAAGTTTCAGCTATAGTATCTGACATCATTGAATATGAACAAGCTTTAGCTATAATATCTGATAACATTGGATATGAACTAGCTTCAGCTATAATATCTGACAACATTGTATATGAATAAGCTTCAGCTATAGTATTTGACATCATTGAATATGAACAAGCCTCAGCTATAATATCTGACAACATTGGATATGAACAAGCTTCAGCTATAATATTTGACAACTATGTATATTCACAAGCTTCAGCTATAGTATCTGACAACAATGTATATGAACAAGCTTTAGCTATAGTGTCTGACATCATTGGATATGAACAAGCTTCAGCTATAGCGTCTGACAAATTAGGATGTGAACAAGCTTCAGCTATAATATCTGACATCATTGGATATGAACAAGCTTCAGCTATAGTGTCTGACATCATTGGATATGAAAAAGCTTCAGCTATAGTGTCTGACATCATTGGATATGAAAAAGCTTCAGCTGTGGTGTCTGACAACATTGGATATGAACAAGCTTCAGCTATTATATCTGACATCATTGGATATGAACAAGCTTCAGCTATAGTGTCTGACATCATTGGATATGAACAAGCTTCAGCTATAGTGTCTGACAACATAGGATGTGAAAAGCATCAGCTATAGTGTCTGACAACATAGGAGGTGAAAAGCTTCAGCTATAGCGTCTGAACACATAGGCTGTGTACAAGCTACAACTATAGTGTCTGACAACATATAATGTGAACAAGCTTCAGCTATAGTGTCTGACAACATAGGATGTGAACAAGCTTCAGCTATAATGTCTCACAATATTGTATATGAACAAGCTTGAGCAATAATATCTCACAGCATAGGATATGAACAAGCTTCAGCTATAGTGTCTGACATCATTGGATATGAACAAGATTCAGCTATAATATCTGACAACATTGTCTATGAACAAGCTTCAGCTGTAGTGTCTGACATCATTGGATATGAACAAGCTTCAGCTATAGCGTCTGTCAACATAGGATGTGACAAAGCTGCACCTATAATATCTGACAACATTGGATATGAACAAGCTACAGCTATAATATCTAACAACATTGGATATGAACAAGCTGCAGCTATAATATCTGACAACATAGGATGTGAACAAGCTGCAGGTATAATTTCTGGCAACACTGTATATGAACAAGCTTCAGCTATAATATCTGACAACATTGGATATGAACAAGCTTCAGCTATAGTGTCTCACAACATTGGATATGAACAAGCTTCAGCTATAGTGTCTCACAACATTGGATATGAACAAGCTTCAGCTATAGTGTCTAACAATATTGTATATGAACAAGCTTCAGCTATAATATCTGACAACATTGTATATGAACAAGCTTCAGCTATAGTGTCTCACAATATTGTATATGAACAAGCTTCAGCTATAATATCTGAAAACGTTGGATATGAACAAGCTTCAGCTATAATATCTGACAACATTGGATATGAACAAGCTTCAGCTATAGTATCTGACAACATTGCATATGAACAAGCGTCAGCTATAATATCTGGCAACATTGTATATGAACAAGCTTCAGCTATAGTGTCTGACAACATTGTATATGAACAAGCTTCTGCTATAGTGTCTGACAACATTGGATATGAACAAGCCTCAGCTATAATATCAGACCAGATTGTATATGAACAAGCTTCAGCTATAGTATCTGTCATCATTGAATATGAACAAGCTTCAGCTATAATATCTGACAACATTGGATATGAACAAGCGTCAGCTATAATATCTGACAACATTGTATATGAACAAGCTTCAGCTATAGTATATGACAACATTGGATATGAACAAGCTTCAGCTATAATATCTGACAACATTGCATTTGAACAAGCTTCAGCTATAGTATCTGACAACATTGTATATGAACAAGCTTTAGTTATAGTGTCTAACAACATTGGATATGAACAAGCTTCAGCTATAATATCTTACATCATTGTATATAAACAAGCTTCAGCTATATTATCTGACTACATTGGATATGAACAAGCTTCAGGTATAGTGTCTGACAACATAGAATGTGAAAAGCTTCAGCTATAGTGTCTGACAACATAGGATGTGAAAAGCTTCAGCTATAGTGTCTGACAACATAGGCTGTGTACAAGCTACAACTATAGTGTCTGACAACATATATTGTGAACAAGCTTCAGCTATAGTGTCTGACAACATAGGATGTGAACAACCTTCAGCTATAGTGTCTCTCAATATTGTATATGAACAAGCTTGAGCTATAATATCTCACAGCATTGGAAATGAACAAGCTTCAGCTATAGTGTCTGACATCATTGGATATGAACAAGATTCAGCTATAGTGTTTGACATCATTGGATATGAACAAGCTTCAGCTATAGTGTCTGACAACATAGGATGTGAAAAGGTTCAGCTTTAGTGTCTGACAACATAGGCTGTGTACAAGCAACAGCTATAGTGTCTGACAACATAGGATGTGAACAAGCTTCAACTATAATATCTGACAATATTGGATATGAACACGCTTCAGCTATAATATCTGACAACATTGGATATAAACAAGCTTCAGCTATAATATCTGACAACATTTTATATGAACAAGCTTCAGCTATAGTGTCTGACAACATTGTATATGAACGGGCTTCAGCTATAATATCTGACAACATTGAATATGAACAAGCCTCAGCTATAATATCTGACAACATTGTATATGAACAAGCTTCAGCTATAATATCTGACATCATTGTATAGGAACAAGCTTCAGCTATAATATCTGACATCATTGTATATGAACAAGCTTCATCTATAGTATCTGAGAACATTGGATATGAACCAGCTTCAGCTATAATATCTGACAACATTGGATATGAAAAAGCTTCAGCTATAATATCTGACAACATTGTATATGAACAAGCTTCAGCTATAGTGTCTGACATCATTGGATATGAACAAGCTTCAGCTATAATATCTGACATCATTGGATATGAACAAGCTACAGCTACAATATCTGACATCATTGGATATGAACAAGGTACAGCTATAATATCTAACATCATTGGATATGAACAAGCCTCAGATATAGTGTCTGACAACATTGGATATGAACAAGCTTCAGCTATATTGTCTGACAACATTGGATATGAACAAGCTTCAGCTATAGTGTTTGACAACATAGAATGTGAAAAGCTTCAGCTATAGTGTCTGACAACATAGGATGTGAACAGGCTTCAGCTATAGTGTCTCACAATATTGTATATGAACAAGCTTCAGCTATAATATCTGACAACAATGGATATGGACAAGCTTCAGCTATAATATCTGACAACATTGGATATGAACAAGCTTCAGCAATAGTATCTGAAGACATTGGATATGAACAAGCTTCAGCTATAATATCTGACAACATTGGATATGAACAAGCTTCAGCTATAGTATCTGACAACATTGTATATGAACAAGCTTCAGCTATAATATCTAACAACATTGTATATGAACAAGTTTCAGCTATAGTATCTGACATCATTGAATATGAACAAGCTTTAGCTATAATATCTGACAACATTGGATATGAACTAGCTTCAGCTATAATATCTGACAACATTGTATATGAATAAGCTTCAGCTATAGTATTTGACATCATTGAATATGAACAAGCCTCAGCTATAATATCTGACAACATTGGATATGAACAAGCTTCAGCTATAATATTTGACAACTATGTATATTCACAAGCTTCAGCTATAGTATCTGACAACAATGTATATGAACAAGCTTTAGCTATAGTGTCTGACATCATTGGATATGAACAAGCTTCAGCTATAGCGTCTGACAAATTAGGATGTGAACAAGCTACAGCTATAATATCTGACATCACTGGATATGAACAAGCTTCAGCTATAGTGTCTGACATCATTGGATATGAAAAAGCTTCAGCTATAGTGTCTGACATCATTGGATATGAACAAGCTTCAGCTATGGTGTCTGACAACATTGGATATGAACAAGCTTCAGCTATTATATCTGACATCATTGGATATGAACAAGCTTCAGCTATAGTGTCTGACATCATTGGATATGAACAAGCTTCAGCTATAGTGTCTGACAACATAGGATGTGAAAAGCATCAGCTATAGTGTCTGACAACATAGGAGGTGAAAAGCTTCAGCTATAGTGTCTGAACACATAGGCTGTGTACAAGCTACAACTATAGTGTCTGACAACATATAATGTGAACAAGCTTCAGCTATAGTGTCTGACAACATAGGATGTGAACAAGCTTCAGCTATAATGTCTCACAATATTGTATATGAACAAGCTTGAGCAATAATATCTCACAGCATTGGATATGAACAAGCTTCAGCTATAGTGTCTGACATCATTGGATATGAACAAGATTCAGCTATAGTGTCTGACATCATTGGATATGAACAAGCCTCAGCTATAGTGTCTGACATCTTTGAATATGAACAAGCTTCAGCTATAATGTCTGACAACATAGGATGTGAAAAGGTTCAGCTATAGTGTCTGACAACATAAGCTGTGAAGAAGCTTACGCTATAGTGTCTGACAACATAGGCTGTGTACAAGAAACAACTATAGTGTCTGACAACATAGGATGTGAAAAAGCTTCAGCTATAATATCTGACAATATTGGATATGAACACGCTTCAGCAATAATATCTGACAACTTTGGATATAAACAAGCTTCAGCTATAATATCTGACAACATTTTATATGAACAAGCTTCAGCTATAGTGTCTCACAATATTGTATATGTACCAGCTTCAGCTATAATATCTGACAACATTGGATATGAACAAGCTTCAGCTATAATATCTGACAACATTGTACATGAACAAGCTTCAGCTATATTATCTGACATCATTGTATAGGAACAAGCTTCAGCTATAATATCTGACATCATTGTATATGAACAAGCTTCATCTATAGTATCTGACAACATTGGATATTAACCAGCTTCAGCTATAATATCTGACAACATTGGATATGAACAAGATTCAGCTATAATATCTGACAACATTGTATATGAACAAGCTTCAGCTATAGTGTCTGACATCATTGGATATGAACAAGCTTCAGCTATAATATCTGACAACATTGTTTATGAACAAGCTTCAGCTATAGTGTCTGACATCATTGGATATGAACAAGCTTCAGCTATAGCGTCTGACAGCATAGGATGTGAACAAGCTGCAGCTATAGTGTCTGACAACATTGGATATGAACAAGCTTCAGTTATATCTGACATCATTGGATATGAACAAGCTACAGCTATAATATCTGTCATCATTGGATACGAACAAGCTTCAGCTATAGTGTCTGACAACATTGGATAAGAACAAGGTTCAGCAATAATATCTGATATCATTGGATATGAACAAGCTTCAGCTATAGTGTCTGACATCATTGGATATGAACAAGCTTCAGCTATAGTGTCTGACAACATAGGATGTGAAAAGCTTCAGCTATAGTGTCTGACAACATAGGCTGTGAACAAGCTTACGCTATAGTGTCTGACAACATAGGTTGTGTACAAGCTACAACTATAGTGTCTGACAACATAGGATGTGAACAAGCTTCAGCTATAGTGTCTGACAACATAGGATGTGAGCTGGCTTCAGCTATAGTGTCTCACAATATCGTATATGAACAAGCTTCAGCTATAGTATCTGACAACATTGGTAATGAACAAGCTTCAGCTATAATATCTGACAACATTGGATATGAACAAGCTTCAGCTATAGTATCTGACAACATTGTATATGAACAAGCTTAAGCTATAATATCTTACAACATTAGATACGAAGAAGCTTCAGCTATAGTATCTGTCAACATTGTATATAAACAAGCTTTAGTTATAGTGTCTGAGATCATTGGATATGAACAAGCTTCAGCTATAAAATCTGACATCATTGGATATGAACAAGCTTCAGCTATAATATCTGACATCATTGGATATGAACAAGCTTCAGCTATAGTGTCTGACATCATTGGATATGAACAAGCTTCAGCTATAGTGTCTGAGAACGTTGGATATGAACAAGCTTCAGCTATAATATCTGACATCATTGCATATGAACAAGCTACAGCTATAATATCTGACATCATTGGATATGAACAAGCTTCAGCTATAGTGTCTGACATCATTGGATACGAACAGGCTACAGCTATAGTTTCTGACAACATTGGATATGAACAAGCTTCAGCTATAGTGTCTGACATCATTGGATACGAACAAGCTTCAGCTATAATATCTGACAACATTGGATATGAACAAGCTTCAGCTGTAATACCCAACATCATTGGATATGAACAAGCTACAGCTATAATATCTGACATCATTGGATACGAACAAGCTTCAGCTATGATTCTGACATCATTGGATATGAACAAACTTCAGCTATAGTTTCTGACAACATAGGATGTGAAAAGCTTTAGTTATAGTGTCTGACAACATAAAATGTGAACAAGCTTACGCTATAGTGTCTGACAACATAGGCTGTGTACGAGCTACAACTATAGTGTCTGACAACATAGGTTGTGAACAAGCTTCAGCTATAGTGTCTGAGAACATAGCATGTGAACAAGCTTCAGCTATAGTGTCTCACAATATTGTATATGAACAAGATTCAGCTATAATATCTGACAACATTGGATATGAACAACCTTCAGCTATAATATCTCACAACATTGGATATGAACAAGCTTCAGCTATAGTGTCTCACATCATTGGATATGAACAAGATTCAGCTATAGTGTCAGACATTGGATATGAACAAGCTTCAGCTATAGTGTCTGACAACATAGGTTGTGAAAAGCTTCAGCTTAGTGTCTGACAACATAGGCTGTGAACAAACTTACGCTATAGTGTCTGAAAACATAGGCTGTGTACAAGCTACAACTATAGTGTCTGACAACAAGGGTGTGAACAACCTTCAGCTATAATATCTGACAACATTGGATATGAACAAGCTTCAGCTATAATATCTGACAACATTGTATATGAACAAGCTTCAGCTATAGTGTCTGACATCATTGGATATGAACAAGCTTCAGCTATAATATCTGACAACATTGTCTATGAACAAGCTTCAGCTATAGTGTCTGACATCATTGGATATGAACAAGCTTCAGCTATAGCGTCTGTCAACATAGGATGTGACAAAGCTGCAGCTATAATATCTGACAACATTGGATATGAACAAGCTACAGCTATAATATCTAACAACATTGGTTTTGAACAAGCTGCAGCTATAATATCTGACAACATAGGATGTGAACAAGCTGCAGGTATAATTTCTGGCAACACTGTATATGAACAAGCTTCAGCTATAATATCTGACAACATTGGATATGAACAAGCTTCAGCTATAGTGTCTCACAACATTGGATATGAACAAGCTTCAGCTATAGTGTCTCACAACATTGGATATGAACAAGCTTCAGCTATAGTGTCTAACAATATTGTATATGAACAAGCTTCAGCTATAATATCTGACAACATTGTATATGAACAAGCTTCAGCTATAGTGTCTCACAATATTGTATATGAACAAGCTTCAGCTATAATATCTGAAAACGTTGGATATGAACAAGCTTCAGCTATAATATCTGACAACATTGGATATGAACAAGCTTCAGCTATAGTATCTGACAACATTGCATATGAACAAGCGTCAGCTATAATATCTGGCAACATTGTATATGAACAAGCTTCAGCTATAGTGTCTGACAACATTGTATATGAACAAGCTTCTGCTATAGTGTCTGACAACATTGGATATGAACAAGCCTCAGCTATAATATCAGACCAGATTGTATATGAACAAGCTTCAGCTATAGTATCTGTCATCATTGAATATGAACAAGCTTCAGCTATAATATCTGACAACATTGGATATGAACAAGCGTCAGCTATAATATCTGACAACATTGCATTTGAACAAGCTTCAGCTATAGTATCTGACAACATTGTATATGAACAAGCTTTAGTTATAGTGTCTAACAACATTGGATATGAACAAGCTTCAGCTATAATATCTTACATCATTGTATATAAACAAGCTTCAGCTATATTATCTGACAACATTGGATATGAACAAGCTTCAGGTATAGTGTCTGACAACATAGAATGTGAAAAGCTTCAGCTATAGTGTCTGACAACATAGGATGTGAAAAGCTTCAGCTATAGTGTCTGACAACATAGGCTGTGTACAAGCTACAACTATAGTGTCTGACAACATATATTGTGAACAAGCTTCAGCTATAGTGTCTGACAACATAGGATGTGAACAACCTTCAGCTATAGTGTCTCTCAATATTGTATATGAACAAGCTTGAGTTATAATATCTCACAGCATTGGAAATGAACAAGCTTCAGCTATAGTGTCTGACATCATTGGATATGAACAAGATTCAGCTATAGTGTCTGACATCATTGGATATGAACAAGCTTCAGCTATAGTGTCTGACAACATAGGATGTGAAAAGGTTCAGCTTTAGTGTCTGACAACATAGGCTGTGAAGAAGCTTACGCTATAGTGTCTGACAACATAGGCTGTGTACAAGCAACAACTATAGTGTCTGACAACATAGGATGTGAACAAGCTTCAACTATAATATCTGACAATATTGGATATGAACACGCTTCAGCTATAATATCTGACAACATTGGATATAAACAAGCTTCAGCTATAATATCTGACAACATTTTATATGAACAAGCTTCAGCTATAGTGTCTGACAACATTGTATATGAACGGGCTTCAGCTATAATATCTGACAACATTGAATATGAACAAGCCTCAGCTATAATATCTGACAACATTGTATATGAACAAGCTTCAGCTATAATATCTGACATCATTGTATAGGAACAAGCTTCAGCTATAATATCTGACATCATTGTATATGAACAAGCTTCATCTATAGTATCTGACAACATTGGATATGAACCAGCTTCAGCTATAATATCTGACAACATTGGATATGAAAAAGATTCAGCTATAATATCTGACAACATTGTATATGAACAAGCCTCAGCTATAGGTCAGACATCATTGGATATGAACAAGCTTCAGCTATAATATCTGACAACATTGTTTATGAACAAGCTTCAGCTATAGTGTCTGACATCATTGGATATGAACAAGCTTCAGCTATAGCGTCTGACAAGATAGGATGTGAACAAGCTGCAGCTATAATATCTGACATCATTGGATATGAACAAGCTTCAGCTATAGTGTCTGACATCATTGGATATGAACAAGCATCAGCTATAGTGTCTGACAACACTGGATATGAACAAGCTTCAGTTATAATATCTGACATCATTGGATATGAACAAGCTACAGCTATAATATCTGTCATCATAGGATACGAACAAGCTTCAGCCATAGTGTCTGACAACATAGGATAAGAACAAGCTTCAACTATAGTGTCTGACAACATAGGATGTGAACAAGCTTCAGCTATAGTGTCTCACAATATTGTATATGAACAAGCTTCAGCTATAATATCCGACAACATTGGATATGAACAAGCTTCAGCTATAATATCTGACAACATTGGATATGAACAAGCTTCAGCTATAGGATCTGACAACATTGGTAATGAACAAGCCTCAGCTATAATATCTGACAACATTGGATATGAACAAGCTTCAGCTATAGTATCTGACAACATTGTATATGAACAAGCTTCAGCTATAATATCTGACAACATTGTATATGAACAAGCTTCAGCTATAGTGTCTGACAACATTGGATATGAACAAGCTTCAGCTATAATATCTGACCAGATTGTATATGAACAAGCTTCAGCTATAGTATCTGACAACATTGGACATGAACAAGCTTCAGCTATAATATCTGATAACTTTGGATATGAACAAGCTTCAGCTATAGTATCTGACAACATTGTATATGAACAAGCTTTAGTTATAGTGTCTGACATCATTGGATATGAACAAGCTTCAGCTATAGCGTCTGACAACATAGGATGTGAACAAGCTACAGCTATAATATCAGACATCCATGTATATGAACAAGCTTCAGCTATAGTGTCTGACATCATTGGATATGAACAAGTTTCAGCTATAGTGTCTGAGAACATTGGATATGAACAAGCTTCAGCTATAATATCTGACATCATTGGATATGAACAAGCTACAGCTATAATATCTGACATCATTGGATAGAACAAGCTTCAGCTATAGTGTCTGACATCATTGGATATGAACAAGCTTCAGCTATAGCTTCTGACAACATAGGATGTGAAAAGCTTCAGTTATAGTGTCTGACAACATAGGCTGTGAACAAGCTTACGCTATAGTGTCTGACAACATAGGCTGTGTACAAGCTACAATTATAGTGTCTGAGAAAATAGTATGTGAACAAGCTTCAGCTATAGTGTCTCACAATATTGTATATGAACAAGCTTCAGCTATAATATCTGACAACACTGGATATGAACAAGCTTCAGCTATAATATCTCACAACATTGGATATGAACAAGCTTCAGCTATAGTGTCTCACATCATTGGATATGAACAAGATTCAGCTATAGTGTCTGACATCATTGGATATGAACAAGCCTCAGCTATAGTGTCTGACATCTTTGAATATGAACAAGCTTCAGCTATAATGTCTGACAACATAGGATGTGAAAAGGTTCAGCTATAGTGTCTGACAACATAAGCTGTGAAGAAGCTTACGCTATAGTGTCTGACAACATAGGCTGTGTACAAGAAACAACTATAGTGTCTGACAACATAGGATGTGAAAAAGCTTCAGCTATAATATCTGACAATATTGGATATGAACACGCTTCAGCAATAATATCTGACAACTTTGGATATAAACAAGCTTCAGCTATAATATCTGACAACATTTTATATGAACAAGCTTCAGCTATAGTGTCTCACAATATTGTATATGTACCAGCTTCAGCTATAATATCTGACAACATTGGATATGAACAAGCTTCAGCTATAATATCTGACAACATTGTACATGAACAAGCTTCAGCTATAATATCTGACATCATTGTATAGGAACAAGCTTCAGCTATAATATCTGACATCATTGTATATGAACAAGCTTCATCTATAGTATCTGACAACATTGGATATTAACCAGCTTCAGCTATAATATCTGACAACATTGGATATGAACAAGATTCAGCTATAATATCTGACAACATTGTATATGAACAAGCTTCAGCTATAGTGTCTGACATCATTGGATATGAACAAGCTTCAGCTATAATATCTGACAACATTGTTTATGAACAAGCTTCAGCTATAGTGTCTGACATCATTGGATATGAACAAGCTTCAGCTATAGCGTCTGACAGCATAGGATGTGAACAAGCTGCAGCTATAGTGTCTGACAACATTGGGTATGAACAAGCTTCAGTTATATCTGACATCATTGGATATGAACAAGCTACAGCTATAATATCTGTCATCATTGGATACGAACAAGCTTCAGCTATAGTGTCTGACCACATTGGATAAGAACAAGGTTCAGCAATAATATCTGATATCATTGGATATGAACAAGCTTCAGCTATAGTGTCTGACATCATTGGATATGAACAAGCTTCAGCTATAGTGTCTGACAACATAGGATGTGAAAAGCTTCAGCTATAGTGTCTGACAACATAGGCTGTGAACAAGCTTACGCTATAGTGTCTGACAACATAGGTTGTGTACAAGCTACAACTATAGTGTCTGACAACATAGGATGTGAACAAGCTTCAGCTATAGTGTCTGACAACATAGGATGTGAGCTGGCTTCAGCTATAGTGTCTCACAATATCGTATATGAACAAGCTTCAGCTATAGTATCTGACAACATTGGTAATGAACAAGCTTCAGCTATAATATCTGACAACATTGGATATGAACAAGCTTCAGCTATAGTATCTGACAACATTGTATATGAACAAGCTTAAGCTATAATATCTTACAACATTAGATACGAAGAAGCTTCAGCTATAGTATCTGTCAACATTGTATATAAACAAGCTTTAGTTATAGTGTCTGAGATCATTGGATATGAACAAGCTTCAGCTATAAAATCTGACATCATTGGATATGAACAAGCTTCAGCTATAATATCTGACATCATTGGATATGAACAAGCTTCAGCTATAGTGTCTGACATCATTGGATATGAACAAGCTTCAGCTATAGTGTCTGAGAACGTTGGATATGAACAAGCTTCAGCTATAATATCTGACATCATTGCATATGAACAAGCTACAGCTATAATATCTGACATCATTGGATATGAACAAGCTTCAGCTATAGTGTCTGACATCATTGGATACGAACAGGCTACAGCTATAGTTTCTGACAACATTGGATATGAACAAGCTTCAGCTATAGTGTCTGACATCATTGGATACGAACAAGCTTCAGCTATAATATCTGACAACATTGGATATGAACAAGCTTCAGCTGTAATACCCAACATCATTGGATATGAACAAGCTACAGCTATAATATCTGACATCATTGGATACGAACAAGCTTCAGCTATGATTCTGACATCATTGGATATGAACAAACTTCAGCTATAGTTTCTGACAACATAGGATGTGAAAAGCTTTAGTTATAGTGTCTGACAACATAAAATGTGAACAAGCTTACGCTATAGTGTCTGACAACATAGGCTGTGTACGAGCTACAACTATAGTGTCTGACAACATAGGTTGTGAACAAGCTTCAGCTATAGTGTCTGAGAACATAGCATGTGAACAAGCTTCAGCTATAGTGTCTCACAATATTGTATATGAACAAGATTCAGCTATAATATCTGACAACATTGGATATGAACAACCTTCAGCTATAATATCTCACAACATTGGATATGAACAAGCTTCAGCTATAGTGTCTCACATCATTGGATATGAACAAGATTCAGCTATAGTGTCAGACATTGGATATGAACAAGCTTCAGCTATGTGTCTGACAACATAGGTTGTGAAAAGCTTCAGCTTAGTGTCTGACAACATAGGCTGTGAACAAACTTACGCTATAGTGTCTGAAAACATAGGCTGTGTACAAGCTACAACTATAGTGTCTGACAACAAGGGTGTGAACAACCTTCAGCTATAATATCTGACAACATTGGATATGAACAAGCTTCAGCTATAATATCTGACAACATTGTATATGAACAAGCTTCAGCTATAGTGTCTGACATCATTGGATATGAACAAGCTTCAGCTATAATATCTGACAACATTGTCTATGAACAAGCTTCAGCTATAGTGTCTGACATCATTGGATATGAACAAGCTTCAGCTATAGCGTCTGTCAACATAGGATGTGACAAAGCTGCAGCTATAATATCTGACAACATTGGATATGAACAAGCTACAGCTATAATATATAACAACATTGGTTTTGAACAAGCTGCAGCTATAATATCTGACAACATAGGATGTGAACAAGCTGCAGGTATAATTTCTGGCAACACTGTATATGAACAAGCTTCAGCTATAATATCTGACAACATTGGATATGAACAAGCTTCAGCTATAGTGTCTCACAACATTGGATATGAACAAGCTTCAGCTATAGTGTCTCACAACATTGGATATGAACAAGCTTCAGCTATAGTGTCTAACAATATTGTATATGAACAAGCTTCAGCTATAATATCTGACAACATTGTATATGAACAAGCTTCAGCTATAGTGTCTCACAATATTGTATATGAACAAGCTTCAGCTATAATATCTGAAAACGTTGGATATGAACAAGCTTCAGCTATAATATCTGACAACATTGGATATGAACAAGCTTCAGCTATAGTATCTGACAACATTGCATATGAACAAGCGTCAGCTATAATATCTGGCAACATTGTATATGAACAAGCTTCAGCTATAGTGTCTGACAACATTGTATATGAACAAGCTTCTGCTATAGTGTCTGACAACATTGGATATGAACAAGCCTCAGCTATAATATCAGACCAGATTGTATATGAACAAGCTTCAGCTATAGTATCTGTCATCATTGAATATGAACAAGCTTCAGCTATAATATCTGACAACATTGGATATGAACAAGCGTCAGCTATAATATCTGACAACATTGCATTTGAACAAGCTTCAGCTATAGTATCTGACAACATTGTATATGAACAAGCTTTAGTTATAGTGTCTAACAACATTGGATATGAACAAGCTTCAGCTATAATATCTTACATCATTGTATATAAACAAGCTTCAGCTATATTATCTGACAACATTGGATATAAACAAGCTTCAGGTATAGTGTCTGACAACATAGAATGTGAAAAGCTTCAGCTATAGTGTCTGACAACATAGGATGTGAAAAGCTTCAGCTATAGTGTCTGACAACATAGGCTGTGTACAAGCTACAACTATAGTGTCTGACAACATATATTGTGAACAAGCTTCAGCTATAGTGTCTGACAACATAGGATGTGAACAACCTTCAGCTATAGTGTCTCTCAATATTGTATATGAACAAGCTTGAGTTATAATATCTCACAGCATTGGAAATGAACAAGCTTCAGCTATAGTGTCTGACATCATTGGATATGAACAAGATTCAGCTATAGTGTCTGACATCATTGGATATGAACAAGCTTCAGCTATAGTGTCTGACAACATAGGATGTGAAAAGGTTCAGCTTTAGTGTCTGACAACATAGGCTGTGAAGAAGCTTACGCTATAGTGTCTGACAACATAGGCTGTGTACAAGCAACAACTATAGTGTCTGACAACATAGGATGTGAACAAGCTTCAACTATAATATCTGACAATATTGGATATGAACACGCTTCAGCTATAATATCTGACAACATTGGATATAATCAAGCTTCAGCTATAATATCTGACAACATTTTATATGAACAAGCTTCAGCTATAGTGTCTGACAACATTGTATATGAACGGGCTTCAGCTATAATATCTGACAACATTGAATATGAACAAGCCTCAGCTATAATATCTGACAACATTGTATATGAACAAGCTTCAGCTATAATATCTGACATCATTGTATAGGAACAAGCTTCAGCTATAATATCTGACATCATTGTATATGAACAAGCTTCATCTATAGTATCTGACAACATTGGATATGAACCAGCTTCAGCTATAATATCTGACAACATTGGATATGAAAAAGATTCAGCTATAATATCTGACAACATTGTATATGAACAAGCCTCAGCTATAGGTCAGACATCATTGGATATGAACAAGCTTCAGCTATAATATCTGACAACATTGTTTATGAACAAGCTTCAGCTATAGTGTCTGACATCATTGGATATGAACAAGCTTCAGCTATAGCGTCTGACAAGATAGGATGTGAACAAGCTGCAGCTATAATATCTGACATCATTGGATATGAACAAGCTTCAGCTATAGTGTCTGACATCATTGGATATGAACAAGCATCAGCTATAGTGTCTGACAACACTGGATATGAACAAGCTTCAGTTATAATATCTGACATCATTGGATATGAACAAGCTACAGCTATAATATCTGTCATCATTGGATACGAACAAGCTTCAGCCATAGTGTCTGACAACATAGGATAAGAACAAGCTTCAACTATAGTGTCTGACAACATAGGATGTGAACAAGCTTCAGCTATAGTGTCTCACAATATTGTATATGAACAAGCTTCAGCTATAATATCCGACAACATTGGATATGAACAAGCTTCAGCTATAATATCTGACAACATTGGATATGAACAAGCTTCAGCTATAGGATCTGACAACATTGGTAATGAACAAGCCTCAGCTATAATATCTGACAACATTGGATATGAACAAGCTTCAGCTATAGTATCTGACAACATTGTATATGAACAAGCTTCAGCTATAATATCTGACAACATTGTATATGAACAAGCTTCAGCTATAGTGTCTGACAACATTGGATATGAACAAGCTTCAGCTATAATATCTGACCAGATTGTATATGAACAAGCTTCAGCTATAGTATCTGACAACATTGGACATGAACAAGCTTCAGCTATAATATCTGATAACTTTGGATATGAACAAGCTTCAGCTATAGTATCTGACAACATTGTATATGAACAAGCTTTAGTTATAGTGTCTGACATCATTGGATATGAACAAGCTTCAGCTATAGCGTCTGACAACATAGGATGTGAACAAGCTACAGCTATAATATCAGACATCCATGTATATGAACAAGCTTCAGCTATAGTGTCTGACATCATTGGATATGAACAAGTTTCAGCTATAGTGTCTGAGAACATTGGATATGAACAAGCTTCAGCTATAATATCTGACATCATTGGATATGAACAAGCTACAGCTATAATATCTGACATCATTGGATAGAACAAGCTTCAGCTATAGTGTCTGACATCATTGGATATGAACAAGCTTCAGCTATAGCTTCTGACAACATAGGATGTGAAAAGCTTCAGTTATAGTGTCTGACAACATAGGCTGTGAACAAGCTTACGCTATAGTGTCTGACAACATAGGCTGTGTACAAGCTACAATTATAGTGTCTGAGAAAATAGTATGTGAACAAGCTTCAGCTATAGTGTCTCACAATATTGTATATGAACAAGCTTCAGCTATAATATCTGACAACACTGGATATGAACAAGCTTCAGCTATAATATCTCACAACATTGGATATGAACAAGCTTCAGCTATAGTGTCTCACATCATTGGATATGAACAAGATTCAGCTATAGTGTCAGACATCATTGGATATGAACAAGCTTCAGCTATAGTGTCTGAAAACATAGGATGTGAAAAGCTTCAGCTATAGTGTCTGACAACATAGGCTGTGAACAAACTTACGCTATAGTGTCTGAAAACATAGGCTGTGTACAAGCTACAACTATAGTGTCTGACAACATAGGATGTAAACAAGTTTCAGCTATAATATCTGACAACACTGGATATGAACAAGCTTCAGCTATAATATCTCACAACATTGGTAATGAACAAGCTTCAGCTATAGTGTATCACATCATTGGATATGAAAGATTCAGCTATAGTGTCAGACATCATTGGATATGAACAAGCTTCAGCTATAGCGTCTGACATCATTGGATATGAACAAGCTTCAGCTATAGTGTCTGACAACATAGGATGTGAAAAGCTTCAGCTATAGTGTCTGACAACATAGGCTGTGAACAAAGTTACGCTATAGTGTCTGAAAACATACGCTGTGTAAAAGCTACAACTATAGTGTCTGACAATATAGGATGTGAACAAGCTTCAGCTATAATATCTGACAACATTGGATATGAACAAGCTCTAGCTATAATCTCTTACAACATTAGATATGAACAAGCTTCAGCTATAATATCTGACAACATTAAATATGAACAAGCCTCAGCTATAATATCTGACATCATTGTATATGAACAAGCTTCAGCTATAGTATCTGACAGCATTGGATATGAACAAGCTTCAGCTATAATATCTGACAACATTGGATATGAACAAACTTCAGCTATAGTGTCTCACAAGAATGGATATGAACAAGCTTCAGCTATAGTATCTGACAACATTGGATATGAACAAGCTTCAGCTATAATATCTGACAACATTGGATATGAACAAGCATCAGCTATAGTGTCTGACATCATAGGATATGAACAAGCTTCAGCTATAGTGTCTTAGAACATTGGATATGAACAAGCTTCAGCTATCATATCTGACATCATTGTATATGAACAAGCTTCAGCTATATTATCTGACAACATTGGATATGAACAAGCTTCAGGTATAGTGTCTGACAACATTGGATATGAACAAGCTTCAGCTATAATATCTGGCATCATTGTATATGAACAAGTTTCAGCTATATTATCTGACAACATTGTATATGAACAAGCTTCAGGTAGAGTGTCTGACAACATTGGATATGAACAAGCTTCAGCTATAATATCTGACATCATTGTATATGAACAAGCTTCAGCTATAATATCTGACATCATTGTATATGAACAAGCTTCAGCTATATTATCTGACAACATTGGATATGAACAAGCTTCAGCTATAATATCTGACATCATTGTATATGAACAAGCTTCAGGTATAGTGTCTCACAACATTGTATATGAACAAGCTTCAGCTATAGTGTCTGACAAAATTGGATATGAACAAGCTTCAGCTATAATATCTGACATCATTGTATATGAACAAGCTTCAGATTTAGTATCTGACAACATTGGATATGAACAAGCTCCAGCTATAATATCTGACAACATTGGATATGAACAAGCTTCAGCTACAATATCTGACATCATTGTATATGAACAAGCTGCAGCTATAGTGTTTGACATCATTGGATATGAACGAGCTTCAGCTATAATATCTGACAACATTGTCTATGAACAAGCTTCAGCTATAGTGTCTGACATCATTGGATATGAACAAGCTTCAGCTATAATAATTGACAACATTGTATATGAACAAGCTTCAGCTATAGTGTCTGACATCATTGGATATGAACAAGCTTCAGCTATAATATCTGACAACATTGGATATGAACAAGCTTAAGCTATAGTGTCTGACATCATTGGATATGAACAAGCTACAGCTATAGCGTCTGACAACATAGGATGTGAACAAGCTACAGCTATAATATCTGACATCTTTGGATATGAACAAGCTTCAGCTATAGTGTCTGACATCATTGGATATGAACAAGCTTCAGCTATAGTGTCTGACAACATTGGATATGAACAAGCTTCAGCTATAATATCTGACATCATTGGATATGAACAAGCTACAGCTATAATATCTGACATCATTGGATATGAACAAGCTACAGCTATAATATCTGACATCATTGGATATGAACAAGCTTCAGTTATAGTGTCTGACATCATTGGATATGAACAAGCTTCAGTTATAGTGTCTGACAACATTGGATATGAACTAGCTTCAGGTATAGTGTCTGACAACATAGGATGTGAAAAGCTTCAGCTAAAGTGTCTGACACCATAGGCTGTGACAAGCTTACGCTATAGCGTCTGACAACATAGGCTGTGTACAAGCTACAACTATAGTGTCTGACAAGATAGGATGTGAACAAGCTTCAGCTATAGTGTCTGACAACATAGGATGTGAACAGGCTTCAGCTATAGTGTCTCACGATATTGTATATGAACAAGCTTCAGCTATAATATCTGACAACATTTGATATGAACAAGCTTTAGCTATAATATCTGACAACATTGGATATGAACAAGCTTCAGCTATAGTATCTGAAGGCATTGGATATGAACAAGCTTCAGCTATAATATCTGACAACATTGGATATGAACAAGCTTCAGCTATAGTATCGGACAACATTGTATATGAACAAGCTTCAGTTATAATATCTGACAACATTGTATATGACCAAGTTTCAGGTATAGTATCTGACATCATTGAATATGAACATGCTTTAGCTATAATATCTGACAACATTGGATATGAACAAGCTTCAGCTATAATATCTGAAACATTGTATATGAACAAGCTTCAGCTATAATGTCTGACAACATTGGATATGAACAAGCTTCAGCTATAACTTCTGACAACATTGTATATGAACAAGCTTTAGCTATAGTGTCTGACATCATTGGATATGAACAAGCTTCAGCTATAATATCTGAAACATTGTATATGAACAAGCTTCAGCTATAATGTCTGACAACATTGGATATGAACAAGCTTCAGCTATAACTTCTGACAACATTGTATATGAACAAGCTTTAGCTATAGTGTCTGACATCATTGGATATGAACAAGCTTCAGCTATAGCGTCTGACAACATAGGATGTGAACAAGCTACAGCTATAATATCTGACATCATTGCATATGAACAAGCTTCAGCTATAGTGTCTGACATCATTGGATATGAACAAGCTTCAGCTATAGTGTCTGACATCATTGGATATGAACAAGCTTCAGCTATAGTGTCTGACAACATTGGATATGAACAAGCTTCAGCTATAATATCTGACATCATTGGATATGAACAAGCTTCAGCTATAGTGTCTGACAGCATTGGATATGAACAAGCTTCAGCTATAGTGTCTGACAACATAGGATGTGAAAAGCTTCAGCTATAGTGTCTGAGAACATAGGATGTGAAAAGCTTCAGCTATAGTGTCTGACAACATAGGCTGTGTACAAGCTACAACTATAGTGTCTGACAACATATAATGTGAACAAGCTTCAGCTATAGTGTCTGACAACAAAGGATGTGAACAATTTTCAGTTATAGTGTCTCACAATATTGTATATGAACAAGCTTGAGCTATAATAACTCACAGCATTGGATATGAACAAGCTTCAGATATAGTGTCTGACATCATTGGAAATGAACAAGATTCAGCTATAGTGTCTGACATCATTGGATATGAACAAGCCTCAGGTATAGTATCTGACATCATTGGATATGAACAAGCTTCAGCTATAGTGTCTGACAACATAGGATGTGAAAAGGTTCAGCTATAGTGTCTGACAACATAGGCTGTGAAGAAGCTTATGCTATAGTGTCTGACAACATAGGCTGTGTACAAGCAACAACTATAGTGTCTGACAACATAGGATGTGAACAAGCTTCAGCTATAATATCTGACAATATTGGATATGAACAGGCTTGAGCTATAATATCTGACATTATTTTATATGAACAAGCTTCAGCTATAGTGTCTCACATCATTGGATATGAACAAGATTCAGCTATAGTGTCAGACATCATTGGATATGAACAAGCTTCAGCTATAGTGTCTGAAAACATAGGATGTGAAAAGCTTCAGCTATAGTGTCTGACAACATAGGCTGTGAACAAACTTACGCTATAGTGTCTGAAAACATAGGCTGTGTACAAGCTACAACTATAGTGTCTGACAACATAGGATGTGAACAAGTTTCAGCTATAATATCTGACAACACTGGATATGAACAAGCTTCAGCTATAATATCTCACAACATTGGTAATGAACAAGCTTCAGCTATAGTGTCTCACATCATTGGATATGAAAGATTCAGCTATAGTGTCTGACATCATTGGATATGAACAAGCTTCAGCTATAGCGTCTGACATCATTGGATATGAACAAGCTTCAGCTATAGTGTCTGACAACATAGGATGTGAAAAGCTTCAGCTATAGTGTCTGACAACATAGGCTGTGAACAAAGTTACGCTATAGTGTCTGAAAACATACGCTGTGTAAAAGCTACAACTATAGTGTCTGACAATATAGGATGTGAACAAGCTTCAGCTATAATATCTGACAACATTGGATATGTACAAGCTCTAGCTATAATATCTGACAACATTAGATATGAACAAGCTTCAGCTATAATATCTGACAACATTAAATATGAACAAGCCTCAGCTATAAAGTCTGACAATATTGTATATGAACAAGCTTCAGCTATAATATCTGACATCATTGTATATGAACAAGCTTCAGCTATAATATCTGACATCATTGTATATGAACAAGCTTCAGCTATAGTATCTGACAGCATTGGATATGAACAAGTTTCAGCTATTATATCTGACAACATTGGATATGAACAAGCTTCAGCTATAGTGTCTCACAAGAATGGATATGAACAAGCTTCAGCTATAGTATCTGACAACATTGGATATGAACAAGCTTCAGCTATAATATCTGACAACATTGGATATGAACAAGCTTCAGCTATAGTGTCTGACATCATAGGATATGAACAAGCTTCAGCTATAGTGTCTTAGAACATTGGATATGAACAAGCTTCAGCTATCATATCTGACATCATTGTATATGAACAAGCTTCAGCTATATTATCTGACAACATTGGATATGAACAAGCTTCAGGTATAGTGTCTGACAACATTGGATATGAACAAGCTTCAGCTATAATATCTGGCATCATTGTATATGAACAAGTTTTAGCTATATTATCTGACAACATTGTATATGAACAAGCTTCAGGTAGAGTGTCTGACAACATTGGATATGAACAAGCTTCAGCTATAATATCTGACATCATTGTATATGAACAAGCTTCAGCTATAATATCTGACATCATTGTATATGAACAAGCTTCAGCTATATTATCTGACAACATTGGATATGAACAAGCTTCAGCTATAATATCTGACATCATTGTATATGAACAAGCTTCAGGTATAGTGTCTCACAACATTGTATATGAACAAGCTTCAGCTATAGTGTCTGACAAAATTGGATATGAACAAGCTTCAGCTATAATATCTGACATCATTGTATATGAACAAGCTTCAGATTTAGTATCTGACAACATTGGATATGTACAAGCTTCAGCTATAATATCTGACTACATTGGATATGAACAAGCTTCAGCTACAATATCTGACATCATTGTATATGAACAAGCTGCAGCTATAGTGTTTGACATCATTGGATATGAACGAGCTTCAGCTATAATATCTGACAACATTGTCTATGAACAAGCTTCAGCTATAGTGTCTGACATCATTGGATATGAACAAGCTTCAGCTATAATAATTGACAACATTGTATATGAACAAGCTTCAGCTATAGTGTCTGACATCATTGGATATGAACAAGCTTCAGCTATAATATCTGACAACATTGGATATGAACAAGCTTAAGCTATAGTGTCTGACATCATTGGATATGAACAAGCTTCAGCTATAGCGTCTGACAACATAGGATGTGAACAAGCTACAAATATAATATCTGACATCTTTGGAAATGAACAAGCTTCAGCTATAGTGTCTGACATCATTGGATATGAACAAGCTTCAGCTATAGTGTCTGACAACATTGGATATGAACAAGCTTCAGCTATAATATCTGACATCATTGGATATGAACAAGCTACAGCTATAATATCTGACATCATTGGATATGAACAAACTACAGCTATAATATCTGACATCATTGGATATGAACAAGCTTCAGTTATAGTGTCTGACATCATTAGATATGAACAAGCTTCAGCTATAGTGTCTGACAACATTGGATATGAACTAGCTTCAGGTATAGTGTTTGACAACATAGGATGTGAAAAGCTTCAGCTAAAGTGTCTGACACCATAGGCTGTGAACAAGCTTACGCTATAGCGTCTGACAACATAGGCTGTGTACAAGCTACAACTATAGTGTCTGACAAGATAGGATGTGAACAAGCTTCAGCTATAGTGTCTGACAACATAGGATGTGAACAAGCTTCAGCTATAGTGTCTCACGATATTGTATATGAACAAGCTTCAGCTATAGTGTCTTACAACATAGGATGTGAAAAGCTTCAGCTATAGTGTCTGACAACATAGGTTGTGAACAAGCTTACGCTATAGTGTCTGACAACATAGGTTGTGTACAAGCTACAACTATAGTGTCTGACAACATAGGATGTGAACAAGCTTCAGCTATAGTGTCTGACAACATAGGATGTGAACAGGCTTCAGCTATAGTGTCTCACAATATTGTATATGAACAAGCTTCAGCTATAATATCTGACATCATTGTATATGAACAAGCTTCAGCTATAATATCTGACATCATTGTATATGAACAAGCTTCAGCTATATTATCTGACAACATTGGATATGAACAAGCTTCAGCTATAATATCTGACATCATTGTATATGAACAAGCTTCAGGTATAGTGTCTCACAACATTGTATATGAACAAGCTTCAGCTATAGTGTCTGACAAAATTGGATATGAACAAGCTTCAGCTATAATATCTGACATCATTGTATATGAACAAGCTTCAGATTTAGTATCTGACAACATTGGATATGAACAAGCTCCAGCTATAATATCTGACAACATTGGATATGAACAAGCTTCAGCTACAATATCTGACATCATTGTATATGAACAAGCTGCAGCTATAGTGTTTGACATCATTGGATATGAACGAGCTTCAGCTATAATATCTGACAACATTGTCTATGAACAAGCTTCAGCTATAGTGTCTGACATCATTGGATATGAACAAGCTTCAGCTATAATAATTGACAACATTGTATATGAACAAGCTTCAGCTATAGTGTCTGACATCATTGGATATGAACAAGCTTCAGCTATAATATCTGACAACATTGGATATGAACAAGCTTAAGCTATAGTGTCTGACATCATTGGATATGAACAAGCTTCAGCTATAGCGTCTGACAACATAGGATGTGAACAAGCTACAGCTATAATATCTGACATCTTTGGATATGAACAAGCTTCAGCTATAGTGTCTGACATCATTGGATATGAACAAGCTTCAGCTATAGTGTCTGACAACATTGGATATGAACAAGCTTCAGCTATAATATCAGACATCATTGGATATGAACAAGCTTCAGCTATAGCGTCTGACATCATTGGATATGAACAAGCTTCAGCTATAGTGTCTGAGAACATTGGATATGAACAAGCTTCAGCTATAATATCTGACATCATTGGATATGAACAAGCTACAGCTATAATATCTGACATCATTGGATATGAACAAGCTACAGCTATAATATCTGACATCATTGGATATGAACAAGCTTCAGCTATAGTGTCTGACATCATTGGATATGAACAAGCTTCAGCTATAGTTTCTGACAACATAGGATGTGAAAAGCTTCAGATATAGTGTCTGACAACATAGGCTGTGAACAAGCTTACGCTATAGTGTCTGACAACATAGGCTGTGTACAAGCTACAACTATAGTGTCTGAGAACATAGGATGTGAACAAGCTTCAGCTATAGTGTCTCACAATATTGTATATGAACAAGCTTCAGCAATAATATCTGACAACATTGGATATGAACAAGCTTCAGCTATAATATCTCACAACATTGGATATGAACAAGCTTCAGCTATAGTGTCTCACATCATTGGATATGAACAAGATTCAGCTATAGTGTCTCACAATATTGTACATGAACAAGCTTCAGCTATAATATCTGACAACATTAGATATGAACAAGCCTCAGCTATAAAATCTGACAATATTGTATATGAACAAGCTTCAGCTCTAATATCTGACATAATTGTATATGAACAAGCTTCAGCTATAATATCTGACATCATTGCATATGAACAAGCTTCAGCTATAGTATCTGACAGCATTGGATATGAACAAGCTTCAGCTATAATATATGACAACAATGGATATGAACAAGCATCAGCTATAGTATCTGACAACATTGGATATGAACAAGCTTCAGCTATAATATCTGACAACATTGGAATTGAACAAGCTTCAGGTATAGTGTCTGACAACATTGGATATGAACAAGCTTCAGCTATGATATCTGACATCATTGTATATGAACAAGCTTACGCCATAGTATATGACAACATTGGATATGAACAAGCTTCAGCTATAATATCTGACATCATTGTATATGAACAAGCTTTAGCTATAGTGTCTAACAACATTGTATATGAACAAGCTTCAGCTATAGTGTCTGACAAAATTGGATATGAACAAGCTTCAGCTATAATATCTGACATCATTGTATATGAACAAGCTTCAGATTTAGTATCTGAGAACATTGGATATGAAAAAGCTTCAGCTATAATATCTGACAACATTGGATATGAACAAGCTTCAGCTACAATATCTAACACCATTGTATATGAACAAGCTTCAGCTATAGTGTCTGACATCATTGGATATGTACAAGCTTCAGCTATAATATCTGACAACATTGTATATGAACAAGCTTCAGCTATAATGTCTGACATCATTGGATATGAACAAGCTTCAGCTATAATATATGACAACATTGTATATGAACAAGATTCAGCTATAGAATCTGACATCATTGGATATGAACAAGCTTCAGCTATAATATATGACAACATTGTATATGAACAAGATTCAGCTATAGAATCTGACATCATTGGATATGAACAAGCTTCAGCTATAATATCTGACAACATTGTATTTGAACAAGCCTCAGATATAGTGTCTGACAACATTGGATATGAACAAGCTTCAGCTATAGTGTCTGACAACATTGGATATGAACAAGCTTCAGCTATAGTGTCTGACAACATAGGATGTGAAAAGCTTCAGCTATAGTGTCTGACAACATAGGCTGTGTACAGGCTACAACTATAGTGTCTGACAACATAGAATGTGAACAAGCTTCTGCTATAGTGTCTGACATCATAGGATGTGAACAGGCTTCAGCTATAGTGTCTCACAATATTGTATATGAACAAGCTTCAGCTATAATATCTGACAACAATGGATATGGACAAGCTTCAGCTATAATATCTGACAACATTGGATATGAACAAGCTTCAGCAATAGTATCTGAAGACATTGGATATGAACAAGCTTCAGCTATAATATCTGACAACATTGGATATGAACAAGCTTCAGCTATAGTATCTGACAGCATTGTATATGAACAAGTCTCAGCTATAGTATCTGACATCATTGAATATGAACAAGCTTTAGCTATAATATCTGACAACATTGTATATGAATAAGCTTCAGCTATAGTATTTGACATCATTGAATATGAACAAGCCTCAGCTATAATATCTGACAACATTGGATATGAACAAGCTTCAGCTATAATATCTGACAACTAAGTATATTCACAAGCTTCAGCTATAGTATCTGACAACAATGTATATGAACAAGCTTTAGCTATAGTGTCTGACATCATTGGATATGAACAAGCTTCAGCTATAGCGTCTGACAACATAGGATGTGAACAAGCTACAGCTATAATATCTGACATCATTGGATATGAACAAGCTTCAGCTATAGTGTCTGACTTCATTGGATATGAAAAAGCTTCAGCTATAGTGTCTGACATCATTGGATATGAACAAGCTTCAGCTATGGTGTCTGACAACATTGGATATGAACAAGCTTGAGCAATAATATCTCACAGCATTGGATATGAACAAGCTTCAGCTATAGTGTCTGACATCATTGGATATGAACAAGATTCAGCTATAGTGTCTGACATCATTGGATATGAAATAAGCCTCAGCTATAGTGTCTGACATCTTTGAATATGAACAAGCTTCAGCTATAATGTCTGACAACATAGGATGTGAAAAGGTTCAGCTATAGTGTCTGACAACATAAGCTGTGAAGACGCTTACGCTATAGTGTCTGACAACATAGGCTGTGTACAAGAAACAACTATAGTGTCTGACAACATAGGATGTGAAAAAGCTTCAGCTATAATATCTGACAATATTGGATATGAACACGCTTCAGCAATAATATCTGACAACTTTGGATATAAACAAGCTTCAGCTATAACATCTGACAACATTTTATATGAACAAGCTTCAGCTATAGTGTCTCACAATATTGTATATGTACCAGCTTCAGCTATAATATCTGACAACATTGGATATGAACAAGCTTCAGCTGTAATATCTGACAACATTGTATATGAACAAGCTTCAGCTATAATATCTGACATCGTTGTATAGGAACAAGCTTCAGCTATAATATCTGACATCATTGTATATGAACAAGCTTCATCTATAGTATCTGACAACATTGGATATTAACCAGCTTCAGCTATAATATCTGACAACATTGGATATGAACAAGATTCAGCTATAATATCTGACAACATTGTATATGAACAAGCTTCAGCTATAGTGTCTGACATCATTGGATATGAACAAGCTTCAGCTATAATATCTGACAACATTGTTTATGAACAAGCTTCAGCTATAGTGTCTGACATCACTGGATATGAACAAGCTTCAGCTATAGCGTCTGACAGCATAGGATGTGAACAAGCTGCAGCTATAGTGTCTGACAACATTGGATATGAACAAGCTTCAGTTATATCTGACATCATTGGATATGAACAAGCTACAGCTATAATATCTGTCATCATTGGATACGAACAAGCTTCAGCTATAGTGTCTGACAACATTGGATATGAACAAGGTTCAGCAATAATATCTGATATCATTGGATATGAACAAGCTTCAGCTATAGTGTCTGACATCATTGGATATGAACAAGCTTCAGCTATAGTGTCTGACAACATAGGATGTGAAAAGCTTCAGCTATAGTGTCTGACAACATAGGCTGTGAACAAGCTTACGCTATAGTGTCTGACAACATAGGTTGTGTACAAGCTACAACTATAGTGTCTGACAACATAGGATGTGAACAAGCTTCAGCTATAGTGTGTGACAACATAGGATGTGAGCTGGCTTCAGCTATAGTGTCTCACAATATCGTATATGAACAAGCTTCAGCTATAAGATCTGACAACATTGGATATGAACAAGCTTCAGCTATAGTATCTGCCAACATTGGTAATGAACAAGCTTCAGCTATAATATCTGACAACATTGGATATGAACAGGCTTCAGCTATAGTATCTGACAACATTGTATATGAACAAGCTTAAGCTATAATATCTGACAACATTGGATACGAACAAGCTTCAGCTATAGTATCTGTCAACATTGTATATAAACAAGCTTTAGTTATAATGTCTGAGATCATTGGATATGAACAAGCTTCAGCTATAAAATCTGACATCATTGGATATGAACAAGCTTCAGCTATAATATCTGACATCATTGGATATGAACAAGCTTCAGCTATAGTGTCTGACATCATTGGATATGAACAAGCTTCAGCTATAGTGTCTGAGAACGTTGGATATGAACAAGCTTCAGCTATAATATCTGACATCATTGCATATGAACAAGCTACAGCTATAATATCTGACATCATTGGATATGAACAAGCTTCAGCTATAGTGTCTGACGTCATTGGATACGAACAAGCTAAAGCTATAGTTTCTGACAACATTGGATATGAACAAGCTTCAGCTATAGTGTCTGACATCATTGGATACGAACAAACTTCAGCTATAATATCTGACAACATTGGATATGAACAAGCTTCAGCTGTAATACCTAACATCATTGGATATGAACAAGCTACAGCTATAATATCTGACATCATTGGATACGAACAAGCTTCAGCTATGATTCTGACATCATTGGATATGAACAAACTTCAGCTATAGTTTCTGACAACATAGGATGTGAAAAGCTTTAGTTATAGTGTCTGACAACATAAAATGTGAACAAGCTTACGCTATAGTGTCTGACAACATAGGCTGTGTACGAGCTACAACTATAGTGCCTGACAACATAGGTTGTGAACAAGCTTCAGCTATAGTGTCTGAGAACATAGCATGTGAACAAGCTTCAGCTATAGTGTCTCACAATATTGTATATGAACAAGATTCAGCTATAATATCTGACAACATTGGATATGAACAACCTTCAGCTATAATATCTCACAACATTGGATATGAACAAGCTTCAGCTATAGTGTCTCACATCATTGGATATGAACAAGATTCAGCTATAGTGTCAGACATTGGATATGAAAAAGCTTAAGCTATTGTGTCTGACATCATTGGATATGAACAAGCTTCAGCTATAGTGTCTGACAATATAGGTTGTGAAAAGCTTCAGCTTAGTGTCTGACAACATAGGCTGTGAACAAACTTACGCTATAGTGTCTGAAAACATAGGCTGTGTACAAGCTACAACTATAGTGTCTGACAACATAGGGTGTGAACAACCTTCAGCTATAATATCTGACAACATTGGATATGAACAAGCTTCAGCTATAATATCTGACAACATTGTATATGAACAAGCTTCAGCTATAGTGTCTGACATCATTGGATATGAACAAGCTTCAGCTATAATATCTGACATCATTGGATATGAACAAGCTACAGCTATAATATCTGACATCATTGGATATGAACAAGGTACAGCTATAATATCTAACATCATTGGATATGAACAAGCCTCAGATATAGTGTCTGACAACATTGGATATGAACAAGCTTCAGCTATAGTGTCTGACAACATTGGATATGAACAAGCTTCAGCTATAGTGTCTGACAACATAGGATGTGAAAAGCTTCAGCTATAGTGTCTGACAACATAGGCTGTGTACAAGCTACAACTATACTGTCTGACAACATAGGATGTGAACAAGCTTCAGCTATAGTGTCTGACAACATAGGATGTGAACAGGCTTCAGCTATAGTGTCTCACAATATTGTATATGAACAAGCTTCAGCTATAATATCTGACAACAATGGATATGGACAAGCTTCAGCTATAATACCTGACAACATTGGATATGAACAAGCTTCAGCAATAGTATCTGAAGACATTGGATATGAACAAGCTTCAGCTATAATATCTGACAACATTGGATATGAACAAGCTTCAGCTATAGTATCTGACAACATTGTATATGAACAAGCTTCAGCTATAATATCTAACAACATTGTATATGAACAAGTTTCAGCTATAGTATCTGACATCATTGAATATGAACAAGCTTTAGCTATAATATCTGACAACATTGGATATGAACTAGCTTCAGCTATAATATCTGACAACATTGTATATGAATAAGCTTCAGCTATAGTATTTGACATCATTGAATATGAACAAGCCTCAGCTATAATATCTGACAACATTGGATATGAACAAGCTTCAGCTATAATATTTGACAACTATGTATATTCACAAGCTTCAGCTATAGTATCTGACAACAATGTATATGAACAAGCTTTAGCTATAGTGTCTGACATCATTGGATATGAACAAGCTTCAGCTATAGCGTTTGACAAATTAGGATGTGAACAAGCTACAGCTATAATATCTGACATCATTGGATATGAACAAGCTTCAGCTATAGTGTCTGACATCATTGGATATGAAAAAGCTTCAGCTATAGTGTCTGACATCATTGGATATGAAAAAGCTTCAGCTATGGTGTCTGACAACATTGGATATGAACAAGCTTCAGCTATTATATCTGACATCATTGGATATGAACAAGCTTCAGCTATAGTGTCTGACATCATTGGATATGAACAAGCTTCAGCTATAGTGTCTGACAACATAGGATGTGAAAAGCATCAGCTATAGTGTCTGACAACATAGGAGGTGAAAAGCTTCAGCTATAGCGTCTGAACACATAGGCTGTGTACAAGCTACAACTATAGTGTCTGACAACATATAATGTGAACAAGCTTCAGCTATAGTGTCTGACAACATAGGATGTGAACAAGCTTCAGCTATAATGTCTCACAATATTGTATATGAACAAGCTTGAGCAATAATATCTCACAGCATTGGATATGAACAAGCTTCAGCTATAGTGTCTGACATCATTGGATATGAACAAGATTCAGCTATAATATCTGACAACATTGTCTATGAACAAGCTTCAGCTATAGTGTCTGACATCATTGGATATGAACAAGCTTCAGCTATAGCGTCTGTCAACATAGGATGTGACAAAGCTGCAGCTATAATATCTGACAACATTGGATATGAACAAGCTACAGCTATAATATCTAACAACATTGGATATGAACAAGCTGCAGCTATAATATCTGACAACATAGGATGTGAACAAGCTGCAGGTATAATTTCTGGCAACACTGTATATGAACAAGCTTCAGCTATAATATCTGACAACATTGGATATGAACAAGCTTCAGCTATAGTGTCTCACAACACTGGATATGAACAAGCTTCAGCTATAGTGTCTCACAACATTGGATATGAACAAGCCTCAGCTATAGTGTCTAACAATATTGTATATGAACAAGCTTCAGCTATAATATCTGACAACATTGTATATGAACAAGCTTCAGCTATAGTGTCTCACAATATTGTATATGAACAAGCTTCAGCTATAATATCTGAAAACGTTGGATATGAACAAGCTTCAGCTATAATATCTGACAACATTGGATATGAACAAGCTTCAGCTATAGTATCTGACAACATTGCATATGAACAAGCGTCAGCTATAATATCTGGCAACATTGTATATGAACAAGCTTCAGCTATAGTGTCTGACAACATTGTATATGAACAAGCTTCTGCTATAGTGTCTGACAACATTGGATATGAACAAGCCTCAGCTATAATATCAGACCAGATTGTATATGAACAAGCTTCAGCTATAGTATCTGTCATCATTGAATATGAACAAGCTTCAGCTATAATATCTGACAACATTGGATATGAACAAGCGTCAGCTATAATATCTGACAACATTGTATATGAACAAGCTTCAGCTATAGTATATGACAACATTGGATATGAACAAGCTTCAGCTATAATATCTGACAACATTGCAATTGAACAAGCTTCAGCTATAGTATCTGACAACATTGTATATGAACAAGCTTTAGTTATAGTGTCTAACAACATTGGATATGAACAAGCTTCAGCTATAATATCTTACATCATTGTATATAAACAAGCTTCAGCTATATTATCTGACAACATTGGATATGAACAAGCTTCAGGTATAGTGTCTGACAACATAGAATGTGAAAAGCTTCAGCTATAGTGTCTGACAACATAGGATGTGAAAAGCTTCAGCTATAGTGTCTGACAACATAGGCTGTGTACAAGCTACAACTATAGTGTCTGACAACATATATTGTGAACAAGCTTCAGCTATAGTGTCTGACAACATAGGATGTGAACAACCTTCAGCTATAGTGTCTCTCAATATTGTATATGAACAAGCTTGAGTTATAATATCTCACAGCATTGGAAATGAACAAGCTTCAGCTATAGTGTCTGACATCATTGGATATGAACAAGATTCAGCTATAGTGTCTGACATCATTGGATATGAACAAGCTTCAGCTATAGTGTCTGACAACATAGGATGTGAAAAGGTTCAGCTTTAGTGTCTGACAACATAGGCTGTGAAGAAGCTTACGCTATAGTGTCTGACAACATAGGCTGTGTACAAGCAACAACTATAGTGTCTGACAACATAGGATGTGAACAAGCTTCAACTATAATATCTGACAATATTGGATATGAACACGCTTCAGCTATAATATCTGACAACATTGGATATAAACAAGCTTCAGCTATAATATCTGACAACATTTTATATGAACAAGCTTCAGCTATAGTGTCTGACAACATTGTATATGAACGGGCTTCAGCTATAATATCTGACAACATTGAATATGAACAAGCCTCAGCTATAATATCTGACAACATTGTATATGAACAAGCTTCAGCTATAATATCTGACATCATTGTATAGGAACAAGCTTCAGCTATAATATCTGACATCATTGTATATGAACAAGCTTCATCTATAGTATCTGACAACATTGGATATGAACCAGCTTCAGCTATAATATCTGACAACATTCGATATGAAAAAGCTTCAGCTATAATATCTGACAACATTGTATATGAACAAGCTTCAGCTATAGTGTCTGACATCATTGGATATGAACAAGCTTCAGCTATAATATCTGACATCATTGGATATGAACAAGCTACAGCTATAATATCTGACATCATTGGATATGAACAAGGTACAGCTATAATATCTAACATCATTGGATATGAACAAGCTTCAGCTATAATATCTAACATCATTGGATATGAACAAGCCTCAGATATAGTGTCTGACAACATTGGATATGAACAAGCTTCAGCTATATTGTCTGACAACATTGGATATGAACAAGCTTCAGCTATAGTGTTTGACAACATAGGATGTGAAAAGCTTCAGCTATAGTGTCTGACAACATAGGATGTGAACAGGCTTCAGCTATAGTGTCTCACAATATTGTATATGAACAAGCTTCAGCTATAATATCTGACAACAATGGATATGGACAAGCTTCAGCTATAATATCTGACAACATTGGATATGAACAAGCTTCAGCAATAGTATCTGAAGACATTGGATATGAACAAGCTTCAGCTATAATATCTGACAACATTGGATATGAACAAGCTTCAGCTATAGTATCTGACAACATTGTATATGAACAAGCTTCAGCTATAATATTTAACAACATTGTATATGAACAAGTTTCAGCTATAGTATCTGACATCATTGAATATGAACAAGCTTTAGCTATAATATCTGACAACATTGGATATGAACTAGCTTCAGCTATAATATCTGACAACATTGTATATGAATAAGCTTCAGCTATAGTATTTGACATCATTGAATATGAACAAGCCTCAGCTATAATATCTGACAACATTGGATATGAACAAGCTTCAGCTATAATATTTGACAACTATGTATATTCACAAGCTTCAGCTATAGTATCTGACAACAATGTATATGAACAAGCTTTAGCTATAGTGTCTGACATCATTGGATATGAACAAGCTTCAGCTATAGCCTCTGACAAATTAGGATGTGAACAAGCTACAGCTATAATATCTGACATCATTGGATATGAACAAGCTTCAGCTATAGTGTCTGACATCATTGGATATGAAAAAGCTTCAGCTATAGTGTCTGACATCATTGGATATGAACAAGCTTCAGCTATGGTGTCTGACAACATTGGATATGAACAAGCTTCAGCTATTATATCTGACATCATTGGATATGAACAAGCTTCAGCTATAGTGTCTGACATCATTGGATATGAACAAGCTTCAGCTATAGTGTCTGACAACATAGGATGTGAAAAGCATCAGCTATAGTGTCTGACAACATAGGAGGTGAAAAGCTTCAGCTATAGTGTCTGAACACATAGGCTGTGTACAAGCTACAACTATAGTGTCTGACAACATATAATGTGAACAAGCTTCAGCTATAGTGTCTGACAACATAGGATGTGAACAAGCTTCAGCTATAATGTCTCACAATATTGTATATGAACAAGCTTGAGCAATAATATCTCACAGCATTGGATATGAACAAGCTTCAGCTATAGTGTCTGACATCATTGGATATGAACAAGATTCAGCTATAGTGTCTGACATCATTGGATATGAACGAGCCTCAGCTATAGTGTCTGACATCTTTGAATATGAACAAGCTTCAGCTATAATGTCTGACAACATAGGATGTGAAAAGGTTCAGCTATAGTGTCTGACAACATAAGCTGTGAAGAAGCCTACGCTATAGTGTCTGACAACATAGGCTGTGTACAAGAAACAACTATAGTGTCTGACAACATAGGATGTGAAAAAGCTTCAGCTATAATATCTGACAATATTGGATATGAACACGCTTCAGCAATAATATCTGACAACTTTGGATATAAACAAGCTTCAGCTATAATATCTGACAACATTTTATATGAACAAGCTTCAGCTATAGTGTCTCACAATATTGTATATGTACCAGCTTCAGCTATAATATCTGACAACATTGGATATGAACAAGCTTCAGCTATAATATCTGACAACATTGTATATGAACAAGCTTCAGCTATAATATCTGACATCATTGTATAGGAACAAGCTTCAGCTATAATATCTGACATCATTGTATATGAACAAGCTTCATCTATAGTATCTGACAACATTGGATATTAACCAGCTTCAGCTATAATATCTGACAACATTGGATATGAACAAGATTCAGCTATAATATCTGACAACATTGTATATGAACAAGCTTCAGCTATAGTGTCTGACATCATTGGATATGAACAAGCTTCAGCTATAATATCTGACAACATTGTTTATGAACAAGCTTCAGCTATAGTGTCTGACATCATTGGATATGAACAAGCTTCAGCTATAGCGTCTGACAGCATAGGATGTGAACAAGCTGCAGCTATAGTGTCTGACAACATTGGATATGAACAAGCTTCAGTTATATCTGACATCATTGGATATGAACAAGCTACAGCTATAATATCTGTCATCATTGGATACGAACAAGCTTCAGCTATAGTGTCTGACAACATTGGATAAGAACAAGGTTCAGCAATAATATCTGATATCATTGGATATGAACAAGCTTCAGCTATAGTGTCTGACATCATTGGATATGAACAAGCTTCAGCTATAGTGTCTGACAACATAGGATGTGAAAAGCTTCAGCTATAGTGTCTGACAACATAGGATGTGAAAAGCTTCAGCTATAGTGTCTGACAACATAGGCTGTGAAGAAGCTTACGCTATAGTGTCTGACAACATAGTCTGTGGACAAGCAACAACTATAGTGTCTGACAACATAGGATGTGAAAAGCTTCAGCTATAATATCTCACAGCTTTGGATATGAACAAGCTTCAGCTATAGTGTCTGACATCATTGGATATGAACAAGATTCAGCTATAGTGTCTGACATCATTGGATATGAACAAGCCTCAGCTATAGTGTCTGACATCATTGGATATGAACAAGCTTCAGCTATAGTGTCTGACAACATAGGATGTGAAAAGTTCAGCTATAGTGTCTGACAACATAGGTTGTGAAGAAGCTTACGCTATAGTGTATGACAACATAGTCTGTGTACAAGCAACAACTATAGTGTCTGACAACATAGGATGTGAGCAAGCTTCAGCTATAATATCTGACAAGATTGGATATGAACACGCTTCAGCTATAATATCTGACAACATTGGATATAGACAAGCTTCAGCTATAATATCTGACAACATTTTATATGAACAAGCTTCAGCTATAGTGTCTCACAATATTGTATATGAACCAGCTTCAGCTATAATATCTGACAACATTGGATATGAACAAGCCTCAGCTATAATATCTGACAACATTGTATATGAACAAGCTTCAGCTATAATATCTGACATCATTTTATAGGAACAAGCTTCAGCTATAATATCTGACATCATTGTATATGAACAAGCTTCATCTATAGTATCTGACAACATTGGATATGAACCAGCTTCAGCTATAATATCTGACAACATTGGATATGAACAAGATTCAGCTATAATATCTGACAACATTGTATTTGAACAAGCTTCAGCTATAGTGTCTGACATCATTGGATATGAACAAGCTTCAGCTATAATATCTGACAACATTGTTTATGAACAAGCTTCAGCTATAGTGTCTGACATCATTGGATATGAACAAGCTTCAGCTATACCGTCCGACAACAGAGGATGTGAACAAGCTGCAGCTATAATATCTGAAATCATTGGATATGAACAAGCTTCAGCTATAGTGTCTGACATCATTGGATATGAACAAGCTTCAGCTATAGTGTCTGACAACATTGGATATGAACAAGCTTCAGTTATAATATCTCACATCATTGGATATGAGCAAGCTACAGCTATAATATCTGTCCTCATTGGATACGAACAAGCTTCAGCTATAATGTCTGACAACATGGGATATGAACAAGCTTCAGCTATAGTGTCTGACAACATAGGATGTGAACAAGCTTCAGCTATAGTGTCTCACAATATTGTATATGAACAAGCTTCAGCTATAATATCCGACAACATTGGATATGAAGAAGCTTCAGCTATAATATCTGACAACATTGGATATGAACAAGCTTCAGCTATAGTATTTGACAACATTGGTAATGAACAAGCTTCAGCTATAATATCTGACAACATTGGATATGAACAAGCTTCAGCTATAGTATCTGACAACATTGTATATGAACAAGCTTCAGCTATAATATCTGACAACATTGTATATGAACAAGCTTCAGCTATAGTGTCTGACAACATTGGATATGAACAAGCTTCAGCTATAATATCTGACAACATTGTATATGAACAAGCTTCAGCTATAGTGTCTGACAACATTGTATATGAACAAGCTTCAGCTATAATATCTGACAACCTTGTATATGAACAAGCTTCAGCTATAGTATATGACAACATTGGATATGAACAAGCTTCAGCTAGAATATCTGACAACATTGGATATGAACAAATTTCAGCTATTGTATCTGACAACATTGTATATGAACAAGCTTTAGTTATAGTGTCTGACATCATTGGATATGAACAAGCTTCAGCTATAGCGTCTGACAACATAGGATGTGAACAAGCTACAACTATAATATCTGACATCATTGGATATGAACAAGCTTCAGCTATAGCGTCTGACATCATTGGATATGAACAAGCTTCAGCTATAGTGTCTGAGAACATTGGATATGAACAAGCTTCAGCTATAATATCTGACATCATTGGATATGAACAAGCTACAGCTATAATATCTGACATCATTGGATATGAACAAGCTACAGCTATAATATCTGACATCATTGGATATGAACAAGCTTCAGCTATAGTGTCTGACATCATTGGATATGAACAAGCTTCAGCTATAGTTTCTGACAACATAGGATGTGAAAAGCTTTAGTTATAGTGTCTGACAACATAGGCTGTGAACAAGCTTACGCTATAGTGTCTGACAACATAGGCTGTGTACAAGCTACAACTATAGTGTCTGAGAACATAGGATGTGAACAAGCTTCAGCTATAGTGTCTCACAATATTGTATATGAACAAGCTTCAGCAATAATATCTGACAACATTGGATATGAACAAGCTTCAGCTATAATATCTCACAACATTGGATATGAACAAGCTTCAGCTATAGTGTCTCACATCATTGGATATGAACAAGATTCAGCTATAGTGTCTCACAATATTGTACATGAACAAGCTTCAGCTATAATATCTGACAACATTAGATATGAACAAGCCTCAGCTATAAAATCTGACAATATTGTATATGAACAAGCTTCAGCTCTAATATCTGACATAATTGTATATGAACAAGCTTCAGCTATAATATCTGACATCATTGCATATGAACAAGCTTCAGCTATAGTATCTGACAGCATTGGATATGAACAAGCTTCAGCTATAATATATGACAACAATGGATATGAACAAGCATCAGCTATAGTGTCTCACAAGAATGGATATGAACAAGCTTCAGCTATAGTATCTGACAACATTGGATATGAACAAGCTTCAGCTATAATATCTGACAACATTGGAATTGAACAAGCTTCAGGTATAGTGTCTGACAACATTGGATATGAACAAGCTTCAGCTATGATATCTGACATCATTGTATATGAACAAGCTTACGCCATAGTATATGACAACATTGGATATGAACAAGCTTCAGCTATAATATCTGACATCATTGTATATGAACAAGCTTTAGCTATAGTGTCTAACAACATTGTATATGAACAAGCTTCAGCTATAGTGTCTGACAAAATTGGATATGAACAAGCTTCAGCTATAATATCTGACATCATTGTATATGAACAAGCTTCAGATTTAGTATCTGAGAACATTGGATATGAAAAAGCTTCAGCTATAATATCTGACAACATTGGATATGAACAAGCTTCAGCTACAATATCTAACACCATTGTATATGAACAAGCTTCAGCTATAGTGTCTGACATCATTGGATATGTACAAGCTTCAGCTATAATATCTGACAACATTGTATATGAACAAGCTTCAGCTATAATGTCTGACATCATTGGATATGAACAAGCTTCAGCTATAATATATGACAACATTGTATATGAACAAGATTCAGCTATAGAATCTGACATCATTGGATATGAACAAGCTTCAGCTATAATATATGACAACATTGTATATGAACAAGATTCAGCTGTAGAATCTGACATCATTGGATATGAACAAGCTTCAGCTATAATATCTGACAAAATTGTATTTGAACAAGCCTCAGATATAGTGTCTGACAACATTGGATATGAACAAGCTTCAGCTATAGTGTCTGACAACATTGGATATGAACAAGCTACAGCTATAGTGTCTGACAACATAGGATGTGAAAAGCTTCAGCTATAGTGTCTGACAACATAGGCTGTGTACAAGCTACAACTATAGTGTCTGACAACATAGAATGTGAACAAGCTTCTGCTATAGTGTCTGACATCATAGGATGTGAACAGGCTTCAGCTATAGTGTCTCACAATATTGTATATGAACAAGCTTCAGCTATAATATCTGACAACAATGGATATGGACAAGCTTCAGCTATAATATCTGACAACATTGGATATGAACAAGCTTCGGCAATAGTATCTGAAGACATTGGATATGAACAAGCTTCAGCTATAATATCTGACAACATTGGATATGAACAAGCTTCAGCTATAGTATCTGACAGCATTGTATATGAACAAGTCTCAGCTATAGTATCTGACATCATTGAATATGAACAAGCTTTAGCTATAATATCTGACAACATTGTATATGAATAAGCTTCAGCTATAGTATTTGACATCATTGAATATGAACAAGCCTCAGCTATAATATCTGACAACATTGGATATGAACAAGCTTCAGCTATAATATCTGACAACTATGTATATTCACAAGCTTCAGCTATAGTATCTGACAACAATGTATATGAACAACCTTTAGCTATAGTGTCTGACATCATTGGATATGAACAAGCTTCAGCTATAGCGTCTGACAACATAGGATGTGAACAAGCTACAGCTATAATATCTGACATCATTGGATATGAACAAGCTTCAGCTATAGTGTCTGACTTCATTGGATATGAAAAAGCTTCAGCTATAGTGTCTGACATCATTGGATATGAACAAGCTTCAGCTATAGTGTCTTACAACATAGGATGTGAAAAGCATCAGCTATAGTGTCTGACAACATAGGAGGTGAAAAGCTTCAGCTATAGTGTCTGAACACATAGGCTGTGTACAAGCTACAACTATAGTGTCTGACAACATATAATGTGAACAAGCTTCAGCTATAGTGTCTGACAACATAGGATGTGAACAAGCTTCAGCTATAATGTCTCACAATATTGTATATGAACAAGCTTGAGCAATAATATCTCACAGCATTGGATATGAACAAGCTTCAGCTATAGTGTCTGACATCATTGGATATGAACAAGATTCAGCTATAGTGTCTGACATCATTGGATATGAAATAAGCCTCAGCTATAGTGTCTGACATCTTTGAATATGAACAAGCTTCAGCTATAATGTCTGACAACATAGGATGTGAAAAGGTTCAGCTATAGTGTCTGACAACATAAGCTGTGAAGACGCTTACGCTATAGTGTCTGACAACATAGGCTGTGTACAAGAAACAACTATAGTGTCTGACAACATAGGATGTGAAAAAGCTTCAGCTATAATATCTGACAATATTGGATATGAACACGCTTCAGCAATAATATCTGACAACTTTGGATATAAACAAGCTTCAGCTATAATATCTGACAACATTTTATATGAACAAGCTTCAGCTATAGTGTCTCACAATATTGTATATGTACCAGCTTCAGCTATAATATCTGACAACATTGGATATGAACAAGCTTCAGCTATAATATCTGACAACATTGTATATGAACAAGCTTCAGCTATAATATCTGACATCGTTGTATAGGAACAAGCTTCAGCTATAATATCTGACATCATTGTATATGAACAAGCTTCATCTATAGTATCTGACAACATTGGATATTAACCAGCTTCAGCTATAATATCTGACAACATTGGATATGAACAAGATTCAGCTATAATATCTGACAACATTGTATATGAACTAGCTTCAGCTATAGTGTCTGACATCATTGGATATGAACAAGCTTCAGCTATAATATCTGACAACATTGTTTATGAACAAGCTTCAGCTATAGTGTCTGACATCACTGGATATGAACAAGCTTCAGCTATAGCGTCTGACAGCATAGGATGTGAACAAGCTGCAGCTATAGTGTCTGACAACATTGGATATGAACAAGCTTCAGTTATATCTGACATCATTGGATATGAACAAGCTACAGCTATAATATCTGTCATCATTGGATACGAACAAGCTTCAGCTATAGTGTCTGACAACATTGGATATGAACAAGGTTCAGCAATAATATCTGATATCATTGGATATGAACAAGCTTCAGCTATAGTGTCTGACATCATTGGATATGAACAAGCTTCAGCTATAGTGTCTGACAACATAGGATGTGAAAAGCTTCAGCTATAGTGTCTGACAACATAGGCTGTGAACAAGCTTACGCTATAGTGTCTGACAACATAGGTTGTGTACAAGCTACAACTATAGTGTCTGACAACATAGGATGTGAACAAGCTTCAGCTATAGTGTCTGACAACATAGGATGTGAGCTGGCTTCAGCTATAGTGTCTCACAATATCGTATATGAACAAGCTTCAGCTATAAGATCTGACAACATTGGATATGAACAAGCTTCAGCTATAGTATCTGACAACATTGGTAATGAACAAGCTTCAGCTATAATATCTGACAACATTGGATATGAACAAGCTTCAGCTATAGTATCTGACAACATTGTATATGAACAAGCTTAAGCTATAATATCTGACAACATTGGATACGAACAAGCTTCAGCTATAGTATCTGTCAACATTGTATATAAACAAGCTTTAGTTATAGTGTCTGAGATCATTGGATATGAACAAGCTTCAGCTATAAAATCTGACATCATTGGATATGAACAAGCTTCAGCTATAATATCTGACATCATTGGATATGAACAAGCTTCAGCTATAGTGTCTGACATCATTGGATATGAACAAGCTTCAGCTATAGTGTCTGAGAACGTTGGATATGAACAAGCTTCAGCTATAATATCTGACATCATTGCATATGAACAAGCTACAGCTATAATATCTGACATCATTGGATATGAACAAGCTTCAGCTATAGTGTCTGACGTCATTGGATACGAACAAGCTAAAGCTATAGTTTCTGACAACATTGGATATGAACAAGCTTCAGCTATAGTGTCTGACATCATTGGATACGAACAAGCTTCAGCTATAATATCTGACAACATTGGATATGAACAAGCTTCAGCTGTAATACCTAACATCATTGGATATGAACAAGCTACAGCTATAATATCTGACATCATTGGATACGAACAAGCTTCAGCTATGATTCTGACTTCATTGGATATGAACAAACTTCAGCTATAGTTTCTGACAACATAGGATGTGAAAAGCTTTAGTTATAGTGTCTGACAAAATAAAATGTGAACAAGCTTACGCTATAGTGTCTGACAACATAGGCTGTGTACGAGCTACAACTATAGTGCCTGACAACATAGGTTGTGAACAAGCTTCAGCTATAGTGTCTGAGAACATAGCATGTGAACAAGCTTCAGCTATAGTGTCTCACAATATTGTATATGAACAAGATTCAGCTATAATATCTGACAACATTGGATATGAACAACCTTCAGCTATAATATCTCACAACATTGGATATGAACAAGCTTCAGCTATAGTGTCTCACATCATTGGATATGAACAAGATTCAGCTATAGTGTCAGACATTGGATATGAAAAAGCTTAAGCTATTGTGTCTGACATCATTGGATATGAACAAGCTTCAGCTATAGTGTCTGACAATATAGGTTGTGAAAAGCTTCAGCTTAGTGTCTGACAACATAGGCTGTGAACAAACTTACGCTATAGTGTCTGAAAACATAGGCTGTGTACAAGCTACAACTATAGTGTCTGACAACATAGGGTGTGAACAACCTTCAGCTATAATATCTGACAACATTGGATATGAACAAGCTTCAGCTATAATATCTGACAACATTGTATATGAACAAGCTTCAGCTATAGTGTCTGACATCATTGGATATGAACAAGCTTCAGCTATAATATCTGACATCATTGGATATGAACAAGCTACAGCTATAATATCTGACATCATTGGATATGAACAAGGTACAGCTATAATATCTAACATCATTGGATATGAACAAGCCTCAGATATAGTGTCTGACAACATTGGATATGAACAAGCTTCAGCTATAGTGTCTGACAACATTGGATATGAACAAGCTTCAGCTATAGTGTCTGACAACATAGGATGTGAAAAGCTTCAGCTATAGTGTCTGACAACATAGGCTGTGTACAAGCTACAACTATAGTGTCTGACAACATAGGATGTGAACAAGCTTCAGCTATAGTGTCTGACAACATAGCATGTGAACAGGCTTCAGCTATAGTGTCTCACAATATTGTATATGAACAAGCTTCAGCTATAATATCTGACAACAATGTATATTTACAAGCTTCAGCTATAATACCTGACAACATTGGATATGAACAAGCTTCAGCAATAGTATCTGAAGACATTGGATATGAACAAGCTTCAGCTATAATATCTGACAACATTGGATATGAACAAGCTTCAGCTATAGTATCTGACAACATTGTATATGAACAAGCTTCAGCTATAATATCTAACAACATTGTATATGAACAAGTTTCAGCTATAGTATCTGACATCATTGAATATGAACAAGCTTTAGCTATAATATCTGATAACATTGGATATGAACTAGCTTCAGCTATAATATCTGACAACATTGTATATGAATAAGCTTCAGCTATAGTATTTGACATCATTGAATATGAACAAGCCTCAGCTATAATATCTGACAACATTGGATATGAACAAGCTTCAGCTATAATATTTGACAACTATGTATATTCACAAGCTTCAGCTATAGTATCTGACAACAATATATATGAACAAGCTTTAGCTATAGTGTCTGACATCATTGGATATGAACAAGCTTCAGCTATAGCGTCTGACAAATTAGGATGTGAACAAGCTTCAGCTATAATATCTGACATCATTGGATATGAACAAGCTTCAGCTATAGTGTCTGACATCATTGGATATGAAAAAGCTTCAGCTATAGTGTCTGACATCATTGGATATGAAAAAGCTTCAGCTATGGTGTCTGACAACATTGGATATGAACAAGCTTCAGCTATTATATCTGACATCATTGGATATGAACAAGCTTCAGCTATAGTGTCTGACATCATTGGATATGAACAAGCTTCAGCTATAGTGTCTGACAACATAGGATGTGAAAAGCATCAGCTATAGTGTCTGACAACATAGGAGGTGAAAAGCTTCAGCTATAGCGTCTGAACACATAGGCTGTGTACAAGCTACAACTATAGTGTCTGACAACATATAATGTGAACAAGCTTCAGCTATAGTGTCTGACAACATAGGATGTGAACAAGCTTCAGCTATAATGTCTCACAATATTGTATATGAACAAGCTTGAGCAATAATATCTCACAGCATTGGATATGAACAAGCTTCAGCTATAGTGTCTGACATCATTGGATATGAACAAGATTCAGCTATAATATCTGACAACATTGTCTATGAACAAGCTTCAGCTGTAGTGTCTGACATCATTGGATATGAACAAGCTTCAGCTATAGCGTCTGTCAACATAGGATGTAACAAAGCTGCAGCTATAATATCTGACAACATTGGATATGAACAAGCTACAGCTATAATATCTAACAACATTGGATATGAACAAGCTGCAGCTATAATATCTGACAACATAGGATGTGAACAAGCTGCAGGTATAATTTCTGGCAACACTGTATATGAACAAGCTTCAGCTATAATATCTGACAACATTGGATATGAACAAGCTTCAGCTATAGTGTCTCACAACATTGGATATGAACAAGCTTCAGCTATAGTGTCTCACAACATTGGATATGAACAAGCTTCAGCTATAGTGTCTAACAATATTGTATATGAACAAGCTTCAGCTATAATATCTGACAACATTGTATATGAACAAGCTTCAGCTATAGTGTCTCACAATATTGTATATGAACAAGCTTCAGCTATAATATCTGAAAACGTTGGATATGAACAAGCTTCAGCTATAATATCTGACAACATTGGATATGAACAAGCTTCAGCTATAGTATCTGACAACATTGCATATGAACAAGCGTCAGCTATAATATCTGGCAACATTGTATATGAACAAGCTTCAGCTATAGTGTCTGACAACATTGTATATGAACAAGCTTCTGCTATAGTGTGTGACAACATTGGATATGAACAAGCCTCAGCTATAATATCAGACCAGATTGTGTATGAACAAGCTTCAGCTATAGTATCTGTCATCATTGAATATGAACAAGCTTCAGCTATAATATCTGACAACATTGGATATGAACAAGCGTCAGCTATAATATCTGACAACATTGTATATGAACAAGCTTCAGCTATAGTATATGACAACATTGGATATGAACAAGCTTCAGCTATAATATCTGACAACATTGCATTTGAACAAGCTTCAGCTATAGTATCTGACAACATTGTATATGAACAAGCTTTAGTTATAGTGTCTAACAACATTGGATATGAACAAGCTTCAGCTATAATATCTTACATCATTGTATATAAACAAGCTTCAGCTATATTATCTGACAACATTGGTTATGAACAAGCTTCAGGTATAGTGTCTGACAACATAGAATGTGAAAAGCTTCAGCTATAGTGTCTGACAACATAGGATGTGAAAAGCTTCAGCTATAGTGTCTGACAACATAGGCTGTGTACAAGCTACAACTATAGTGTCTGACAACATATATTGTGAACAAGCTTCAGCTATAGTGTCTGACAACATAGGATGTGAACAACCTTCAGCTATAGTGTCTCTCAATATTGTATATGAACAAGCTTGAGTTATAATATCTCACAGCATTGGAAATGAACAAGCTTCAGCTATAGTGTCTGACATCATTGGATATGAACAAGATTCAGCTATAGTGTCTGACATCATTGGATATGAACAAGCTTCAGCTATAGTGTCTGACAACATAGGATGTGAAAAGGTTCAGCTTTGGTGTCTGACAACATAGGCTGTGAAGAAGCTTACGCTATAGTGTCTGACAACATAGGCTGTGTACAAGCAACAACTATAGTGTCTGACAACATAGGATGTGAACAAGCTTCAACTATAATATCTGACAATATTGGATATGAACACGCTTCAGCTATAATATCTGACAACATTGGATATAAACAAGCTTCAGCTATAATATCTGACAACATTTTATATGAACAAGCTTCAGCTATAGTGTCTGACAACATTGTATATGAACGGGCTTCAGCTATAATATCTGACAACATTGAATATGAACAAGCCTCAGCTATAATATCTGACAACATTGTATATGAACAAGCTTCAGCTATAATATCTGACATCATTGTATATGAACAAGCTTCATCTATAGTATCTGACAACATTGGATATGAACCAGCTTCAGCTATAATATCTGACAACATTGGATATGAAAAAGCTTCAGCTATAATATCTGACAACATTGTATATGAACAAGCTTCAGCTATAGTGTCTGACATCATTGGATATGAACAAGCTTCAGCTATAATATCTGACATCATTGGATATGAACAAGCTACAGCTATAATATCTGACATCATTGGATATGAACAAGGTACAGCTATAATATCTAACATCATTGGATATGAACAAGCCTCAGATATAGTGTCTGACAACATTGGATATGAACAAGCTTCAGCTATATTGTCTGACAACATTGGATATGAACAAGCTTCAGCTATAGTGTTTGACAACATAGAATGTGAAAAGCTTCAGCTATAGTGTCTGACAACATAGGATGTGAACAGGCTTCAGCTATAGTGTCTCACAATATTGTATATGAACAAGCTTCAGCTATAATATCTGACAACAATGGATATGGACAAGCTTCAGCTATAATATCTGACAACATTGGATATGAACAAGCTTCAGCAATAGCATCTGAAGACATTGGATATGAACAAGCTTCAGCTATAATATCTGACAACATTGGATATGAACAAGCTTCAGCTATAGTATCTGACAACATTGTATATGAACAAGCTTCAGCTATAATATCTAACAACATTGTATATGAACAAGTTTCAGCTATAGTATCTGACATCATTGAATATGAACAAGCTTTAGCTATAATATCTGACAACATTGGATATGAACTAGCTTCAGCTATAATATCTGACAACATTGTATATGAATAAGCTTCAGCTATAGTATTTGACATCATTGAATATGAACAAGCCTCAGCTATAATATCTGACAACATTGGATATGAACAAGCTTCAGCTATAATATTTGACAACTATGTATATTCACAAGCTTCAGCTATAGTATCTGACAACAATGTATATGAACAAGCTTTAGCTATAGTGTCTGACATCATTGGATATGAACAAGCTTCAGCTATAGCGTCTGACAAATTAGGATGTGAACAAGCTACAGCTATAATATCTGACATCATTGGATATGAACAAGCTTCAGCTATAGTGTCTGACATCATTGGATATGAAAAAGCTTCAGCTATAGTGTCTGACATCATTGGATATGAACAAGCTTCAGCTATGGTGTCTGACAACATTGGATATGAACAAGCTTCAGCTATTATATCTGACATCATTGGATATGAACAAGCTTCAGCTATAGTGTCTGACATCATTGGATATGAACAAGCTTCAGCTATAGTGTCTGACAACATAGGATGTGAAAAGCATCAGCTATAGTGTCTGACAACATAGGAGGTGAAAAGCTTCAGCTATAGTGTCTGAACACATAGGCTGTGTACAAGCTACAACTATAGTGTCTGACAACATATAATGTGAACAAGCTTCAGCTATAGTGTCTGACAACATAGGTTGTGAACAAGCTTCAGCTATAATGTCTCACAATATTGTATATGAACAAGCTTGAGCAATAATATCTCACAGCATTGGATATGAACAAGCTTCAGCTATAGTGTCTGACATCATTGGATATGAACAAGATTCAGCTATAGTGTCTGACATCATTGGATATGAACAAGCCTCAGCTATAGTGTCTGACATCTTTGAATATGAACAAGCTTCAGCTATAATGTCTGACAACATAGGATGTGAAAAGGTTCAGCTATAGTGTCTGACAACATAAGCTGTGAAGAAGCTTACGCTATAGTGTCTGACAACATAGGCTGTGTACAAGAAACAACTATAGTGTCTGACAACATAGGATGTGAAAAAGCTTCAGCTATAATATCTGACAATATTGGATATGAACACGCTTCAGCAATAATATCTGACAACTTTGGATATAAACAAGCTTCAGCTATAATATCTGACAACATTTTATATGAACAAGCTTCAGCTATAGTGTCTCACAATATTGTATATGTACCAGCTTCAGCTATAATATCTGACAACATTGGATATGAACAAGCTTCAGCTATAATATCTGACAACATTGTATATGAACAAGCTTCAGCTATAATATCTGACATCATTGTATAGGAACAAGCTTCAGCTATAATATCTGACATCACTGTATATGAACAAGCTTCATCTATAGTATCTGACAACATTGGATATTAACCAGCTTCAGCTATAATATCTGACAACATTGGATATGAACAAGATTCAGCTATAATATCTGACAACATTGTATATGAACAAGCTTCAGCTATAGTGTCTGACATCATTGGATATGAACAAGCTTCAGCTATAATATCTGACAACATTGTTTATGAACAAGCTTCAGCTATAGTGTCTGACATCATTGGATATGAACAAGCTTCAGCTATAGCGTCTGAGAGCATAGGATGTGAACAAGCTGCAGCTATAGTGTCTGACAACATTGGATATGAACAAGCTTCAGTTATATCTGACATCATTGGATATGAAAAAGCTACAGCTATAATATCTGTCATCATTGGATACGAACAAGCTTCAGCTATAGTGTCTGACAACATTGGATAAGAACAAGGTTCAGCAATAATATCTGATATCATTGGATATGAACAAGCTTCAGCTATAGTGTCTGACATCATTGGATATGAACAAGCTTCAGCTATAGTGTCTGACAACATAGGATGTGAAAAGCTTCAGCTATAGTGTCTGACAACATAGGCTGTGAACAAGCTTTCGCTATAGTGTCTGACAACATAGGTTGTGTACAAGCTACAACTATAGTGTCTGACAACATAGGATGTGAACAAGCTTCAGCTATAGTGTCTGACAACATAGGATGTGAGCTGGCTTCAGCTATAGTGTCTCACAATATCGTATATGAACAAGCTTCAGCTATAGTATCTGACAACATTGGTAATGAACAAGCTTCAGCTATAATATCTGACAACATTGGATATGAACAAGCTTCAGCTATAGTATCTGACAACATTGTATATGAACAAGCTTAAGCTATAATATCTGACAACATTAGATACGAACAAGCTTCAGCTATAGTATCTGTCAACATTGTATATAAACAAGCTTTAGTTATAGTGTCTGAGATCATTGGATATGAACAAGCTTCAGCTATAAAATCTGACATCATTGGATATGAACAAGCTTCAGCTATAATATCTGACATCATTGGATATGAACAAGCTTCAGCTATAGTGTCTGACATCATTGGATATGAACAAGCTTCAGCTATAGTGTCTGAGAACGTTGGATATGAACAAGCTTCAGCTATAATATCTGACATCATTGGATATGAACAAGCTTCAGCTATAGTGTCTGACATCATTGGATACGAACAGGCTACAGCTATAGTTTCTGACAACATTGGATATGAACAAGCTTCAGCTATAGTGTCTGACATCATTGGATACGAACAAGCTTCAGCTATAATATCTGACAACATTGGATATGAACAAGCTTCAGCTGTAATACCCAACATCATTGGAAATGAACAAGCTACAGCTATAATATCTGACATCATTGGATACGAACAAGCTTCAGCTATGATTCTGACATCATTGGATATGAACAAACTTCAGCTAGAGTTTCTGACAACATAGGATGTGAAAAGCTTTAGTTATAGTGTCTGACAACATAAAATGTGAACAAGCTTACGCTATAGTGTCTGACAACATAGGCTGTGTACGAGCTACAACTATAGTGTCTGACAACATAGGTTGTGAACAAGCTTCAGCTATAGTGTCTGAGAACATAGCATGTGAACAAGCTTCAGCTATAGTGTCTCACAATATTGTATATGAACAAGATTCAGCTATAATATCTGACAACATTGGATATGAACAACCTTCAGCTATAATATCTCACAACATTGGATATGAACAAGCTTCAGCTATAGTGTCTCACATCATTGGATATGAACAAGATTCAGCTATAGTGTCAGACATTGGATATGAACAAGCTTCAGCTATAGTGTCTCACATCATTGGATATGAACAAGATTCAGCTATAGTGTCAGACATTGGATATGAACAAGCTTCAGCTATAGTGTCTGACAACATAGGTTGTGAAAAGCTTCAGCTTAGTGTCTGACAACATAGGCTGTGAACAAACTTACGCTATAGTGTCTGAAAACATAGGCTGTGTACAAGCTACAACTATAGTGTCTGACAACAAGGGTGTGAACAACCTTCAGCTATAATATCTGACAACATTGGATATGAACAAGCTTCAGCTATAATATCTGACAACATTGTATATGAACAAGCTTCAGCTATAGTGTCTGACATCATTGGATATGAACAAGCTTCAGCTATAATATCTGACAACATTGTCTATGAACAAGCTTCAGCTATAGTGTCTGACATCATTGGATATGAACAAGCTTCAGCTATAGCGTCTGTCAACATAGGATGTGACAAAGCTGCAGCTATAATATCTGACAACATTGGATATGAACAAGCTACAGCTATAATATCTAACAACATTGGATTTGAACAAGCTGCAGCTATAATATCTGACAACATAGGATGTGAACAAGCTGCAGGTATAATTTCTGGCAACACTGTATATGAACAAGCTTCAGCTATAATATCTGACAACATTGGATATGAACAAGCTTCAGCTATAGTGTCTCACAACATTGGATATGAACAAGCTTCAGCTATAGTGTCTCACAACATTGGATATGAACAAGCTTCAGCTATAGTGTCTAACAATATTGTATATGAACAAGCTTCAGCTATAATATCTGACAACATTGTATATGAACAAGCTTCAGCTATAGTGTCTCACAATATTGTATATGAACAAGCTTCAGCTATAATATCTGAAAACGTTGGATATGAACAAGCTTCAGCTATAATATCTGACAACATTGGATATGAACAAGCTTCAGCTATAGTATCTGACAACATTGCATATGAACAAGCGTCAGCTATAATATCTGGCAACATTGTATATGAACAAGCTTCAGCTATAGTGTCTGACAACATTGTATATGAACAAGCTTCTGCTATAGTGTCTGACAACATTGGATATGAACAAGCCTCAGCTATAATATCAGACTAGATTGTATATGAACAAGCTTCAGCTATAGTATCTGTCATCATTGAATATGAACAAGCTTCAGCTATAATATCTGACAACATTGGATATGAACAAGCGTCAGCTATAATATCTGACAACATTGCATTTGAACAAGCTTCAGCTATAGTATCTGACAACATTGTATATGAACAAGCTTTAGTTATAGTGTCTAACAACATTGGATATGAACAAGCTTCAGCTATAATATCTTACATCATTGTATATAAACAAGCTTCAGCTATATTATCTGACAACATTGGATATGAACAAGCTTCAGGTATAGTGTCTGACAACATAGAATGTGAAAAGCTTCAGCTATAGTGTCTGACAACATAGGATGTGAAAAGCTTCAGCTATAGTGTCTGACAACATAGGCTGTGTACAAGCTACAACTATAGTGTCTGACAACATATATTGTGAACAAGCTTCAGCTATAGTGTCTGACAACATAGGATGTGAACAACCTTCAGCTATAGTGTCTCTCAATATTGTATATGAACAAGCTTGAGTTATAATATCTCACAGCATTGGAAATGAACAAGCTTCAGCTATAGTGTCTGACATCATTGGATATGAACAAGATTCAGCTATAGTGTCTGACATCATTGGATATGAACAAGCTTCAGCTATAGTGTCTGACAACATAGGATGTGAAAAGGTTCAGCTTTAGTGTCTGACAACATAGGCTGTGAAGAAGCTTACGCTATAGTGTCTGACAACATAGGCTGTGTACAAGCAACAACTATAGTGTCTGACAACATAGGATGTGAACAAGCTTCAACTATAATATCTGACAATATTGGATATGAACACGCTTCAGCTATAATATCTGACAACATTGGATATAAACAAGCTTCAGCTATAATATCTGACAACATTTTATATGAACAAGCTTCAGCTATACTGTCTGACAACATTGTATATGAACGGGCTTCAGCTATAATATCTGACAACATTGGATATAAACAAGCTTCAGCTATAATATCTGACAACATTTTATATGAACAAGCTTCAGCTATAGTGTCTGACAACATTGTATATGAACGGGCTTCAGCTATAATATCTGACAACATTGAATATGAACAAGCCTCAGCTATAATATCTGACAACATTGTATATGAACAAGCTTCAGCTATAATATCTGACATCATTGTATATGAACAAGCTTCATCTATAGTATCTGACAACATTGGATATGAACCAGCTTCAGCTATAATATCTGACAACATTGGATATGAAAAAGCTTCAGCTATAATATCTGACAACATTGTATATGAACAAGCTTCAGCTATAGTGTCTGACATCATTGGATATGAACAAGCTTCAGCTATAATATCTGACATCATTGGATATGAACAAGCTACAGCTATAATATCTGACATCATTGGATATGAACAAGGTACAGCTATAATATCTAACATCATTGGATATGAACAAGCCTCAGATATAGTGTCTGACAACATTGGATATGAACAAGCTTCAGCTATATTGTCTGACAACATTGGATATGAACAAGCTTCAGCTATAGTGTTTGACAACATAGAATGTGAAAAGCTTCAGCTATAGTGTCTGACAACATAGGATGTGAACAGGCTTCAGCTATAGTGTCTCACAATATTGTATATGAACAAGCTTCAGCTATAATATCTGACAACAATGGATATGGACAAGCTTCAGCTATAATATCTGACAACATTGGATATGAACAAGCTTCAGCAATAGCATCTGAAGACATTGGATATGAACAAGCTTCAGCTATAATATCTGACAACATTGGATATGAACAAGCTTCAGCTATAGTATCTGACAACATTGTATATGAACAAGCTTCAGCTATAATATCTAACAACATTGTATATGAACAAGTTTCAGCTATAGTATCTGACATCATTGAATATGAACAAGCTTTAGCTATAATATCTGACAACATTGGATATGAACTAGCTTCAGCTATAATATCTGACAACATTGTATATGAATAAGCTTCAGCTATAGTATTTGACATCATTGAATATGAACAAGCCTCAGCTATAATATCTGACAACATTGGATATGAACAAGCTTCAGCTATAATATTTGACAACTATGTATATTCACAAGCTTCAGCTATAGTATCTGACAACAATGTATATGAACAAGCTTTAGCTATAGTGTCTGACATCATTGGATATGAACAAGCTTCAGCTATAGCGTCTGACAAATTAGGATGTGAACAAGCTACAGCTATAATATCTGACATCATTGGATATGAACAAGCTTCAGCTATAGTGTCTGACATCATTGGATATGAAAAAGCTTCAGCTATAGTGTCTGACATCATTGGATATGAACAAGCTTCAGCTATGGTGTCTGACAACATTGGATATGAACAAGCTTCAGCTATTATATCTGACATCATTGGATATGAACAAGCTTCAGCTATAGTGTCTGACATCATTGGATATGAACAAGCTTCAGCTATAGTGTCTGACAACATAGGATGTGAAAAGCATCAGCTATAGTGTCTGACAACATAGGAGGTGAAAAGCTTCAGCTATAGTGTCTGAACACATAGGCTGTGTACAAGCTACAACTATAGTGTCTGACAACATATAATGTGAACAAGCTTCAGCTATAGTGTCTGACAACATAGGTTGTGAACAAGCTTCAGCTATAATGTCTCACAATATTGTATATGAACAAGCTTGAGCAATAATATCTCACAGCATTGGATATGAACAAGCTTCAGCTATAGTGTCTGACATCATTGGATATGAACAAGATTCAGCTATAGTGTCTGACATCATTGGATATGAACAAGCCTCAGCTATAGTGTCTGACATCTTTGAATATGAACAAGCTTCAGCTATAATGTCTGACAACATAGGATGTGAAAAGGTTCAGCTATAGTGTCTGACAACATAAGCTGTGAAGAAGCTTACGCTATAGTGTCTGACAACATAGGCTGTGTACAAGAAACAACTATAGTGTCTGACAACATAGGATGTGAAAAAGCTTCAGCTATAATATCTGACAATATTGGATATGAACACGCTTCAGCAATAATATCTGACAACTTTGGATATAAACAAGCTTCAGCTATAATATCTGACAACATTTTATATGAACAAGCTTCAGCTATAGTGTCTCACAATATTGTATATGTACCAGCTTCAGCTATAATATCTGACAACATTGGATATGAACAAGCTTCAGCTATAATATCTGACAACATTGTATATGAACAAGCTTCAGCTATAATATCTGACATCATTGTATAGGAACAAGCTTCAGCTATAATATCTGACATCATTGTATATGAACAAGCTTCATCTATAGTATCTGACAACATTGGATATTAACCAGCTTCAGCTATAATATCTGACAACATTGGATATGAACAAGATTCAGCTATAATATCTGACAACATTGTATATGAACAAGCTTCAGCTATAGTGTCTGACATCATTGGATATGAACAAGCTTCAGCTATAATATCTGACAACATTGTTTATGAACAAGCTTCAGCTATAGTGTCTGACATCATTGGATATGAACAAGCTTCAGCTATAGCGTCTGAGAGCATAGGATGTGAACAAGCTGCAGCTATAGTGTCTGACAACATTGGATATGAACAAGCTTCAGTTATATCTGACATCATTGGATATGAACAAGCTACAGCTATAATATCTGTCATCATTGGATACGAACAAGCTTCAGCTATAGTGTCTGACAACATTGGATAAGAACAAGGTTCAGCAATAATATCTGATATCATTGGATATGAACAAGCTTCAGCTATAGTGTCTGACATCATTGGATATGAACAAGCTTCAGCTATAGTGTCTGACAACATAGGATGTGAAAAGCTTCAGCTATAGTGTCTGACAACATAGGCTGTGAACAAGCTTTCGCTATAGTGTCTGACAACATAGGTTGTGTACAAGCTACAACTATAGTGTCTGACAACATAGGATGTGAACAAGCTTCAGCTATAGTGTCTGACAACATAGGATGTGAGCTGGCTTCAGCTATAGTGTCTCACAATATCGTATATGAACAAGCTTCAGCTATAGTATCTGACAACATTGGTAATGAACAAGCTTCAGCTATAATATCTGACAACATTGGATATGAACAAGCTTCAGCTATAGTATCTGACAACATTGTATATGAACAAGCTTAAGCTATAATATCTGACAACATTAGATACGAACAAGCTTCAGCTATAGTATCTGTCAACATTGTATATAAACAAGCTTTAGTTATAGTGTCTGAGATCATTGGATATGAACAAGCTTCAGCTATAAAATCTGACATCATTGGATATGAACAAGCTTCAGCTATAATATCTGACATCATTGGATATGAACAAGCTTCAGCTATAGTGTCTGACATCATTGGATATGAACAAGCTTCAGCTATAGTGTCTGAGAACGTTGGATATGAACAAGCTTCAGCTATAATATCTGACATCATTGGATATGAACAAGCTTCAGCTATAGTGTCTGACATCATTGGATACGAACAGGCTACAGCTATAGTTTCTGACAACATTGGATATGAACAAGCTTCAGCTATAGTGTCTGACATCATTGGATACGAACAAGCTTCAGCTATAATATCTGACAACATTGGATATGAACAAGCTTCAGCTGTAATACCCAACATCATTGGATATGAACAAGCTACAGCTATAATATCTGACATCATTGGATACGAACAAGCTTCAGCTATGATTCTGACATCATTGGATATGAACAAACTTCAGCTAGAGTTTCTGACAACATAGGATGTGAAAAGCTTTAGTTATAGTGTCTGACAACATAAAATGTGAACAAGCTTACGCTATAGTGTCTGACAACATAGGCTGTGTACGAGCTACAACTATAGTGTCTGACAACATAGGTTGTGAACAAGCTTCAGCTATAGTGTCTGAGAACATAGCATGTGAACAAGCTTCAGCTATAGTGTCTCACAATATTGTATATGAACAAGATTCAGCTATAATATCTGACAACATTGGATATGAACAACCTTCAGCTATAATATCTCACAACATTGGATATGAACAAGCTTCAGCTATAGTGTCTCACATCATTGGATATGAACAAGATTCAGCTATAGTGTCAGACATTGGATATGAACAAGCTTCAGCTATAGTGTCTCACATCATTGGATATGAACAAGATTCAGCTATAGTGTCAGACATTGGATATGAACAAGCTTCAGCTATAGTGTCTGACAACATAGGTTGTGAAAAGCTTCAGCTTAGTGTCTGACAACATAGGCTGTGAACAAACTTACGCTATAGTGTCTGAAAACATAGGCTGTGTACAAGCTACAACTATAGTGTCTGACAACAAGGGTGTGAACAACCTTCAGCTATAATATCTGACAACATTGGATATGAACAAGCTTCAGCTATAATATCTGACAACATTGTATATGAACAAGCTTCAGCTATAGTGTCTGACATCATTGGATATGAACAAGCTTCAGCTATAATATCTGACAACATTGTCTATGAACAAGCTTCAGCTATAGTGTCTGACATCATTGGATATGAACAAGCTTCAGCTATAGCGTCTGTCAACATAGGATGTGACAAAGCTGCAGCTATAATATCTGACAACATTGGATATGAACAAGCTACAGCTATAATATCTAACAACATTGGATTTGAACAAGCTGCAGCTATAATATCTGACAACATAGGATGTGAACAAGCTGCAGGTATAATTTCTGGCAACACTGTATATGAACAAGCTTCAGCTATAATATCTGACAACATTGGATATGAACAAGCTTCAGCTATAGTGTCTCACAACATTGGATATGAACAAGCTTCAGCTATAGTGTCTCACAACATTGGATATGAACAAGCTTCAGCTATAGTGTCTAACAATATTGTATATGAACAAGCTTCAGCTATAATATCTGACAACATTGTATATGAACAAGCTTCAGCTATAGTGTCTCACAATATTGTATATGAACAAGCTTCAGCTATAATATCTGAAAACGTTGGATATGAACAAGCTTCAGCTATAATATCTGACAACATTGGATATGAACAAGCTTCAGCTATAGTATCTGACAACATTGCATATGAACAAGCGTCAGCTATAATATCTGGCAACATTGTATATGAACAAGCTTCAGCTATAGTGTCTGACAACATTGTATATGAACAAGCTTCTGCTATAGTGTCTGACAACATTGGATATGAACAAGCCTCAGCTATAATATCAGACTAGATTGTATATGAACAAGCTTCAGCTATAGTATCTGTCATCATTGAATATGAACAAGCTTCAGCTATAATATCTGACAACATTGGATATGAACAAGCGTCAGCTATAATATCTGACAACATTGCATTTGAACAAGCTTCAGCTATAGTATCTGACAACATTGTATATGAACAAGCTTTAGTTATAGTGTCTAACAACATTGGATATGAACAAGCTTCAGCTATAATATCTTACATCATTGTATATAAACAAGCTTCAGCTATATTATCTGACAACATTGGATATGAACAAGCTTCAGGTATAGTGTCTGACAACATAGAATGTGAAAAGCTTCAGCTATAGTGTCTGACAACATAGGATGTGAAAAGCTTCAGCTATAGTGTCTGACAACATAGGCTGTGTACAAGCTACAACTATAGTGTCTGACAACATATATTGTGAACAAGCTTCAGCTATAGTGTCTGACAACATAGGATGTGAACAACCTTCAGCTATAGTGTCTCTCAATATTGTATATGAACAAGCTTGAGTTATAATATCTCACAGCATTGGAAATGAACAAGCTTCAGCTATAGTGTCTGACATCATTGGATATGAACAAGATTCAGCTATAGTGTCTGACATCATTGGATATGAACAAGCTTCAGCTATAGTGTCTGACAACATAGGATGTGAAAAGGTTCAGCTTTAGTGTCTGACAACATAGGCTGTGAAGAAGCTTACGCTATAGTGTCTGACAACATAGGCTGTGTACAAGCAACAACTATAGTGTCTGACAACATAGGATGTGAACAAGCTTCAACTATAATATCTGACAATATTGGATATGAACACGCTTCAGCTATAATATCTGACAACATTGGATATAAACAAGCTTCAGCTATAATATCTGACAACATTTTATATGAACAAGCTTCAGCTATACTGTCTGACAACATTGTATATGAACGGGCTTCAGCTATAATATCTGACAACATTGAATATGAACAAGCCTCAGCTATAATATCTGACAACATTGTATATGAACAAGCTTCAGCTATAATATCTGACATCATTGTATAGGAACAAGCTTCAGCTATAATATCTGACATCATTGTATATGAACAAGCTTCATCTATAGTATCTGACAACATTGGATATGAACCAGCTTCAGCTATAATATCTGACAACATTGGATATGAAAAAGATTCAGCTATAATATCTGACAACATTGTATATGAACAAGCCTCAGCTATAGGTCAGACATCATTGGATATGAACAAGCTTCAGCTATAATATCTGACAACATTGTTTATGAAAAAGCTTCAGCTATAGTGTCTGACATCATTGGATATGAACAAGCTTCAGCTATAGCGTCTGACAAGATAGGATGTGAACAAGCTGCAGCTATAATATCTGACATCATTGGATATGAACAAGCTTCAGCTATAGTGTCTGACATCATTGGATATGAACAAGCATCAGCTATAGTGTCTGACAACACTGGATATGAACAAGCTTCAGTTATAATATCTGACATCATTGGATATGAACAAGCTACAGCTATAATATCTGTCATCATTGGATACGAACAAGCTTCAGCCATAGTGTCTGACAACATAGGATAAGAACAAGCTTCAACTATAGTGTCTGACAACATAGGATGTGAACAAGCTTCAGCTATAGTGTCTCACAATATTGTATATGAACAAGCTTCAGCTATAATATCCGACAACATTGGATATGAACAAGCTTCAGCTATAATATCTGACAACATTGGATATGAACAAGCTTCAGCTATAGGATCTGACAACATTGGTAATGAACAAGCCTCAGCTATAATATCTGACAACATTGGATATGAACAAGCTTCAGCTATAGTATCTGACAACATTGTATATGAACAAGCTTCAGCTATAATATCTGACAACATTGTATATGAACAAGCTTCAGCTATAGTGTCTGACAACATTGGATATGAACAAGCTTCAGCTATAATATCTGACCAGATTGTATATGAACAAGCTTCAGCTATAGTATCTGACAACATTGGACATGAACAAGCTTCAGCTATAATATCTGATAACTTTGGATATGAACAAGCTTCAGCTATAGTATCTGACAACATTGTATATGAACAAGCTTTAGTTATAGTGTCTGACATCATTGGATATGAACAAGCTTCAGCTATAGCGTCTGAGAACATAGGATGTGAACAAGCTACAGCTATAATATCAGACATCCATGTATATGAACAAGCTTCAGCTATAGTGTCTGACATCATTGGATATGAACAAGTTTCAGCTATAGTGTCTGAGAACATTGGATATGAACAAGCTTCAGCTATAATATCTGACATCATTGGATATGAACAAGCTACAGCTATAATATCTGACATCATTGGATAGAACAAGCTTCAGCTATAGTGTCTGACATCATTGGATATGAACAAGCTTCAGCTATAGCTTCTGACAACATAGGATGTGAAAAGCTTCAGTTATAGTGTCTGACAACATAGGCTGTGAACAAGCTTACGCTATAGTGTCTGACAACATAGGCTGTGTACAAGCTACAATTATAGTGTCTGAGAAAATAGTATGTGAACAAGCTTCAGCTATAGTGTCTCACAATATTGTATATGAACAAGCTTCAGCTATAATATCTGACAACACTGGATATGAACAAGCTTCAGCTATAATATCTCACAACATTGGATATGAACAAGCTTCAGCTATAGTGTCTCACATCATTGGATATGAACAAGATTCAGCTATAGTGTCAGACATCATTGGATATGAACAAGCTTCAGCTATAGTGTCTGAAAACATAGGATGTGAAAAGCTTCAGCTATAGTGTCTGACAACATAGGCTGTGAACAAACTTACGCTATAGTGTCTGAAAACATAGGCTGTGTACAAGCTACAACTATAGTGTCTGACAACATAGGATGTAAACAAGTTTCAGCTATAATATCTGACAACACTGGATATGAACAAGCTTCAGCTATAATATCTCACAACATTGGTAATGAACAAGCTTCAGCTATAGTGTATCACATCATTGGATATGAAAGATTCAGCTATAGTGTCAGACATCATTGGATATGAACAAGCTTCAGCTATAGCGTCTGACATCATTGGATATGAACAAGCTTCAGCTATAGTGTCTGACAACATAGGATGTGAAAAGCTTCAGCTATAGTGTCTGACAACATAGGCTGTGAACAAAGTTACGCTATAGTGTCTGAAAACATACGCTGTGTAAAAGCTACAACTATAGTGTCTGACAATATAGGATGTGAACAAGCTTCAGCTATAATATCTGACAACATTGGATATGAACAAGCTCTAGCTATAATCTCTTACAACATTAGATATGAACAAGCTTCAGCTATAATATCTGACAACATTAAATATGAACAAGCCTCAGCTATAAAGTCTGACAATATTGTATATGAACAAGCTTCAGCTATAATATCTGACATCATTGTATATGAACAAGCTTCAGCTATAATATCTGACATCATTGTATATGAACAAGCTTCAGCTATAGTATCTGACAGCATTGGATATGAACAAGCTTCAGCTATAATATCTGACAACATTGGATATGAACAAACTTCAGCTATAGTGTCTCACAAGAATGGATATGAACAAGCTTCAGCTATAGTATCTGACAACATTGGATATGAACAAGCTTCAGCTATAATATCTGACAACATTGGATATGAACAAGCATCAGCTATAGTGTCTGACATCATAGGATATGAACAAGCTTCAGCTATAGTGTCTTAGAACATTGGATATGAACAAGCTTCAGCTATCATATCTGACATCATTGTATATGAACAAGCTTCAGCTATATTATCTGACAACATTGGATATGAACAAGCTTCAGGTATAGTGTCTGATGACATTGGATATGAACAAGCTTCAGCTATAATATCTGGCATCATTGTATATGAACAAGTTTCAGCTATATTATCTGACAACATTGTATATGAACAAGCTTCAGGTAGAGTGTCTGACAACATTGGATATGAACAAGCTTCAGCTATAATATCTGACATCATTGTATATGAACAAGCTTCAGCTATAATATCTGACATCATTGTATATGAACAAGCTTCAGCTATATTATCTGACAACATTGGATATGAACAAGCTTCAGCTATAATATCTGACATCATTGTATATGAACAAGCTTCAGGTATAGTGTCTCACAACATTGTATATGAACAAGCTTCAGCTATAGTGTCTGACAAAATTGGATATGAACAAGCTTCAGCTATAATATCTGACATCATTGTATATGAACAAGCTTCAGATTTAGTATCTGACAACATTGGATATGAACTTGCTCCAGCTATAATATCTGACAACATTGGATATGAACAAGCTTCAGCTACAATATCTGACATCATTGTATATGAACAAGCTGCAGCTATAGTGTTTGACATCATTGGATATGAACGAGCTTCAGCTATAATATCTGACAACATTGTCTATGAACAAGCTTCAGCTATAGTGTCTGACATCATTGGATATGAACAAGCTTCAGCTATAATAATTGACAACATTGTATATGAACAAGCTTCAGCTATAGTGTCTGACATCATTGGATATGAACAAGCTTCAGCTATAATATCTGACAACATTGGATATGAACAAGCTTAAGCTATAGTGTCTGACATCATTGGATATGAACAAGCTTCAGCTATAGCGTCTGACAACATAGGATGTGAACAAGCTACAGCTATAATATCTGACATCTTTGGATATGAACAAGCTTCAGCTATAGTGTCTGACATCATTGGATATGAACAAGCTTCAGCTATAGTGTCTGACAACATTGGATATGAACAAGCTTCAGCTATAATATCTGACATCATTGGATATGAACAAGCTACAGCTATAATATCTGACATCATTGGATATGAACAAGCTACAGCTATAATATCTGACATCATTGGATATGAACAAGCTTCAGTTATAGTGTCTGACATCATTGGATATGAACAAGCTTCAGCTATAGTGTCTGACAACATTGGATATGAACTAGCTTCAGGTATAGTGTCTGACAACATAGGATGTGAAAAGCTTCAGCTAAAGTGTCTGACACCATAGGCTGTGACAAGCTTACGCTATAGCGTCTGACAACATAGGCTGTGTACAAGCTACAACTATAGTGTCTGACAAGATAGGATGTGAACAAGCTTCAGCTATAGTGTCTGACAACATAGGATGTGAACAGGCTTCAGCTATAGTGTCTCACGATATTGTATATGAACAAGCTTCAGCTATAATATCTGACAACATTTGATATGAACAAGCTTCAGCTATAATATCTGACAACATTGGATATGAACAAGCTTCAGCTATAGTATCTGAAGGCATTGGATATGAACAAGCTTCAGCTATAATATCTGACAACATTGGATATGAACAAGCTTCAGCTATAGTATCGGACAACATTGTATATGAACAAGCTTCAGCTATAATATCTGACAACATTGTATATGACCAAGTTTCAGGTATAGTATCTGACATCATTGAATATGAACATGCTTTAGCTATAATATCTGACAACATTGGATATGAACAAGCTTCAGCTATAATATCTGAAACATTGTATATGAACAAGCTTCAGCTATAATGTCTGACAACATTGGATATGAACAAGCTTCAGCTATAACTTCTGACAACATTGTATATGAACAAGCTTTAGCTATAGTGTCTGACATCATTGGATATGAACAAGCTTCAGCTATAATATCTGAAACATTGTATATGAACAAGCTTCAGCTATAATGTCTGACAACATTGGATATGAACAAGCTTCAGCTATAACTTCTGACAACATTGTATATGAACAAGCTTTAGCTATAGTGTCTGACATCATTGGATATGAACAAGCTTCAGCTATAGCGTCTGACAACATAGGATGTGAACAAGCTACAGCTATAATATCTGACATCATTGCATATGAACAAGCTTCAGCTATAGTGTCTGACATCATTGGATATGAACAAGCTTCAGCTATAGTGTCTGACATCATTGGATATGAACAAGCTTCAGCTATAGTGTCTGACAACATTGGATATGAACAAGCTTCAGCTATAATATCTGACATCATTGGATATGAACAAGCTTCAGCTATAGTGTCTGACAGCATTGGATATGAACAAGCTTCAGCTATAGTGTCTGACAACATAGGATGTGAAAAGCTTCAGCTATAGTGTCTGAGAACATAGGATGTGAAAAGCTTCAGCTATAGTGTCTGACAACATAGGCTGTGTACAAGCTACAACTATAGTGTCTGACAACATATAATGTGAACAAGCTTCAGCTATAGTGTCTGACAACAAAGGATGTGAACAATTTTCAGTTATAGTGTCTCACAATATTGTATATGAACAAGCTTGAGCTATAATAACTCACAGCATTGGATATGAACAAGCTTCAGATATAGTGTCTGACATCATTGGAAATGAACAAGATTCAGCTATAGTGTCTGACATCATTGGATATGAACAAGCCTCAGCTATAGTGTCTGACATCATTGGATATGAACAAGCTTCAGCTATAGTGTCTGACAACATAGGATGTGAAAAGGTTCAGCTATAGTGTCTGACAACATAGGCTGTGAACAAACTTACGCTATAGTGTCTGAAAACATAGGCTGTGTACAAGCTACAACTATAGTGTCTGACAACATAGGATGTGAACAAGTTTCAGCTATAATATCTGACAACACTGGATATGAACAAGCTTCAGCTATAATATCTCACAACATTGGTAATGAACAAGCTTCAGCTATAGTGTCTCACATCATTGGATATGAAAGATTCAGTTATAGTGTCAGACATCATTGGATATGAACAAGCTTCAGCTATAGCGTCTGACATCATTGGATATGAACAAGCTTCAGCTATAGTGTCTGACAACATAGGATGTGAAAAGCTTCAGCTATAGTGTCTGACAACATAGGCTGTGAACAAAGTTACGCTATAGTGTCTGAAAACATACGCTGTGTAAAAGCTACAACTATAGTGTCTGACAATATAGGATGTGAACAAGATTCAGCTATAATATCTGACAACATTGGATATGTACAAGCTCTAGCTATAATATCTGACAACATTAGATATGAACAAGCTTCAGCTATAATATCTGACAACATTAAATATGAACAAGCCTCAGCTATAAAGTCTGACAATATTGTATATGAACAAGCTTCAGCTATAATATCTGACATCATTGTATATGAACAAGCTTCAGCTATAATATCTGACATCATTGTATATGAACAAGCTTCAGCTATAGTATCTGACAGCATTGGATATGAACAAGTTTCAGCTATAATATCTGACAACATTGGATATGAACAAGCTTCAGCTATAGTGTCTCACAAGAATGGATATGAACAAGCTTCAGCTATAGTATCTGACAACATTGGATATGAACAACCTTCAGCTATAATATCTGACAACATTGGATATGAACAAGCTTCAGCTATAGTGTCTGACATCATAGGATATGAACAAGCTTCAGCTATAGTGTCTTAGAACATTGGATATGAACAAGCTTCAGCTATCATATCTGACATCATTGTATATGAACAAGCTTCAGCTATATTATCTGACAACATTGGATATGAACAAGCTTCAGGTATAGTGTCTGACAACATTGGATATGAACAAGCTTCAGCTATAATATCTGGCATCATTGTATATGAACAAGTTTTAGCTATATTATCTGACAACATTGTATATGAACAAGCTTCAGGTAGAGTGTCTGACAACATTGGATATGAACAAGCTTCAGCTATAATATCTGACATCATTGTATATGAACAAGCTTCAGCTATAATATCTGACATCATTGTATATGAACAAGCTTCAGCTATATTATTTGACAACATTGGATATGAACAAGCTTCAGCTATAATATCTGACATCATTGTATATGAACAAGCTTCAGGTATAGTGTCTCACAACATTGTATATGAACAAGCTTCAGCTATAGTGTCTGACAAAATTGGATATGAACAAGCTTCAGCTATAATATCTGACATCATTGTATATGAACAAGCTTCAGATTTAGTATCTGACAACATTGGATATGTACAAGCTTCAGCTATAATATCTGACTACATTGGATATGAACAAGCTTCAGCTACAATATCTGACATCATTGTATATGAACAAGCTGCAGCTATAGTGTTTGACATCATTGGATATGAACGAGCTTCAGCTATAATATCTGCCAACATTGTCTATGAACAAGCTTCAGCTATAGTGTCTGACATCATTGGATATGAACAAGCTTCAGCTATAATAATTGACAACATTGTATATGAACAAGCTTCAGCTATAGTGTCTGACATCATTGGATATGAACAAGCTTCAGCTATAATATCTGACAACATTGGATATGAACAAGCTTAAGCTATAGTGTCTGACATCATTGGATATGAACAAGCTTCAGCTATAGCGTCTGACAACATAGGATGTGAACAAGCTACAGCTATAATATCTGACATCTTTGGATATGAACAAGCTTCAGCTATAGTGTCTGACATCATTGGATATGAACAAGCTTCAGCTATAGTGTCTGACAACATTGGATATGAACAAGCTTCAGCTATAATATCTGACATCATTGGATATGAACAAGCTACAGCTATAATATCTGACATCATTGGATATGAACAAGCTACAGCTATAATATCTGACATCATTGGATATGAACAAGCTTCAGTTATAGTGTCTGACATCATTAGATATGAACAAGCTTCAGCTATAGTGTCTGACAACATTGGATATGAACTAGCTTCAGGTATAGTGTTTGACAACATAGGATGTGAAAAGCTTCAGCTAAAGTGTCTGACACCATAGGCTGTGAACAAGCTTACGCTATAGCGTCTGACAACATAGGCTGTGTACAAGCTACAACTATAGTGTCTGACAAGATAGGATGTGAACAAGCTTCAGCTATAGTGTCTGACAACATAGGATGTGAACAAGCTTCAGCTATAGTGTCTCACGATATTGTATATGAACAAGCTTCAGCTATAGTGTCTTACAACATAGGATGTGAAAAGCTTCAGCTATAGTGTCTGACAACATAGGTTGTGAACATGCTTACGCTATAGTGTCTGACAACATAGGTTGTGTACAAGCTACAACTATAGTGTCTGACAACATAGGATGTGAACAAGCTTCAGCTATAGTGTCTCACAATATTGTATATGAACAAGCTTCAGCTATAATATCCGACAACATTGGATATGAACAAGCTTCAGCTATAATATCTGACAACATTGGATATGAACAAGCTTCAGCTATAGGATCTGACAACATTGGTAATGAACAAGCCTCAGCTATAATATCTGACAACATTGGATATGAACAAGCTTCAGCTATAGTATCTGACAACATTGTATATGAACAAGCTTCAGCTATAATATCTGACAACATTGTATATGAACAAGCTTCAGCTATAGTGTCTGACAACATTGGATATGAACAAGCTTCAGCTATAATATCTGACCAGATTGTATATGAACAAGCTTCAGCTATAGTATCTGACAACATTGGACATGAACAAGCTTCAGCTATAATATCTGATAACTTTGGATATGAACAAGCTTCAGCTATAGTATCTGACAACATTGTATATGAACAAGCTTTAGTTATAGTGTCTGACATCATTGGATATGAACAAGCTTCAGCTATAGCGTCTGAGAACATAGGATGTGAACAAGCTACAGCTAAAGTGTCTGACACCATAGGCTGTGAAAAGCTTACGCTATAGCGTCTGACAACATAGGCTGTGTACAAGCTACAACTATAGTGTCTGACAAGATAGGATGTGAACAAGCTTCAGCTATAGTGTCTGACAACATAGGATGTGAACAGGCTTCAGCTATAGTGTCTCACGATATTGTATATGAACAAGCTTCAGCTATAATATCTGACAACATTTGATATGAACAAGCTTCAGCTATAATATCTGACAACATTGGATATGAACAAGCTTCAGCTATAGTATCTGAAGGCATTGGATATGAACAAGCTTCAGCTTTAATATCTGACAACATTGGATATGAACAAGCTTCAGCTATAGTATCGGACAACATTGTATATGAACAAGCTTCAGCTATAATATCTGACAACATTGTATATGACCAAGTTTCAGGTATAGTATCTGACATCATTGAATATGAACATGCTTTAGCTATAATATCTGACAACATTGGATATGAACAAGCTTCAGCTATAATATCTGAAACATTGTATATGAACAAGCTTCAGCTATAATGTCTGACAACATTGGATATGAACAAGCTTCAGCTATAACTTCTGACAACATTGTATATGAACAAGCTTTAGCTATAGTGTCTGACATCATTGGATATGAACAAGCTTCAGCTATAATATCTGAAACATTGTATATGAACAAGCTTCAGCTATAATGTCTGACAACATTGGATATGAACAAGCTTCAGCTATAACTTCTGACAACATTGTATATGAACAAGCTTTAGCTATAGTGTCTGACATCATTGGATATGAACAAGCTTCAGCTATAGCGTCTGACAACATAGGATGTGAACAAGCTACAGCTATAATATCTGACATCATTGCATATGAACAAGCTTCAGCTATAGTGTCTGACATCATTGGATATGAACAAGCTTCAGCTATAGTGTCTGACATCATTGGATATGAACAAGCTTCAGCTATAGTGTCTGACAACATTGGATATGAACAAGCTTCAGCTATAATATCTGACATCATTGGATATGAACAAGCTTCAGCTATAGTGTCTGACAGCATTGGATATGAACAAGCTTCAGCTATAGTGTCTGACAACATAGGATGTGAAAAGCTTCAGCTATAGTGTCTGAGAACATAGGATGTGAAAAGCTTCAGCTATAGTGTCTGACAACATAGGCTGTGTACAAGCTACAACTATAGTGTCTGACAACATATAATGTGAACAAGCTTCAGCTATAGTGTCTGACAACAAAGGATGTGAACAATTTTCAGTTATAGTGTCTCACAATATTGTATATGAACAAGCTTGAGCTATAATAACTCACAGCATTGGATATGAACAAGCTTCAGATATAGTGTCTGACATCATTGGAAATGAACAAGATTCAGCTATAGTGTCTGACATCATTGGATATGAACAAGCCTCAGCTATAGTGTCTGACATCATTGGATATGAACAAGCTTCAGCTATAGTGTCTGACAACATAGGATGTGAAAAGGTTCAGCTATAGTGTCTGACAACATAGGCTGTGAAGAAGCTTATGCTATAGTGTCTGACAACATAGGCTGTGTACAAGCAACAACTATAGTGTCTGACAACATAGGATGTGAACAAGCTTCAGCTATAATATCTGACAATATTGGATATGAACAGGCTTGAGCTATAATATCTGACATTATTTTATATGAACAAGCTTCAGCTATAGTGTCTCACATCATTGGATATGAACAAGATTCAGCTATAGTGTCAGACATCATTGGATATGAACAAGCTTCAGCTATAGTGTCTGAAAACATAGGATGTGAAAAGCTTCAGCTATAGTGTCTGACAACATAGGCTGTGAACAAACTTACGCTATAGTGTCTGAAAACATAGGCTGTGTACAAGCTACAACTATAGTGTCTGACAACATAGGATGTGAACAAGTTTCAGCTATAATATCTGACAACACTGGATATGAACAAGCTTCAGCTATAATATCTCACAACATTGGTAATGAACAAGCTTCAGCTATAGTGTCTCACATCATTGGATATGAAAGATTCAGCTATAGTGTCAGACATCATTGGATATGAACAAGCTTCAGCTATAGCGTCTGACATCATTGGATATGAACAAGCTTCAGCTATAGTGTCTGACAACATAGGATGTGAAAAGCTTCAGCTATAGTGTCTGACAACATAGGCTGTGAACAAAGTTACGCTATAGTGTCTGAAAACATACGCTGTGTAAAAGCTACAACTATAGTGTCTGACAATATAGGATGTGAACAAGCTTCAGCTATAATATCTGACAACATTGGATATGTACAAGCTCTAGCTATAATATCTGACAACATTAGATATGAACAAGCTTCAGCTATAATATCTGACAACATTAAATATGAACAAGCCTCAGCTATAAAGTCTGACAATATTGTATATGAACAAGCTTCAGCTATAATATCTGACATCATTGTATATGAACAAGCTTCAGCTATAATATCTGACATCATTGTATATGAACAAGCTTCAGCTATAGTATCTGACAGCATTGGATATGAACAAGTTTCAGCTATAATATCTGACAACATTGGATATGAACAAGCTTCAGCTATAGTGTCTCACAAGAATGGATATGAACAAGCTTCAGCTATAGTATCTGACAACATTGGATATGAACAAGCTTCAGCTATAATATCTGACAACATTGGATATGAACAAGCTTCAGCTATAGTGTCTGACATCATAGGATATGAACAAGCTTCAGCTATAGTGTCTTAGAACATTGGATATGAACAAGCTTCAGCTATCATATCTGACATCATTGTATATGAACAAGCTTCAGCTATATTATCTGACAACATTGGATATGAACAAGCTTCAGGTATAGTGTCTGACAACATTGGATATGAACAAGCTTCAGCTATAATATCTGGCATCATTGTATATGAACAACTTTTAGCTATATTATCTGACAACATTGTATATGAACAAGCTTCAGGTAGAGTGTCTGACAACATTGGATATGAACAAGCTTCAGCTATAATATCTGACATCATTGTATATGAACAAGCTTCAGCTATAATATCTGACATCATTGTATATGAACAAGCTTCAGCTATATTATTTGACAACATTGGATATGAACAAGCTTCAGCTATAATATCTGACATCATTGTATATGAACAAGCTTCAGGTATAGTGTCTCACAACATTGTATATGAACAAGCTTCAGCTATAGTGTCTGACAAAATTGGATATGAACAAGCTTCAGCTATAATATCTGACATCATTGTATATGAACAAGCTTCAGATTTAGTATCTGACAACATTGGATATGTACAAGCTTCAGCTATAATATCTGACTACATTGGATATGAACAAGCTTCAGCTACAATATCTGACATCATTGTATATGAACAAGCTGCAGCTATAGTGTTTGACATCATTGGATATGAACGAGCTTCAGCTATAATATCTGACAACATTGTCTATGAACAAGCTTCAGCTATAGTGTCTGACATCATTGGATATGAACAAGCTTCAGCTATAATAATTGACAACATTGTATATGAACAAGCTTCAGCTATAGTGTCTGACATCATTGGATATGAACAAGCTTCAGCTATAATATCTGACAACATTGGATATGAACAAGCTTAAGCTATAGTGTCTGACATCATTGGATATGAACAAGCTTCAGCTATAGCGTCTGACAACATAGGATGTGAACAAGCTACAGCTATAATATCTGACATCTTTGGATATGAACAAGCTTCAGCTATAGTGTCTGACATCATTGGATATGAACAAGCTTCAGCTATAGTGTCTGACAACATTGGATATGAACAAGCTTCAGCTATAATATCTGACATCATTGGATATGAACAAGCTACAGCTATAATATCTGACATCATTGGATATGAACAAGCTACAGCTATAATATCTGACATCATTGGATATGAACAAGCTTCAGTTATAGTGTCTGACATCATTAGATATGAACAAGCTTCAGCTATAGTGTCTGACAACATTGGATATGAACTAGCTTCAGGTATAGTGTTTGACAACATAGGAAGTGAAAAGCTTCAGCTAAAGTGTCTGACACCATAGGCTGTGAACAAGCTTACGCTATAGCGTCTGACAACATAGGCTGTGTACAAGCTACAACTATAGTGTCTGACAAGATAGGATGTGAACAAGCTTCAGCTATAGTGTCTGACAACATAGGATGTGAACAAGCTTCAGCTATAGTGTCTCACGATATTGTATATGAACAAGCTTCAGCTATAGTGTCTTACAACATAGGATGTGAAAAGCTTCAGCTATAGTGTCTGACAACATAGGTTGTGAACAAGCTTACGCTATAGTGTCTGACAACATAGGTTGTGTACAAGCTACAACTATAGTGTCTGACAACATAGGATGTGAACAAGCTTCAGCTATAGTGTCTGACAACATAGGATGTGAACAGGCTTCAGCTATAGTGTCTCACAATATTGTATATGAACAAGCTTCAGCTATAATATCTGACATCATTGTATATGAACAAGCTTCAGCTATAATATCTGACATCATTGTATATGAACAAGCTTCAGCTATATTATCTGACAACATTGGATATGAACAAGCTTCAGCTATAATATCTGACATCATTGTATATGAACAAGCTTCAGGTATAGTGTCTCACAACATTGTATATGAACACGCTTCAGCTATAGTGTCTGACAAAATTGGATATGAACAAGCTTCAGCTATAATATCTGACATCATTGTATATGAACAAGCTTCAGATTTAGTATCTGACAACATTGGATATGAACAAGCTCCAGCTATAATATCTGACAACATTGTCTATGAACAAGCTTCAGCTATAATATCTGACAACATTGGATATGAACAAGCTTCAGCTACAATATCTGACATCATTGTATATGAACAAGCTGCAGCTATAGTGTTTGACATCATTGGATGTGAACGAGCTGCAGCTATAATATCTGACAACATTGTCTATGAACAAGCTTCAGCTATAGTGTCTGACATCATTGGATATGAACAAGCTTCAGCTATAATAATTGACAACATTGTATATGAACAAGCTTCAGCTATAGTGTCTGACATCATTGGATATGAACAAGCTTCAGCTATAATATCTGACAACATTGGATATGAACAAGCTTAAGCTATAGTGTCTGACATCATTGGATATGAACAAGCTTCAGCTATAGCGTCTGACAACATAGGATGTGAACAAGCTACAGCTATAATATCTGACATCTTTGGATATGAACAAGCTTCAGCTATAGTGTCTGACATCATTGGATATGAACAAGCTTCAGCTATAGTGTCTGACAACATTGGATATGAACAAGCTTCAGCTATAATATCAGACATCATTGGATATGAACAAGCTACAGCTATAATATCTGACATCATTGGATATGAACAAGCTACAGCTATAATATCTGACATCATTGGATATGAACAAGCTTCAGTTATAGTGTCTGACATCATTGGATATGAACAAGCTTCAGCTATAGTGTCTGACAACATTGGATATGAACTAGCTTCAGGTATAGTGTCTGACAACATAGGATGTGAAAAGCTTCAGCTAAAGTGTCTGACACCATAGGCTGTGACAAGCTTACGCTATAGCGTCTGACAACATAGGCTGTGTACAAGCTACAACTATAGTGTCTGACAAGATAGGATGTGAACAAGCTTCAGCTATAGTGTCTGACAACATAGGATGTGAACAGGCTTCAGCTATAGTGTCTCACGATATTGTATATGAACAAGCTTCAGCTATAATATCTGACAACATTTGATATGAACAAGCTTCAGCTATAGTATCTGAAGACATTGGATATGAACAAGCTTCAGCTATAATATCTGACAACATTGGATATGAACAAGCTTCAGCTATAGTATCGGACAACATTGTATATGAACAAGCTTCAGCTATAATATCTGACAACATTGTATATGACCAAGTTTCAGGTATAGTATCTGACATCATTGAATATGAACATGCTTCAGCTATAATATCTGACAACATTGCATTTGAACAAGCTTCAGCTATAATATCTGAAACATTGTATATGAACAAGCTTCAGCTATAATGTCTGACAACATTGGATATGAACAAGCTTCAGCAATAACTTCTGACAACATTGTATATGAACATGCTTTAGCTATAGTGTCTGACATCATTGGATATGAACAAGCTTCAGCTATAGCGTCTGACAACATAGGATGTGAACAAGCTACAGCTATAATATCTGACATCATTGCATATGAACAAGCTTCAGCTATAGTGTCTGACATCATTGGATATGAACAAGCTTCAGCTATAGTGTCTGACATCATTGGATATGAACAAGCTTCAGCTATAGTGTCTGACAACATTGGATATGAACAAGCTTCAGCTATAATATCTGACATCATTGGATATGAACAAGCTTCAGCTATAGTGTCTGACAGCATTGGATATGAACAAGCTTCAGCTATAGTGTCTGACAACATAGGATGTGAAAAGCTTCAGCTATAGTGTCTGAGAACATAGGATGTGAAAAGCTTCAGCTATAGTGTCTGACAACATAGGCTGTGTACAAGCTACAACTATAGTGTCTGACAACATATAATGTGAACAAGCTTCAGCTATAGTGTCTGACAACAAAGGATGTGAACAAGTTTCAGCTATAGTGTCTCACAATATTGTATATGAACAAGCTTGAGCTATAATAACTCACAGCATTGGATATGAACAAGCTTCAGCTATAGTGTCTGACATCATTGGATATGAACAAGCTTCAGCTATAGTGTCTGACATCATTGGAAATGAACAAGATTCAGCTATAGTGTCTGACATCATTGCATATGAACAAGCCTCAGCTATAGTGTCTGACATCATTGGATATGAACAAGCTTCAGCTATAGTGTCTGAAAACATAGGATGTGAAAAGCTTCAGCTATAGTGCCTGACAACATAGGCTGTGAACAAACTTACGCTATAGTGTCTGAAAACATAGGCTGTGTACAAGCTACAACTATAGTGTCTGACAACATAGGATGTGAACAAGTTTCAGCTATAATATCTGACAACACTGGATATGAACAAGCTTCAGCTATAATATCTCACAACATTGGTAATGAACAAGCTTCAGCTATAGTGTCTCACATCATTGGATATGAAAGATTCAGCTATAGTGTCAGACATCATTGGATATGAACAAGCTTCAGCTATAGCGTCTGACATCATTGGATATGAACAAGCTTCAGCTATAGTGTCTGACAACATAGGATGTGAAAAGCTTCAGCTATAGTGTCTGACAACATAGGCTGTGAACAAAGTTACGCTATAGTGTCTGAAAACATACGCTGCGTAAAAGCTACAACTATAGTGTCTGACAATATAGGATGTGAACAAGCTTCAGCTATCATATCTGACATCATTGTATATGAACAAGCTTCAGCTATATTATCTGACAACATTGGATATGAACAAGCTTCAGGTATAGTGTCTGATGACATTGGATATGAACAAGCTTCAGCTATAATATCTGGCATCATTGTATATGAACAAGTTTCAGCTATATTATCTGACAACATTGTATATGAACAAGCTTCAGGTAGAGTGTCTGACAACATTGGATATGAACAAGCTTCAGCTATAATATCTGACATCATTGTATATGAACAAGCTTCAGCTATAATATCTGACATCATTGTATATGAACAAGCTTCAGCTATATTATCTGACAACATTGGATATGAACAAGCTTCAGCTATAATATCTGACATCATTGTATATGAACAAGCTTCAGGTATAGTGTCTCACAACATTGTATATGAACAAGCTTCAGCTATAGTGTCTGACAAAATTGGATATGAACAAGCTTCAGCTATAATATCTGACATCATTGTATATGAACAAGCTTCAGATTTAGTATCTGACAACATTGGATATGAACAAGCTCCAGCTATAATATCTGACAACATTGGATATGAACAAGCTTCAGCTACAATATCTGACATCATTGTATATGAACAAGCTGCAGCTATAGTGTTTGACATCATTGGATATGAACGAGCTTCAGCTATAATATCTGACAACATTGTCTATGAACAAGCTTCAGCTATAGTGTCTGACATCATTGGATATGAACAAGCTTCAGCTATAATAATTGACAACATTGTATATGAACAAGCTTCAGCTATAGTGTCTGACATCATTGGATATGAACAAGCTTCAGCTATAATATCTGACAACATTGGATATGAACAAGCTTAAGCTATAGTGTCTGACATCATTGGATATGAACAAGCTTCAGCTATAGCGTCTGACAACATAGGATGTGAACAAGCTACAGCTATAATATCTGACATCTTTGGATATGAACAAGCTTCAGCTATAGTGTCTGACATCATTGGATATGAACAAGCTTCAGCTATAGTGTCTGACAACATTGGATATGAACAAGCTTCAGCTATAATATCTGACATCATTGGATATGAACAAGCTACAGCTATAATATCTGACATCATTGGATATGAACAAGCTACAGCTATAATATCTGACATCATTGGATATGAACAAGCTTCAGTTATAGTGTCTGACATCATTGGATATGAACAAGCTTCAGCTATAGTGTCTGACAACATTGGATATGAACTAGCTTCAGGTATAGTGTCTGACAACATAGGATGTGAAAAGCTTCAGCTAAAGTGTCTGACACCATAGGCTGTGACAAGCTTACGCTATAGCGTCTGACAACATAGGCTGTGTACAAGCTACAACTATAGTGTCTGACAAGATAGGATGTGAACAAGCTTCAGCTATAGTGTCTGACAACATAGGATGTGAACAGGCTTCAGCTATAGTGTCTCACGATATTGTATATGAACAAGCTTCAGCTATAATATCTGACAACATTTGATATGAACAAGCTTCAGCTATAATATCTGACAACATTGGATATGAACAAGCTTCAGCTATAGTATCTGAAGGCATTGGATATGAACAAGCTTCAGCTTTAATATCTGACAACATTGGATATGAACAAGCTTCAGCTATAGTATCGGACAACATTGTATATGAACAAGCTTCAGCTATAATATCTGACAACATTGTATATGACCAAGTTTCAGGTATAGTATCTGACATCATTGAATATGAACATGCTGTAGCTATAATATCTGACAACATTGGATATGAACAAGCTTCAGCTATAATATCTGAAACATTGTATATGAACAAGCTTCAGCTATAATGTCTGACAACATTGGATATGAACAAGCTTCAGCTATAACTTCTGACAACATTGTATATGAACAAGCTTTAGCTATAGTGTCTGACATCATTGGATATGAACAAGCTTCAGCTATAATATCTGAAACATTGTATATGAACAAGCTTCAGCTATAATGTCTGACAACATTGGATATGAACAAGCTTCAGCTATAACTTCTGACAACATTGTATATGAACAAGCTTTAGCTATAGTGTCTGACATCATTGGATATGAACAAGCTTCAGCTATAGCGTCTGACAACATAGGATGTGAACAAGCTACAGCTATAATATCTGACATCATTGCATATGAACAAGCTTCAGCTATAGTGTCTGACATCATTGGATATGAACAAGCTTCAGCAATAGTGTCTGACATCATTGGATATGAACAAGCTTCAGCTATAGTGTCTGACAACATTGGATATGAACAAGCTTCAGCTATAATATCTGACATCATTGGATATGAACAAGCTTCAGCTATAGTGTCTGACAGCATTGGATATGAACAAGCTTCAGCTATAGTGTCTGACAACATAGGATGTGAAAAGCTTCAGCTATAGTGTCTGAGAACATAGGATGTGAAAAGCTTCAGCTATAGTGTCTGACAACATAGGCTGTGTACAAGCTACAACTATAGTGTCTGACAACATATAATGTGAACAAGCTTCAGCTATAGTGTCTGACAACAAAGGATGTGAACAATTTTCAGTTATAGTGTCTCACAATATTGTATATGAACAAGCTTGAGCTATAATAACTCACAGCATTGGATATGAACAAGCTTCAGATATAGTGTCTGACATCATTGGAAATGAACAAGATTCAGCTATAGTGTCTGACATCATTGGATATGAACAAGCCTCAGCTATAGTGTCTGACATCATTGGATATGAACAAGCTTCAGCTATAGTGTCTGACAACATAGGATGTGAAAAGGTTCAGCTATAGTGTCTGACAACATAGGCTGTGAAGAAGCTTATGCTATAGTGTCTGACAACATAGGCTGTGTACAAGCAACAACTATAGTGTCTGACAACATAGGATGTGAACAAGCTTCAGCTATAATATCTGACAATATTGGATATGAACAGGCTTGAGCTATAATATCTGACATTATTTTATATGAACAAGCTTCAGCTATAGTGTCTCACATCATTGGATATGAACAAGATTCAGCTATAGTGTCAGACATCATTGGATATGAACAAGCTTCAGCTATAGTGTCTGAAAACATAGGATGTGAAAAGCTTCAGCTATAGTGTCTGACAACATAGGCTGTGAACAAACTTACGCTATAGTGTCTGAAAACATAGGCTGTGTACAAGCTACAACTATAGTGTCTGACAACATAGGATGTGAACAAGTTTCAGCTATAATATCTGACAACACTGGATATGAACAAGCTTCAGCTATAATATCTCACAACATTGGTAATGAACAAGCTTCAGCTATAGTGTCTCACATCATTGGATATGAAAGATTCAGCTATAGTGTCAGACATCATTGGATATGAACAAGCTTCAGCTATAGCGTCTGACATCATTGGATATGAACAAGCTTCAGCTATAGTGTCTGACAACATAGGATGTGAAAAGCTTCAGCTATAGTGTCTGACAACATAGGCTGTGAACAAAGTTACGCTATAGTGTCTGAAAACATACGCTGTGTAAAAGCTACAACTATAGTGTCTGACAATATAGGATGTGAACAAGCTTCAGCTATAATATCTGACAACATTGGATATGTACAAGCTCTAGCTATAATATCTGACAACATTAGATATGAACAAGCTTCAGCTATAATATCTGACAACATTAAATATGAACAAGCCTCAGCTATAAAGTCTGACAATATTGTATATGAACAAGCTTCAGCTATAATATCTGACATCATTGTATATGAACAAGCTTCAGCTATAATATCTGACATCATTGTATATGAACAAGCTTCAGCTATAGTATCTGACAGCATTGGATATGAACAAGTTTCAGCTATAATATCTGACAACATTGGATATGAACAAGCTTCAGCTATAGTGTCTCACAAGAATGGATATGAACAAGCTTCAGCTATAGTATCTGACAACATTGGATATGAACAAGCTTCAGCTATAATATCTGACAACATTGGATATGAACAAGCTTCAGCTATAGTGTCTGACATCATAGGATATGAACAAGCTTCAGCTATAGTGTCTTAGAACATTGGATATGAACAAGCTTCAGCTATCATATCTGACATCATTGTATATGAACAAGCTTCAGCTATATTATCTGACAACATTGGATATGAACAAGCTTCAGGTATAGTGTCTGACAACATTGGATATGAACAAGCTTCAGCTATAATATCTGGCATCATTGTATATGAACAAGTTTTAGCTATATTATCTGACAACATTGTATATGAACAAGCTTCAGGTAGAGTGTCTGACAACATTGGATATGAACAAGCTTCAGCTATAATATCTGACATCATTGTATATGAACAAGCTTCAGCTATAATATCTGACATCATTGTATATGAACAAGCTTCAGCTATATTATTTGACAACATTGGATATGAACAAGCTTCAGCTATAATATCTGACATCATTGTATATGAACAAGCTTCAGGTATAGTGTCTCACAACATTGTATATGAACAAGCTTCAGCTATAGTGTCTGACAAAATTGGATATGAACAAGCTTCAGCTATAATATCTGACATCATTGTATATGAACAAGCTTCAGATTTAGTATCTGACAACATTGGATATGTACAAGCTTCAGCTATAATATCTGACTACATTGGATATGAACAAGCTTCAGCTACAATATCTGACATCATTGTATATGAACAAGCTGCAGCTATAGTGTTTGACATCATTGGATATGAACGAGCTTCAGCTATAATATCTGACAACATTGTCTATGAACAAGCTTCAGCTATAGTGTCTGACATCATTGGATATGAACAAGCTTCAGCTATAATAATTGACAACATTGTATATGAACAAGCTTCAGCTATAGTGTCTGACATCATTGGATATGAACAAGCTTCAGCTATAATATCTGACAACATTGGATATGAACAAGCTTAAGCTATAGTGTCTGACATCATTGGATATGAACAAGCTTCAGCTATAGCGTCTGACAACATAGGATGTGAACAAGCTACAGCTATAATATCTGACATCTTTGGATATGAACAAGCTTCAGCTATAGTGTCTGACATCATTGGATATGAACAAGCTTCAGCTATAGTGTCTGACAACATTGGATATGAACAAGCTTCAGCTATAATATCTGACATCATTGGATATGAACAAGCTACAGCTATAATATCTGACATCATTGGATATGAACAAGCTACAGCTATAATATCTGACATCATTGGATATGAACAAGCTTCAGTTATAGTGTCTGACATCATTAGATATGAACAAGCTTCAGCTATAGTGTCTGACAACATTGGATATGAACTAGCTTCAGGTATAGTGTTTGACAACATAGGAAGTGAAAAGCTTCAGCTAAAGTGTCTGACACCATAGGCTGTGAACAAGCTTACGCTATAGCGTCTGACAACATAGGCTGTGTACAAGCTACAACTATAGTGTCTGACAAGATAGGATGTGAACAAGCTTCAGCTATAGTGTCTGACAACATAGGATGTGAACAAGCTTCAGCTATAGTGTCTCACGATATTGTATATGAACAAGCTTCAGCTATAGTGTCTTACAACATAGGATGTGAAAAGCTTCAGCTATAGTGTCTGACAACATAGGTTGTGAACAAGCTTACGCTATAGTGTCTGACAACATAGGTTGTGTACAAGCTACAACTATAGTGTCTGACAACATAGGATGTGAACAAGCTTCAGCTATAGTGTCTGACAACATAGGATGTGAACAGGCTTCAGCTATAGTGTCTCACAATATTGTATATGAACAAGCTTCAGCTATAATATCTGACATCATTGTATATGAACAAGCTTCAGCTATAATATGTGACATCATTGTATATGAACAAGCTTCAGCTATATTATCTGACAACATTGGATATGAACAAGCTTCAGCTATAATATCTGACATCATTGTATATGAACAAGCTTCAGGTATAGTGTCTCACAACATTGTATATGAACACGCTTCAGCTATAGTGTCTGACAAAATTGGATATGAACAAGCTTCAGCTATAATATCTGACATCATTGTATATGAACAAGCTTCAGATTTAGTATCTGACAACATTGGATATGAACAAGCTCCAGCTATAATATCTGACAACATTGTCTATGAACAAGCTTCAGCTATAATATCTGACAACATTGGATATGAACAAGCTTCAGCTACAATATCTGACATCATTGTATATGAACAAGCTGCAGCTATAGTGTTTGACATCATTGGATGTGAACGAGCTGCAGCTATAATATCTGACAACATTGTCTATGAACAAGCTTCAGCTATAGTGTCTGACATCATTGGATATGAACAAGCTTCAGCTATAATAATTGACAACATTGTATATGAACAAGCTTCAGCTATAGTGTCTGACATCATTGGATATGAACAAGCTTCAGCTATAATATCTGACAACATTGGATATGAACAAGCTTAAGCTATAGTGTCTGACATCATTGGATATAGACAAGCTTCAGCTATAGCGTCTGACAACATAGGATGTGAACAAGCTACAGCTATAATATCTGACATCTTTGGATATGAACAAGCTTCAGCTATAGTGTCTGACATCATTGGATATGAACAAGCTTCAGCTATAGTGTCTGACAACATTGGATATGAACAAGCTTCAGCTATAATATCAGACATCATTGGATATGAACAAGCTACAGCTATAATATCTGACATCATTGGATATGAACAAGCTACAGCTATAATATCTGACATCATTGGATATGAACAAGCTTCAGTTATAGTGTCTGACATCATTGGATATGAACAAGCTTCAGCTATAGTGTCTGACAACATTGGATATGAACTAGCTTCAGGTATAGTGTCTGACAACATAGGATGTGAAAAGCTTCAGCTAAAGTGTCTGACACCATAGGCTGTGACAAGCTTACGCTATAGCGTCTGACAACATAGGCTGTGTACAAGCTACAACTATAGTGTCTGACAAGATAGGATGTGAACAAGCTTCAGCTATAGTGTCTGACAACATAGGATGTGAACAGGCTTCAGCTATAGTGTCTCACGATATTGTATATGAACAAGCTTCAGCTATAATATCTGACAACATTTGATATGAACAAGCTTCAGCTATAGTATCTGAAGACATTGGATATGAACAAGCTTCAGCTATAATATCTGACAACATTGGATATGAACAAGCTTCAGCTATAGTATCGGACAACATTGTATATGAACAAGCTTCAGCTATAATATCTGACAACATTGTATATGACCAAGTTTCAGGTATAGTATCTGACATCATTGAATATGAACATGCTTCAGCTATAATATCTGACAACATTGCATTTGAACAAGCTTCAGCTATAATATCTGAAACATTGTATATGAACAAGCTTCAGCTATAATGTCTGACAACATTGGATATGAACAAGCTTCAGCAATAACTTCTGACAACATTGTATATGAACATGCTTTAGCTATAGTGTCTGACATCATTGGATATGAACAAGCTTCAGCTATAGCGTCTGACAACATAGGATGTGAACAAGCTACAGCTATAATATCTGACATCATTGCATATGAACAAGCTTCAGCTATAGTGTCTGACATCATTGGATATGAACAAGCTTCAGCTATAGTGTCTGACATCATTGGATATGAACAAGCTTCAGCTATAGTGTCTGACAACATTGGATATGAACAAGCTTCAGCTATAATATCTGACATCATTGGATATGAACAAGCTTCAGCTATAGTGTCTGACAGCATTGGATATGAACAAGCTTCAGCTATAGTGTCTGACAACATAGGATGTGAAAAGCTTCAGCTATAGTGTCTGAGAACATAGGATGTGAAAAGCTTCAGCTATAGTGTCTGACAACATAGGCTGTGTACAAGCTACAACTATAGTGTCTGACAACATATAATGTGAACAAGCTTCAGCTATAGTGTCTGACAACAAAGGATGTGAACAAGTTTCAGCTATAGTGTCTCACAATATTGTATATGAACAAGCTTGAGCTATAATAACTCACAGCATTGGATATGAACAAGCTTCAGCTATAGTGTCTGACATCATTGGATATGAACAAGCTTCAGCTATAGTGTCTGACATCATTGGAAATGAACAAGATTCAGCTATAGTGTCTGACATCATTGCATATGAACAAGCCTCAGCTATAGTGTCTGACATCATTGGATATGAACAAGCTTCAGCTATAGTGTCTGAAAACATAGGATGTGAAAAGCTTCAGCTATAGTGCCTGACAACATAGGCTGTGAACAAACTTACGCTATAGTGTCTGAAAACATAGGCTGTGTACAAGCTACAACTATAGTGTCTGACAACATAGGATGTGAACAAGTTTCAGCTATAATATCTGACAACACTGGATATGAACAAGCTTCAGCTATAATATCTCACAACATTGGTAATGAACAAGCTTCAGCTATAGTGTCTCACATCATTGGATATGAAAGATTCAGCTATAGTGTCAGACATCATTGGATATGAACAAGCTTCAGCTATAGCGTCTGACATCATTGGATATGAACAAGCTTCAGCTATAGTGTCTGACAACATAGGATGTGAAAAGCTTCAGCTATAGTGTCTGACAACATAGGCTGTGAACAAAGTTACGCTATAGTGTCTGAAAACATACGCTGCGTAAAAGCTACAACTATAGTGTCTGACAATATAGGATGTGAACAAGCTTCAGCTATAATATCTGACAACATTGGATATGTACAAGCTCTAGCTATAATATCTGACAACATTAGATATGAACAAGCTTCAGCTATAATATCTGACAACATTAAATATGAACAAGCCTCAGCTATAAAGTCTGACAATATTGTATATGAACAAGCTTCAGCTATAATATCTGACATCATTGTATATGAACAAGCTTCAGCTATAATATCTGACATCATTGTATATGAACAAGCTTCAGCTATAGTATCTGACAGCATTGGATATGAACAAGTTTCAGCTATAATATCTGACAACATTGGATATGAACAAGCTTCAGCTATAGTGTCTCACAAGAATGGATATGAACAAGCTTCAGCTATAGTATCTGACAACATTGGATATGAACAAGCTTCAGCTATAATATCTGACAACATTGGATATGAACAAGCTTCAGCTATAGTGTCTGACATCATAGGATATGAACAAGCTTCAGCTATAGTGTCTTAGAACATTGGATATGAACAAGCTTCAGCTATCATATCTGACATCATTGTATATGAACAAGCTTCAGCTATATTATCTGACAACATTGGATATGAACAAGCTTCAGGTATAGTGTCTGACAACATTGGATATGAACAAGCTTCAGCTATAATATCTGGCATCATTGTATATGAACAAGTTTCAGCTATATTATCTGACAACATTGTATATGAACAAGCTTCAGGTAGAGTGTCTGACAACATTGGATATGAACAAGCTTCAGCTATAATATCTGACATCATTGTATATGAACAAGCTTCAGCTATAATATCTGACATCATTGTATATGAACAAGCTTCAGCTATATTATCTGACAACATTGGATATGAACAAGCTTCAGCTATAATATCTGACATCATTGTATATGAACAAGCTTCAGCTATAATATCTGACATCATTGTATATGAACAAGCTTCAGCTATATTATCTGACAACATTGTATATGAACAAGTTTCAGCTATATTATCTGACAACATTGTATATAAACAAGCTTCAGCTATAATATCTGACATCATTGTATATGAACAAGTTTCAGCTATATTATCTGACAACATTGTATATGAACAAGCTTCAGCTATAGTGTCTGACAACATTGGATATGAACAAGCTTCAGCTATAATATCTGACGTCATTGTATATGAACAAGCTTCAGCTATAATATCTGACATCATTGTATATGAACAAGCTTCAGCTATATTATCTGACAACATTGGATATGAACAAGCTTCAGCTATAATATCTGACAACATTGTATATGAACAAGCTTCAGCTATAATATCTGACAACATTGGATATGAACAAGCTTCAGCTATAGTATCTGACAACATTGGATATGAACAAGCTTCAGCTATAATATCTGACAACATTGGATATGAACAAGCTTCAGCTATAGTATCTCACAACATTGTATATGAACAAGCTTCAGCTATAATATCTGACAACATTGTATATGAACAAGCTTCAGCTATAGTATCTGACAACATTGTATATGAACAAGCTTCAGCTATAGTATCTGACAACATTGTATATGAACAAGCTTCAGCTATAGTATCTGACAACATTGTATATGAACAAGCTTCAGCTATAGTATCTGACAACATTGGATATGAACAAGCTTCAGCTATAGTATCTGACAACATTGTATATGAACAAGCTTCAGCTATAGTATCTGACAACATTGTATATGAACAAGCTTCAGCTATAATATCTGACAACATTGGATATGAACAAGCTTCAGCTATAGTATCTGACAACATTGGATATGAACAAGCTTCAGCTATAATATCTGACAACATTGGATATGAACAAGCTTCAGCTATAGTATCTCACAACATTGTATATGAACAAGCTTCAGCTATAATATCTGACAACATTGTATATGAACAAGCTTAAGCTATAATATCTCACAACATTGGATATGAACAAGCTTCAGCTATAGTATCTGACAACATTGTATATGAACAAGCTTCAGCTATAATATCTGACCAGATTGTATATGAACAAGCTTCAGCTATAATATCTGACAACATTGTATATGAACAAGCTTCAGCTATAATATCTGACATCATTGTATATGAACAAGCTTCAGCTATAATATCTGACATCATTGTATATGAACAAGCTTCAGCTATAATATCTGACATCATTGTATATGAACAAGCTTCAGCTATAATATCTGACATCATTGGATATGAACAAGCTTCAGCTATAATATCTGACAACATTGTATATGAACAAGCTTCAGCTATAATATCTGACATCATTGTATATGAACAAGCTTCACCTACAATATCTGACATCATTGTATATGAACAAGCTTCAGCTATAATATCTGACATCATTGTATATGAACAAGCTTCAGCTATAATATCTGACATCATTGTATATGAACAAGCTTCAGCTACAATATCTGACATCATTGTATATGAACAAGCTTCAGCTATAATATCTGACATCATTGGATATGAACAAGCTTCAGCTATAATATCTGACATCATTGTATATGAACAAGCTTCAGCTATAATATCTGACATCATTGTATATGAACAAGCTTCAGCTATAATATCTGACATCATTGGATATGAACAAGTTTCAGCTATAATATCTGACAACATTGGATATGAACAAGCTTCAGCTATAATATCTGACAACATTGTATATGAACAAGCTTCAGCTATAATATCTGACAACATTGGATATGAACAAGCTTCAGCTATAGTATCTGACAACATTGGATATGAACAAGCTTCAGCTATAATATCTGACAACATTGGTAATGAACAAGCTTCAGCTATAGTATCTGACAACATTGAATGTGAACAAGCTTCAGCTATAATATCTGACAACATTGAATGTGAACAAGCTTCAGCTATAATATCTGACAACATTGAATGTGAACAAGCTTCAGCTATAGTATCTGACAACATTGTATATGAACAAGCTTCAGCTATAATATCTGACAACATTGGTAATGAACAAGCCTCAGCTATAATATCTGACAACATTGGATATGAACAAGCTTCAGCTATAGTGTCTGACAACATTGGATATGAACAAGCTTCAGCTATAGTGTCTGACAACATTGGATATGAACAAGTTTCAGCTATAATATCTCACAACATTGTATATGAACAAGCTTCAGCTATAATATCTCACAACATTGTATATGAACAAGCTTCAGCTATAATATCTCACAACATTGTATATGAACAAGCTTCAGCTATAATATCTAACAACATTGTATATGAACAAGCTTCAGCTATAATATCTGACAACATTGTATATGAACAAGCTTCAGCTATAGTATCTGACATCATTGTATATGAACAAGCTTCAGCTATAATATCTGACAACATTGTATATGAACAAGCTTCAGCTATAGTATCTGACAACATTGTATATGAACATGCTTCAGCTGTAATATCTGACAACATTGTATATGAACAAGCTTCAGCTATAATATCAGACAACATTGGATATGAACAAGTTTCAGCTATAATATCAGACAACATTGGATATGAACAAGCTTCAGCTATAGTGTCTGACATCATTGGATATGAACAAGCTTCAGCTATAATATCTGACAACATTGGATATGAACAAGCTTCAGCTATAGTGTCTGACATCATTGGATATGAACAAGTTTCAGCTATAATATCTGACAACATTGGATATGAACAAGCTTCAGCTATAGTGTCTGACATCATTGGATATGAACAAGCTTCAGCTGTAATATCTGACAACATTGGATATGAACAAGCTTCAGCTATAGTGTCTGACAACATTGGATATGAACAAGCTTCAGCTATAATATCTGACAACATTGGATATGAACAAGCTTCAGCTATAGTGTCTGACATCATTGGATATGAACAAGCTTCAGCTGTAATATCTGACAACATTGGATATGAACAAGTTTCAGCTATAATATCAGACAACATTGGATATGAACAAGCTTCAGCTATAGTGTCTGACAACATTGGATATGAACAAGTTTCAGCTATAATATCAGACAACATTGGATATGAACAAGCTTCAGCTATAGTGTCTGACAACATTGGATATGAACAAGTTTCAGCTATAATATCAGACAACATTGGATATGAACAAGCTTCAGCTATAATATCTGACAACATTGGATATGAACAAGCTTCAGCTATAGTGTCTGACAACATTGGATATGAACACGCTTCAGCTATAGTGTCTGACAACATTGGATATGAACAAGCTTCAGCTATAATATCTGACAACATTGTATATGAACAAGCTTCAGCTATAATATCTCACAACATTGGATATGAACAAGCTTCAGCTATAATATCTCACAACATTGGATATGAACAAGCTTCAGCTATAGTGTCTGACAACATTGGATATGAACAAGTTTCAGCTATAGTATCTGACAACATTGGATATGAACAAGCTTCAGCTATAATATCTGACAACATTGGATATGAACAAGCTTCAGCTATAGTATCTGACAACATTGTATATGAACAAGCTTCAGCTATAATATCTCACAACATTGTATATGAACAAGCTTCAGCTATAGTATCTGACAACATTGTATATGAACAAGCTTCAGCTATAATATCTCACAACATTGTATATGAACAAGCTTCAGCTATAATATCTAACAACATTGTATATGAACAAGCTTCAGCTATAGTTTCTGACAACATTGGATATGAACAAGCTTCAGCTATAATATCTCACAACATTGTATATGAACAAGCTTCAGCTATAGTGTCTGACAACATTGGATATGAACAAGCTTCAGCTATAATATCTCACAACATTGTATATGAACAAGCTTCAGCTATAATATCTGACAACATTGGCTATGAACAAGTTTCAGCTATAGTGTCTGACAACATTGGATATGAACAAGCTTCAGCTATAGTATCTGACAACATTGGCTATGAACAAGTTTCAGCTATAGTGTCTGACAACATTGGATATGAACAAGCTTCAGCTACAATATCTGACAACATTGGATATGAACAAGTTTCAGCTACAATATCTGACAACATTGGATATGAACAAGCTTCAGCTACAATATCTGACAACATTGGATATGAACAAGCTTCAGCTACAATATCTGACAACATTGGATATGAACAAGTTTCAGCTACAATATCTGACAACATTGGATATGAACAAGCTTCAGCTACAATATCTGACAACATTGGATATGAACAAGCTTCAGCTACAATATCTGACAACATTGGATATGAACAAGTTTCAGCTATAGTATCTGACAACATTGGATATGAACAAGCTTCAGCTATAATATCTGACAACATTGGATATGAACAAGTTTCAGCTACAATATCTGACAACATTGGATATGAACAAGCTTCAGCTGTAATATCTGACAACATTGTATATGAACAAGCTTCAGCTACAATATCTGACAACATTGGATATGAACAAGCTTCAGCTATAATATCTGACAACATTGGATATGAACAAGCTTCAGCTACAATATCTGACAACATTGGATATGAACAAGCTTCAGCTATAGTATCTGACAACATTGGATATGAACAAGTTTCAGCTATAGTATCTGACAACATTGGATATGAACAAGCTTCAGCTATAGTATCTGACAACATTGGATATGAACAAGTTTCAGCTATAGTATCTGACAACATTGGATATGAACAAGTTTCAGCTATAGTATCTGACAACATTGGATATGAACAAGTTTCAGCTATAGTATCTGACAACATTGGATATGAACAAGTTTCAGCTATAGTATCTGACAACATTGGATATGAACAAGTTTCAGCTATAGTATCTGACAACATTGGATATGAACAAGTTTCAGCTATAATATCTGACAACATTGGATATGAACAAGTTTCAGCTATAGTATCTGATAACATTGGATATGAACAAGCTTCAGCTATAATATCTGATATCATTGTATATGAACAAGCTTCAGCTATAATATCTGACAACATTGTATATGAACAAGCTTCAGCTATAATATCTGACATCATTGTATATGAACAAGCTTCAGCTATAATATCTGATATCATTGTATATGAACAAGCTTCAGCTATAATATCTGACAACATTGTATATGAACAAGCTTCAGCTATAATATCTGATATCATTGTATATGAACAAGCTTCAGCTATAATATCTGATATCATTGTATATGAACAAGCTTCAGCTATAGTATCTGACAACATTGTATATGAACAAGCTTCAGCTATAGTGTCTGACAACATTGGATATGAACAAGCTTCAGCTATAATATCTGACCAGATTGTATATGAACAAGCTTCAGCTATAATATCTGATAACATTGGATATGAACAAGCTTCAGCTATAATATCTGATAACATTGGATATGAACAAGCTTCAGCTATAGTGTCTGACAACATTGGATATGAACAAGCTTCAGCTATAATATCTGACAACATTGGATATGAACAAGCTTCAGCTATAGTATCTGACAACATTGTATATGAACAAGCTTCAGCTATAATATCTGACAACATTGAATATGAACAAGCTTCAGCTATAATATCTGACAACATTGAATATGAACAAGCTTCAGCTATAATATCTGACAACATTGAATATGAACAAGCTTCAGCTATAATATCTGACAACATTGGATATGAACAAGCTTCAGCTATAATATCTGACAACATTGGATATGAACAAGCTTCAGCTATAGTGTCTGACAACATTGGATATGAACAAGCTTCAGCTATAATATCTGACAACATTGGATATGAACAAGCTTCAGCTATAGTGTCTGACAACATTGGATATGAACAAGCTTCAGCTATAGTGTCTGACAACATTGGATATGAACAAGCTTCAGCTATAATATCTGACAACATTGGATATGAACAAGCTTCAGCTATAGTGTCTGACAACATTGGATATGAACAAGTTTCAGCTATAGTATCTGACAACATTGGATATGAACAAGCTTCAGCTATAGTGTCTGACAACATTGGATATGAACAAGTTTCAGCTATAGTATCTTACAACATTGGATATGAACAAGCTTCAGCTATAGTGTCTGACAACATTGGATATGAACAAGCTTCAGCTATAATATCTGACAACATTGGATATGAACAAGCTTCAGCTATAGTGTCTGACAACATTGGATATGAACAAGCTTCAGCTATAATATCTCACAACATTGGATATGAACAAGCTTCAGCTATAGTATCTGACAACATTGGATATGAACAAGTTTCAGCTATAGTGTCTGACAACATTGGATATGAACAAGTTTCAGCTATAGTGTCTGACAACATTGGATATGAACAAGTTTCAGCTATAATATCTGACAACATTGGATATGAACAAGCTTCAGCTATAGTGTCTGACAACATTGGATATGAACAAGCTTCAGCTATAGTGTCTGACAACATTGGATATGAACAAGTTTCAGCTACAATATCTTACATCATTGGATATGAACAAGCTTCAGCTATAATATCTGACAACATTGGATATGAACAAGTTTCAGCTATAATATCTGACAACATTGGATATGAACAAGCTTCAGCTATAATATCTTACATCATTGGATATGAACAAGCTTCAGCTATAATATCTCACAACTTTGGATATGAACAAGCTTCAGCTATAGTATCTGACAACATTGGATATGAACAAGCTTCAGTTATAATATCTGACCAGATTGTATATGAACAAGCTTCAGCTATAGTATCTGACAACATTGGATATGAACAAGCTTCAGCTATAATATCTGACCAGATTGTATATGAACAAGCTTCAGCTATAGTATATGACAACATTGGACATGAACAAGCTTCAGCTATAATATCTGATAACTTTGGATATGAACAAGCTTCAGCTATAGTATCTGACAACATTGTATATGAACAAGCTTTAGTTATAGTGTCTGACATCATTGGATATGAACAAGCTTCAGCTATAGCGTCTGACAACATAGGATGTGAACAAGCTACAGCTATAATATCAGACATCATTGGATATGAACAAGCTTCAGCTATAGTGTCTGACATCATTGGATATGAACAAGCTTCAGCTATAGTGTCTGAGAACATTGGATATGAACAAGCTTCAGCTATAATATCTGACATCATTGGATATGAACAAGCTACAGCTATAATATCTGACATCATTGGATAGAACAAGCTTCAGCTATAGTGTCTGACATCATTGGATATGGACAAGCTTCAGCTATAGTTTCTGACAACATAGGATGTGAAAAGCTTCAGTTATAGTGTCTGACAACATAGGCTGTGAACAAGCTTACGCTATAGTGTCTGACAACATAGGCTGTGTACAAGCTACAACTATAGTGTCTGAGAAAATAGTATGTGAACAAGCTTCAGCTATAGTGTCTCACAATATTGTATATGAACAAGCTTCAGCTATAATATCTGACAACACTGGATATGAACAAGCTTCAGCTATAATATCTCACAACATTGGATATGAACAAGCTTCAGCTATAGTGTCTCACATCATTGGATATGAACAAGATTCAGCTATAGTGTCAGACATCATTGGATATGAACAAGCTTCAGCTATAGTGTCTGAAAACATAGGATGTGAAAAGCTTCAGCTATAGTGTCTGACAACATAGGCTGTGAACAAACTTACGCTATAGTGTCTGAAAACATAGGCTGTGTACAAGCTACAACTATAGTGTCTGACAACATAGGATGTGAACAAGTTTCAGCTATAATATCTGACAAAACTGGATATGAACAAGCTTCAGCTATAATATCTCACAACATTGGTAATGAACAAGCTTCAGCTATAGTGTCTCACATCATTGGATATGAAAGATTCAGCTATAGTGTCAGACATCATTGGATATGAACAAGCTTCAGCTATAGTGTCTGACATCATTGGATATGAACAAGCTTCAGCTATAGTGACTGACAACATAGGATGTGAAAAGCTTCAGCTATAGTGTCTGACAACATAGGCTGTGAACAAAGTTACGCTATAGTGTCTGAAAACATACGCTGTGTAAAAGCTACAACTATAGTGTCTGACAATATAGGATGTGAACAAGCTTCAGCTATAATATCTGACAACATTGGATATGAACAAGCTCTAGCTATAATATCTGACAACATTAGATATGAACAAGCTTCAGCTATAATATCTGACAACATTAAATATGAACAAGCCTCAGCTATAAAGTCTGACAATATTGTATATGAACAAGCTTCAGCTATAATATCTGACATCATTGTATATGAACAAGCTTCAGCTATAATATCTGACATCATTGTATATGAACAAGCTTCAGCTATAGTATCTGACAGCATTGGATATGAACAAGCTTCAGCTATAATATCTGACAACATTGGATATGAACAAGCTTCAGCTATAGTGTCTCACAAGAATTGATATGAACAAGCTTCAGCTATAGTATCTGACAACATTGGATATGAACAAGCTTCAGCTATAATATCTGACAACATTGGATATGAACAAGCTTCAGCTATAGTGTCTGACATCATAGGATAAGAACAAGCTTCAGCTATAGTGTCTTAGAACATTGGATATGAACAAGCTTCAGCTATCATATCTGACATCATTGTATATGAACAAGCTTCAGGTATAGTGTCTGACAACATTGGATATGAACAAGCTTCAGCTATAATATCTGGCATCATTGTATATGAACATGTTTCAGCTATATTATCTGACAACATTGTATATGAACAAGCTTCAGGTAGAGTGTCTGACAACATTGGATATGAACAAGCTTCAGCTATAATATCTGACATCATTGTATATGAACAAGCTTCAGCTATAATATCTGACATCATTGTATATGAACAAGCTTCAGCTATATTATCTGACAACATTGGATATGAACAAGCTTCAGCTATAATATCTGACATCATTGTATATGAACAAGCTTCAGGTATAGTGTCTCACAACATTGTATATGAACAAGCTTCAGCTATAGTGTCTGACAAAATTGGATATGAACAAGCTTCAGCTATAATATCTGACATCATTGTATATGAACAAGCTTCAGATTTAGTATCTGACAACATTGGATATGAACAAGCTTCAGCTATAATATCTGACAACATTGGATATGAACAAGCTTCACCTACAATATCTGACATCATTGTATATCAACAAGCTGCAGCTATAGTGTTTGACATCATTGGATATGAACGAGCTTCAGCTATAATATCTGACAACATTGTCTATGAACAAGCTTCAGCTATAGTGTCTGACATCATTGGATATGAACAAGCTTCAGCTATAATATCTGACAACATTGTATATGAACAAGCTTCAGCTATAGTGTCTGACATCATTGGATATGAACAAGCTTCAGCTATAATATCTGACAACATTGGATATGAACAAGCTTAAGCTATAGTGTCTGACATCATTGGATATGAACAAGCTTCAGCTATAATATCTGTCATCATTGGATATGAACAAGCTACAGCTATAATATCTGACATCATTGGATATGAACAAGCTACAGCTATAATATCTGACATCATTGGATATGAACAAGCTTCAGTTATAGTGTCTGACATCATTGGATATGAACAAGCTTCAGCTATAGTGTCTGACAACATTGGATATGAACTAGCTTCAGGTATAGTGTCTGACAACATAGGATGTGAAAAGCTTCAGCTAAAGTGTCTGACACCATAGGCTGTGAACAAGCTTACGCTATAGCGTCTGACAACATAGGCTGTGTACAAGCTACAACTATAGTGTCTGACAATATAGGATGTAAACAAGCTTCAGCTATAGTGTCTGACAACATAGGATGTGAACAGGCTTCAGCTATAGTGTCTCACGATATTGTATATGAACAAGCTTCAGCTATAATATCTGACAACATTTGATATGAACAAGCTTCAGCTATAATATCTGACAACATTGGATATGAACAAGTTTCAGCTATAGTATCTGAAGACATTGGATATGAACAAGCTTCAGCTATAATATCTGACAACATTGGATATGAACAAGCTTCAGCTATAGTATCGGACAACATTGTATATGAACAAGCTTCAGCTATAATATCTGACAACATTGTATATGACCAAGTTTCAGGTATAGTATCTGACATCATTGAATATGAACATGCTTTAGCTATAATATCTGAAACATTGTATATGAACAAGCTTCAGCTATAATGTCTGACAACATTGAATATGAACAAGCTTCAGCTATAATTTCTGACAACATTGTATATGAACAAGCTTTAGCTATAGTGTCTGACATCATTGGATATGAACAAGCTTCAGCTATAGCGTGTGACAACATAGGATGTGAACAAGCTACAGCTATAATATCTGACATCATTGGATATGAACAAGCTTCAGCTATAGTGTCTGACATCATTGGATATGAACAAGCTTCAGCTATAGTGTCTGACATCATTGGATATGAACAAGCTTCAGCTATAGTGTCTGACAACATTGGATATGAACAAGCTTCAGCTATAATATCTGACATCATTGGATATGAACAAGCTTCAGCTATAGTGTCTGACAGCATTGGATATGAACAAGCTTCAGCTATAGTGTCTGACAACATAGGATGTGAAAAGCTTCAGCTATAGTGTCTGAGAACATAGGATGTGAAAAGCTTCAGCTATAGTGTCTGACAACATAGGCTGTGTACAAGCTACAACTATAGTGTCTGACAACATATAATGTGAACAAGCTTCAGCTATAGTGTCTGACAACAAAGGATGTGAACAAGCTTCAGCTATAGTGTCTCACAATATTGTATATGAACAAGCTTCAGCTATTATAACTCACAGCATTGGATATGAACAAGCTTCAGCTATAGTGTCTGACATCATTGGAAATGAACAAGATTCAGCTATAGTGTCTGACATCATTGGATATGAACAAGCCTCAGCTATAGTGTCTGACATCATTGGATATGAACAAGCTTCAGCTATAGTGTCTGACAACATAGGATGTGAAAAGGTTCAGCTATAGTGTCTGACAACATAGGCTGTGAAGAAGCTTATGCTATAGTGTCTGACAACATAGGCTGTGTATAAGCAACAACTATAGTGTCTGACAACATAGGATGTGAACAAGCTTCAGCTATAATATCTGACAATATTGGATATGAACAGGCTTGAGCTATAATATCTGACATTATTTTATATGAACAAGCTTCAGCTATAGAATCTCACAATATTGTATATGAACCAGCTTCAGCAATAATATCTGACAACATTGGATATGAACAAGCCTCAGCTATAATATCTGACAACATTGTATATGAACAAGCTTCAGCTATATCTGACATCATTGTATAGGAACAAGCTTCAGCTATAATATCTGACATCATTGTATATGAACTAGCTTCATCTATAGTATCTGACAACATTGGATATGAGCCAGCTTCAGCTATAATATCTGACAACATTGGATATGAACAAGATTCAGCTATAATATCTGACAACATTGTATATGAACAAGCTTCAGCTATAGTGTCTGACAACATTGGATATGAAGAGGCTTCAGCTATAGTGTCTGACATCATTGGATACGAACAAGCTACAGCTATAGTTTCTGACAACATTGGATATGAACAAGCTTCAGCTATAATATCTGACAACACTGGATATGAACAAGCATCAGCTATAATATCTGACATCATTGGATATGAACAAGCTTCAGCTATAATATCTGACATCATTGGATATGAACCAGCTTCAGCTATAATATCTGACATCATTGGATATGAACAAGCTTCAGCTATAATATCTGATATCACTGGATATGAACAAGCTTCAGCTATAATATCTGACATCATTGGATACGAGCAAGCTACAGCTATAGTTTCTGACAACATTGGATATGAACAAGCTTCAGCTATAATATCTGACAAGATTGGATATGAACAAGCTTCAGCTATAATATCTGACAACATTGTTTATGAACAAGCTTAAGCTATAGTGTCTGACATCATTGGATATGAACAAGCTTCAGCTTTAATATCTGACAACATTGTTTATGAACAAGCTTCAGCTATAGTGTCTGACATCATTGGATATGAACAAGCTTCAGCTATAGCGTCTGACAACATAGGATGTGAACAAGCTGCAGCTATAATATCTGACATCATTGGATATGAACAAGCTTCAGCTACAGTGTCTGTTATCATTGGATATGAACAAGCTTCAGCTATAGTGTCTGACAACATTGGATATGAACAAGCTTCAGCTATAATATCTGACATCATTGGATATGAACAAGCTACAGCTATAATATCTGTCATCATTAGATATGAACAAGGATCAGCAATAATATCTGACATCATTGGATATGAACAAGCTTCAGCTATAGTGTCTGACATCTTTGGATATGAACAAGCTTCAGCTATAGTGTCTTACAACATAGGATGTGAAAAGCTTCAGCTATAGTGTCTGACAATATAGGCTGTGAACAAGCTTACGCTATAGTGTCTGACAACATAGGTTGTGTACAAGCTACAGCTATAGTGTCTGACAACATAGGATGTGAACAAGCTTCAGCTATAGTGTCTGACAACATAGGATGTGACAAGGCTTCAGCTATAGTGTCTCACAACATTGTATATGAACAAGCTTCAGCTATAATATCTGACAACATTGGATATGAACAAGCTTCAGCTATAACATCTGACAACATTGGATATGAACAAGCTTCAGCTATAGTATCTGACAACATTGGTAATGAACAAGCTTCAGCTATAATATCTGACAACATTGGATATGAACAAGCTTCAGCTATAGTATCTGACAACATTGTATATGAACAAGCGTCAGCTATAATATCTGACAACATTGTATATGAACAAGCTTCAGCTGTAGTGTCTGACAACATTGTATATGAACAAGCTTCTGCTATAGTGTCTGACAACATTGGATATGAACAAGCTTCAGCTATAATATCTGACCAGATTGTATATGAACAAGCTTCAGCTATAGTATCTGTCATCATTGAATATGAACAAGCTTCAGCTATAATATCTGACAACATTGGATATGAACAAGCGTCAGCTATAATATCTGACAACATTGTATATGAACAAGCTTCAGCTATAGTATATGACAACTTAGGATATGAACAAGCTTCAGCTATAATATCTGAACAATTGCATACGAACAAGCTTCAGCTATAGTATCTGACAACATTGTATATGAACAAGCTTTAGTTATAGTGTCTGACATCATTGGATATGAACAAGCTTCAGCTATAGCGTCTGACAACATAGGATGTGAACAAGCTACAGCTATAATATCTGACATCATTGGATATGAACAAGCTTCAGCTATAGTGTCTGACATCATTGGATATGAACAAGCTTCAGCTATAGTGTCTGAGAACATTGGATATGAACAAGCTTCAGCTATAATATCTGACATCATTGGATATGAACAAGCTACAGCTATAATATCTGACATCATTGGTTATGAACAAGCTTCAGCTATAGTGTCTGACATCATTGGATACGAACAAGCTACAGCTATAGTTTCTGACAACATTGGATATGAACAAGCTTCAGCTATAATATCTGACAACATTGGATATGAACAAGCTTCAGCTATAATATCTGACATCATTGGATATGAACAAGCTACAGCTATAATATCTGACATCATTGGATACGAACAAGCTTCAGCTATGATTCTGACATCATTGGATATGAACAAACTTCAGCTATAGTTTCTGACAACATAGAATGTGAAAAGCTTCAGTTATAGTGTCTGACAACATAGGCTGTGAAAAAGATTACGCTATAGTGTCTGACAACATAGGCTGTGTACAAGCTACAACTATAGTGTCTGACATCATTGGATATGAACAAGCTTCAGCTATAGTGTCCGACATCATTGGATATGAACAAGCATCAGCTATAGTGTCTGACAACATAGGATGTGAAAAGCTTCAGCTATAGTGTCTGAATCATAGGCTGTGAACAAACTTACGCTATAGTGTTCTGAAAACATAGGCTGTGTATAAGCTACAACTATAGTGTCTGACAAAATAGGATGTGAACAAGCTTCAGCTATAATATCTGACAACATTAGATATGAACAAGCTTCAGCTATAATATCTGACAACATTGTATATGAACAAGCTTCAGCTATGGTGTCTCACAATATTGTATATGAACAAGCTTGAGCTATAATATCTGACAACATTGGATATGAACAAGCCTCAGCCATAAAATCTGACAATATTGTATATGAACAAGCTTCAACTATAACATCTGACATCATTGTATATGAACAAGCTTCAGCTATAATATCTGACATCATTGTATATGAACAAGCTTCAGCTATAGTTTCTGACAACATTGGATATGAACAAGCTTCAGCTATAATATCTGACATCATTGTATATGAACAAGCTTCAGCTATAGTATCTGACAACATTGGATATGAACAAGCTTCAGCTATAATATCTGACAACATTGGATATGAACAAGCTTCAGCTATAGTGTCTCACAAGAATGGATATGAACAAGCTTCAGCTATAGTATCTGACAACATTGGATATGAACAAGCTTCAGCTATAGTATCTGACAACATTGGATATGAACAAGCTTCAGCTACAAAATCTGACAACATTGGATATGAACAAGCTTCAGCTACAATATGTGTTAACATTGGATATGAACACGCTTCAGCTATAAAGTCTGACAACATTGGATATGAACAAGGATTAGCAATAATATCTGACAACATTGTTTATGAACAAGCTTCAGCTATAGTGTCTGAAATCATTGGATATGAACAAGCTTCAGCTATAATATCTGACAACATTGTTTATGAACAAGCTTCAGATATAGTGTCTGACATCATTGGATATGAACAAGCTTCAGCTATAGCGTCTGACTACATAGGATGTGAACAAGCTGCAGCTATAATATCTGACATCATTGGATATGAACAAGCTTCAGCTACAGTGTCTGTAATCATTGGATATGAACAAGCTTCAGCTATAGTGTCTGACAACATTGGATATGAACAAGCTTCAGCTATAATATCTGACATCATTGGATATGAACAAGCTACAGCTATAATATCTGTCATCATTGAATATGAACAAGGATCAGCAATAATATCTGACATCATTGGATATGAACAAGCTTCAGCTATAGTGTCTTACATCTTTGGATATGAACAAGCTTCAGCTATAGTGTCTTACAACATAGGATGTGAAAAGCTTCAGCTATAGTGTCTGACAACATAGGCTGTGAACAAGCTTACGCTATAGTGTCTGACAACATAGGTTGTGCACAAGCTTCAGCTATAGTGTCTGACAACATAGGATGTGAACAGGCTTCAGCTATAGTGTCTCACAATATTGTATATGAACAAGCTTCAGCTATAATATCTGACAACATTGGATATGAACAACCTTCAGCTATAACATCTGACAACATTGGATATGAACAAGCTTCAGCTATAGTATCTGACAACACTGGATATGAACAAGCTTCAGCTATAGTATCTGACAACATTGTATATGAACAAGCGTCAGCTATAATATCTGACAACATTGTATATGAACAAGCTTCAGCTGTAGTGTCTGACAACATTGTATATGAACAAGCTTCTGCTATAGTGTCTGACAACATTGAATATGAACAAGCTTCAGCTATAATATCTGACCAGATTGTATATGAACAAGCTTCAGCTATAGTATCTGTCATCATTGAATATGAACAAGCGTCAGCTATAATATCTGACAACATTGGATATGAACAAGCGTCAGCTATAATATCTGACAACATTGTATATGAACAAGCTTCAGCTATAGTATATGACAACATTGTATATGAACAAGCTTCAGCTATAATATCTGACAACATTGTATATGAACAAGCTTCAGCTATAGTGTCTGACAACATTGGATATGAACAAGCTTCAGCTATAATATCTGACAACATTGGATATGAACAAGCTTCAGCTATAGTATATGACAACATTGGATATGAACAAGCGTCAGCTATAATATCTGACAACATTGTATATGAACAAGCTTCAGCTATAATATCTGACAACATTGGATATGAACAAGCTTCAGCTATAATATCTGACAACACTGGATATGAACAAGCTTCAGCTATAATATCTGATATCATTGGATATGAACAAGCTTCAGCTATAATATCTGACATCATTGGATATGAACCAGCTTCAGCTATAATATCTGACATCATTGGATATGAACAAGCTTCAGCTATAATATCTGATATCATTGGATATGAAAAAGCTTCAGCTATAATATCTAACATCATTGGATACGAGCAAGCTACAGCTATAGTTTCTGACAACATTGGATATGAACAAGCTTCAGCTATAATATCTGAAATCATTGGATATGAACAAGCTTCAGCTATAATATCTGACAACATTGTTTATGAACAAGCTTCAGATATAGTGTCTGACATCATTGGATATGAACAAGCTTCAGCTATAGCCTCTGACTACATAGGATGTGAACAAGCTGCAGCTATAATATCTGACATCATTGGATATGAACAAGCTTCAGCTATAGTGTCTTACAACATAGGATGTGAAAAGCTTCAGCTATAGTGTCTGACAACATAGGCTGTGAACAAGCTTACGCTATAGTGTCTGACAACATAGGTTGTGCACAAGCTACAACTATAGTGTCTGACAACATAGGATGTGAACAAGCTTCAGCTATAGTGTCTGACAACATAGGATGTGAACAGGCTTCAGCTATAGTGTCTCACAATATTGTATATGAACAAGCTTCAGCTATAATATCTGACAACATTGGATATGAACAAGCTTCAGCTATAACATCTGACAACATTGGATATGAACAAGCTTCAGCTATAGTATCTGACAAAATTGGATATGAACAAGCTTCAGCTATAGTATCTGACAACATTGTATATGAACAAGCGTCAGCTATAATATCTGACAACATTGTATATGAACAAGCTTCAGCTGTAGTGTCTGACAACATTGTATATAAACAAGCTTCTGCTATAGTGTCTGACAACATTGAATATGAACAAGCTTCAGCTATAATATCTGACCAGATTGTATATGAACAAGCTTCAGCTATAATATCTGACAACATTGGATATGAACAAGCGTCAGCTATAATATCTGACAACATTGTATACGAACAAGCTTCAGCTATAGTATATGACAACATTGGATATGAACAAGCTTCGGCTATAATATCTGACAACATTGCATACGAAAAAGCTTCAGCTATAGTATCTGACAACATTGTATATGAACAAGCTTTAGTTATAGTGTCTGACATCATTGAATATGAACAAGCTTCAGCTATAGTATCTGACAACATTGTATATGAACAAGCTTCAGCTATAATATCTGACAACATTGGATATGAACAAGCTTCAGCTATAGTATATGACAACATTGGATATGAACAAGCTTCAGCTATAATATCTGACAACATTGTATATGAACAAGCTTCAGCTATAGTATCTGACAACATTGGATATGAACAAGCGTCAGCTATAATATCTGACAACATTGTATATGAACAAGCTTCAGCTATAGTATATGACAACATTGGACATGAACAAGCTTCAGCTATAATATCGGGCAACTTTGGATATGAACAAGCTTCAGCTATAGTATCTGACAACATTGTATATGAACAAGCTTTAGTTATAGTGTCTGACATCATTGGATATGAACAAGCTTCAGCTATAGCGTCTGACAACATAGGATGTGAACAAGCTACAGCTATAATATCAGACATCATTGGATATGAACAAGCTTCAGCTATAGTGTCTGACATCATTGGATATGAACAAGCTTCAGCTATAGTGTCTGAGAACATTGGATATGAACAAGCTTCAGCTATAATATCTGACATCATTGGATATGAACAAGCTACAGCTATAATATCTGACATCATTGGATAGAACAAGCTTCAGCTATAGTATATGACAACATTGGATATGAACAAGCGTCAGCTATAATATCTGACAACACTGGATATAAACAAGCTTCAGCTATAATATCTCACAACATTGGATATGAACAAGCTTCAGCTATAGTGTCTCACATCATTGGATATGAACAAGATTCAGCTATAGTGTCAGACATCATTGGATATGAACAAGCTTCAGCTATAGTGTCTGACAACATAGGATGTGAAAAGCTTCAGCTATAGTGTCTGACAACATAGGCTGTGAACAAACTTACGCTATAGTGTCTGAAAACATAGGCTGTGTACAAGCTACAACTATAGTGTCTGACAACATAGGATGTGAACAAGTTTCAGCTATAATATCTGACAACACTGGATATGAACAAGCTTCAGCTATAATATCTCACAACATTGGTAATGAACAAGCTTCAGCTATAGTGTCTCACATCATTGGATATGAAAGATTCAGCAATAGTGTCAGACATCAATGGAAATGAACAAGCTTCAGCTATAGTGTCTGACATCATTGGATATGAACAAGCTTCAGCTATAGTGTCTGACAACATAGGATGTGAAAAGCTTCAGCTATAGTGTCTGAACAATAGGCTGTGAACAAAGTTACGCTATAGTGTCTCAAAACATACGCTGTGTAAAAGCTACAACTATAGTGTCTGACAATATAGGATGTGAACAAGCTTCAGCTATAATATCTGACAACATTGGATATGAACAAGCTCTAGCTATAATATCTGACAACATTAGATATGAACAAGCTTCAGCTATAATATCTGACAACATTAAATATGAACAAGCCTCAGCTATAGTGTCTGACAACATAGGATGTGAAAAGCTTCAGCTATAGTGTCTGAGAACATAGGATGTGAAAAGCTTCAGCTATAGTGTCTGACAACATAGGCTGTGTACAAGCTACAACTATAGTGTCTGACAACATATAATGTGAATAAGCTTCCGCTATAGTGTCTGACAACAAAGGATGTGAACAAGCTTCAGCTATAGTGTCTCACAATATTGTATATGAACAAGCTTGAGCTATAATAACTCACAGCATTGGATATGAACAAGCTTCAGCTATAGTGTCTGACATCATTGGAAATGAACAAGATTCAGCTATAGTGTCTGACATCATTGGATATGAACAAGCCTCAGCTATAGTGTCTGACATCATAGGATATGAACAAGCTTCAGCTATAGTGTCTGACAACATAGGATGTGAAAAGGTTCAGCTATAGTGTCTGACAACATAGGCTGTGAAGAAGCTTATTCTATAGTGTCTGACAACATAGGCTGTGTACAAGCAACAACTATAGTGTCTGACAACATAGGATGTTAACAAGCTTCAGCTATATCTGACAATATTGGATATGAACAGGCTTGAGCTATAATATCTGACATTATTTTATATGAACAAGCTTCAGCTATAGTGTCTCACAATATTGTATATGAACCAGCTTCAGCAATAATATCTGACAACATTGGATATGAACAAGCCTCAGCTATAATATCTGACAACATTGTATATGAACAAGCTTCAGCTATATCTGACATCATTGTATAGGAACAAGCTTCAGCTATAATATCTGACATCATTGTATATGAACAAGCTTCATCTATAGTATCTGACAACATTGGATATGAGCCAGCTTCAGCTATAATATCTGACAACATTGGATATGAACAAGATTCAGCTATAATATCTGACAACATTGTATATGAACAAGCTTCAGCTATAGTGTCTGACAACATTGGATATGAAGAGGCTTCAGCTATAGTGTCTGACAATATTGGATACGAACAAGCTAAAGCTATAGTTTCTGACAACATTGGATATGAACAAGCTTCAGCTATAATATCTGACAACACTGGATATGAACAAGCTTCAGCTATAATATCTGACATCATTGGATATGAACAAGCTTCAGCTATAATATCTGACATCATTGGATATGAACCAGCTTCAGCTATAATATCTGACATCATTGGATATGAACAAGCTTCAGCTATAATATCTGATATCATTGGATATGAAAAAGCTTCAGCTATAATATCTAACATCATTGGATACGAGCAAGCTACAGCTATAGTTTCTGACAACATTGGATATGAACAAGCTTCAGCTATAATATCTGAAATCATTGGATATGAACAAGCTTCAGCTATAATATCTGACAACATTGTTTATGAACAAGCTTCAGATATAGTGTCTGACATCATTGGATATGAACAAGCTTCAGCTATAGCCTCTGACTACATAGGATGTGAACAAGCTGCAGCTATAATATCTGACATCATTGGATATGAACAAGCTTCAGCTATAGTGTCTTACAACATAGGATGTGAAAAGCTTCAGCTATAGTGTCTGACAACATAGGCTGTGAACAAGCTTACGCTATAGTGTCTGACAACATAGGTTGTGCACAAGCTACAACTATAGTGTCTGACAACATAGGATGTGAACAAGCTTCAGCTATAGTGTCTGACAACATAGGATGTGAACAGGCTTCAGCTATAGTGTCTCACAATATTGTATATGAACAAGCTTCAGCTATAATATCTGACAACATTGGATATGAACAAGCTTCAGCTATAACATCTGACAACATTGGATATGAACAAGCTTCAGCTATAGTATCTGACAACATTGGATATGAACAAGCTTCAGCTATAGTATCTGACAACATTGTATATGAACAAGCGTCAGCTATATTATCTGACAACATTGTATATGAACAAGCTTCAGCTGTAGTGTCTGACAACATTGTATATAAACAAGCTTCTGCTATAGTGTCTGACAACATTGAATATGAACAAGCTTCAGCTATAATATCTGACCAGATTGTATATGAACAAGCTTCAGCTATAGTATCTGTCATCATTGAATATGAACAAGCTTCAGCTATAATATCTGACAACATTGGATATGAACAAGCGTCAGCTATAATATCTGACAACATTGTATACGAACAAGCTTCAGCTATAGTATATGACAACATTGGATATGAACAAGCTTCGGCTATAATATCTGACAACATTGCATACGAAAAAGCTTCAGCTATAGTATCTGACAACATTGTATATGAACAAGCTTTAGTTATAGTGTCTGACATCATTGGATATGAACAAGCTTCAGCTATAGCGTCTGACAACATAGGATGTGAACAAGCTACAGCTATAATATCTGACATCATTGGATATGAACAAGCTTCAGCTATAATATCTGACATCATTGGATATGAACAAGCTACAAATATAATATCTGACATCATTGGTTATGAACAAGCTTCAGCTATAATGTCTGACATCATTGGATACGAACAAGCTACAGCTATAGTTTCTGACAACATTGGATATGAACAAGCTTCAGCTATAATATCTGACAACATTGGATATGAACAAGCTTCAGCTATAATATCTGACATCATTGGATATGAACAAGGTACAGCTATAATATCTGACATCATTGGATACGAACAAGCTTCAGCTATGACTCTGACATCATTGGATATGAACAAACTTCAGCTATAGTTTCTGACAACATAGATTGTGAAAAGCTTCAGTTATAGTGTCTGACAACATAGGCTGTGAACAAGATTACGCTATAGTGTCTGACAACATAGGCTGTGTACATGCTACAACTATAGTGTCTGACATCACTGGATATGAACAAGCTTCAGCTATAGTGTCCGACATCATTGGATATGAACAAGCTTCAGCTATAGTGTCTGACAACATAGGATGTGAATAGCTTCAGCTATAGTGTCTGAATCATAGGCTGTGAACAAACTTACGCTATAGTGTTCTGAAAACATAGGCTGTGTACAAGCTACAACTATAGTGTCTGACAAAATAGGATGTGAACAAGCTTCAGCTATAATATCTGACAACATTGGATATGAACAAGCTTCAGCTATAATATCTGACAACATTGGATATGAACAAGCCTCAGCTATAATATCTGACAACATTAGATATGAACAAGCTTCAGCTATAATATCTGACAATATTGTATATGAACAAGCTTCAGCTATAATATCTGACATCATTGTATATGAACAAGCTTCAGCTATAATATCTGACATCATTGTATATGAACAAGCTTCAGCTATAGTTTCTGACAACATTGGATATGAACAAGCTTCAGCTATAATATCTGACAACATTGGATATGAACAAGCTTCAGCTATAGTGTCTCACAAGAATGGATATGAACAAGCTTCAGCTATAGTATCTGACAACATTGGATATGAACAAGCTTCAGCTATAATATCTGACAACATTGGATATGAACAAGCTTCAGCTACAATATGTGTTAACATTGGATATGAACACGCTTCAGCTATAAAGTCTGACAACATTGGATATGAACAAGCTGCTGCTATAATATCTGACATCATTGTATATGAACAAGCTTCAGCAATATTATCTGACAACATTGGATATGAACAAGCTTCAGCTATAATACCTGACATCATTGTATATGAACAAGCTTAAGCTATAGTGTCTCACAACATTGTATATGAACAAGCTTCAGCTATAGTGTCTGACAAAATTGGATATGAACAAGTTTCAGCTATGATATCTGACATCATTATATATGAACAAGCATCAGATTTAGTATCTGACAACATTGAATATGAACAAGCTTCAGCTATAATATCTGACAACATTAGATATGAACAAGCTTCAGCTACAATATCTGACATCATTGTATATGAACAAGCTTCAGCTATAGTGTCTGACATCATTGGATATGAACAAGCTTCAGCTATAATATCTGACAACATTGTATATGAACAAGCTTCAAATATAGTGTCTGACATCATTGGATATGAACAAGCTTCAGCTATAATATCTGACAACATTGTATATGAACAAGCTTCAGCTATAGTGTCTGACATCATTGGATATGAACAAGCTTCAGCTATAGCGTGTGACAACATTGGATATGAACAAGCTTCAGCTATAGTGTCTGACATCATTGGATATGAACAACCTTCAGCTATAGTGTCTGACATCATTGGATATGAACAACCTTCAGCTATAGTGTCTGACATCATTGGATATGAACAAGCTTCAGCTATAGTGTCTGACAACATTGGATATGAACAAGCTTCAGCTTTAATATCTGACATCATTGGATATGAACAACCAACAGCTATAATATCTGACATCATTGGATATGAACAAGCTACAGCTATAATATCTGACATCATTGGATAAGAACAAGCTTCAGATATAGTGTCTGACAACATTGGATATGAACAAGCTTCAGCTATAATATCTGACATCATTGGATATGAACAAGCTTCAGCTATAGTGTCTGACATCATTGGATATGAACAAGCCTCAGCTATAGTGTCTGACAACATAGGATGTGAAAAGCTTCAGCTATAGTGTCTGACAACATAGGCTGTGAAGAAGCTTACGCTATAGTGTCTGACAACATAGGCTGTGTACAAGCTACAACTATAGTGTCTGACAACATAGGATGTGAACAAGCTTCAGCTACAGTGTCTGACAACATAGGATGTGAACAGGCTTCAGCTATAGTGTCTCACAATATTGTATATGAACAAGCTTCAGCTATAATATCTGACAAAATTGGATATGAACAAGCTTCAGCTATAATATCTGACAACATTGGATATGAACAAGCTTCAGCTATAGTATCTGAAGACATTGGATAAGAACAAGCTTCAGCTATAATATCTGACAACATTGGATATGAACAAGCTTCAGCTATAGTATTTGAAACATTGTATATGTACAAGCTTCAGCTATAATATCTGACAACATTGTATAAGAACAAGTTTCAGCTATAGTATCTGACATCATTGAATATGAACAAGCTTTAGCTATAATATCTGACAACATTGGATATGAAAAGGCTTCAGCTATAATATCTTACAACATTGTATATGAACAAGGTTCAGCTATAGTATTTGACATCATTGAATATGAACAAGCCTCAGCTATAATATCTGACAACATTGGATATGAACAAGCGTCAGCTAAAATATCTGACAACATTGCATACGAACAAGCTTCAGCTATAGTATCTGACAACATTGTATATGAACAAACTTTAGTTATAGTGTCTGACATCATTGGATATGAACAAGCTTCAGCTATAGCGTCTGACAACATATGATGTGAACAAGCTACAGCTATAATATCTGACATCATTGGATATGAACAAGCTTCAGCTATAGTGTCTGACATCATTGGATATGAACAAGCTTCAGCTATAGTGTCTGAGAACATTGGATATGAACAAGCTTCAGCTATAATATCTGACATCATTGGATATGAACAAGCTACAGCTATAATATCTGACATCATTGGTTATGAACAAGCTTCAGCTATAGTGTCTGACATCATTGGATACGAACAAGCTACAGCTATAGTTTCTGACAACATTGGATATGAACAAGCTTCAGCTATAATATCTGACAACATTGGATATGAACAAGCTTCAGCTATAATATCTGACATCATTGGATATGAACAAGCTACAGCTATAATATCTGACATCATTGGATACGAACAAGCCTCAGCTATGATTCTGACATCATTGGATATGAACAAACTTCAGCTATAGTTTCTGACAACATAGAATGTGAAAAGCTTCAGTTATAAGTTCTGACAACATAGGCTGTGAACAAGATTACGCTATAGTGTCTGACAACATAGGCTGTGTACAAGCTACAACTATAGTGTCTGACATCATTGGATATGAACAAGCTTCAGCTAAAGTGTCTGACAACATAGGATGTGAAAAGCTTCAGCTATAGTGTCTGAATCATAGGCTGTGAACAAACTTACGCTATAGTGTTCTGAAAACATAGGCTCTGTACAAGCTACAACTATAGTGTCTGACAAAATAGGATGTGAACAAGCTTCAGCTATAATATCTGACAACATTGGATATGAACAAGCTTCAGCTATAATATCTGACAACATTAGATATGAACAAGCTTCAGCTATAATATCTGACAACATTGTATATGAACAAGCTTCATCTATGGTGTCTCACAATATTGTATATGAACAAGCTTCAGCTATAATATCTGACAACATTAGATATGAACAAGCTTCAGCTATAATATCTGACAACATTGGATATGAACAAGCCTCAGCCATAAAATCTGACAATATTGTATATGAACAAGCTTCAGCTATAATATCTGACATTATTGTATATGAACAAGCTTCAGCTATAATATCTGACATCATTGTATATGAACAAGCTTCAGCTATAGTTTCTGACAACATTGGATATGAACAAGCTTCAGCTATAATATCTGACATCATTGTATATGAACAAGCTTCAGCTATAGTATCTGACAACATTGGATATGAACAAGCTTCAGCTATAATATCTGACATCATTGTATATGAACAAGGTTCAGCTATAATATCTGACAACATTGGATATTAACAAGCTTCAGCTATAATATCTGACAACATTGTATATGAACAAGCTTCAGCTATAGTGTCTCACAAGAATGGATATGAACAAGCTTCAGCTATAGTATCTGACAACATTGGATATGAACAAGCTTCAGCTATAATATCTGACAACATTGGATATGAACAAGCTTCAGCTACAATATGTGTTAACATTGGATATGAACACGCTTCAGCTATAAAGTCTGACAACATTGGATATGAACAAGGATCAGCAATAATATCTGACATCATTGGATATGAACAAGCTTCAGCTATAGTGTCTGACATCATTGGATATGAACAAGCTTCAGCTATAGTGTCTTACAACATAGGCTGTGAACAAGCTTACGCTATAGTGTCTGACAACATAGGTTGTGTACAAGCTACAACTATAGTGTCTGACAACATATGATGTGAACAAGCTTAAGCTATAGTGTCTGACAACATAGGATGTGAACAGGCTTCAGCTATAGTGTCTCACAATATTGTATATGAACAAGCTTCAGCTATAATATCTGACAACATTGGATATGAACAAGCTTCATCTATAACATCTGACAACATTGGATATGAACAAGCTTCAGCTATAGTATCTGACAACATTGGTAATGAACAAGCTTCAGCTATAATATCTGACAACATTGGATATGAACAAGCTTCAGCTATAGTATCTGACAACTCTGTATATGAACAAGCTTCAGCTATAGTATCTAACAACATTGTATATGAACAAGCTTTAGTTATAGTGTCTAACAACATTGGATATGAACAAGCTTCAGCTATAATATCTTACATCATTGTATATAAACAAGCTTCAGCTATAATATCTGACAACATTGGATATGAACAAGCTTCAGCTACAATATGTGTTAACATTGGATATGAACACGCTTCAGCTATAAAGTCTGACAACATTGGATATGAACAAGCTTCAGGTATAGTGTCTGACAACATAGAATGTGAAAAGCTTCAGCTATAGTGTCTGACAACATAGGATGTGAAAAGCTTCAGCTATAGTGTCTGACAACATAGGCTGTGTACAAGCTACAACTATAGTGTCTGACAACATATATTGTGAACAAGCTTCAGCTATGGTGTCTGACAACATAGGATGTGAACAAGCTTCAGCTATATCTGACAATATTGGATATGAACAGGCTTGAGCTATAATCTCTGACATTATTTTATATGAACAAGCTTCAGCTATAGTGTCTCACAATATTGTATATGAACCAGCTTCAGCAATAATATCTGACAACATTGGATATGAACAAGCCTCAGCTATAATATCTGACAACATTGTATATGAACAAGCTTCAGCTATATCTGACATCATTGTATAGGAACAAGCTTCAGCTATAATATCTGACATCATTGTATATGAACAAGCTTCATCTATAGTATCTGACAACATTGGATATGAGCCAGCTTCAGCTATAATATCTGACAACATTGGATATGAACAAGATTCAGCTATAATATCTGACAACATTGTATATGAAGAGGCTTCAGCTATAATGTCTGACAACATTGTATATGAAGAGGCTTCAGCTATAATATCTGACAACATTGGATATGAACAAGCTTCAGCTATAGTGTCTGACAACATTGGATATGAAGAGGCTTCAGCTATAGTGTCTGACAATATTGGATACGAACAAGCTAAAGCTATAGTTTCTGACAACATTGGATATGAACAAGCTTCAGCTATAATATCTGACAACACTGGATATGAACAAGCTTCAGCTATAATATCTGACATCATTGGATATGAACAAGCTTCAGCTATAATATCTGACATCATTGGATATGAACCAGCTTCAGCTATAATATCTGACATCATTGGATATGAACAAGCTTCAGCTATAATATCTGATATCATTGGATATGAAAAAGCTTCAGCTATAATATCTAACATCATTGGATACGAGCAAGCTACAGCTATAGTTTCTGACAACATTGGATATGAACAAGCTTCAGCTATAATATCTGAAATCATTGGATATGAACAAGCTTCAGCTATAATATCTGACAACATTGTTTATGAACAAGCTTCAGATATAGTGTCTGACATCATTGGATATGAACAAGCTTCAGCTATAGCCTCTGACTACATAGGATGTGAACAAGCTGCAGCTATAATATCTGACATCATTGGATATGAACAAGCTTCAGCTATAGTGTCTTACAACATAGGATGTGAAAAGCTTCAGCTATAGTGTCTGACAACATAGGCTGTGAACAAGCTTACGCTATAGTGTCTGACAACATAGGTTGTGCACAAGCTACAACTATAGTGTCTGACAACATAGGATGTGAACAAGCTTCAGCTATAGTGTCTGACAACATAGGATGTGAACAGGCTTCAGCTATAGTGTCTCACAATATTGTATATGAACAAGCTTCAGCTATAATATCTGACAACATTGGATATGAACAAGCTTCAGCTATAACATCTGACAACATTGGATATGAACAAGCTTCAGCTATAGTATCTGACAACATTGGATATGAACAAGCTTCAGCTATAGTATCTGACAACATTGTATATGAACAAGCGTCAGCTATAATATCTGACAACATTGTATATGAACAAGCTTCAGCTGTAGTGTCTGACAACATTGTATATAAACAAGCTTCTGCTATAGTGTCTGACAACATTGAATATGAACAAGCTTCAGCTATAATATCTGACCAGATTGTATATGAACAAGCTTCAGCTATAGTATCTGTCATCATTGAATATGAACAAGCTTCAGCTATAATATCTGACAACATTGGATATGAACAAGCGTCAGCTATAATATCTGACAACATTGTATACGAACAAGCTTCAGCTATAGTATATGACAACATTGGATATGAACAAGCTTCGGCTATAATATCTGACAACATTGCATACGAAAAAGCTTCAGCTATAGTATCTGACAACATTGTATATGAACAAGCTTTAGTTATAGTGTCTGACATCATTGAATATGAACAAGCTTCAGCTATAGTATCTGACAACATTGTATATGAACAAGCTTCAGCTATAATATCTGACAACATTGGATATGAACAAGCTTCAGCTATAGTATATGACAACATTGGATATGAACAAGCTTCAGCTATAATATCTGACAACATTGTATATGAACAAGCTTCAGCTATAGTATCTGACAACATTGGATATGAACAAGCGTCAGCTATAATATCTGACAACATTGTATATGAACAAGCTTCAGCTATAGTATATGACAACATTGGACATGAACAAGCTTCAGCTATAATATCTGGCAACTTTGGATATGAACAAGCTTCAGCTATAGTATCTGACAACATTGTATATGAACAAGCTTTAGTTATAGTGTCTGACATCATTGGATATGAACAAGCTTCAGCTATAGCGTCTGACAACATAGGATGTGAACAAGCTACAGCTATAATATCAGACATCATTGGATATGAACAAGCTTCAGCTATAGTGTCTGACATCATTGGATATGAACAAGCTTCAGCTATAGTGTCTGAGAACATTGGATATGAACAAGCTTCAGCTATAATATCTGACATCATTGGATATGAACAAGCTACAGCTATAATATCTGACATCATTGGATAGAACAAGCTTCAGCTATAGTGTCTGACATCATTGGATATGAACAAGCTTCAGCTATAGTTTCTGACAACATAGGATGTGAAAAGCTTCAGTTTTAGTGTCTGACAACATAGGCTGTGAACAAGCTTACGCTATAGTGTCTGACAACATAGGCTGTGTACAAGCTACAACTATAGTGTCTAAGAAAATAGTATGTGAACAAGCTTCAGCTATAGTGTCTCACAATATTGTATATGAACAAGCTTCAGCTATAATATCTGACAACACTGGATATAAACAAGCTTCAGCTATAATATCTCACAACATTGGATATGAACAAGCTTCAGCTATAGTGTTTCACATCATTGGATATGAACAAGATTCAGCTATAGTGTCAGACATCATTGGATATGAACAAGCTTCAGCTATAGTGTCTGACAACATAGGATGTGAAAAGCTTCAGCTATAGTGTCTGACAACATAGGCTGTGAACAAACTTACGCTATAGTGTCTGAAAACATAGGCTGTGTACAAGCTACAAATATAGTGTCTGACAACATAGGATGTGAACAAGTTTCAGCTATAATATCTGACAACACTGGATATGAACAAGCTTCAGCTATAATATCTCACAACATTGGTAATGAACAAGCTTCAGCTATAGTGTCTCACATCATTGGATATGAAAGATTCAGCAATAGTGTCAGACATCAATGGAAATGAACAAGCTTCAGCTATAGTGTCTGACATCATTGGATATGAACAAGCTTCAGCTATAGTGTCTGACAACATAGGATGTGAAAAGCTTCAGCTATAGTGTCTGAACAATAGGCTGTGAACAAAGTTACGCTATAGTGTCTCAAAACATACGCTGTGTAAAAGCTACAACTATAGTGTCTGACAATATAGGATGTGAACAAGCTTCAGCTATAATATCTGACAACATTGGATATGAACAAGCTCTAGCTATAATATCTGACAACATTAGATATGAACAAGCTTCAGCTATAATATCTGACAACATTAAATATGAACAAGCCTCAGCTATAGTGTCTGACAACATAGGATGTGAAAAGCTTCAGCTATAGTGTCTGAGAACATAGGATGTGAAAAGCTTCAGCTATAGTGTCTGACAACATAGGCTGTGTACAAGCTACAACTATAGTGTCTGACAACATATAATGTGAACAAGCTTCCGCTATATTGTCTGACAACAAAGGATGTGAACAAGCTTCAGCTATAGTGTCTCACAATATTGTATATGAACAAGCTTGAGCTATAATAACTCACAGCATTGGATATGAACAAGCTTCAGCTATAGTGTCTGACATCATTGGAAATGAACAAGATTCAGCTATAGTGTCTGACATCATTGGATATGAACAAGCCTCAGCTATAGTGTCTGACATCATAGGATATGAACAAGCTTCAGCAATAGTGTCTGACAACATAGGATGTGAAAAGGTTCAGCTATAGTGCCTGACAACATAGGCTGTGAAGAAGCTTATTCTATAGTGTCTGACAACATAGGCTGTGTACAAGCAACAACTATAGTGTCTGACAACATAGGATGTGAACAAGCTTCAGCTATATCTGACAATATTGGATATGAACAGGCTTGAGCTATAATATCTGACATTATTTTATATGAACAAGCTTCAGCTATAGTGTCTCACAATATTGTATATGAACCAGCTTCAGCAATAATATCTGACAACATTGGATATGAACAAGCCTCAGCTATAATATCTGACAACATTGTATATGAACAAGCTTCAGCTATATCTGACATCATTGTATAGGAACAAGCTTCAGCTATAATATCTGACATCATTGTATATGAACAAGCTTCATCTATAGTATCTGACAACATTGGATATGAGCCAGCTTCAGCAATAATATCTGACAACATTGGATATGAACAAGATTCAGCTATAATATCTGACAACATTGTATATGAACAAGCTTCAGCTATAGTGTCTGACAACATTGGATATGAAAAGGCTTCAGCTATAGTGTCTGACAATATTGGATACGAACAAGCTAAAGATATAGTTTCTGACAACATTGGATATGAACAAGCTTCAGCTATAATATCTGACAACACTGGATATGAACAAGCTTCAGCTATAATATCTGACATCATTGGATATGAACAAGCTTCAGCTATAATATCTGACATCATTGGATATGAACCAGCTTCAGCTATAATATCTGACATCATTGGATATGAACAAGCTTCAGCTATAATATCTGATATCATTGGATATGAAAAAGCTTCAGCTATAATATCTAACATCATTGGATACGAGCAAGCTACAGCTATAGTTTCTGACAACATTGGATATGAACAAGCTTCAGCTATAATATCTGAAATCATTGGATATGAACAAGCTTCAGCTATAATATCTGACAACATTGTTTATGAACAAGCTTCAGCTATAGCCTCTGACTACATAGGATGTGAACAAGCTGCAGCTATAATATCTGACATCATTGGATATGAACAAGCTTCAGCTATAGTGTCTTACAACATAGGATGTGAAAAGCTTCAGCTATAGTGTCTGACAACATAGGCTGTGAACAAGCTTACGCTATAGTGTCTGACAACATAGGTTGTGCACAAGCTACAACTATAGTGTCTGACAACATAGGATGTGAACAAGCTTCAGCTATAGTGTCTGACAACATAGGATGTGAACAGGCTTCAGCTATAGTGTCTCACAATATTGTATATGAACAAGCTTCAGCTATAATATCTGACAACATTGGATATGAACAAGCTTCAGCTATAACATCTGACAACATTGGATATGAACAAGCTTCAGCTATAGTATCTGACAACATTGGATATGAACAAGCTTCAGCTATAGTATCTGACAACATTGTATATGAACAAGCGTCAGCTATAATATCTGACAACATTGTATATGAACAAGCTTCAGCTGTAGTGTCTGACAACATTGTATATAAACAAGCTTCTGCTATAGTGTCTGACAACATTGAATATGAACAAGCTTCAGCTATAATATCTGACCAGATTGTATATGAACAAGCTTCAGCTATAGTATCTGTCATCATTGAATATGAACAAGCTTCAGCTATAATATCTGACAACATTGGATATGAACAAGCGTCAGCTATAATATCTGACAACATTGTATACGAACAAGCTTCAGCTATAGTATATGACAACATTGGATATGAACAAGCTTCGGCTATAATATCTGACAACATTGCATACGAAAAAGCTTCAGCTATAGTATCTGACAACATTGTATATGAACAAGCTTTAGTTATAGTGTCTGACATCATTGGATATGAACAAGCTTCAGCTATAGCGTCTGACAACATAGGATGTGAACAAGCTACAGCTATAATATCTGACATCATTGGATATGAACAAGCTTCAGCTATAATATCTGACATCATTGGATATGAACAAGCTACAAATATAATATCTGACATCATTGGTTATGAACAAGCTTCAGCTATAATGTCTGACATCATTGGATACGAACAAGCTACAGCTATAGTTTCTGACAACATTGGATATGAACAAGCTTCAGCTATAATATCTGACAACATTGGATATGAACAAGCTTCAGCTATAATATCTGACATCATTGGATATGAACAAGGTACAGCTATAATATCTGACATCATTGGATACGAACAAGATTCAGCTATGATTCTGACATCATTGGATATGAACAAACTTCAGCTATAGTTTCTGACAACATAGAATGTGAAAAGCTTCAGTTATAGTGTCTGACAACATAGGCTGTGAACAAGATTACGCTATAGTGTCTGACAACATAGGCTGTGTACATGCTACAACTATAGTGTCTGACATCATTGGATATGAACAAGCTTCAGCTATAGTGTCCGACATCATTGGATATGAACAAGCTTCAGCTATAGTGTCTGACAACATAGGATGTGAATAGCTTCAGCTATAGTGTCTGAATCATAGGCTGTGAACAAACTTACGCTATAGTGTTCTGAAAACATAGGCTGTGTACAAGCTACAACTATAGTGTCTGACAAAATAGGATGTGAACAAGCTTCAGCTATAATATCTGACAACATTGGATATGAACAAGCCTCAGCTATAATATCTGACAACATTAGATATGAACAAGCTTCAGCTATAATATCTGACAATATTGTATATGAACAAGCTTCAGCTATAATATCTGACATCATTGTATATGAACAAGCTTCAGCTATAATATCTGACATCATTGTATATGAACAAGCTTCAGCTATAGTTTCTGACAACATTGGATATGAACAAGCTTCAGCTATAATATCTGACAACATTGGATATGAACAAGCTTCAGCTATAGTGTCTCACAAGAATGGATATGAACAAGCTTCAGCTATAGTATCTGACAACATTGGATATGAACAAGCTTCAGCTATAATATCTGACAACATTGGATATGAACAAGCTTCAGCTACAATATGTGTTAACATTGGATATGAACACGCTTCAGCTATAAAGTCTGACAACATTGGATATGAACAAGCTGCTGCTATAATATCTGACATCATTGTATATGAACAAGCTTCAGCAATATTATCTGACAACATTGGATATGAACAAGCTTCAGCTATAATACCTGACATCACTGTATATGAACAAGCTTCAGCTATAGTGTCTCACAACATTGTATATGAACAAGCTTCAGCTATAGTGTCTGACAAAATTGGATATGAACAAGTTTCAGCTATGATATCTGACATCATTATATATGAACAAGCATCAGATTTAGTATCTGACAACATTGAATATGAACAAGCTTCAGCTATAATATCTGACAACATTAGATATGAACAAGCTTCAGCTACAATATCTGACATCATTGTATATGAACAAGCTTCAGCTATAGTGTCTGACATCATTGGATATGAACAAGCTTCAGCTATAATATCTGACAACATTGTATATGAACAAGCTTCAAATATAGTGTCTGACATCATTGGATATGAACAAGCTTCAGCTATAATATCTGACAACATTGTATATGAACAAGCTTCAGCTATAGTGTCTGACATCATTGGATATGAACAAGCTTCAGCTATAGCGTGTGACAACATTGGATATGAACAAGCTTCAGCTATAGTGTCTGACATCATTGGATATGAACAACCTTCAGCTATAGTGTCTGACATCATTGGATATGAACAACCTTCAGCTATAGTGTCTGACATCATTGGATATGAACAAGCTTCAGCTATAGTGTCTGACAACATTGGATATGAACAAGCTTCAGCTTTAATATCTGACATCATTGGATATGAACAACCAACAGCTATAATATCTGACATCATTGGATATGAACAAGCTACAGCTATAATATCTGACATCATTGGATAAGAACAAGCTTCAGATATAGTGTCTGACAACATTGGATATGAACAAGCTTCAGCTATAATATCTGACATCATTGGATATGAACAAGCTTCAGCTATAGTGTCTGACATCATTGGATATGAACAAGCCTCAGCTATAGTGTCTGACAACATAGGATGTGAAAAGCTTCAGCTATAGTGTCTGACAACATAGGCTGTGAAGAAGCTTACGCTATAGTGTCTGACAACATAGGCTGTGTACAAGCTACAACTATAGTGTCTGACAACATAGGATGTGAACAAGCTTCAGCTATAGTGTCTGACAACATAGGATGTGAAGAGGCTTCAGCTATAGTGTCTCACAATATTGTATATGAACAAGCTTCAGCTATAATATCTGACAAAATTGGATATGAAAAAGCTTCAGCTATAATATCTGACAACATTGGATATGAACAAGCTTCAGCTATAGTATCTGAAGACATTGGATAAGAACAAGCTTCAGCTATAATATCTGACAACATTGGATATGAACAAGCTTCAGCTATAGTATTTGAAACATTGTATATGTACAAGCTTCAGCTATAATATCTGACAACATTGTATAAGAACAAGTTTCAGCTATAGTATCTGACATCATTGAATATGAACAAGCTTTAGCTATAATATCTGACAACATTGGATATGAAAAAGCTTCAGCTATAATATCTTACAACATTGTATATGAACAAGGTTCAGCTATAGTATTTGACATCATTGAATATGAACAAGCCTCAGCTATAATATCTGACAACATTGGATATGAACAAGCGTCAGCTATAATATCTGACAACATTGCATACGAACAAGCTTCAGCTATAGTATCTGACAACATTGTATATGAACAAGCTTTAGTTATAGTGTCTGACATCATTGGATATGAACAAGCTTCAGCTATAGCGTCTGACAACATATGATGTGAACAAGCTACAGCTATAATATCTGACATCATTGGATATGAACAAGCTTCAGCTATAGTGTCTGACATCATTGGATATGAACAAGCTTCAGCTATAGTGTCTGAGAACATTGGATATGAACAAGCTTCAGCTATAATATCTGACATCATTGGATATGAACAAGCTACAGCTATAATATCTGACATCATTGGTTATGAACAAGCTTCAGCTATAGTGTCTGACATCATTGGTTACGAACAAGCTACAGCTATAGTTTCTGACAACATTGGATATGAACAAGCTTCAGCTATAATATCTGACAACATTGGATATGAACAAGCTTCAGCTATAATATCTGACATCATTGGATATGAACAAGCTACAGCTATAATATCTGACATCATTGGATACGAACAAGCCTCAGCTATGATTCTGACATCATTGGATATGAACAAACTTCAGCTATAGTTTCTGACAACATAGAATGTGAAAAGCTTCAGTTATAAGTTCTGACAACATAGGCTGTGAACAAGATTACGCTATAGTGTCTGACAACATAGGCTGTGTACAAGCTACAACTATAGTGTCTGACATCATTGGATATGAACAAGCTTCAGCTATAATGTCCGACATCATTGGATATGAACAAGCTTCAGCTATAGTGTTTGACAACATAGGATGTGAAAAGCTTCAGCTATAGTGTCTGAATCATAGGCTGTGAACAAACTTACGCTATAGTGTTCTGAAAACATAGGCTCTGTACAAGCTACAACTATAGTGTCTGACAAAATAGGATGTGAACAAGCTTCAGCTATAATATCTGACAACATTGGATATGAACAAGCTTCAGCTATAATATCTGACAACATTAGATATGAACAAGCTTCAGCTATAATATCTGACAACATTGTATATGAACAAGCTTCAGCTATGGTGTCTCACAATATTGTATATGAACAAGCTTCAGCTATAATATCTGACAACATTGGATATGAACAAGCCTCAGCCATAAAATCTGACAATATTGTATATGAACAAGCTTCAGCTATAATATCTGACATTATTGTATACGAACAAGCTTCAGCTATAATATCTGACATCATTGTATATGAACAAGCTTTAGCTATAGTTTCTGACAACATTGGATATGAACAAGCTTCAGCTATAATATCTGACATCATTGTATATGAACAAGCTTCAGCTATAGTATCTGACAACATTGGATATGAACAAGCTTCAGCTATAATATCTGACAACATTGGATATGAACAAGCTTCAGCTATAATATCTGACATCATTGGGTATGAACAAGCTTCATCTATAATATCTGACAACATTGGATATGAACAAGCTTCAGCTATAGTATCTGACAACATTGGATATGAACAAGCTTCAGCTATAATATCTGACATCATTGGGTATGAACAAGCTTCAGCTATAATATCTGACATCATTGGGTATGAACAAGCTTCAGCTATAATATCTGACAACATTGGGTATGAACAAGCTTCAGCTATAATATCTGACAACATTGGATATGAACAAGCTTCAGCTATAGTATCTGACAACATTGGATATGAACAAGCTTCAGCTATAGTTTCTGACAACATTGGATATGAACAAGCTTCAGCTATAATATCTGACAACATTGTATATGAACAAGCTTCAGCTATAGTATCTGACAACATTGGATATGAACAAGCTTCAGCTATAGTATCTGACATCATTGTATATGAACAAGCTTCAGCTATAGTATCTGACAACATTGGATATGAACAAGCTTCAGCTATAATATCTGACATCATTGTATATGAACAAGCTTCAGCTATAGTATCTGACAACATTGGATATGAACAAGCTTCAGCTATAATATCTGACAACATTGGATATGAACAAGCTTCAGCTATAGTGTCTCACAAGAATGGATATGAACAAGCTTCAGCTATAGTATCTGACAACATTGGATATGAACAAGCTTCAGCTATAATATCTGACAACATTGGATATGAACAAGCTTCAGCTACAATATGTGTTAACATTGGATATGAACACGCTTCAGCTATAAAGTCTGACAACATTGGATATGAACAAGGATCAGCAATAATATCTGACATCATTGGATATGAACAAGCTTCAGCTATAGTGTCTGACATCATTGGATATGAACAAGCTTCAGCTATAGTGTCTTACAACATAGGATGTGAAAAGCTTCAGCTATAGTGTCTGACAACATAGGCTGTGAACAAGCTTACGCTATAGTGTCTGACAACATAGGTTGTGTACAAGCTACAACTATAGTGTCTGACAACATATGATGTGAACAAGCTTAAGCTATAGTGTCTGACAACATAGGATGTGAACAGGCTTCAGCTATAGTGTCTCACAATATTGTATATGAACAAGCTTCAGCTATAATATCTGACAACATTGGATATGAACAAGCTTCATCTATAACATCTGACAACATTGGATATGAACAAGCTTCAGCTATAGTATCTGACAACATTGGTAATGAACAAGCTTCAGCTATAATATCTGACAACATTGGATATAAACAAGCTTCAGCTATAGTATCTGACAACTCTGTATATGAACAAGCTTCAGCTATAGTATCTGACAACATTGTATATGAACAAGCTTTAGTTATACTGTCTAACAACATTGGATATGAACAAGCTTCAGCTATAATATCTTACATCATTGTATATAAACAAGCTTCAGCTATAATATCTGACAACATTGGATATGAACAAGCTTCAGCTACAATATGTGTTAACATTGGATATGAACACGCTTCAGCTATAAAGTCTGACAACATTGGATATGAACAAGCTTCAGGTATAGTGTCTGTCAACATAGAATGTGAAAAGCTTCAGCTATAGTGTCTGACAACATAGGATGTGAAAAGCTTCAGCTATAGTGTCTGACAACATAGGCTGTGTACAAGCTACAACTATAGTGTCTGACAACATATATTGTGAACAAGCTTCAGCTATGGTGTCTCACAACATAGGATGTGAACAAGCTTCAGCTATAGTGTCTCTCAATTGAGTATATAAACAAGCTTGAGTTATAATATCTCACAGCATTGGAAATGAACAAGCTTCAGCTATAGTGTCTGACATCATTGGATATGAACAAGATTCAGCTATAGTGTCTGACATCATTGGATATGAACAAGCTTCAGCTATAGTGTCTGACAACATAGGCTGTGTACAAGCAACAACTATAGTGTCTGACAACATAGGATGTGAACAAGCTTCAACTATAATATCTGAAAATATTGGATATGAACACGCTTCAGCTATAATATCTGACAACATTGGATATAAACAAGCTTCAGCTATAATATCTGACAACATTTTATATGAACAAGCTTCAGCTATAGTGTCTGACAAAATTGTATATGAACGGGCTTCAGCTATAATATCTGACAACATTGGATATGAACAAGCCTCAGCTATAATATCTGACAACATTGTATATGAACAAGCTTCAGCTATAATATCTGACATCATTGAATAGGAACAAGCTTCAGCTATAATATCTGACATCATTGTATATGAACAAGCTTCATCTATAGTATCTGACAACATTGGATATGAACCAGCTTCAGCTATAGTATCTGACAACATTGGATATGAAAAAGATTCAGCTATAATATCTGACAACATTGTATATGAACAAGCTTCAGCTATAGTGTCAGACATCATTGGATATGAACAAGCTTCAGCTATAATATCTGACAACATTGTTTATGAACAAGCTTCAGCTATAGTGTCTGACATCATTGGATATGAACAAGCTTCAGCTATAGCGTCTGACAAGATAGGATGTGAACAAGCTGCAGCTATAATATCTGACATCATTGGATATGAACAAGCTTCAGCTATAGTGTCTGACATCATTGGATATGAACAAGCATCAGCTATAGTGTCTGACAACATTGGATATGAACAAGCTTCAGTTATAATATCTGAACTCATTGGATATGAACAAGCTACAGCTATAATATCTGTCATCATTGGATACGAACAAGCTTCAGCCATAGTGTCTGACAACATAGGATGTGAACAAGCTTCAACTATAGTGTTTGACAACATAGGATGTGAACAAGCTTCAGCTATAGTGTCTCACAATATTGTATATGAACAAGCTTCAGCTATAATATCCGACAACATTGGATATGAACAAGCTTCAGCTATAATATCTGACATCATTGGATATGAACAAGCTTCAGCTATAGGATCTGACAACATTGGTAATGAACAAGCCTCAGCTATAATATCTGACAACATTGGATATGAACAAGCTTCAGCTATAGTATCTGACAACATTGTATATGAACAAGCTTCAGCTATAATATCTGACAACATTGTATATGAACAAGCTTCAGCTATAGTGTCTGACTACATTGGATATGAACAAGCTTCAGCTATAATATCTGACCAGATTGTATATGAACAAGCGTCAGCTATAGTATCTGACAACATTGGATATGAACAAGCGTCAGCTATAACATCTGACAACATTGTATATGAACAAGCTTCAGCTATAGTATATGACAACATTGGACATGAACAAGCTTCAGCTATAATATCTGACAACTTTGGATATGAACAAGCTTCAGCTATAGTATCTGACAACATTGTATATGAACAAGGTTTAGTTATAGTGTCTGACATCATTGGATATGAACAAGCTTCAGGTATAGCGTCTGACAACATAGGATGTGAACAAGCTACAGCTATAATATCAGACATCATTGGATATGAACAAGCTTCAGCTATAGTGTCTGACATCATTGGATATGAACAAGCTTCAGCTATAGTGTCTGACATCATTGGATATGAACAAGCTTCAGCTATAATATCTGACATCATTGGATATGAACAAGCTACAGCTATAATATCTGACATCATTGGATAGAACAAGCTTCAGCTAGTGTCTGACATCATTGGATATGAACAAGCTTCAAATATAGTTTCTGACAACATAGGATGTGAAAACCTTCAGTTTTAGTGTCTGACAACATAGGCTGTGAACAAGCTTACGCTATAGTGTCTGACAACATAGGCTGTGTACAAGCTACAACTATAGTGTCTGAGAAAATAGTATGTGAACAAGCTTCAGCTATAGTGTCTAACAATATTGTATATGAACAAGCTTCAGCTATAATATCTGACAACACTGGATATGAACAAGCTTCAGCAATAATATCTCACAACATTGGATATGAACAAGCTTCAGCTATAGTGTCTCACATCACTGGATATGAACAAGATTCAGCTATAGTGTCAGACATCATTGGATATGAACAAGCTTCAGCTATAGTGTCTGACAACATAGGATATGAAAAGCTTCAGCTATAGTGTCTGACAACATAGGCTGTGATCAAACTTACGCTATAGTGTCTGAAAACATAGGCTGTGTACAAGCTACAACTATAGTGTCTGACAACATAGGATGTGAACAAGTTTCAGCTATAATATCTGACAACACTGGATATGAACAAGCTTCAGCTATAATATCTCACAACATTGGTAATGAACAAGCTTCAACTATAGTGTCTCACATCATTGGATATGAAAGATTCAGCTATAGTGTCAGACATCATTGGATATGAACAAACTTCAGCTATAGTGTCTGACATCATTGGATATGAACAAGCTTCAGCTATAGTGTCTGACAACAGAGGATGTGAAAAGCTTCAGCTATAGTGTCTGACAACATAGGCTGTGAACAAAGTTACGCTATAGTGTCTGAAAACATACGCTGTGTAAAAGCTACAACTATAGTGTCTGACAATATAGGATTTGAACAAGCTTCAGCTATATCATCTGACAACATTGGATATGAACAAGCTCTAGCTATAATATCTGACAACATTAGATATGAACAAGCTTCAGCTATAATATCTGACAACATTAAATATTAACAAGCCTCAGCTATAGTGTCTGACAACATAGGATGTGAAAAGCCTCAGCTATAGTGTCTGAGAACATAGGATGTGAAAGGCTTCAGCTATAGTGTCTGACAACATAGGCTGTGTACAAGCTACAACTATAGTGTCTGACAACATATAATGTGAACAAGCTTCAGCTATAGTGTCTGACAACAAAGGATGTGAACAAGCTTCAGCTATAGTGTCTCACAATATTGTATATGAACAAGCTTGAGCTATAATAACTCACAGCATTGGATATGAACAAGCTTTAGCTATAGTGTCTGACATCATTGGAAATGAACAAGATTCAGCTATAGTGTCTGACATCATTGGATATGAACAAGCCTCAGCTATAGTGACTGACATCATTGGATATGAACAAGCTTCAGCTATAGTGTCTGACAACATAGGATGTGAAAAGGTTCAGCTATAGTGTCTGACAACATAGGCTGTGAAGAAGCTTATGCTATAGTGTCTGACAACATAGGCTGTGTACAAGCAACAACTATAGTGTCTGACAACATAGGATGTGAACAAGCTTCAGCTATAATATCTGACAATATTGGATATGAACAGGCTTGAGCTATAATATCTGACATTATTTTATATGAACAAGCTTCAGCTATAGTGTCTCGCAATATTGTATATGAACCAGCTTGAGCAATAATATCTGACAACATTGGATATGAACAAGCCTCAGCTATAATATCTGACAACATTGTATATGAACAAGCTTCAGCTATATCTGACATCATTGTATAGGAACAAGCTTCAGCTATAATATCTGACAACATTGTATATGAACAAGCTTCAGCTATAGTGTCTGACAACATTGGATATGAAGAGGCTTCAGCTATGGTGTCTGACATCATTGGATACGAACAAGCTACAGCTATAGTTTCTGACAACATTGGATATGAACAAGCTTCAGCTATAATATCTGACAACACTGGATATGAACAAGCTTCAGCTATAATATCTGACATCATTGGATATGAACAAGCTTCAGCTATAATATCTGACATCATTGGATATGAACCAGCTTCAGCTATAATATCTGACATCATTGGATATGAACAAGCTTCAGCTATAATATCTGATATCATTGGATATGAACAAGCTTCAGCTATAATATCTGACATCATTGGATACGAGCAAGCTACAGCTATAGTTTCTGACAACATTGGATATGAACAAGCTTCAGCTATAATATCTGACAACATTGGATATGAACAAGCTTCAGCTATAATATCTGACAACATTGTTTATGAACAGGCTTCAGCTATAGTGTCTGACATCATTGGATATGAACAAGCTTCAGCTATAATATCTGACAACATTGTTTATGAACAAGCTTCAGCTATAGTGTCTGACATCATCGGATATGAACAAGCTTCAGCTATAGCGTCTGACAACATAGGATGTGAACAAGCTGCAGCTATAATATCTGACATCATTGGAAATGAACAAGCTTCAGCTACAGTGTCTGTTATCATTGGATATGAACAAGCTTCAGCTATAGTGTCTGACAACATTGGATATGAACAAGCTTCAGCTATAATATCTGACATCATTGGATATGAACAAGCTACAGCTATAATATCTGTCATCATTGGATATGAACAAGGATCAGCAATAATATCTGACATCATTGGATATAAACAAGCTTCAGCTATAGTGTCTGACATCTTTGGATATGAACAAGCTTCAGCTATAGTGTCTTACAACATAGGATGTGAAAAGCTTCAGCTATAGTGTCTGACAACATAGGCTGTGAACAAGCTTACGCTATAGTGTCTGACAACATAGGTTGTGTACAAGCTACAACTATAGTGTCTGACAACATAGGATGTGAACAAGCTTCAGCTATAGTGTCTGACAACATAGGATGTGAACAGGCTTCAGCTATAGTGTCTCACATTATTGTATATGAACAAGCTTCAGCTATAATATCTGACAACATTGGATATGAACAAGCTTCAGCTATAACATCTGACAACATTGGATATGAACAAGCTTCAGCTGTAGTATCTGACAACATTGGTAATGAACAAGCTTCAGCTATAATATCTGACAACATTGGATATGAACAAGCTTCAGCTATAGTATCTGACAACATTGTATATGAACAAGCGTCAGCTATAATATCTGACAACATTGTATATGAACAAGCATCAGCTGTAGTGTCTGACAACATTGTATATGAACGAGCTTCTGCTATAGTGTCTGACAACATTGGATATGAACAAGCTTCAGCTATAATATCTGACCAGATTGTATATGAGCAAGCTTCAGCTATAGTATCTGTCATCATTGAATATGAACAAGCTTCAGCTATAATATCTGACAACATTGGATATGAACAAGCGTCAGCTATAACTTCTGACAACATTGTATATGAACAAGCTTCAGCTATAGTATAAGACAACATTGGATATGAACAAGCTTCAGCTATAATATGTGACAACATTGCATACGAACAAGTTTCAGCTATAGTATCTGACAACATTGTATATGAACAAGCTTTAGTTATAGTGTCTGACATCATTGGATATGAACAAGCTTCAGTTATAGCGTCTGACAACATAGGATGTGAACAAGCTACAGCTATAATATCTGACATCATTGGATATGATCAAGCTTCAGCTATAGTGTCTGACATCATTGGATATGAACAAGCTTCAGCTATAGTGTCTGAGAACATTGGATATGAGCAAGCTTCAGCTATAATATCTGACATCATTGGATATGAACAAGCTACAGCTATAATATCTGACATCATTGGTTATGAACAAGCTTCAGCTATAGTGTCTGACATCATTGGATACGAACAAGCTACAGCTATAGTTTCTGACAACATTGGATATAAACAAGCTTCAGCTATAATATCTGACAACATTGGATATGAACAAGCTTCAGCTATAATATCTGACATCATTGGATATGAACAAGCTACAGCTATAATATCTGACATCATTGGATACGAACAAGCTTCAGCTATGATTCTGACATCATTGGATATGAACAAACTTCAGCTATAGTTTCTGACAACATAGAATGTGAAAAGCTTCAGTTATAGTGTCTGACAACATAGGCTGTGAACAAGATTACGCTATAGTGTCTGACAACATAGGCTGTGTACAAGCTACAACTATAGTGTCTGACATCATTGGATATGAACAAGCTTCAGCTATAGTGTCCGACATCATTGGATATGAACAAGCTTCAGCTATAGTGTCTGACAACATAGGATGTGAAAAGCTTCAGCTATAGTGTCTGAATCATAGGCTGTGAACAAACTTACGCTATAGTGATCTGAAAACATAGGCTGTGTACAAGCTACAACTATAGTGTCTGACAAAATAGGATGTGAACAAACTTCAGCTTTAATATTTGACAAAATTGGATATGAACAAGCTTCAGCTATAATATCTGACAACATTAGATATGAACAAGCTTCAGCTATAATATCTGACAATATTGTATATGAACAAGCTTCAGCATTAATATCTGACATCATTGTATATGAACAAGCTTCAGCTATAATATCTGACATCATTGTATATGAACAAGCTTCAGCTATAGTTTCTGACAACATTGGATATGAAAAAGCTTCAGCTATAATATCTGACATCATTGTATATGAACAAGCTTCAGCTATAGTATCTGACAACATTGGATATGAACAAGCTTCAGCTATAATATCTGACAACATTGGATATGAACAAGCTTCAGCTATAGTGTCTCACAAGAATGGATATGAACAAGGTTCAGCTATAGTATCTGACAACATTGGATATGAACAAGCTTCAGCTATAATATCTGACAACATTGGATATGAACAAGCTTCAGCTACAATATGTGTTAACATTGGATATGAACACGCTTCAGCTATAAAGTCTGACAACATTGGATATGAAAAAGGATCAGCAATAATATCTGACATCATTGGATATGAACAAGCTTCAGCTATAGTGTCTGACATCATTGGATATGAACAAGCTTCAGCTATAGTGTCTTACAACATGGGATGTGAAAAGCTTCAGCTATAGTGTCTGACAACATAGGCTGTGAACAAGCTTACGCTATAGTGTCTGACAACATAGGTTGTGTACAAGCTACAACTATAGTGTCTGACAACATAGGATGTGAAGAAGCTTAAGCTATAGTGTCTGACAACATAGGATGTGAACAGGCTTCAGCTATAGTGTCTCACAATATTGTATATGTACAAGCTTCAGCTATAATATCTGACAACATTGGATATGAACAAGCTTCATCTATAACATCTGACAACATTGGATATGAACAAGCTTCAGCTATAGTATCTGACAACATTGGTAATGAACAAGCTTCAGCTATAATATCTGACAACATTGGATATGAACAAGCTTCAGCTATAGTATCTGACAACTCTGTATATGAACAAGCGTCAGCTATAATATCTGACAACATTGTATATGAACAAGCTTCAGCTGTAGTGTCTGACAACATTGTATATGAACAAGCTTCTGCTATAGTGTCTGACAACATTGGATATGAACAAGCGTCAGCTATAATATCTGACAACATTGTATATGAACAAGCTTCAGCTATAGTATATGACAACATTGGATATGAACAAGCTTCAGCTATAATATCTGACAACATTGCATACGAAGAAGCTTCAGCTATAGTATCTGACAACATTGTATATGAACAAGCTTTAGTTATAGTGTCTGACATCATTGGATATGAACAAGCTTCAGCTATAGCGTCTGACAACATAGGATGTGAACAAGCTACAGCTATAATATCTGACATCATTGGATATGAACAAGCTTCAGTTATAATATCTGATATCATTGGATATGAACAAGCTTCAGCTATAATATCTGACATCATTGGATACGAGCAAGCTACAGCTATAGTTTCTGACAACATTGGATATGAACAAGCTTCAGCTATAATATATGACAACATTGGATATGAACAAGCTTCAGCTATAGTTTCTGACAACATTGGATATGAACAAGCTTCAGCTATAATATATGACAACATTGGATATGAACAAGCTTCAGCTATAATATCTGACAACATTGTTTATGAACAAGCTTCAGCTATAGTGTCTGACATCATTGGATATGAACAAGCTTCAGCTATAATATCTGACAACATTGTTTATGAACAAGCTTCAGCTATAGTGTCTGACATCATTGGATATGAACAAGCTTCAGCTATAGCGTCTGACAACATAGGATGTGAACAAGCTGCAGCTATAATATCTGACATCATTGGATATGAACAAGCTTCAGCTACAGTGTCTGTTATCATTGGATATGAACAAGCTTCAGCTATAGTGTCTGACAACATTGGATATGAACAAGCTTCAGCTATAATATCTGACATCATTGGATATGAACAAGCTACAGCTATAATATATGTCATCATTGGATATGAACAAGGATCAGCAATAATATCTGACATCATTGGATATGAACAAGCTTCAGCTATAGTGTCTGACATCTTTGGATATGAACAAGCTTCAGCTATAGTGTCTTACAACATAGGATGTGAAAAGCTTCAGCTATAGTGTCTGACAACATAGGCTGTGAACAAGCTTAAGCTATAGTGTCTGACAACATAGGTTGTGTACAAGCTACAACTATAGTGTCTGACAACATAGGATGTGAACAAGCTTCAGCTATAGTGTCTGACAACATAGGATGTGAACAGGCTTCAGCTATAGTGTCTCACAATATTGTATATGAAAAAGCTTCAGCTATAACATCTGACAACATTGGATATGAACAAGCTTCAGCTATAGTATCTGACAACATTGGTAATGAAGAAGCTTCAGCTATAATATCTGACAACATTGGATATGAACAAGCTTCAGCTATAGTATCTGACAACATTGTATATGAACAAGCGTCAGCTTTAATATCTGACAACATTGTATATGAACAAGCATCAGCTGTAGTGTCTGACAACATTGTATATGAACAAGCTTCTGCTATAGTGTCTGACAACATTGGATATGAACAAGCTTCAGCTATAATATCTGACCAGATTGTATATGAACAAGCTTCAGCTATAGTATCTGTCATCATTGAATATGAACAAGCTTCAGCTATAATATCTGACAACATTGGATATGAACAAGCGTCAGCTATAATTTCTGACAACATTGTATATGAACAAGCTTCAGCTATAGTATAAGACAACATTGGATATGAACAAGCTTCAGCTATAATATGTGACAACATTGCATACGAACAAGCTTCAGCTATAGTATCTGACAACATTGTATATGAACAAGCTTTAGTTATAGTGTCTGACATCATTGGATATGAACAAGCTTCAGCTATAGCGTCTGACAACATAGGATGTGAACAAGCTACAGCTATAATATCTGACATCATTGGATATGATCAAGCTTCAGCTATAGTGTCTGACATCATTGGATATGAACAAGCTTTAGCTATAGTGTCTGAGAACATTGGATATGAACAAGCTTCAGCTATAATATCTGACATCAGTGGATATGAACAAGCTACAGCTATAATATCTGACATCATTGGTTATGAACAAGTTTCAGCTATAGTGTCTGACATCATTGGATACGAACAAGCTACAGCTATAGTTTCTGACAACATTGGATATAAACAAGCTTCAGCTATAATATCTGACAACATTGGATATGAACAAGCTTCAGCTATAATATCTGACATCATTGGATATGAACAAGCTACAGCTATAATATCTGACATCATTGGATACGAACAAGCTTCAGCTATGATTCTGACATCATTGGATATGAACAAACTTCAGCTATAGTTTCTGACAACATAGAATGTGAAAAGCTTCAGTTATAGTGTCTGACAACATAGGCTGTGAACAAGATTACGCTATAGTGTCTGACAACATAGGCTGTGTACAAGCTACAACTATAGTGTCTGACATCATTGGATATGAACAAGCTTCAGCTATAGTGTCCGACATCATTGGATATGAACAAGCTTCAGCTATAGTGTCTGACAACATAGGATGTGAAGAGCTTCAGCTATAGTGTCTGAATCATAGGCTGTGAACAAACTTACGCTATAGTGATCTGAAAACATAGGCTGTGTACAAGCTACAACTATAGTGTCTGACAAAATAGGATGTGAACAAACTTCAGCTTTAATATCTGACAAAATTGGATATGAACAAGCTTCAGCTATAATATCTGACAACATTAGATATGAACAAGCTTCAGCTATAATATCTGACAATATTGTATATGAACAAGCTTCAGCTATAATATCTGACATCATTGTATATGATCAAGCTTCAGCTATAATATCTGACATCATTGTATATGAACAAGCTTCAGCTATAGTTTCTGACAACATTGGATATGAACAAGCTTCAGCTATAATATCTGACATCATTGTATATGAACAAGCTTCAGCTATAGTATCTGACAACATTGGATATGAACAAGCTTCAGCTATAATATCTGACAACATTGGATATGAACAAGCTTCAGCTACAATATGTGTTAACATTGGATATGAACACGCTTCAGCTATAAAGTCTGACAACATTGGATATGAACAAGGATCAGCAATAATATCTGACATCATTGGATATGAACAAGCTTCAGCTATAGTGTCTGACATCATTGGATATGAACAAGCTTCAGCTATAGTGTCTTACAACATAGGATGTGAAAAGCTTCAGCTATAGTGTCTGACAACATAGGCTGTGAACAAGCTTACGCTATAGTGTCTGACAACATATGTTGTGTACAAGCTACAACTATAGTGTCTGACAACATAGGATGTGAAGAAGCTTAAGCTATAGTGTCTGACAACATAGGATGTGAACAGGCTTCAGCTATAGTGTCTCACAATATTGTATATGTACAAGCTTCAGCTATAATATCTGACAACATTGGATATGAACAAGCTTCATCTATAACATCTGACAACATTGGATATGAACAAGCTTCAGCTATAGTATCTGACAACATTGGTAATGAACAAGCTTCAGCTATAATATCTGACAACATTGGATATGAACAAGCTTCAGCTATAGTATCTGACAACTCTGTATATGAACAAGCGTCAGCTATAATATCTGACAACATTGTATATGAACAAGCTTCAGCTGTAGTGTCTGACAACATTGTATATGAACAAGCTTCTGCTATAGTGTCTGACAACATTGGTATGAACAAGCGTCAGCTATAATATCTGACAACATTGTATATGAACAAGCTTCAGCTATAGTATATGACAACATTGGATATGAACAAGCTTCAGCTATAATATCTGACAACATTGCATACGAAGAAGCTTCAGCTATAGTATCTGACAACATTGTATATGAACAAGCTTTAGTTATAGTGTCTGACATCATTGGATATGAACAAGCTTCAGCTATAGCGTCTGACAACATAGGATGTGAACAAGCTACAGCTATAATATCTGACATCATTGGATATGAACAAGCTTCAGCTATAGTGTCTGAGAACATTGGATATGAACAAGCTTCAGCTATAATATCTGACATCATTGGATATGAACAAGCTACAGCTATATAATCTGACATCATTGGTTATGAACAAGCTTCAGCTATAGTGTCTGACATCATTGGATACCAACAAGCTACAGCTATAGTTTCTGACAACATTGGATATGAAAAAGCTTCAGCTATAATATCTGACAACATTGGATATGAACAAGCTTCAGCTATAATATCTAACGTCATTGGATATGAACAAGCTACAGCTATAATATCTGACATCATTGGATACGAACAAGCTTCACCTATGATTCTGACATCATTGGATATGAACAAACTTCAGCTATAGTTTCTGACAACATAGAATGTGAAAAGCTTCAGTTATAGTGTCTGACAACATAGGCTGTGAACAAGATTACGCTATAGTGTCTGACAACATAGGCTGTGTACAAGCTACAACTATAGTGTCTGACATCATTGGATATGAACAAGCTTCAGCTATACTGTCCGACATCATTGGATATGAACAAGCTTCAGCTATAGTGTCTGACAACATAGGATGTGAAAAGCTTCAGCTATAGTGTCTGAATCATAGGCTGTGAACAAACTTACGCTATAGTGTCTGAAAACATAGGCTGTGTACAAGCTACAACTATAGTGTCTGACAAAATAGGATGTGAACAAGCTTCAGCTATAATATCTCAAAATATTGGATATGAACAAGCTTCAGCTATAATATCTGACAACATTGGATATGAACAAGCCTCAGCCATAAAATCTGACAATATTGTATATGAACAAGCTTCAGCTATAATATCTGACATCATTGTATATGAACAAGCTTCAGCTATAATATCTGACATCATTGTATATGAACAAGCTTAGCTATAGTTTCTGACAACATTTTATATGAACAAGCTGCAGCTATAGTGTCTCACAATATTGTATATGAACCAGCTTCAGCTATAATATCTGACATCATTGTATATGAACAAGCTTCATCTATAGTATCTGACATTGGATATGAACCAGCTTCAGCTATAATATCTGACAACATTGAATATGAACAAGCTTAAGCTATAGTGTCTCACAACGTTGGATATGAACAAGCTTCAGCTATAGTACCTGACAACATTGTACATGAACAAGCTTCAGCTATAGTATCTGACAACATTGGATATGAACAAGCTTCAGCTATAAAATCTGACAACATTGGATATGAACAAGCTTCAGTTATAATATCTGACATCATTGTATATGAACAAGCTTCAGGTATAGTATCTGACAACATTGGATATGAACAAGCTTCAGCTATAGTACCTGACAACATTGTACATGAACAAGCTTCAGCTATAGTACCTGACAACATTGTATATGAACAAGCTTCAGCTATAGTATCTGACAACATTGTACATGAACAAGCTTCAGCTATAGTGTCTGACAACATTGGATATGAACAAGCTTCAGCTATAATATCTGACAACATTGTACATGAACAAGCTTCAGCTATAGTATCTGACAACATTGGATATGAACAAGCTTCAGCTATAATATCTGACAACATTGGATATGAACAAGCTTCAGCTATAGTGTCTGACAACATTGTATATGAACAAGCTTCAGCTATAGTATCTGACAACATTGTACATGAACAAGCTTCAGCTATAGTGTCTGACAACATTGGATATGAACAAGCTTCAGCTATAGTACCTGACAACATTGTACATGAACAAGCTTCAGCTATAGTATCTGACAACATTGGATATGAACAAGCTTCAGCTATAATATCTGACAACATTGGATATGAACAAGCTTCAGCTATAGTGTCTGACAACATTGTATATGAACAAGCTTCAGCTATAGTATCTGACAACATTGGATATGAACAAGCTTCAGCTATAAAATCTGACAACATTGGATATGAACAAGCTTCAGTTATAATATCTGACATCATTGTATATGAACAAGCTTCAGGTATAATAACTGACAACATTGTTTATGAACAAGCTTTAGCTATAGTGTCTGACATCATTGGATATGAACAAGCTTCAGCTATAATATCTGACATCATTCTATATGAACAAGCTTCAGCTATAATATCTGACAACATTGGATATGAACAAGCTACAGCTATAATATCTGACAACATTGTATATGAATAAGCTTCAGCTATAATATCTGGCAACATTGTATATGAACAAGCTTCAGTTATAGTGTCTGACATCATTGGATATGAACAAGCTTCAGGTATAATATCCGACAACATTGTTTATGAATAAGCTTCAGCTATAGTGTGTGACATCATTGGATATGAGCAAGCTTCAGCTATAGCGTCTGACAACATAGGCTGTGCACAAGCTGCAGCTATAATATCTGGCATCATTGGATTAGAACAAGCTTCCGCTATAGTGTCTGACATCATTGGATATGAACAAGCTTCAGCTATAGTTTCTGACAACATTGGATATGAACAAGCTTCAGCTATAATATCTGACATAATTGGATATGAACAAGCTACAGCTATAATATCTGTCATCATTGGATATGAACAAGCTTCAGCTATAGTGTCTGACAACATTGGATATGAACAAGCTTCAGCTATAGTATCTGACAACATTGGATATAAACAAGCTTCAGCTATAGTGTCTGACATCATTGGATATGAACAAGCTTCAGCTATAGTGTCTGACAACATAGGTTGTGAACAAGCTTCAGCTATAGTGCCTCACAATATTGTATATGAGCAAGCTTCAGCTAAAATATCTGACAACATTGGATATGAAGAAGCTTCAGCTATAGTGTCTCACATCATTGGATATGAACAAGATTCAGCTATAGTGTCTGACATCATTGTATATGAACAAGCTTCAGTTATAATGTCTGACAACATGTGAGGTGAAAAGCTTCAGCTATAGTGTCTGACAACATAGGCTGTGAACAAGCTTACGCTACAGTGTCTGACAACATAGGCTGTGTACAAGCTACAACTATAGTGTCTGACAACATAGGATGTGAACAAGCTTCAGCTATAATATCTGACAGCATTGGATATGAACATGCATCAGCTATAATATCTGACTACATTGGATATGAATAAGCTTCAGGTATAATATCTGACAACATTGTATATGAACAAGCTTCAGCTATAGTGTCTCACAATTTTGTATATGAACAAGCTTCAGCTATAATATATGACAACATTGGATATGAACAAGCCTCAGCTCTAAAATCTGGCAACATTCTATATGAACAAGCTTCAGCTATAATATCTGACATCATTGTATATGAACAAGATTCAGCTATAGTATCTGACAACATTGGATATGAACAAGCTTCAGCTATAATATCTGACAACATTGGATATGAACAAGTTTCAGCTACAGTGTCTCACAACATTGTATATGAACAAGCTTCAGCTATAGTATCTGACAACATTGGATATGAACAAGCTTCAGCTAAAATATCTGACAGCCTTGTATATGAACAAGCTTCAGCTATAGTGTCTGACAACGTTGGATATGAACAAGCTTCAGCTATAATATCTGACATCATTGTATTTTAACAAGCTTCAGCTATAATATATGACAACATTGTATTTGAATAAGCTTCAGCTATAATATCTGACATTATTGGATATGAACAGGCTTCAGCTATGATATCTGACAACATTGGATATGAACAAGCTTCAGCTATAGTGTCTGACATCATTGGATATGAACAAGCTTCAGCTATAGTGACTGACATCATTGGATATGAACAAGCTTCAGCTATAATATCTGACAACATTGTATATGAACAAGCTTCAGCTATAATATCGGACAACATTCTATATGCACAAGCTTCAGCTATAATATCTGACATCATTGGATATGAACAAGCTTCAGCTATATTGTCTGACATCATTGGATATGAACAAGCTTCATCTATAACATCTGGCAACACTGTATATCAACAAGCTTCAGCTATAATATCTGACATTATTGGATATGAACAAGCTTCAGCTATGATATCTGACAACATTGGATATGAACAAGCTTCAGCTATAGTGTCCGACATCATTGGATATGAACAAGCTTCAGCTATAATATCTGACAACATTGGATATGAACAAGCTTCAGCTATAGTGTCTGACATCATTGGATATGAACAAGCTTCAGCTATAGTGTCTGACAACATTGTATATGAACAAGCTACAGCTATAATATCTGAAAACATTGTATATGAACAAGCTTCAGCTATAATATCTGACAACATTGGATATGAACAAGCTTCAGCTATAATATCTGACAACATTGGATATGAACAAGCTTCAGCTATAATATCTGACAACCTTGGATATGAACAAGCTTAAGCTATAAAATCTGACAACATTGTATATGAACAAGCTTCAGCTATAATATTTGACAACATTGTATATGAACAAGCTTCAGCTATAATATCTGACAACATTGTATATGCACAAGCTTCAGCTATAATATCTGACAACATTGTATATGAACAAGCTTCAGCTATAATATCTGACAACATTGTACATGAACAAGCTTCAGGTATAGTATCTGACAACATTGTATATGAAGAAGCTTCAGCTATAATGTGTGACAACATTGTATATGAACAAGCTTCAGTTATAGTATCTGACAACATTGTATATGAACAAGCTTCAGCTATAATGTCTGACAACATTGGATATGAACAAGCTTCAGCTATAATATCTGACATCATTGGCTATGAACAAGCTTCAGCTATAGTATCTGACATCATTGGATATGAACAAGCTTCAGCTATAGTGTTTCAAAACATTGTATATGAACAAGCTTCAGCTATAATATCTGACAACATTGTATATGAACAAGCTTCAGCTATAATATCTGACAACATTGTATATGAACAAGCTTTAGCTATAATATCTGACAACACTGTATATGAACAAGCTTCAGTTATAATATCTGACGAAATTGTATATGAACAAACTTCAGCTATAACATCTGACAACATTGTATATGAACAAGCTTCAGCTATAGTGTCTCAAAACACTGGATATGAACAAGCTTCAGCTTTAATATCTGACTACATTGTATATGAACAAGCTTCAGCTATAATATCTGACAACATTGTATATGAACAAGCTTCAGTTATAATATCTGACAACATAGTATATGAACAAGCTTCAGCTATAATATCTGACATCATTAAATATGAACAAGCTTCAGCTATAGCGTCTGAAAACATAGGATGTGAACAATCTACAGCTAAAATATCTGACATCATTGGATATGAACAAGGTTCAGCTATAATATCTGACATCATTGTATATGAACAAGCTTCAGCTATAGTGTCTGACATCATTGGATATCAACAAGATTCAGCTATAGTGTCTGACATCATTGGATATGAACAAGCCTCAGCTATAGTATCTGACATCATTGGATATGAACAAGCTTCAGCTATTGTGTCTGACAACATAGGATGTGAAAAGATTCAGCTATAGTGTATGACAACATTGGATATGAACAAGCCTCAGCTATAATATCTGACAACATTGTATATGAACAAGCTTCAGCTATAATATCTGACATCATTGTATACGTAAAAGCTTCAGCTATAATATCTGACATCATTGTATATGAACAAGCCTTATCTATAGTATCTGACAACATTGGATATGAACCAGCTTCAGCTATAATATATGATAATCATTGGATATGAACAAGCTTCAGCTATAGTGTCTGACATCATTGGATATGAACAAGCTTCAGCTATAGTGTCTGACATCACTGGATATGAAGAAGCTTCAGCTATAATATCTGACATCATTGGATATGAACAAGCTACAGCTACAATATCTTACATCATTGGATATGAACAAGCTTCAGCTATAGTGTCTGACATCATTGGATATGAACAAGCTTCAGATATAGTGTCTGACATCATTCGATATGAACACGCTTCAGCTATAGTGTCTGACAACATAGGATGTGAACAAGCTTCAGCTATAGTGTCTCACAATATTGTATATGAGCAAGCTTCAGCTATAACATCTGACAACATTGGATATGAAGAACCTTCAGCTATAGTGTCTCACATCATTGGATATGAACAAGATTCAGCTATAGTGTCTGACATCATTGGATATGAACAAGCTTCAGCTATAGTGTCTGACATCATTGGATATCAACAAGCTTCAGCTATAATGTCTGACAACATAGGATGTGAAAAGCTTCAGCTATAATGTCTGACAACATAGGATGTGAACAAGCTTCAGCTATAGTGCCTGACAACAAAGGATGTGAACAAGCTTCAGCTATAGTGTCTCACAATATTGTATATGAACAAGCTTGAGCTATAATAACTCACAGCATTGGATATGAACAAGCTTTAGCTATAGTGTCTGACATCATTGGAAATGAACAAGATTCAGCTATAGTGTCTGACATCATTGGATATGAACAAGCCTCAGCTATAGTGAGTGACATCATTGGATATGAACAAGCTTCAGCTATAGTGTCTGACAACATAGGATGTGAAAAGGTTCAGCTATAGTGTCTGACAACATAGGCTGTGAAGAAGCTTATGCTATAGTGTCTGACAACATAGGCTGTGTACAAGCAACAACTATAGTGTCTTACAACATAGGATGTGAACAAGCTTCAGCTATAATATCTGACAATATTGGATATGAACAGGCTTGAGCTATAATATCTGACATTATTTTATATGAACAAGCTTCAGCTATAGTGTCTCACAATATTGTATATGAACCAGCTTGAGCAATAATATCTGACAACATTGGTAATGAACAAGCCTCAGCTATAATATCTGACAACATTGTATATGAACAAGCTTCAGCTATATCTGACATCATTGTATAGGAACAAGCTTCAGCTATAATATCTGACAACATTGTATATGAACAAGCTTCAGCTATAGTGTCTGACAACATTGGATATGAAGAGGCTTCAGCTATAGTGTCTGACATCATTGGATACGAACAAGCTACAGCTATAGTTTCTGACAACATTGGATATGAACAAGCTTCAGCTATAATATCTGACAACACTGGATATGAACAAGCTTCAGCTATAATATCTGACATCATTGGATATGAACAAGCTTCAGCTATAATATCTGACATCATTGGATATGAACCAGCTTCAGCTATAATATCTGACATCATAGGATGTGAACAAGCTGCAGCTATAATATCTGACATCATTGGATATGAACAAGCTTCAGCTACAGTGTCTGTTATCTTTGGATATGAACAAGCTTCAGCTATAGTGTCTGACAACATTGGATATGAACAAGCTTCAGCTATAATATCTGACATCATTGGATATGAACAAGCTACAGCTATAATATCTGTCATCATTGGATATGAACAAGGATCAGCAATAATATCTGACATCATTGGATATGAACAAGCTTCAGCTATAGTGTCTGACATCTTTGGATATGAACAAGCTTCAGCTATAGTGTCTTACAACATAGGATGTGAAAAGCTTCAGCTATAGTGTCTGACAACATAGGCTGTGAACAAGCTTACGCTATAGTGTCTGACAACATAGGTTGTGTACAAGCTACAACTATAGTGTCTGACAACATAGGATGTGAACAAGCTTCAGCTATAGTGTCTGACAACATAGGATGTGAACAGGCTTCAGCTATAGTGTCTCACAATATTGTATATGAACAAGCTTCAGCTATAATATCTGACAACATTGGATATGAACAAGCTTCAGCTATAACATCTGACAACATTGGATAAGAACAAGCTTCAGCTATAGTATCTGACAACATTGGTAATGAACAAGCTTCAGCTATAATATCTGACAACATTGGATATGAACAAGCTTCAGCTATAGTATCTGACAACATTGTATATGAACAAGCGTCAGCTATAATATCTGACAACATTGTATATGAACAAGCTTCAGCTGTATTGTCTGACAACATTGTATATGAACAAGCTTCTGCTATAGTGTCTGACAACATTGGATATGAACAAGCTTCAGCTATAATATCTGACCAGATTGTATATGAACAAGCTTCAGCTATAGTATCTGTCATCATTGAATATGAACAAGCTTCAGCTATAATATCTGACAACATTGGATATGAACAAGCGTCAGCTATAATATCTGACAACATTGTATATGAACAAGCTTCAGCTATAGTATATGACAACATTGGATATGAACAAGCTTCAGCTATAATCTGTGACAACATTGCATACGAACAAGCTTCAGCTATAGTATCTGACAACATTGTATATGAACAAGCTTTAGTTATAGTGTCTGACATCATTGGATATGAACAAGCTTCAGCTATAGCGTCTGACAACATAGGATGTGAACAAGCTACAGCTATAATATCTGACATCATTGGATATGAACAAGCTTCAGCTATAGTGTCTGACATCATTGGATATGAACAAGCTTCAGCTATAGTGTCTGAGAACATTGGATATGAACAAGCTTCAGCTATAATATCTGACATCATTGGATATGAACAAGCTACAGCTATATAATCTGACATCATTGGTTATGAACAAGCTTCAGCTATAGTGTCTGACATCATTGGATACGAACAAGCTACAGCTATAATATCTAACAACATTGGATATGAACAAGCTTCAGCTATAATATCTGACATCATTGGATATGAACAAGCTACAGCTATAATATCTGACATCATTGGATATGAACAAGCTTCAGCTATAATATCTGACATCATTGTATATGAACAAGCTACAGCTATAATATCTGACATCATTGGATATGAACAAGCTACAGCTATAATATCTGACATCATTGGATACGAACAAGCTTCAGCTATGATTCTGACATCATTGGATATGAACAAACTTCAGCTATAGTTTCTGACAACATAGAATGTGAAAAGCTTCAGTTATAGTGTCTGACAACATAGACTGTGAACAAGATTACGCTATAGTGTCTGACAACATAGGCTGTGTACAAGCTACAACTATAGTGTCTGACATCATTGGATATGAACAAGCTTCAGCTATAGTGTCCGACATCATTGGATATGAACAAGCTTCAGCTATAGTGTCTGACAACATAGGATGTGAAAAGCATCAGCTATAGTGTCTGAATCATAGGCTGTGAACAAACCTACGCTATAGTGTCTGAAAACATAGGCTGTGTACAAGCTACAACTATAGTATCTGACATCATTGAATATGAACAAGCCTCAGCTATAATATCTGACAACATTGGATATGAACAAGCTTCAGCTATAATATCTGACAACATTGGATATGAACAAGCCTCAGCCATAAAATCTGACAATATTGTATATGAACAAGCTTCAGCTATAATATCTGACATCATTGTATATGAACAAGCTTCAGCTATAATATCTGACATCATTGTATATGAACAAGCTTCAGCTATAGTTTCTGACAACATTGGATATGAACAAGCTTCAGCTATAATATCTGACATCATTGTATATGAACAAGCTTCAACTATAGTATCTGACAACATTGGATATGAACAAGCTTCAGCTATAATATCTGACATCATTGGATATGAACAAGCTTCAACTATAGTATCTGACAACATTGGATATGAACAAGCTTCAGCTATAGTATCTGACAACATTGGATATGAACAAGCTTCAGCTATAATATCTGACATCATTGGATATGAACAAGCTTCAACTTTAGTATCTGACAACATTGGATATGAACAAGCTTCAGCTATAGTATCTGACAACATTGGATATGAACAAGCTTCAGCAATAATATCTGACATCATTGGATATGAACAAGCTTCAACTATAGTATCTGACAACATTGGATATGAACAAGCTTCAGCTATAATATCTGACAACATTGGATATGAACAAGCTTCAGCTATAGTATCTGACAACATTGGATATGAACAAGCTTCAGCTATAATATCTGACAACATTGGATATGAACAAGCTTCAGCTACAATATGTGTTAACATTGGATATGAACACGCTTCAGCTATAAAGTCTGACAACATTGGATATGAACAAGCTGCTGCTATAATATCTGACATCATTGTATATGAACAAGCTTCAGCAATATTATCTGACAACATTGGATATGAACAAGCTTCAGCTATAATACCTGACATCATTGGATATGAACAAGCTTCAGCTATAGTGTCTCACAACATTGTATATGAACAAGCTTCAGCTATAGTGTCTGACAAAATTGGATATGAACAAGTTTCAGCTATGATATCTGACATCATTGTATATGAACAAGCATCAGATTTAGTATCTGACAACATTGAATATGAACAAGCTTCAGCTATAATATCTGACAACATTGGATATGAACAAGCTTCAGCTACAATATCTGACATCATTGTATATGAACAAGCTTCAGCTATAGTGTCTGACATCATTGGATATGAACAAGCTTCAGCTATAATATCTGACAACATTGTATATGAACAAGCTTCAAATATAATGTCTGACATCATTGGATATGAACAAGCTTCAGCTATAATATCTGACAACATTGTATATGAACAAGCTTCAGCTATAGTGTCTGACATCATTGGATATGAACAAGCTTCAGCTATAGCGTGTGACAACATAGGATGTGAACAAGCTACAGCTATAATATCTGACACCATTGGATATGAACAAGCTTCAGCTATAGTGTCTAACATCATTGGATATGAACAAGCTTCAGCTATAGTGTCTGACATCATTGGATATGAACAAGCCTCAGCTATAGTGTCTGACAACATAGGATGTGAAAAGGTTCAGCTATAGTGTCTGACAACATAGGCTGTGAAGAAGCTTACGCTATAGTGTCTGACAACATAGGCTGTGTACAAGCTACAACTATAGTGTCTGACAACATAGGATGTGAACAAGCTTCAGCTATAGTGTCTGACTACATAGGATGTGAAGAGGCTTCAGCTATAGTGTCTCACAATATTGTATATGTACAAGCTTCAGCTATAATATCTGACAAAATTGGATATGAACAAGCTTCAGCTATAATATCTGACAACATTGGATATGAACAAGCTTCAGCTATAGTATCTGAAGACATTGGATAAGAACAAGCTTCAGCTATAATATCTGACAACATTGGATATGAACAAGCTTCAGCTATAGTATCTGACAACATTGTATATGTACAAGCTTCAGCTATAATATCTGACAACATTGTATATGAACAAGTTTCAGCTATAGTATCTGACATCATTGAATATGAACAAGCTTTAGCTATAATATCTGACAACATTGGATATGATAAAGCTTCAGCTATAATATCTTACAACATTGTATATGAACAAGGTTCAGCTATAGTATTTGACATCATTGAATATGAACAAGCCTCAGCTATAGTATCTGACAACATTGGATATGAGCAAACTTCAGCTATAATATCTGACCACATTGTATATGAACAAGCTTAAGCTATAGTATCTGACAACATTGTATATGAACAAGCTTTAGCTATAGTGTCTGAGATCATTTAATATGAACATGCTTCAGCTATAGCGTCTGAAAACATAGGATGTGAACAATCTACAGCTATAACGTCTGACATCATTGGATATGAACAAGCTTCAGCTATAGTGTCTGACATCATTGGATATGAACAAGCTTCAGCTATAGTGTCTGACATTATTGGATATGAACAAGCTTCAGCAATAGTGTCTGACAACATTGGATATGAACAAGCTTCAGCTATAATATCTGACATCATTGGATATGAACAAGCTTCAGCTATAGTGTCTGACATTATTGGATATGAACAAGCTTCAGCTATAGTGTCTGACAACATTGGATATGAACAAGCTTCAGCTATAATATCTGACATCATTGGATATGAACAAGCTTCAGCTATAGTGTCTGACATCATTGGATATGAACAAGCTTCAGCTATAGTGTCTGACAACATAGGATGTGAAAAGCTTCAGCTATAGTGTCTGACAACATAGGATGTGAAAAGCTTCAGCTATAGTGTCTGACAACATAGGCTGTGTACAAGCTACAACTATAGTGTCTGACAACATAGGATGTGAACAAGCTTCAGCTATAGCGTCTGACAACATAGGATGTGAACAAGCTTCAGCTATAGTGTCTCACAATATTGTATATGAACAACCTTGAGCTGTAATATCTCACAGCATTGGATATGAACAAGCTTCAGCTTTAGTGTCTGACATCATTGGATATCAACAAGATTCAGCTATAGTGTCTGACATCATTGGATATGAACAAGTCTCAGCTATAGTGTCTGACATCATTGGATATGAACAAGTCTCAGCTATAGTGTCTGACAACATAGGATGTGAAAAGGTTCAGCTATAGAGTCTGACAACATAGGCTGTGAAGAAGTTTACGCTATAGTGTCTGACAACATAGGCTGTGTACAAGCAACAACTATAGTGTCTGACAACATAGGATGTGAACAAGCTTCAGCTATAATATCTCACAACATTGGATATGAACACGCTTCAGCTATAATATCTGACAACATTGGATATAAACAAGCTTCAGCTATAATATCTGACAACATTTTATATGAACAAGCTGCAGCTATAGTGTCCCACAATATTGTATATGAACCAGCTTCAGCTATAATATCTGACATCATTGTATATGAACGAGCTTCATCTATAGTATCTGACATTGGATATGAACCATCTTCAGCTATAATATCTGACAACATTGGATATGAACAAGCTTAAGCTATAGTGTCTCACAACATTGGATATGAACAAGCTTCAGCTATAGTATCTGACAACATTGGGTATTAACAAGCTTCAGCTATAATATCTGACATCATTGTATACGAACAAGCTTCAGCTATAATATCTGACATCATTGTATATGAACAAGCTTCATCTATAGTATCTGACATTGGATATGAACCAGCTTCAGCTATAATATCTGACAACATTGAATATGAACAAGCTTAAGCTATACTGTCTCACAACGTTGGATATGAACAAGCTTCAGCTATAGTATCTGAACTATTGAGTATGAACAAGCTTCAGCTATAATATCTGAGAACATTGGATATGAACAAGCTTCAGCTATAAAGTCTGACAACATTGGATATGAACAAGCTGCTGCTATAATATCTGACATCATTGTATATGAACAAGCTTCAGCAATATTATCTGACAACATTGGATATGAACAAGCTTCAGCTATAATACCTGACATCATTGGATATGAACAAGCTTCAGCTATAGTGTCTCACAACATTGTATATGAACAAGCTTCAGCTATAGTGTCTGACAAAATTGGATATGAACAAGTTTCAGCTATGATATCTGACATCATTGTATATGAACAAGCATCAGATTTAGTATCTGACAACATTGAATATGAACAAGCTTCAGCTATAATATCTGACAACATTGGATATGAACAAGCTTCAGCTACAATATCTGACATCATTGTATATGAACAAGCTTCAGCTATAGTGTCTGACATCATTGGATATGAACAAGCTTCAGCTATAATATCTGACAACATTGTATATGAACAAGCTTCAAATATAGTGTCTGACATCATTGGATATGAACAAGCTTCAGCTATAATATCTGACAACATTGTATATGAACAAGCTTCAGCTATAGTGTCTGACATCATTGGATATGAACAAGCTTCAGCTATAGCGTGTGACAACATAGGATGTGAACAAGCTACAGCTATAATATCTGACACCATTGGATATGAACAAGCTTCAGCTATAGTGTCTAACATCATTGGATATGAACAACCTTCAGCTATAGTGTCTGACATCATTGGATATGAACAAGCTTCAGCTATATTGTCTGACAATATTGGATATGAACAAGCTTCAGCTTTAATATCTGACATCATTGGATATGAACAACCAACAGCTATAATATCTGACATCATTGGATATGAACAAGCTACAGCTATAATATCTGACATCATTGGATAAGAACAAGCTTCAGATATAGTGTCTGACATGATTGGATATGAACAAGCTTCCACTATAGTATCTGACAACATTGGATATGAACAAGCTTCAGCTATAATATCTGACATCACTGGATATGAACAAGCTTCAGCTATAGTGTCTGACATCATTGGATATGAACAAGCCTCAGCTATAGTGTCTGACAACATAGGATGTGAAAAGGTTCAGCTATAGTGTCTGACAACATAGGCTGTGAAGAAGCTTACGCTATAGTGTCTGACAACACAGGCTGTGTACAAGCTACAACTATAGTGTCTGACAACATAGGATGTGAACAAGCTTCAGCTATAGTGTCTGACTACATAGGATGTGAAGAGGCTTCAGCTATAGTGTCTCACAATATTGTATATGTACAAGCTTCAGCTATAATATCTGACAAAATTGGATATGAACAAGCTTCAGCTATAATATCTGACAACATTGGATATGAACAAGCTTCAGCTATAGTATCTGAAGACATTGGATAAGAACAAGCTTCAGCTATAATATCTGACAACATTGGATATGAACAAGCTTCAGCTATAGTATCTGACAACATTGTATATGTACAAGCTTCAGCTATAATATCTGACAACATTGTATATGAACAAGTTTCAGCTATAGTATCTGACATCATTGAATATGAACAAGCTTTAGCTATAATATCTGTCAACATTGGATATGATAAAGCTTCAGCTATAATATCTTACAACATTGTATATGAACAAGGTTCAGCTATAGTATTTGACATCATTGAATATGAACAAGCCTCAGCTATAGTATCTGACAACATTGGATATGAGCAAACTTCAGCTATAATATCTGAGCACATTGTATATGAACAAGCTTAAGCTATAGTATCTGACAACATTGTATATGAACAAGCTTTAGCTATAGTGTCTGAGATCATTTAATATGAACATGCTTCAGCTATAGCGTCTGAAAACATAGGATGTGAACAATCTACAGCTATAACGTCTGACATCATTGGATATGAACAAGCTTCAGCTATAGTGTCTGACATCATTGGATATGAACAAGCTTCAGCTATAGTGTCTGACATTATTGGATATGAACAAGCTTCAGCAATAGTGTCTGACAACATTGGATATGAACAAGCTTCAGCTATAATATCTGACATCATTGGATATGAACAAGCTTCAGCTATAGTGTCTGACATTATTGGATATGAACAAGCTTCAGCTATAGTGTCTGACAACATTGGATATGAACAAGCTTCAGCTATAATATCTGACATCATTGGATATGAACAAGCTTCAGCTATAGTGTCTGACATCATTGGATATGAACAAGCTTCAGCTATAGTGTCTGACAACATAGGATGTGAAAAGCTTCAGCTATAGTGTCTGACAACATAGGATGTGAAAAGCTTCAGCTATAGTGTCTGACAACATAGGCTGTGTACAAGCTACAACTATAGTGTCTGACAACATAGGATGTGAACAAGCTTCAGCTATAGCGTCTGACAACATAGGATGTGAACAAGCTTCAGCTATAGTGTCTCACAATATTGTATATGAACAACCTTGAGCTGTAATATCTCACAGCATTGGATATGAACAAGCTTCAGCTTTAGTGTCTGACATCATTGGATATCAACAAGATTCAGCTATAGTGTCTGACATCATTGGATATGAACAAGTCTCAGCTATAGTGTCTGACATCATTGGATATGAACAAGCCTCAGCTATAGTGTCTGACAACATAGGATGTGAAAAGGTTCAGCTATAGAGTCTGACAACATAGGCTGTGAAGAAGTTTACGCTATAGTGTCTGACAACATAGGCTGTGTACAAGCAACAACTATAGTGTCTGACAACATAGGATGTGAACAAGCTTCAGCTATAATATCTCACAACATTGGATATGAACACGCTTCAGCTATAATATCTGAACACATTGGATATAAACAAGCTTCAGCTATAATATCTGACAACATTTTATATGAACAAGCTGCAGCTATAGTGTCCCACAATATTGTATATGAACCAGCTTCAGCTATAATATCTGACATCATTGTATATGAACGAGCTTCATCTATAGTATCTGACATTGGATATGAACCATCTTCAGCTATAATATCTGACAACATTGGATATGAACAAGCTTAAGCTATAGTGTCTCACAACATTGGATATGAACAAGCTTCAGCTATAGTATCTGACAACATTGGGTATGAACAAGCTTCAGCTATAATATCTGACATCATTGTATACGAACAAGCTTCAGCTATAATATCTGACATCATTGTATATGAACAAGCTTCATCTATAGTATCTGACATTGGATATGAACCAGCTTCAGCTATAATATCTGACAACATTGAATATGAACAAGCTTAAGCTATAGTGTCTCACAACGTTGGATATGAACAAGCTTCAGCTATAGTATCTGAACTATTGAGTATGAACAAGCTTCAGCTATAATATCTGAGAACATTGGATATGAACAAGCTTCAGCTATAGTACCTGACAACATTGTACATGAACAAGCTTCAGCTATAGTATCTGACAACATTGTATATGAACAAGCTTCAGCTATAGTATCTGACAACATTGGATATGAACAAGCTTCAGCTATAAAATCTGACAACATTGGATATGAACAAGCTTCAGTTATAATATCTGACATCATTGTATATGAACAAGCTTCAGGTATAATAACTGACAACATTGTTTATGAACAAGCTTTAGCTATAGTGTCTGACATCATTGGATATGAACAAGCTTCAGCTATAGTGTCTGACAACATAGGCTGTGAACAAGCTTACGCTATAGTGTCTGACAACATAGGCTGTGTACAAGATACAACTATAGTGTCTGACAAAATAGGATGTGAACAATCTTCAGCTATAGCGTCTGACAACATAGGATGTGAACAAGCTACAGCTATATTGTCTCACAATATTGTATATGAACAAGCTTCAGCTATAATATCTGACATCATTGGATATGAACAAGCTTCAACTATAGTGTCTGACATCATTGGATATGAACAAGCTTCAGCTATAATATCCGATATCATTGGATATGAACAAGCTACAGCTACAATATCTGACATCATTGGATATGAACAAGCTTTAGCTATAGTGTCTGCATCATTGGATATGATCAAGCTTCAGCTATAATATCTGACAACATAGGTTGTGAACAAGCTTCAGCTATAGTGCCTCACAATATTGTATATGAGCAAGCTTCAGCTAAAATATCTGACAACATTGGATATGAAGAAGCTTCAGCTAAAGTGTCTCACATCATTGGATATGAACAAGATTCAGCTATAGTGTCTGATATCATTGGATATGAACAAGCTTCAGCTATAGTGTCTGACATCATTGGATATGAACAAGCTTCAGCTATAGTGTCTGACAACATAGGTTGTGAACAAGCTTCAGCTATAGTGCCTCACAATATTGTATATGAGCAAGCTTCAGCTAAAATATCTGACAACATTGGATATGAAGAAGCTTCAGCTAAAGTGTCTCACATCATTGGATATGAACAAGATTCAGCTATAGTGTCTGATATCATTGGATATGAACAAGCTTCAGCTATAGTGTCTGACATCATTGGATATGAACAAGCTTCAGTTATAATGTCTGACAACATAGGAGGTGAAAAGCTTCAGCTATAGTGTCTGACAACATAGGCTGTGAACAAGCTTACGCTACAGTGTCTGACAACATAGGCTGTGTACAAGCTACAACTATAGTGTCTGACAACATAGGATGTGAACAAGCTTCAGCTATAATATCTGACAGCATTGGATATGAACATGCATCAGCTATAATATCTGACTACATTGGATATGAACAAGCTTCAGGTATAATATCTGACAACATTGTATATGAACAAGCTTCAGCTATAGTGTCTCACAATTTTGTATATGAACAAGCTTCAGCTATAATATATGACAACATTGGATATGAACAAGCCTCAGCTCTAAAATCTGGCAACATTGTATATGAACAAGCTTCAGCTATAATATCTGACATCATTGTATATGAACAAGATTCAGCTATAGTATCTGACAACATTGGATATGAACAAGCTTCAGCTATAATATCTGACAACATTGGATATGAACAAGTTTCAGCTACAGTGTCTCACAACATTGTATATGAACAAGCTTCAGCTATAGTATCTGACAACATTGGATATGAACAAGCTTCAGCTATAATATCTGACAGCCTTGTATTTTAACAAGCTTCAGATATAATATATGACAACATTGTATTTGAATAAGCTTCAGCTATAATATCTGACATTATTGGATATGAACAGGCTTCAGCTATGATATCTGACAACATTGGATATGAACAAGCTTCAGCTATAGTGTCTGACATCATTGGATATGAACAAGCTTCAGCTATAATATCTGACATCATTGGGTATGAACAAGCTTCAGCTATAGTGACTGACATCATTGGATATGAACAAGCTTCAGCTATAACATCTGACAACATTGTATATGAACAAGCTTCAGCTATAATATCGGACAACATTCTATATGAACAAGCTTCAGCTATAATATCTGACATCATTGGATATGAACAAGCTTCAGCTATAGTGTCTGACATCATTGGATATGAACAAGCTTCATCTATAATATCTGGCAACACTGTATATCAACAAGCTTCAGCTATAATATCTGACATTATTGGATATGAACAAGCTTCAGCTATGATATCTGACAACATTGGATATGAACAAGCTTCAGCTATAGTGTCCGACATCATTGGATATGAACAAGCTTCAGCTATAATATCTGACAACATTGGATATGAACAAGCTTCAGCTATAGTGTCTGACATCATTGGATATGAACAAGCTTCAGCTATAGTGTCTGACAACATTGTATATGAACAAGCTACAGCTATAATATCTGAAAACATTGTATATGAACAAGCTTCAGCTATAATATCTGACAACATTGGATATGAACAAGCTTCAGCTATAATATCTGACAACATTGGATATGAACAAGCTTCAGCTATAATATCTGACAACCTTGGATATGAACAAGCTTAAGCTATAAAATCTGACAACATTGTATATGAACAAGCTTCAGCTATAATATCTGACAACATTGTATATGAACAAGCTTCAGCTATAATATCTGACAACATTGTATATGCACAAGCTTCAGCTATAATATCTGACAACATTGTATATGAACAAGCTTCAGCTATAATATCTGACAACATTGTACATGAACAAGCTTCAGGTATAGTATCTGACAACATTGTATATGAAGAAGCTTCAGCTATAATGTCTGACAACATTGTATATGAACAAGCTTCAGTTATAGTATCTGACAACATTGTATATGAACAAGCTTCAGCTATAATGTCTGACAACATTGGATATGAACAAGCCTCAGCTATAAAATCTGACATCATTGGATATGAACAAGCTTCAGCTATAATATCTGAGAACATTGGATATGAACAAGCTTCAGCTATAATATCTGACATCATTGGCTATGAACAAGCTTCAGCTATAGTATCTGACATCATTGGATATGAACAAGCTTCAGCTATAGTGTTTCAAAACATTGTATATGAACAAGCTTCAGCTATAATATCTGACAACATTGTATATGAACAAGCTTCAGCTATAATATCTGACAACATTGTATATGAACAAGCTTTAGCTATAATATCTGACAACACTGTATATGAACAAGCTTCAGTTATAATTTCTGACGAAATTGTATATGAACAAACTTCAGCTATAACATCTGACAACATTGTATATGAACAAGCTTCAGCTATAATATCTGACATCAATCAATATGAACAAGCTTCAGCTATATCTGACAACATTCGATATGAACAAGCTTCAGCTATAATATCTGACATCATTGGATATGAACAAGCTTCAGCTCTAGTGTCTCAAAACACTGGATATGAACAAGCTTCAGCTTTAATATCTGACTACATTGTATATGAACAAGCTTCAGCTATAATATCTGACAACATTGTATGTGAACAAGCTTCAGTTATAATATCTGACAACATTGTATATGAACAAGCTTCAGCTATAATATCTGACATCATTAAATATGAACAAGCTTCAGCTATAGCGTCTGAAAACATAGGATGTGAACAATCTACAGCTAAAATATCTGACATCATTGGATATGAACAAGCTTCAGCTATAATATCTGACATCATTGTATATGAACAAGCTTCAGCTATAGTGTCTGACATCATTGGATATCAACAAGATTCAGCTATAGTGTCTGACATCATTGGATATGAACAAGCCTCAGCTATAGTGTCTGACATCATTGGATATGAACAAGCTTCAGCTATTGTGTCTGACAACATAGGATGTGAAAAGATTCAGCTATAGTGTATGACAACATTGGATATGAACAAGCCTCAGCTATAATATCTGACAACATTGTATATGAACAAGCTTCAGCTATAATATCTGACATCATTGTATACGTAAAAGCTTCAGCTATAATATCTGACATCATTGTATATGAACAAGCCTTATCTATAGTATCTGACAACATTGGATATGAACCAGCTTCAGCTATAATATATGACATCATTGGATATGAACAAGCTTCAGCTATAGTGTCTGACATCATTGGATATGAACAAGCTTCAGCTATAGTGTCTGACATCACTGGATATGAAGAAGCTTCAGCTATAATATCTGACATCATTGGATATGAACAAGCTACAGATACAATATCTTACATCATTGGATATGAACAAGCTTCAGCTATAGTGTCTGACATCATTGGATATGAACAAGCTTCAGCTATAGTGTCTGACAACATTGGTTATGAACAAGCTTCAGCTATAATATCTGACATCATTGGATATGATCAAGCTTCAGCTATAGTGTCTGACATCATTCGATATGAACACGCTTCAGCTATAGTGTCTGACAACATAGGATGTGAACAAGCTTCAGCTATAGTGTCTCACAATATTGTATATGAGCAAGCTTCAGCTATAATATCTGACAACATTGGATATGAAGAACCTTCAGCTATAGTGTCTCACATCATTGGATATGAACAAGATTCAGCTATAGTGTCTGACATCATTGGATATGAACAAGCTTCAGCTATAGTGTCTGACATCATTGGATATGAACAAGCTTCAGCTATAATGTCTGACAACATAGGATGTGAAAAGCTTCAGCTATAGTGTCTGACAACATAGGATGTGAAAAGCTTCAGCTATAGTGTCTGAGAACATAGGATGTGAAAGGCTTCAGCTATAGTGTCTGACAACATAGGCTGTGTACAAGCTACAACTATAGTGTCTGACAACATATAATGTGAACAAGCTTCAGCTATAGTGCCTGACAACAAAGGATGTGAACAAGCTTCAGCTATAGTGTCTCACAATATTGTATATGAACAAGCTTGAGCTATAATAACTCACAGCATTGGATATGAACAAGCTTTAGCTATAGTGTCTGACATCATTGGAAATGAACAAGATTCAGCTATAGTGTCTGACATCATTGGATATGAACAAGCCTCAGCTATAGTGAGTGACATCATTGGATATGAACAAGCTTCAGCTATAGTGTCTGACAACATAGGATGTGAAAGGGTTCAGCTATAGTGTCTGACAACATAGGCTGTGAAGAAGCTTATGCTATAGTGTCTGACAACATACGCTGTGTACAAGCAACAACTATAGTGTCTGACAACATAGGATGTGAACAAGCTTCAGCTATAATATCTGACAATATTTGATATGAACAGGCTTGAGCTATAATATCTGACATTATTTTATATGAACAAGCTTCAGCTATAGTGTCTCACAATATTGTATATGAACCAGCTTGAGCAATAATATCTGACAACATTGGTAATGAACAAGCCTCAGCTATAATATCTGACAACATTGTATATGAACAAGCTTCAGCTATATCTGACATCATTGTATAGGAACAAGCTTCAGCTATAATATCTGACAACATTGTATATGAACAAGCTTCAGCTATAGTGTCTGACAACATTGGATATGAAGAGGCTTCAGCTATAGTGTCTGACATCATTGGATACGAACAAGCTACAGCTATAGTTTCTGACAACATTGGATATGAACAAGCTTCAGCTATAATATCTGACAACACTGGATATGAACAAGCTTCAGCTATAATATCTGACATCATTGGATATGAACAAGCTTCAGCTATAATATCTGACATCATTGGATATGAACCAGCTTCAGCTATACTATCTGACATCATTGGATATGAACAAGCTTCAGCTATAATATCTGATATCATTGGATATGAACAAGCTTCAGCTATAATATCTGACATCATTGGATACGATCAAGCTACAGCTATAGTGTCTGCATCATTGGATATGATCAAGCTTCAGCTATAATATCTGACAACATAGGTTGTGAACAAGCTTCAGCTATAGTGCCTCACAATATTGTATATGAGCAAGCTTCAGCTAAAATATCTGACAACATTGGATATGAAGAAGCTTCAGCTAAAGTGTCTCACATCATTGGATATGAACAAGATTCAGCTATAGTGTCTGATATCATTGGATATGAACAAGCTTCAGCTATAGTGTCTGACATCATTGGATATGAACAAGCTTCAGCTATAGTGTCTGACAACATAGGTTGTGAACAAGCTTCAGCTATAGTGCCTCACAATATTGTATATGAGCAAGCTTCAGCTAAAATATCTGACAACATTGGATATGAAGAAGCTTCAGCTAAAGTGTCTCACATCATTGGATATGAACAAGATTCAGCTATAGTGTCTGATATCATTGGATATGAACAAGCTTCAGCTATAGTGTCTGACATCATTGGATATGAACAAGCTTCAGTTATAATGTCTGACAACATAGGAGGTGAAAAGCTTCAGCTATAGTGTCTGACAACATAGGCTGTGAACAAGCTTACGCTACAGTGTCTGACAACATAGGCTGTGTACAAGCTACAACTATAGTGTCTGACAACATAGGATGTGAACAAGCTTCAGCTATAATATCTGACAGCATTGGATATGAACATGCATCAGCTATAATATCTGACTACATTGGATATGAACAAGCTTCAGGTATAATATCTGACAACATTGTATATGAACAAGCTTCAGCTATAGTGTCTCACAATTTTGTATATGAACAAGCTTCAGCTATAATATATGACAACATTGGATATGAACAAGCCTCAGCTCTAAAATCTGGCAACATTGTATATGAACAAGCTTCAGCTATAATATCTGACATCATTGTATATGAACAAGATTCAGCTATAGTATCTGACAACATTGGATATGAACAAGCTTCAGCTATAATATCTGACAACATTGGATATGAACAAGTTTCAGCTACAGTGTCTCACAACATTGTATATGAACAAGCTTCAGCTATAGTATCTGACAACATTGGATATGAACAAGCTTCAGCTATAATATCTGACAGCCTTGTATTTTAACAAGCTTCAGATATAATATATGACAACATTGTATTTGAATAAGCTTCAGCTATAATATCTGACATTATTGGATATGAACAGGCTTCAGCTATGATATCTGACAACATTGGATATGAACAAGCTTCAGCTATAGTGTCTGACATCATTGGATATGAACAAGCTTCAGCTATAATATCTGACATCATTGGGTATGAACAAGCTTCAGCTATAGTGACTGACATCATTGGATATGAACAAGCTTCAGCTATAACATCTGACAACATTGTATATGAACAAGCTTCAGCTATAATATCGGACAACATTCTATATGAACAAGCTTCAGCTATAATATCTGACATCATTGGATATGAACAAGCTTCAGCTATAGTGTCTGACATCATTGGATATGAACAAGCTTCATCTATAATATCTGGCAACACTGTATATCAACAAGCTTCAGCTATAATATCTGACATTATTGGATATGAACAAGCTTCAGCTATGATATCTGACAACATTGGATATGAACAAGCTTCAGCTATAGTGTCCGACATCATTGGATATGAACAAGCTTCAGCTATAATATCTGACAACATTGGATATGAACAAGCTTCAGCTATAGTGTCTGACATCATTGGATATGAACAAGCTTCAGCTATAGTGTCTGACAACATTGTATATGAACAAGCTACAGCTATAATATCTGAAAACATTGTATATGAACAAGCTTCAGCTATAATATCTGACAACATTGGATATGAACAAGCTTCAGCTATAATATCTGACAACATTGGATATGAACAAGCTTCAGCTATAATATCTGACAACCTTGGATATGAACAAGCTTAAGCTATAAAATCTGACAACATTGTATATGAACAAGCTTCAGCTATAATATCTGACAACATTGTATATGAACAAGCTTCAGCTATAATATCTGACAACATTGTATATGCACAAGCTTCAGCTATAATATCTGACAACATTGTATATGAACAAGCTTCAGCTATAATATCTGACAACATTGTACATGAACAAGCTTCAGGTATAGTATCTGACAACATTGTATATGAAGAAGCTTCAGGTATAATGTCTGACAACATTGTATATGAACAAGCTTCAGTTATAGTATCTGACAACATTGTATATGAACAAGCTTCAGCTATAATGTCTGACAACATTGGATATGAACAAGCCTCAGCTATAAAATCTGACATCATTGGATATGAACAAGCTTCAGCTATAATATCTGAGAACATTGGATATGAACAAGCTTCAGCTATAATATCTGACATCATTGGCTATGAACAAGCTTCAGCTATAGTATCTGACATCATTGGATATGAACAAGCTTCAGCTATAGTGTTTCAAAACATTGTATATGAACAAGCTTCAGCTATAATATCTGACAACATTGTATATGAACAAGCTTCAGCTATAATATCTGACAACATTGTATATGAACAAGCTTTAGCTATAATATCTGACATCAATCAATATGAACAAGCTTCAGCTATATCTGACAACATTCGATATGAACAAGCTTCAGCTATAATATCTGACATCATTGGATATGAACAAGCTTCAGCTCTAGTGTCTCAAAACACTGGATATGAACAAGCTTCAGCTTTAATATCTGACTACATTGTATATGAACAAGCTTCAGCTATAATATCTGACAACATTGTATGTGAACAAGCTTCAGTTATAATATCTGACAACATTGTATATGAACAAGCTTCAGCTATAATATCTGACATCATTAAATATGAACAAGCTTCAGCTATAGCGTCTGAAAACATAGGATGTGAACAATCTACAGCTAAAATATCTGACATCATTGGATATGAACAAGCTTCAGCTATAATATCTGACATCATTGTATATGAACAAGCTTCAGCTATAGTGTCTGACATCATTGGATATCAACAAGATTCAGCTATAGTGTCTGACATCATTGGATATGAACAAGCCTCAGCTATAGTGTCTGACATCATTGGATATGAACAAGCTTCAGCTATTGTGTCTGACAACATAGGATGTGAAAAGATTCAGCTATAGTGTATGACAACATTGGATATGAACAAGCCTCAGCTATAATATCTGACAACATTGTATATGAACAAGCTTCAGCTATAATATCTGACATCATTGTATACGTAAAAGCTTCAGCTATAATATCTGACATCATTGTATATGAACAAGCCTTATCTATAGTATCTGACAACATTGGATATGAACCAGCTTCAGCTATAATATATGACATCATTGGATATGAACAAGCTTCAGCTATAGTGTCTGACATCATTGGATATGAACAAGCTTCAGCTATAGTGTCTGACATCACTGGATATGAAGAAGCTTCAGCTATAATATCTGACATCATTGGATATGAACAAGCTACAGATACAATATCTTACATCATTGGATATGAACAAGCTTCAGCTATAGTGTCTGACATCATTGGATATGAACAAGCTTCAGCTATAGTGTCTGACAACATTGGTTATGAACAAGCTTCAGCTATAATATCTGACATCATTGGATATGATCAAGCTTCAGCTATAGTGTCTGACATCATTCGATATGAACACGCTTCAGCTATAGTGTCTGACAACATAGGATGTGAACAAGCTTCAGCTATAGTGTCTCACAATATTGTATATGAGCAAGCTTCAGCTATAATATCTGACAACATTGGATATGAAGAACCTTCAGCTATAGTGTCTCACATCATTGGATATGAACAAGATTCAGCTATAGTGTCTGACATCATTGGATATGAACAAGCTTCAGCTATAGTGTCTGACATCATTGGATATGAACAAGCTTCAGCTATAATGTCTGACAACATAGGATGTGAAAAGCTTCAGCTATAGTGTCTGACAACATAGGATGTGAAAAGCTTCAGCTATAGTGTCTGAGAACATAGGATGTGAAAGGCTTCAGCTATAGTGTCTGACAACATAGGCTGTGTACAAGCTACAACTATAGTGTCTGACAACATATAATGTGAACAAGCTTCAGCTATAGTGCCTGACAACAAAGGATGTGAACAAGCTTCAGCTATAGTGTCTCACAATATTGTATATGAACAAGCTTGAGCTATAATAACTCACAGCATTGGATATGAACAAGCTTTAGCTATAGTGTCTGACATCATTGGAAATGAACAAGATTCAGCTATAGTGTCTGACATCATTGGATATGAACAAGCCTCAGCTATAGTGAGTGACATCATTGGATATGAACAAGCTTCAGCTATAGTGTCTGACAACATAGGATGTGAAAGGGTTCAGCTATAGTGTCTGACAACATAGGCTGTGAAGAAGCTTATGCTATAGTGTCTGACAACATACGCTGTGTACAAGCAACAACTATAGTGTCTGACAACATAGGATGTGAACAAGCTTCAGCTATAATATCTGACAATATTTGATATGAACAGGCTTGAGCTATAATATCTGACATTATTTTATATGAACAAGCTTCAGCTATAGTGTCTCACAATATTGTATATGAACCAGCTTGAGCAATAATATCTGACAACATTGGTAATGAACAAGCCTCAGCTATAATATCTGACAACATTGTATATGAACAAGCTTCAGCTATATCTGACATCATTGTATAGGAACAAGCTTCAGCTATAATATCTGACAACATTGTATATGAACAAGCTTCAGCTATAGTGTCTGACAACATTGGATATGAAGAGGCTTCAGCTATAGTGTCTGACATCATTGGATACGAACAAGCTACAGCTATAGTTTCTGACAACATTGGATATGAACAAGCTTCAGCTATAATATCTGACAACACTGGATATGAACAAGCTTCAGCTATAATATCTGACATCATTGGATATGAACAAGCTTCAGCTATAATATCTGACATCATTGGATATGAACCAGCTTCAGCTATACTATCTGACATCATTGGATATGAACAAGCTTCAGCTATAATATCTGATATCATTGGATATGAACAAGCTTCAGCTATAATATCTGACATCATTGGATACGATCAAGCTACAGCTATAGTTTCTGACAACATTGGATATGAACAAGCTTCAGCTATAATATCTGACAACATTGGATATGAACAAGCTTCAGCTATAATATCTGACAACATTGTTTATGAACAAGCTTCAGCTATAGTGTCTGACATCATTGGATATGAACAAGCTTCAGCTATAATATCTGACATCTTTGGATATGAACAAGCTTCAGCTATAGTGTCTTACAACATAGGATGTGAAAAGCTTCAGCTATAGTGTCTGACAACATAGGCTGTGAACAAGCTTACGCTATAGTGTCTGACAACATAGGTTGTGTACAAGCTACAACTATAGTGTCTGACAACATAGGATGTGAACAAGCTTAAGCTATAGTGTCTGACAACATAGGATGTGAACAGGCTTCAGCTATAGTGTCTCACAATATTGTATATGAACAAGCTGTAGCTATAATATCTGACAACATTGGATATGAACAAGCTTCAGCTATAACATCTGACAACATTGGATAAGAACAAGCTTCAGCTATAGTATCTGACAACATTGGTAATGAACAAGCTTCAGCTATAATATCTGACAACATTGGATATGAACAAGCTTCAGCTATAGTATCTGACAACATTGTATATGAACAAGCGTCAGCTATAATATCTGACAACATTGTATATGAACAAGCTTCAGCTGTAGTGTCTGACAACATTGAATATGAACAAGCTTCTGCTATAGTGTCTGACAACATTGGATATGAACAAGCTTCAGCTATAATATCTGACCAGATTGTATATGAACAAGCTTCAGCTATAGTATCTGTCATCATTGAATATGAACAAGCTTCAGCTATAATATCTGACAACATTGGATATGAACAAGCGTCAGCTATAATATCTGACAACATTGTATATGAACAAGCTTCAGCTATAGTATATGACAACATTGGATATGAACAAGCTTCAGCTATAATATGTGACAACATTGCATACGAACAAGCTTCAGCTATAGTATCTGACAACATTGTATATGAACAAACTTTAGTTATAATGTCTGACATCATTGGATATGAACAAGCTTCAGCTATAGCGTCTGACAACATAGGATGTGAACAAGCTACAGCTATAATATCTGACATCATTGGATATGAACAAGCTTCAGCTATAGTGTCTGACATCATTGGATATGAACAAGCTTCAGCTATAGTGTCTGAGAACATTGGATATGAACAAGCTTCAGCTATAATATCTGACATCATTGGATATGAACAAGCTACAGCTATATAATCTGACATCATTGGTTATGAACAAGCTTCAGCTATAGTGTCTGACATCATTGGATACGAACAAGCTACAGCTATAGTTTCTGACAACATTGGATATGAACAAGCTTCAGCTATAATATCTGACAACATTGGATATGAACTAGCTTCAGCTATAATATCTGACATCATTGGATATGAACAAGCTACAGCTATAATATCTGACATCATTGGATACGAACAAGCTTCAGCTATGATTCTGACATCATTGGATATGAACAAACTTCAGCTATAGTTTCTGACAACATAGAATGTGAAAAGCTTCAGTTATAGTGTCTGACAACATAGGCTGTGAACAAGATTACGCTATAGTGTCTGACAACATAGGCTGTGTACAAGCTACAACTATAGTGTCTGACATCATTGGATATGAACAAGCTTCAGCTATAGTGTCCGACATCATTGGATATGAACAAGCTTCAGCTATAGTGTCCGACATCATTGGATATGAACAAGCTTAAGCTATAGTGTCTGACAACATAGGATGTGAAAAGCTTCAGCTATAGTGTCTGAATCATAGGCTGTGAACAAACTTACGCTATAGTGTCTGAAAACATAGGCTGTGTACAAGCTACAACTATAGTGTCTGACAAAATAGGATGTGAACAAGCTTCAGCTATAATATCTCAAAATATTGGATATGAACAAGCTTCAGCTATAATATCTGACAACATTGGATCTGAACAAGCCTCAGCCATAAAATCTGACAATATTGTATATGAACAAGCTTCAGCTATAATATCTGACATCATTGTATATGAACAAGCTTCAGCTATAATATCTGACATCATTGTATATGAACAAGCTTCAGCTATAGTTTCTGACAACATTGTATATGAACAAGCTTCAGCTATAATATCTGACAATATTGGATATGAACAAGCTTCAGTTATAATATCTGACATCATTGTATATGAACAAGCTTCAACTATAGTATCTGACAACATTGGATATGAACAAGCTTCAGCTATAATATCTGACAACATTGGATATGAACAAGCTTCAGCTATAGTGTCTCACAAGAATGGATATGAACAAGCTTCAGCTATAGTATCTGACAACATTGGATATGAACAAGCTTCAGCTATAATATCTGACAACATTGGATATGAACAAGCTTCAGCTACAATATGTGTTAACATTGGATATGAACACGCTTCAGCTATAAAGTCTGACAACATTGGATATGAACAAGCTGCTGCTATAATATCTGACATCATTGTATATGAACAAGCTTCAGCAATATTATCTGACAACATTGGATATGAACAAGCTTCAGCTATAATACCTGACATCATTGGATATGAACAAGCTTCAGCTATAGTGTCTCACAACATTGTATATGAACAAGCTTCAGCTATAGTGTCTGACAAAATTGGATATGAACAAGTTTCAGCTATGATATCTGACATCATTGTATATGAACAAGCATCAGATTTAGTATCTGACAACATTGAATATGAACAAGCTTCAGCTATAATATCTGACAACATTGGATATGAACAAGCTTCAGCTACAATATCTGACATCATTGTATATGAACAAGCTTCAGCTATAGTGTCTGACATCATTGGATATGAACAAGCTTCAGCTATAATATCTGACAACATTGTATATGAACAAGCTTCAAATATAGTGTCTGACATCATTGGATATGAACAAGCTTCAGCTATAATATCTGACAACATTGTATATGAACAAGCTTCAGCTATAGTGTCTGACATCATTGGATATGAACAAGCTTCAGCTATAGCGTGTGACAACATAGGATGTGAACAAGCTACAGCTATAATATCTGACACCATTGGATATGAACAAGCTTCAGCTATAGTGTCTGACATCATTGGATATGAACAACCTTCAGCTATAGTGTCTGATATCATTGGATATGAACAAGCTTCAGCTTTAATATCTGACATCATTGGATATGAACAAACAACAGCTATAATATCTGACATCATTGGATATGAATAAGCTACAGCTATAATATCTGACATCATTGGATAAGAACAAGCTTCAGATATAGTGTCTGACATGATTGGATATGAACAAGCTTGCACTATAGTATCTGACAACATTGGATATGAACAAGCTTCAGCTATAATATCTGACATCATTGGATATGAACAAGCTTCAGCTATAGTGTCTGACATCATTGGATATGAACAAGCCTCAGCTATAGTGTCTGACAACATAGGATGTGAAAAGGTTCAGCTATAGTGTCTGACAACATAGGCTGTGAAGAAGCTTACGCTATAGTGTCTGACAACATAGGCTGTGTACAAGCTACAACTATAGTGTCTGACAACATAGGATGTGAACAAGCTTCAGCTATAGTGTCTGACTACATAGGATGTGAAGAGGCTTCAGCTATAGTGTCTCACAATATTGTATATGTACAAGCTTCAGCTATAATATCTGACAAAATTGGATATGAACAAGCTTCAGCTATAATATCTGACAACATTGGATATGAACAAGCTTCAGCTATAGTATCTGAAGACATTGGATAAGAACAAGCTTCAGCTATAATATCTGACAACATTGGATATGAACAAGCTTCAGCTATAGTATCTGACAACATTGTATATGTACAAACTTCAGCTATAATATCTGACAACATTGTATATGAACAAGTTTCAGCTATAGTATCTGACATCATTGAATATGAACAAGCTTTAGCTATAATATCTGACAACATTGGATATGATAAAGCTTCAGGTATAATATCTTACAACATTGTATATGAACAAGGTTCAGCTATAGTATTTGACATCATTGAATATGAACAAGCCTCAGCTATAGTATCTGACAACATTGGATATGAGCAAACTTCAGCTATAATATCTGACCACATTGTATATGAACAAGCTTAAGCTATAGTACCTGACAACATTGTATATGAACAAGCTTTAGCTATAGTGTCTGAGATCATTTAATATGAACATGCTTCAGCTATAGCGTCTGAAAACATAGGATGTGAACAATCTACAGCTATAACACCTGACATCATTGGATATGAACAAGCTTCAGCTATAGTGTCTGACATCATTGGATATGAACAAGCTTCAGCTATAGTGTCTGACATTATTGGATATGAACAAGCTTCAGCAATAGTGTCTGACAACATTGGATATGAACAAGCTTCAGCTATAATATCTGACATCATTGGATATGAACAAGCTTCAGCTATAGTGTCTGACATCATTGGATATGAACAAGCTTCAGCTATAGTGTCTGACAACATAGGATGTGAAAAGCTTCAGCTATAGTGTCTGACAACATAGGATGTGAAAAGCTTCAGCTATAGTGTCTGACAACATAGGCTGTGTACAAGCTACAACTATAGTGTCTGACAACATAGGATGTGAACAAGCTTCAGCTATAGCGTCTGACAACATAGGATGTGAACAAGCTTCAGCTATAGTGTCTCACAATATTGTATATGAACAACCTTGAGCTATAATATCTCACAGCATTGGATATGAACAAGCTTCAGCTTTAGTGTCTGACATCATTGGATATCAACAAGATTCAGCTATAGTGTCTGACATCATTGGATATGAACAAGCCTCAGCTATAGTGTCTGACATCATTGGATATGAACAAGCCTCAGCTATAGTGTCTGACAACATAGGATGTGAAAAGGTTCAGCTATAGAGTCTCACAATATTGTATATGTACAAGCTTCAGCTATAATATCTGACAAAATTGGATATGAACAAGCATCAGCTATAATATCTGACAACATTGGATATGAACAAGCTTCAGCTATAGTATCTGAAGACATTGGATAAGAACAAGCTTCAGCTATAATATCTGACAACATTGGATATGAACAAGCTTCAGCTATAGTATCTGACAACATTGTATATGTACAAGCTTCAGCTATAATATCTGACAACACTGTATATGAACAAGTTTCAGCTATAGTATCTGACATCATTGAATATGAACAAGCTTTAGCTATAATATCTGACAACATTGGATATGATAAAGCTTCAGGTATAATATCTTACAACATTGTATATGAACAAGCTTCAGCTATAATATCTGACAGCCTTGTATATGAACAAGCTTCAGCTATAGTGTCTGACAACGTTGGATATGAACAAGCTTCAGCTATAATATCTGACATCATTGTATTTTAACAAGCTTCAGCTATAATATATGACAACATTGTATTTGAATAAGCTTCAGCTATAATATCTGACATTATTGGATATGAACAAGCTTCAGCTATGATATCTGACAACATTGGTTATGAACAAGCTTCAGCTATAGTGTCTGACATCATTGGATATGAACAAGCTTCAGCTATAATATCTGACATCATTGGGTATGAACAAGCTTCAGCTATAGTGACTGACATCATTGGATATGAACAAGCTTCAGCTATAATATCTGACAACATTGTATATGAACAAGCTTCAGCTATAATATCGGACAACATTCTATATGAACAAGCTTCAGCTATAATATCTGACATCATTGGATATGAACAAGCTTCAGCTATAGTGTCTGACATCATTGGATATGAACAAGCTTCATCTATAATATCTGGCAACACTGTATATCAACAAGCTTCAGCTATAATATCTGACATTATTGGATATGAACAAGCTTCAGCTATGATATCTGACAACATTGGATATGAACAAGCTTCAGCTATAGTGTCCGACATCATTGGATATGAACAAGCTTCAGCTATAATATCTGACAACATTGGATATGAACAAGCTTCAGCTATAGTGTCTGACATCATTGGATATGAACAAGCTTCAGCTATAGTGTCTGACAACATTGTATATGAACAAGCTACAGCTATAATATCTGAAAACATTGTATATGAACAAGCTTCAGCTATAATATCTGACAACATTGGATATGAACAAGCTTCAGCTATAATATCTGACAACATTGGATATGAACAAGCTTAAGCTATAAAATCTGACAACATTGTTATGAACAAGCTTCAGCTATAATATCTGACAACATTGTATATGAACAAGCTTCAGCTATAATATCTGACAACATTGTATATGCACAAGCTTCAGCTATAATATCTGACAACATTGTATATGAACAGGCTTCAGCTATAATATCTGACAACATTGTACATGAACAAGCTTCAGGTATAGTATCTGACAACATTGTATATGAAGAAGCTTCAGCTATAATGTCTGACAACATTGTATATGAACAAGCTTCAGTTATAGTATCTGACAACATTGTATATGAACAAGCATCAGCTATAATGTCTGACAACATTGGATATGAACAAGCTTCAGCTATAAAATCTGACATCATTGCATATGAACAAGCTTCAGCTATAATATCTGAGAACATTGGATATGAACAAGCTTCAGCTATAATATCTGACATCATTGGCTATGAACAAGCTTCAGCTATAGTATCTGACATAATTGGATATGAACAAGCTTCAGCTATAGTGTTTCAAAACATTGTATATGAACAAACTTCAGCTATAATATCTGACAACATTGTATATGAATAAGCTTCAGCTATAATATCTGACAACATTGTATATGAACAAGCTTTAGCTATAATATCTGACAACACTGTATATGAACAAGCTTCAGGTATAATAACTGACGAAATTGTATATGAACAAACTTCAGCTATAATATCTGACAACATTGTATATGAACAAGCTTCAGCTATAATATCTGACATCAATCAATATGAACAAGCTTCAGCTATATCTGACAACATTCGATATGAACAAGCTTCAGCTATAATATCTGACATCATTGGATATGAACAAGCTTCAGCTATAGTGTCTCAAAACACTGGATATGAACAAGCTTCAGCTTTAATATCTGACTACATTGTATATGAACAAGCTTCAGCTATAATATCTGACAACATTGTATATGAACAAGCTTCAGTTATAATATCTGACAACATTGTATATGAACAAGCTTCAGCTATAATATCTGACATCATTAAATATGAGCAAGCTTCAGCTATAGCGTCTGAAAACATAGGATGTGAACAATTTACAGCTAAAATATCTGACATCATTGGATATGAACAAGCTTCAGCTATAATATCTGACATCATTGTATATGAACAAGCTTCAGCTATAGTGTCTGACATCATTGGATATCAACAAGATTCAGCTATGGTGTCTGACATCATTGGATATGAACAAGCCTCAGCTATAGTGTCTGACATCATTGGATATGAACAAGCTTCAGCTATTGTGTCTGACAACATAGGATGTGAAAAGATTCAGCTATAGTGTATGACATCATTGGATATGAACAAGCCTCAGCTATAATATCTGACAACATTGTATACGTAAAAGCTTCAGCTATAATATCTGACATCATTGTATAAGAACAAGCCTTATCTATAATATCTGACAACATTGGATATGAACCAGCTTCAGCTATAATATCTGACATCATTGGATATGAACAAGCTTCAGCTATAGTGTCTGACATCATTGGATATGAACAAGCTTCAGCTATAGTGTCTGACATCACTGGATATGAACAAGCTTCAGCTATAATATCTGACATCATTGGATATGAACAACCTACAGCTACAATATCTTACATCATTGGATATGAACAAGCTTCAGCTATAGTGTCTGACATCATTGGATATGAACAAGCTTCAGCTATAGTGTCTTGACAACATTGGTTATGAACAAGTTTCAGCTATAATATCTGACATCATTGGATATGATCAGGCTTCAGCTATAGTGTCTGACATCATTCGATATGAACACGCTTCAGCTATAGTGTCTGACAACATAGGATGTGAACAAGCTTCAGCTATAGTGTCTCACAATATTGTATATGAGCAAGCTTCAGCTATAATATCTGACAACATTGGATATGAAGAACCTTCAGCTATAGTGTCTCACATCATTGGATATGAACAAGATTCAGCTATAGTGTCTGACATCATTGGATATGAACAAGCTTCAGCTATAGTGTCTGACATCATTGGATATGAACAAGCTTCAGCTATAATGTCTGACAACATAGGATGTGAAAAGCTTCAGCTATAGTGTCTGACAACATAGGCTGTGAACAAGCTTACGCTACAGTGTCTGACAACAAAGGCTGTGTACAAGCTACAACTATAGTGTCTGACAACATAGGATGTGAACAAGCTTCAGCTATAATATCTGACAGCATTGGATATGAACATGCATCAGCTATAATATCTGACAACATTGGATATGAACAAGCTTCAGGTGTAATATCTGACAGCATTGTATATGAACAAGCTTCAGCTATAGTGTCTCACAATATTGTATATGAAAGAGGTTCAGCTATAATATCTGACAACATTGGATATGAACAAGCCTCAGCTTTGAAATCTTACAACATTGTATATGAACAAGCTTCAGCTATTATATCTGACATCATTGTATATGAACAAGATTCAGCTATAGTATCTGACAACATTGGATATGAACAAGCTTCAGCTATAATATCTAACAACATTGGATATAACAAGTTTCAGCTATAGTGTCTCACAACATTGCATATGAACAGGCTTCAGCTATAGTATCTGACAACATTGGATATGAACAAGCTTCAGCTATAATATCTGACAACACTGGATATGAACAAGCTTCAGCTATAGTGTCTGACAACATTGTATATGAACAAGCTTCAGCTATAAAATCTGACAACATTGTATATGAACAAGCTTCAGCTATAATATCTGACAACATTGTATATGAACAAGCTTCAGCTATAACATCTGACATCATTGGGTATGAACAAGCTTAAGCTATAGTGAATGACATCATTGGATATGAACAAGCTTCAGCTAAAATATCTGACAACATTGTATATGAACAAGCTTCAGCTATAATATCTGACAACATTCTATATGAACAAGCTTCAGCTATAATATCTGACATCATTGGATATGAAAAAGCTTCAGCTATAATATCTGACAGCCTTGTATATGAACAAGCTTCAGCTATAGTGTCTGACAACGTTGGATATGAACAAGCTTCAGCTATAATATCTGACATCATTGTATTTTAACAAGCTTCAGCTATAATATATGATAACATTGTATTTAAACAAGCTTAAGCTATAGTGTCTTACATCATTGGATATGAACAAGCTTCAGCTATAGTGTCTGACAACATTGTATATGAACAAGCTTCAGCTATTATATCTGACAACATTGTATATGAACAAGCTTCAGCTATAATATCTGACAACATTGGATATGAACAAGCTTCAGCTATAATATCTGACATCATTGGGTATGAACAAGCTTCAGCTATAGTGACAGACATCATTGGATATGAACAAGCTTCAGCTATAATATCTGACAACATTGTATATGAACAAGCTTCAGCTATAATATCCGACAACATTGTATATGAACAAGCTTCAGCTATAATATCTGACAACATTCTATATGAACAAGCTTCAGCTATAATATCTGACATCATTGGATATGAACAAGCTTCAGCTATAGTGTCTGACATCATTGGATATGAACAAGCTTCAGCTATAATATCTGGCAACACTGTATATCAACAAGCTTCAGCTATAATATCTGACATCATTGGATATGAACAAGCTTCAGCTATGATATCTGACAACATTTGATATGAACAAGCTTCAGCTATGATTCTGACATCATTGGATATGAACAAACTTCAGCTATAGGTTCTGACAACATAGAATGTGAAAAGCTTCAGTTATAGTGTCTGACAACATAGGCTGTGAACAAGATTACGCTATAGTGTCTGACAACATAGGCTGTGTACAAGCTACAACTATAGTGTCTGACATCATTGGATATGAACAAGCTTCAGCTATAGTGTCCGACATCATTGGATATGAACAAGCTTCAGCTATAGTGTCTGACAACATAGGATGTGAAAAGCTTCAGCTATAGTGTCTGAATCATAGGCTGTGAACAAACTTACGCTATAGTGTCTGAAAACATAGGCTGTGTACAAGCTACAACTATAGTGTCTGACAAAATAGGATGTGAACAAGCGTCAGCTATAATATCTCAAAATATTGGATATGAACAAGCTTCAGCTATAATATCTGACAACATTGGATATGAACAAGCCTCAGCCATAAAATCTGACAATATTGTATATGAACAAGCTTCAGCTATAAAATCTGACATCATTGTATATGAACAAGCTTCAGCTATAATATCTGACATCATTGTATATGAACAAGCTTCAGCTATAGTTTCTGACAACATTGGATAGGAACAAGCTTCAGCTATAATATCTGACATCATTGTATATGAACAAGCTTCAACTATAGTATCTGACAACATTGGATATGAACAAGCTTCAGCTATAATATCTGACAACATTGGATATGAACAAGCTTCAGCTATAGTGTCTCACAAGAATGGATATGAACAAGCTTCAGCTATAGTATCTGACAACATTGGATATGAACAAGCTTCAGCTATAATATCTGAAAACATTGGATATGAACAAGCTTCAGCTACAATATGTGTTAACATTGGATATGAACACGCTTCAGCTATAAAGTCTGACAACATTGGATATGAACAAGCTGCTGCTATAATATCTGACATCATTGTATATGAACAAGCTTCAGCAATATTATCTGACAACATTGGATATGAACAAGCTTCAGCTATAATACCTGACATCATTGGATATGAACAAGCCTCAGCTATAGTGTCTCACATCATTGTATATGAACAAGCTTCAGCTATAGTGTCTGACAAAATTGGATATGAACAAGTTTCAGCTATGATATCTGACATCATTGTATATGAACAAGCATCAGATTTAGTATCTGACAACATTGAATATGAACAAGCTTCAGCTATAATATCTGACAACATTGGATATGAACAAGCTTCAGCTACAATATCTGACATCATTGTATATGAACAAGCTTCAGCTATAGTGTCTGACATCATTGGATATGAACAAGCTTCAGCTATAATATCTGACAACATTGTATATGAACAAGCTTCAAATATAGTGTCTGACATCATTGGATATGAACAAGCTTCAGCTATAATATCTGACAACATTGTATATGAACAAGCTTCAGCTATAGTGTCTGACATCATTGGATATGAACAAGCTTCAGCTATAGCGTGTGACAACATAGGATGTGAACAAGCTACAGCTATAATATCTGACACCATTGGATATGAACAAGCTTCAGCTATAGTGTCTGACATCATTGGATATGAACAACCTTCAGCTATAGTGTCTGATATCATTGGATATGAACAAGCTTCAGCTTTAATATCTGACATCATTGGATATGAACAAACAACAGCTATAATATCTGACATCATTGGATATGAATAAGCTACAGCTATAATATCTGACATCATTGGATAAGAACAAGCTTCAGATATAGTGTCTGACATGATTGGATATGAACAAGCTTGCACTATAGTATCTGACAACATTGGATATGAACAAGCTTCAGCTATAATATCTGACATCATTGGATATGAACAAGCTTCAGCTATAGTGTCTGACATCATTGGATATGAACAAGCCTCAGCTATAGTGTCTGACAACATAGGATGTGAAAAGGTTCAGCTATAGTGTCTGACAACATAGGCTGTGAAGAAGCTTACGCTATAGTGTCTGACAACATAGGCTGTGTACAACCTACAACTATAGTGTCTGACAACATAGGATGTGAACAAGCTTCAGCTATAGTGTCTGACTACATAGGATGTGAAGAGGCTTCAGCTATAGTGTCTCACAATATTGTATATGTACAAGCTTCAGCTATAATATCTGACAAAATTGGATATGAACAAGCTTCAGCTATAATATCTGACAACATTGGATATGAACAAGCTTCAGCTATAGTATCTGAAGACATTGGATAAGAACAAGCTTCAGCTATAATATCTGACAACATTGGATATGAACAAGCTTCAGCTATAGTATCTGACAACATTGTATATGTACAAGCTTCAGCTATAATATCTGACAACATTGTATATGAACAAGTTTCAGCTATAGTATCTGACATCATTGAATATGAACAAGCTTTAGCTATAATATCTGACAACATTGGATATGATAAAGCTTCAGGTATAATATCTTACAACATTGTATATGAACAAGGTTCAGCTATAGTATTTGACATCATTGAATATGAACAAGCCTCAGCTATAGTATCTGACAACATTGGATATGAGCAAACTTCAGCTATAATATCTGACCACATTGTATATGAACAAGCTTAAGCTATAGTACCTGACAACATTGTACATGAACAAGCTTTAGCTATAGTGTCTGAGATCATTTAATATGAACATGCTTCAGCTATAGCGTCTGAAAACATAGGATGTGAACAATCTACAGCTATAACATCTGACATCATTGGATATGAACAAGCTTCAGCTATAGTGTCTGACATCATTGGATATGAACAAGCTTCAGCTATAGTGTCTGACATTATTGGATATGAACAAGCTTCAGCAATAGTGTCTGACAACATTGGATATGAACAAGCTTCAGCTATAATATCTGACATCATTGGATATGAACAAGCTTCAGCTATAGTGTCTGACAACATAGGATGTGAAAAGCTTCAGCTATAGTGTCTGACAACATAGGATGTGAAAAGCTTCAGCTATAGTGTCTGACAACATAGGCTGTGTACAAGCTACAACTATAGTGTCTGACAACATAGGATGTGAACAAGCTTCAGCTATAGCGTCTGACAACATAGGATATGAACAAGCCTCAGCTATAGTGTCTTACATCATTGGATATGAACAAGCCTCAGCTATAGTGTCTGACAACATAGGATGTGAAAAGGTTCAGCTATAGAGTCTCACAATATTGTATATGTACAAGCTTCAGCTATAATATCTGACAAAATTGGATATGAACAAGCTTCAGCTATAATATCTGACAACATTGGATATGAACAAGCTTCAGCTATAGTATCTGAAGACATTGGATAAGAACAAGCTTCAGCTATAATATCTGACAACATTGGATATGAACAAGCTTCAGCTATAGTATCTGACAACATTGTATATGTACAAGCTTAAGCTATAATATCTGACAACACTGTATATGAACAAGTTTCAGCTATAGTATCTGACATCATTGAATATGAACAAGCTTTAGCTATAATATCTGACAACATTGGATATGATAAAGCTTCAGGTATAATATCTTACAACATTGTATATGAACAAGCTTCAGCTATAATATCTGACAGCCTTGTATATGAACAAGCTTCAGCTATAGTGTCTGACAACGTTGGATATGAACAAGCTTCAGCTATAATATCTGACATCATTGTATTTTAACAAGCTTCAGCTATAATATATGACAACATTGTATTTGAATAAGCTTCAGCTATAATATCTGACATTATTGGATATGAACAAGCTTCAGCTATGATATCTGACAACATTGGATATGAACAAGCTTCAGCTATAGTGTCTGACATCATTGGATATGAACAAGCTTCAGCTATAATATCTGACATCATTGGGTATGAACAAGCTTCAGCTATAGTGACTGACATCACTGGATATGAACAAGCTTCAGCTATAATATCTGACAACATTGTATATGAACAAGCTTCAGCTATAATATCGGACAACATTCTATATGAACAAGCTTCAGCTATAATATCTGACATCATTGGATATGAACAAGCTTCAGCTATAGTGTCTGACATCATTGGATATGAACAAGCTTCATCTATAATATCTGGCAACACTGTATATCAACAAGCTTCAGCTATAATATCTGACATTATTGGATATGAACAAGCTTCAGCTATGATATCTGACAACATTGGATATGAACAAGCTTCAGCTATAGTGTCCGACATCATTGGATATGAACAAGCTTCAGCTATAATATCTGACAACATTGGATATGAACAAGCTTCAGCTATAGTGTCTGACATCATTGGATATGAACAAGCTTCAGCTATAGTGTCTGACAACATTGTATATGAACAAGCTACAGCTATAATATCTGAAAACATTGTATATGAACAAGCTTCAGCTATAATATCTGACAACATTGGATATGAACAAGCTTCAGCTATAATATCTGACAACATTGGATATGAACAAGCTTAAGCTATAAAATCTGACAACATTGTTATGAACAAGCTTCAGCTATAATATCTGACAACATTGTATATGAACAAGCTTCAGCTATAATATCTGACAACATTGTATATGCACAAGCTTCAGCTATAATATCTGACAACATTGTATATGAACAAGCTTCAGCTATAATATCTGACAACATTGTACATGAACAAGCTTCAGGTATAGTATCTGACAACATTGTATATGAAGAAGCTTCAGCTATAATGTCTGACAACATTGTATATGAACAAGCTTCAGTTATAGTATCTGACAACATTGTATATGAACAAGCATCAGCTATAATGTCTGACAACATTGGATATGAACAAGCTTCAGCTATAAAATCTGACATCATTGCATATGAACAAGCTTCAGCTATAATATCTGAGAACATTGGATATGAACAAGCTTCAGCTATAATATCTGACATCATTGGCTATGAACAAGCTTCAGCTATAGTATCTGACATCATTGGATATGAACAAGCTTCAGCTATAGTGTTTCAAAACATTGTATATGAACAAACTTCAGCTATAATATCTGACAACATTGTATATGAATAAGCTTCAGCTATAATATCTGACAACATTGTATATGAACAAGCTTCAGCTATAATATCTGACAACATTGTATATGAACAAGCTTTAGCTATAATATCTGACAACACTGTATATGAACAAGCTTCAGGTATAATAACTGACGAAATTGTATATGAACAAACTTCAGCTATAATATCTGACAACATTGTATATGAACAAGCTTCAGCTATAATATCTGACATCAATCAATATGAACAAGCTTCAGCTATATCTGACAACATTCGATATGAACAAGCTTCAGCTATAATATCTGACATCATTGGATATGAACAAGCTTCAGCTATAGTGTCTCAAAACACTGGATATGAACAAGCTTCAGCTTTAATATCTGACTACATTGTATATGAACAAGCTTCAGCTATAATATCTGACAACATTGTATATGAACAAGCTTCAGTTATAATATCTGACAACATTGTATATGAACAAGCTTCAGCTATAATATCTGACATCATTAAATATGAACAAGCCTCAGCTATAGCGTCTGAAAACATAGGATGTGAACAATTTACAGCTAAAATATCTGACATCTTTGGATATGAACAAGCTTCAGCTATAATATCTGACATCATTGTATATGAACAAGCTTCAGCTATAGTGTCTGACATCATTGGATATCAACAAGATTCAGCTATGGTGTCTGACATCATTGGATATGAACAAGCCTCAGCTATAGTGTCTGACATCATTGGATATGAACAAGCTTAAGCTATTGTGTCTGACAACATAGGATGTGAAAAGATTCAGCTATAGTGTATGACATCATTGGATATGAACAAGCCTCAGCTATAATATCTGACAACATTGTATATGAACAAGCTTCAGCTATAATATCTGACATCATTGTATACGTAAAAGCTTCAGCTATAATATCTGACATCATTGTATATGAACAAGCCGTATCTATAGTATCTGACAACATTGGATATGAACCAGCTTCAGCTATAATATCTGACATCATTGGATATGAACAAGCTTCAGCTATAGTGTCTGACATCATTGGATATGAACAAGCTTCAGCTATAGTGTCTGACATCACTGGATATGAACAAGCTTCAGCTATAATATCTGACATCATTGGATACGAACAACATACAGCTACAATATCTTACATCATTGGATATGAACAAGCTTCAGCTATAGTGTCTGACATCATTGGATATGAACAAGCTTCAGTTATAGTGTCTTGACAACATTGGTTATGAACAAGCTTCAGCTATAATATCTGACATCATTGGATATGATCAAGCTTCAGCTATAGTGTCTGACATCATTCGATATGAACACGCTTCAGCTATAGTGTCTGACAACATAGGATGTGAACAAGCTTCAGCTATAGTGTCTCACAATATTGTATATGAGCAAGCTTCAGCTATAATATCTGACAACATTGGATATGAAGAACCTTCAGCTATAGTGTCTCACATCATTGGATATGAACAAGATTCAGCTATAGTGTCTGACATCATTGGATATGAACAAGCTTCAGCTATAGTGTCTGACATCATTGGATATGAACAAGCTTCAGCTATAATGTCTGACAACATAGGATGTGAAAAGCTTCAGCTATAGTGTCTGACAACATAGGCTGTGAACAAGCTTACGCTACAGTGTCTGACAACAAAGGCTGTGTACAAGCTACAACTATAGTGTCTGACAACATAGGATGTGAACAAGCTTCAGCTATAATATCTGACAGCATTGGATATGAACATGCATCAGCTATAATATCTGACAACAATGGATATGAACAAGCTTCAGGTATAATATCTGACAGCATTGTATATGAACAAGCTTCAGCTATAGTGTCTCACAATATTGTATATGAAAGAGCTTCAGCTATAATATCTGACAACATTGGATATGAACAAGCCTCAGCTTTGAAATCTTACAACATTGTATATGAACAAGCTTCAGCTATTATATCTGACATCATTGTATATGAACAAGATTCAGCTATAGTATCTGACAACATTGGATATGAACAAGCTTCAGCTATAATATCTAACAACATTGGATATAACAAGTTTCAGCTATAGTGTCTCACAACATTGCATATGAACAGGCTTCAGCTATAGTATCTGACAACATTGGATATGAACAAGCTTCAGCTATAATATCTGACAACACTGGATATGAACAAGCTTCAGCTATAGTGTCTGACAACATTGTATATGAACAAGCTTCAGCTATAAAATCTGACAACATTGTATATGAACAAGCTTCAGCTATAATATCTGACAACATTGTATATGAACAAGCTTCAGCTATAACATCTGACATCATTGGGTATGAACAAGCTTAAGCTATAGTGAATGACATCATTGGATATGAACAAGCTTCAGCTAAAATATCTGACAACATTGTATATGAACAAGCTTCAGCTATAATATCTGACAACATTCTATATGAACAAGCTTCAGCTATAATATCTGACATCATTGGATATGAAAAAGCTTCAGCTATAATATCTGACAGCCTTGTATATGAACAAGCTTCAGCTATAGTGTCTGACAACGTTGGATATGAACAAGCTTCAGCTATAATATCTGACATCATTGTATTTTAACAAGCTTCAGCTATAATATATGATAACATTGTATTTGAACAAGCTTAAGCTATAGTGTCTTACATCATTGGATATGAACAAGCTTCAGCTATAGTGTCTGACAACATTGTATATGAACAAGCTTCAGCTATTATATCTGACAACATTGTATATGAACAAGCTTCAGCTATAATATCTGACAACATTGGATATGAACAAGCTTCAGCTATAATATCTGACATCATTGGGTATGAACAAGCTTCAGCTATAGTGACAGACATCATTGGATATGAACAAGCTTCAGCTATAATATCTGACAACATTGTATATGAACAAGCTTCAGCTATAATATCCGACAACATTGTATATGAACAAGCTTCAGCTATAATATCTGACAACATTCTATATGAACAAGCTTCAGCTATAATATCTGACATCATTGGATATGAACAAGCTTCAGCTATAGTGTCTGACATCATTGGATATGAACAAGCTTCAGCTATAATATCTGGCAACACTGTATATCAACAAGCTTCAGCTATAATATCTGACATCATTGGATATGAACAAGCTTCAGCTATAATATCTGACAACATTGGATATGAACAAGCTTCAGCTATAGTGACTGACATCATTGGATATTAACAAGCTTCAGCTATAGTGTCTGACAACATTGTATATGAACAAGCTACAGCAATAATATCTGACAACATTGTATATGAACAAGCTTCAGCTATAATATCTGACAACATTGGATATGAACAAGCTTCAGCTATAATATCTGACAACATTGGATATGAACAAGCTTCAGCTATAAAATCTGACAACATTGTATATGAACAAGCTTCAACTATAATATCTGACAAGACTGTATATGAACAAGCTTCAGCTATAATATCTGACAGCATTGTATATGAACAAGCTTCAGCTATAATATCTGACAACATTGTATATGAACAAGCTTCAGTCATAATATCTGACAACATTGTACATGAACATGCTTCAGCTATAGTATCTGACAACATTGTATATGAACAAGCTTCAGCTATAATGTCTGACAACATTGTATATGAACAAGCTTCAGTTATAGTATCTGACAACACTGTATATGAACAAGCTTCAGCTATAATGTCTGACCACATTGGATATATACAAGCTTCAGCTATAAAATCTGACATCATTGGATATGAACAAGCTTCAGCTATAATATCTGAGAACATTGGATATGAACAAGCTTCAGCTATAATATCTGAAATAATTGGCTATGAACAAGCTTCAGCTATAGTATCTGACATCATTGGATATGAACAAGCTTCAGCTATAGTATCTCAAAACAGTGTATATGAACAAACTTCAGCTATAATATCTGACAACATTGTATATGAACAAGCTTCAGCTATAATATCTGACAACATTGTATATGAACAAGTTTCAGCTATAATATCTGACAACATTGTATATGAACAAGCTTCAGTTATAATATCTGACGAAATTGTATATGAACAAGCTTCAGCTATAGTATCTGACAACATTGGATATGAACAAGCTTCAGCTATAATATCTGACAACATTGGATATGAACAAGCTTCAGCTACAATATGTGTTAACATTGGATATGAACACGCTTCAGCTATAAAGTCTGACAACATTGGATATGAACAAGCTGCTGCTATAATATCTGACATCATTGTATATGAACAAGCTTCAGCAATATTATCTGACAACATTGGATATGAACAAGCTTCAGCTATAATACCTGACATCATTGGAAATGAACAAGCTTCAGCTATAGTGTCTCACAACATTGTATATGAACAAGCTTCAGCTATAGTGTCTGACAAAATTGGATATGAACAAGTTTCAGCTATGATATCTGACATCATTGTATATGAACAAGCATCAGATTTATTATCTGACAACATTGAATATGAACAAGCTTCAGCTATAATATCTGACAACATTGGATATGAACAAGCTTCAGCTACAATATCTGACATCATTGTATATGAACAAGCTTCAGCTATAGTGTTGACATCATTGGATATGAACAAGCTTCAGCTATAATATCTGACAACATTGTATATGAACAAGCTTCAAATATAGTGTCTGACATCATTGGATATGAACAAGCTTCAGCTATAATATCTGACAACATTGTATATGAACAAGCTTCAGCTATAGTGTCTGACATCATTGGATATGAACAAGCTTCAGCTATAGCGTGTGACAACATAGGATGTGAACAAGCTACAGCTATAATATCTGACACCATTGGATATGAACAAGCTTCAGCTATAGTGTCTGACATCATTGGATATGAACAACCTTCAGCTATAGTGTCTGACATCATTGGATATGAACAAGCTTCAGCTTTAATATCTGACATCATTGGATATGAACAACCAACAGCTATAATATCTGACATCATTGGATATGAATAAGCTACAGCTATAATATCTGACATCATTGGATAAGAACAAGCTTCGGATATAGTGTCTGACATGATTGGATATGAACAAGCTTGCACTATAGTATCTGACAACATTGGATATGAACAAGCTTCAGCTATAATATCTGACATCATTGGATATGAACAAGCTTCAGCTATAGTGTCTGACATCATTGGATATGAACAAGCCTCAGCTATAGTGTCTGACAACATAGGATGTGAAAAGGTTCAGCTATAGTGTCTGACAACATAGGCTGTGAAGAAGCTTACGCTATAGTGTCTGACAACATAGGCTGTGTACAAGCTACAACTATAGTGTCTGACAACATAGGATGTGAACAAGCTTCAGCTATAGTGTCTGACTACATAGGATGTGAAGAGGCTTCAGCTATAGTGTCTCACAATATTGTATATGTACAAGCTTCAGCTATAATATCTGACAAAATTGGATATGAACAAGCTTCAGCTATAATATCTGACAACATTGGATATGAACAAGCTTCAGCTATAGTATCTGAAGACATTGGATAAGAACAAGCTTCAGCTATAATATCTGACAACATTGGATATGAACAAGCTTCAGCTATAGTATCTGACAACATTGTATATGTACAAGCTTCAGCTATAATATCTGACAACATTGTATATGAACAAGTTTCAGCTATAGTATCTGACATCATTGAATATGAACAAGCTTTAGCTATAATATCTGACAACATTGGATATGATAAAGCTTCAGGTATAATATCTTACAACATTGTATATGAACAAGGTTCAGCTATAGTATTTGACATCATTGAATATGAACAAGCCTCAGCTATAGTATCTGACAACATTGGATATGAGCAAACTTCCACTATAATATCTGACCACATTGTATATGAACAAGCTTAAGCTATAGTATCTGACAACATTGTATATGAACAAGCTTTAACTTTAGTGTCTGAGATCATTTAATATGAACATGCTTCAGCTATAGCGTCTGAAAACATAGGATGTGAACAATCTAGAGCTATAACATCTGACATCATTGGATATGAACAAGCTTCAGCTATAGTGTCTGACATCATTGGATATGAACAAGCTTCAGCTATAGTGTCTGACATTATTGGATATGAACAAGCTTCAGCAATAGTGTCTGACAACATTGGATATGAACAAGCTTCAGCTATAATATCTGACATCATTGGATATGAACAAGCTTCAGCTATAGTGTCTGACATCATTGGATATGAACAAGCTTCAGCTATAGTGTCTGACAACATAGGATGTGAAAAGCTTCAGCTATAGTGTCTGACAACATAGGATGTGAAAAGCTTCAGCTATAGTGTCTGACAACATAGGCTGTGTACAAGCTACAACTATAGTGTCTGACAACATAGGATGTGAACAAGCTTCAGCTATAGCGTCTGACAACATAGGATGTGAACAAGCTTCAGCTATAGTGTCTCACAATATTGTATATGAACAACCTTGAGCTATAATATCTCACAGCATTGGATATGAACAAGCTTCAGCTTTAGTGTCTGACATCATTGGATATCAACAAGATTCAGCTATAGTGTCTGACATCATTGGATATGAACAAGCCTCAGCTATAGTGTCTGACATCATTGGATATGAACAAGCCTCAGCTATAGTGTCTGACAACATAGGATGTGAAAAGGTTCAGCTATAGAGTCTCACAATATTGTATATGTACAAGCTTCAGCTATAATATCTGACAAAATTGGATATGAACAAGCTTCAGCTATAATATCTGACAACATTGGATATGAACAAGCTTCAGCTATAGTATCTGAAGACATTGGATAAGAACAAGCTTCAGCTATAATATCTGACAACATTGGATATGAACAGGCTTCAGCTATAGTATCTGACAACATTGTATATGTACAAGCTTCAGCTATAATATCTGACAACACTGTATATGAACAGGTTTCAGCTATAGTATCTGACATCATTGAATATGAACAAGCTTTAGCTATAATATCTGACAACATTGGATATGATAAAGCTTCAGGTATAATATCTTACAACATTGTATATGAACAAGCTTCAGCTATAATATCTGACAGCCTTGTATATGAACAAGCTTCAGCTATAGTGTCTGACAACGTTGGATATGAACAAGCTTCAGCTATAATATCTGACATCATTGTATTTTAACAAGCTTCAGCTATAATATATGACAACATTGTATTTGAATAAGCTTCAGCTATAATATCTGACATTATTGGATATGAACAAGCTTCAGCTATGATATCTGACAACATTGGATATGAACAAGCTTCAGCTATAGTGTCTGACATCATTGGATATGAACAAGCTTCAGCTATAATATCTGACATCATTGGGTATGAACAAGCTTCAGCTATAGTGACTGACATCATTGGATATGAACAAGCTTCAGCTATAATATCTGACAACATTGTATATGAACAAGCTTCAGCTATAATATCGGACAACATTCTATATGAACAAGCTTCAGCTATAATATCTGACATCATTGGATATGAACAAGCTTCAGCTATAGTGTCTGACATCATTGGATATGAACAAGCTTCATCTATAATATCTGGCAACACTGTATATCAACAAGCTTCAGCTATAATATCTGACATTATTGGATGTGAACAAGCTTCAGCTATGATATCTGACAACATTGGATATGAACAAGCTTCAGCTATAGTGTCCGACATCATTGGATATGAACAAGCTTCAGCTATAATATCTGACAACATTGGATATGAACAAGCTTCAGCTATAGTGTCTGACATCATTGGATATGAACAAGCTTCAGCTATAGTGTCTGACAACATTGTATATGAACAAGCTACAGCTATAATATCTGAAAACATTGTATATGAACAAGCTTCAGCTATAATATCTGACAACATTGGATATGAACAAGCTTCAGCTATAATATCTGACAACATTGGATATGAACAAGCTTAAGCTATAAAATCTGACAACATTGTTATGAACAAGCTTCAGCTATAATATCTGACAACATTGTATATGAACAAGCTTCAGCTATAATATCTGACAACATTGTATATGCACAAGCTTCAGCTATAATATCTGACAACATTGTATATGAACAAGCTTCAGCTATAATATCTGACAACATTGTACATGAACAAGCTTCAGGTATAGTATCTGACAACATTGTATATGGAGAAGCTTCAGCTATAATGTCTGACAACATTGTATATGAACAAGCTTCAGTTATAGTATCTGACAACATTGTATATGAACAAGCTTCAGCTATAATGTCTGACAACATTGGATATGAACAAGCTTCAGCTATAAAATCTGACATCATTGCATATGAACAAGCTTCAGCTATAATATCTGAGAACATTGGATATGAACAAGCTTCAGCTATAATATCTGACATCATTGGCTATGAACAAGCTTCAGCTATAGTATCTGACATCATTGGATATGAACAAGCTTCAGCTATAGTGTTTCAAAACATTGTATATGAACAAACTTCAGCTATAATATCTGACAACATTGTATATGAATAAGCTTCAGCTATAATATCTGACAACATTGTATATGAACAAGCTTCAGCTATAATATCTGACAACATTGTATATGAACAAGCTTTAGCTATAATATCTGACAACACTGTATATGAACAAGCTTCAGGTATAATAACTGACGAAATTGTATATGAACAAACTTCAGCTATAATATCTGACAACATTGTATATGAACAAGCTTCAGCTATAATATCTGACATCAATCAATATGAACAAGCTTCAGCTATATCTGACAACATTCGATATGAACAAGCTTCAGCTATAATATCTGACATCATTGGATATGAACAAGCTTCAGCTATAGTGTCTCAAAACACTGGATATGAACAAGCTTCAGCTTTAATATCTGACTACATTGTATATGAACAAGCTTCAGCTATAATATCTGACAACATTGTATATGAACAAGCTTCAGTTATAATATCTGACAAGATTGTATATGAACAAGCTTCAGCTATAATATCTGACATCATTAAATATGAACAAGCTTCAGCTATAGCGTCTGAAAACATAGGATGTGAACAATTTACAGCTAAAATATCTGACATCATTGGATATGAACAAGCTTCAGCTATAATATCTGACATCATTGTATATGAACAAGCTTCAGCTATAGTGTCTGACATCATTGGATATCAACAAGATTCAGCTATGGTGTCTGACATCATTGGATATGAACAAGCCTCAGCTATAGTGTCTGACATCATTGGATATGAACAAGCTTCAGCTATTGTGTCTGACAACATAGGATGTGAAAAGATTCAGCTATAGTGTATGACATCATTGGATATGAACAAGCCTCAGCTATAATATCTGACAACATTTTATATGAACAAGCTTCAGCTATAATATCTGACATCATTGTATACGTAAAAGCTTCAGCTATAATATCTGACATCATTGTATATGAACAAGCCTTATCTATAGTATCTGACAACATTGGATATGAACCAGCTTCAGCTATAATATCTGACATCATTGGATATGAACAAGCCTCAGCTATAGTGTCTGACATCATTGGATATGAACAAGCTTCAGCTATAGTGTCTGACATCACTGGATATGAACAAGCTTCAGCTATAATATCTGACATCATTGGATATGAACAACCTACAGCTACAATATCTTACATCATTGGATATGAACAAGCTTCAGCTATAGTGTCTGACATCATTGGATATGAACAAGCTTCAGCTATAGTGTCTTGACAACATTGGTTATGAACAAGCTTCAGCTATAATATCTGACATCATTGGATATGATCAAGCTTCAGCTATAGTGTCTGACATCATTCGATATGAACACGCTTCAGCTATAGTGTCTGACAACATAGGATGTGAACAAGCTTCAGCTATAGTGTCTCACAATATTGTATATGAGCAAGCTTCAGCTATAATATCTGAACAATTGGATATGAAGAACCTTCAGCTATAGTGTCTCACATCATTGGATATGAACAAGATTCAGCTATAGTGTCTGACATCATTGGATATGAACAAGCTTCAGCTATAGTGTCTGACATCATTGGATATGAACAAGCTTCAGCTATAATGTCTGACAACATAGGATGTGAAAAGCTTCAGCTATAGTGTCTGACAACATAGGCTGTGAACAAGCTTACGCTACAGTGTCTGACAACAAAGGCTGTGTACAAGCTACAACTATAGTGTCTGACAACATAGGATGTGAACAAGCTTCAGCTATAATATCTGACAGCATTGGATATGAACATGCATCAGCTATAATATCTGACAACATTGGATATGAACAAGCTTCAGGTATAATATCTGACAGCATTGTATATGAACAAGCTTCAGCTATAGTGTCTCACAGTATTGTATATGAAAGAGCTTCAGCTATAATATCTGACAACATTGGATATGAACAAGCCTCAGCTTTGAAATCTTACAACATTGTATATGAACAAGCTTCAGCTATTATATCTGACATCATTGTATATGAACAAGATTCAGCTATAGTATCTGACAACATTGGATATGAACAAGCTTCAGCTATAATATCTAACAACATTGGATATAACAAGTTTCAGCTATAGTGTCTCACAACATTGCATATGAACAGGCTTCAGCTATAGTATCTGACAACATTGGATATGAACAAGCTTCAGCTATAATATCTGACAACACTGGATATGAACAAGCTTCAGCTATAGTGTCTGACAACATTGTATATGAACAAGCTTCAGCTATAAAATCTGACAAAATTGTATATGAACAAGCTTCAGCTATAATATCTGACAACATTGTATATGAACAAGCTTCAGCTATAACATCTGACATCATTGGGTATGAACAAGCTTAAGCTATAGTGAATGACATCATTGGATATGAACAAGCTTCAGCTAAAATATCTGACAACATTGTATATGAACAAGCTTCAGCTATAATATCTGACAACATTCTATATGAACAAGCTTCAGCTATAATATCTGACATCATTGGATATGAAAAAGCTTCAGCTATAATATCTGACAGCCTTGTATATGAACAAGCTTCAGCTATAGTGTCTGACAACGTTGGATATGAACAAGCTTCAGCTATAATATCTGACATCATTGTATTTTAACAAGCTTCAGCTATAATATATGATAACATTGTATTTGAACAAGCTTAAGCTATAGTGTCTTACATCATTGGATATGAACAAGCTTCAGCTATAGTGTATGACAACATTGTATATGAACAAGCTTCAGCTATTATATCTGACAACATTGTATATGAACAAGCTTCAGCTATAATATCTGACAACATTGGATATGAACAAGCTTCAGCTATAATATCTGACATCATTGGGTATGAACAAGCTTCAGCTATAGTGACAGACATCATTGGATATGAACAAGCTTCAGCTATAATATCTGGCAACACTGTATATCAACAAGCTTCAGCTATAATATCTGACATCATTGGATATGAACAAGCTTCAGCTATGATATCTGACAACATTTGATATGAACAAGCTTCAGCTATAGTGTCTGACATCATTGGATATGAACAAGCTTCAGCTATAATATCTGACAACATTGGATATGAACAAGCTTCAGCTATAGTGTCTGACATCATTGGATATTAACAAGCTTCAGCTATAGTGTCTGACAACATTGTATATGAACAAGCTACAGCTATAATATCTGACAACATTGTATATGAACAAGCTTCAGCTATAATATCTGACAACATTGGATATGAACAAGCTTCAGCTATAATATCTGACAACATTGGATATGAACAAGCTTCAGCTATAAAATCTGACAACATTGTATATGAACAAGCTTCAACTATAATATCTGACAAGACTGTATATGAACAAGCTTCAGCTATAATATCTGACAGCATTGTATATGAACAAGCTTCAGCTATAATATCTGACAACATTGTATATGAACAAGCTTCAGTTATAATATCTGACAACATTGTACATGAACATGCTTCAGCTATAGTATCTGACAACATTGTATATGAACAAGCTTCAGCTATAATGTCTGACAACATTGTATATGAACAAGCTTCAGTTATAGTATCTGACAACACTGTATATGAACAAGCTTCAGCTATAATGTCTGACAACATTGGATATGTACAAGCTTCAGCTATAAAATCTGACATCATTGGATATGAACAAGCTTCAGCTATAATATCTGAGAACATTGGATATGAACAAGCTTCAGCTATAATATCTGACATCATTGGCTATGAACAAGCTTCAGCTATAGTATCTGACATCATTGGATATGAACAAGCTTCAGCTATTGTGTCTGACAACATAGGATGTGAAAAGATTCAGCTATAGTGTATAACATCATTGGATATGAACAAGCCTCAGCTATAATATCTGACAACATTGTATATGAACAAGCTTCAGCTATAATATCTGACATCATTGTATACGAAAAAGCTTCAGCTATAATATCTGACATCATTGTATATGAACAAGCTTCATCTATAGTATCTGACAACATTGGATATGAACAAGCTTCAGCTATAGTGTCTGACATCATTGGATATGAACAAGCTTCAGCTATAGTGTCTGACATCATTGGATATGAACAAGCTTCAGCTATAGTGTCTGACATCATTGGATATGAACAAGCTTCAGCTATAGTGTCTGACATCATTGGATATGAACAAGCTTCAGCTATAATATCTGACATCATTGGATATGAACAAGCTACAGCTACAATATCTGATATCATTGGATATGAACAAGCTTCAGCTATAGTGTCTGACATCATTGGATATGAACAAGCTTCAGCTATAGTGTTTGACAACATTGGATATGAACAAATTTCAGCTATAATATCTGACATCATTGGATATGAACAAGCTTCAGCTATAGTGTCTGACATCATTGGATATGAACAAGCTTCAGCTATAGTGTCTGACAACATAGCATGTGAACAAGCTTATGATATAGTGTCTCACAATATTGTATATGAGCAAGCTTCAGCTATAATATCTGATATCATTGGATATGAACAAGCTTCAGCTATAGTGTCTGACATCATTGGATATGAAGAACCTTCAGCTATAGTGTCTCACATCATTGGATATGAACAAGATTTAGCTATAGTGTCTGACATCATTGGATATGAACAAGCTTCAGCTATAGTGTCTGACATCATTGGATATGAACAAGCTTCAGCTATAATGTCTGACAACATAGGATGTGAAAAGCTTCAGCTATAGTGTCTGACAACATAGGCTGTGAACAAGCTTACGCTACAGTGTCTGACAACAAAGGCTGTGTACAAGCTACAACTATAGTGTCTGACAACATAGGATGTGAACAAGCTTCAGCTATAATATCTGACAGCATTGGATATAAACATGCATCAGCTATAATACCTGACAACATTGGATATGAACAAGCTTCAGGTATAATATCTGACAGCATTGTATATGAACAAGCTTCAGCTATAGTGTCTCACAATATTGTATATGAAAGAGCTTCAGCTATAATATCTGACAACATTGGATATGAACAAGCCTCAGCTCTGAAATCTGACAACATTGTATATGAACAAGCTTCAACTATTATATCTGACATCATTGTATATGAACAAGCTTACGCTACAGTGTCTGACAACATAGGCTGTGTACAAGCTACAACTATAGTGTCTGACAACATAGGATGTGAACAAGCTTCAGCTATAATATCTGACAGCATTGGATATGAACATGTATCAGCTATAATATCTGACAACATTGGATATAACAAGTTTCAGCTATAGTGTCTCACAACATTGGATATGAACAAGCTTCAGCTATAGTATCTGACAACATTGGATATGAACAAGCTTCAGCTATAATATCTGACAACATTGGATATGAACAAGCTTCAGCTATAGTGTCTGACAACATTGTATATGAACAAGCTTCAGCTATAAAATCTGACAACATTGGATATGAACAAGCTTCAGCTATAATATCTGACAACATTGGATATGAACAAGCTTCAGCTATAATATCTGACATCATTGGGTATGAACAAGCTTAAGCTATAGTGACTGACATCGTTGGATATGAACAAGCTTCAGCTATAATATCTGACAACATTGTATATGAACAAGCTTCAGCTATAATATCCGACAACATTGTATATGACCAAGCTTCAGCTATAATATCTGACAGCCTTGTATATGAACAAGCTTCAGATATAGTGTCTGACAACGTTGGATATGAACAAGCTTCAGTTATAATATCTGACATCATTGTAATTTAACAAGCTTCAGCTATAATATATTACAACATTGTATTTGAACAAGCTTAAGCTATAGTGTCTTACATCATTGGATATGAACAAGCTTCAGCTATAATATCTGACAACATTGTATATGAACAAGCTTCAGCTATAATATCTGACAACATTGGATATGAACAAGCTTCAGCTATAATATCTGACATCATTGGGTATGAACAAGCTTCAGCTATAGTGACTGACATCATTGGATATGAACAAACTTCAGCTATAATATCTGACAACATTGTATATGAACAAGCTTCAGCTATAATATCCGACAACATTGTATATGAACAAGCTTCAGCTATAATATCTGACAACATTCTATATGAACAAGCTTCAGCTATAATATCTGACATCATTGGATATGAACAAGCTTCAGCTATAGTGTCTGACAACATTGTATATGAACAAGCTACTGCTATAATATCTGAAAACATTGTATATGAACAAGCTTCAGCTATAATATCTGACAACATTGGATATGAACAAGCTTCAGCTATAATATCTGACAACATTGGATATGAACAAGCTTAAGCTATAAAATCTGACAACATTGTTATGAACAAGCTTTAGCTATAATATCTGACAACATTGTATATGAACAAGCTTCAGCTATAATATCTGACAACATTGTATATGCACAAGCTTCAGCTATAATATCTGACAACATTGTATATGAACAAGCTTCAGCTATAATATCTGACAACATTGTACATGAACAAGCTTCAGGTATAGTATCTGACAACATTGTATATGAAGAAGCTTCAGCTATAATGTCTGACAACATTGTATATGAACAAGCTTCAGTTATAGTATCTGACAACATTGTATATGAACAAGCTTCAGCTATAATGTCTGACAACATTGGATATGAACAAGCTTCAGCTATAAAATCTGACATCATTGCATATGAACAAGCTTCAGCTATAATATCTGAGAACATTGGATATGAACAAGCTTCAGCTATAATATCTGACATCATTGGCTATGAACAAGCTTCAGCTATAGTATCTGACATCATTGGATATGAACAAGCTTCAGCTATAGTGTTTCAAAACATTGTATATGAACAAACTTCAGCTATAATATCTGACAACATTGTATATGAATAAGCTTCAGCTAAAATATCTGACAACATTGTATATGAACAAGCTTCAGCTATAATATCTGACAACATTGTATATGAACAAGCTTTAGCTATAATATCTGACAACACTGTATATGAACAAGCTTCAGGTATAATAACTGACGAAATTGTATATGAACAAACTTCAGCTATAATATCTGACAACATTGTATATGAACAAGCTTCAGCTATAATATCTGACATCAATCAATATGAACAAGCTTCAGCTATATCTGACAACATTCGATATGAACAAGCTTCAGCTATAATATCTGACATCATTGGATATGAACAAGCTTCAGCTATAGTGTCTCAAAACACTGGATATGAACAAGCTTCAGCTTTAATATCTGACTACATTGTATATGAACAAGCTTCAGCTATAATATCTGACAACATTGTATATGAACAAGCTTCAGTTATAATATCTGACAACATTGTATATGAACAAGCTTCAGCTATAATATCTGACATCATTAAATATGAACAAGCTTCAGCTATAGCGTCTGAAAACATAGGATGTGAACAATTTACAGCTAAAATATCTGACATCATTGGATATGAACAAGCTTCAGCTATAATATCTGACATCATTGTATATGAACAAGCTTCAGCTATAGTGTCTGACATCATTGGATATCAACAAGATTCAGCTATGGTGTCTGACATCATTGGATATGAACAAGCCTCAGCTATAGTGTCTGACATCATTGGATATGAACAAGCTTCAGCTATTGTGTCTGACAACATAGGATGTGAAAAGATTCAGCTATAGTGTATGACATCATTGGATATGAACAAGCCTCAGCTATAATACCTGACAACATTGTATATGAACAAGCTTCAGCTATAATATCTGACATCATTGTATACGTAAAAGCTTCAGCTATAATATCTGACATCATTGTATATGAACAAGCCTTATCTATAGTATCTGACAACATTGCATATGAACCAGCTTCAGCTATATTATCTGACATCATTGGATATGAACAAGCTTCAGCTGTAGTGTCTGACATCATTGGATATGAACAAGCTTCAGCTATAGTGTCTGACATCACTGGATATGAACAAGCTTCAGCTATAATATCTTACATCATTGGATATGAACAAGCTTCAGCTATAGTGTCTGACATCATTGGATATGAACAAGCTTCAGCTATAGTGTCTTGACAACATTGGTTATGAACAAGCTTCAGCTATAATATCTGACATCATTGGATATGATCAAGCTTCAGCTATAGTGTCTGACATCAGTCGATATGAACACGCTTCAGCTATAGTGTCTGACAACATAGGATGTGAACAAGCTTCAGCTATAGTGTCTCACAATATTGTATATGAGCAAGCTTCAGCTATAATATCTGACAACATTGGATATGAAGAACCTTCAGCTATAGTGTCTCACATCATTGGATATGAACAAGATTCAGCTATAGTGTCTGACATCATTGGATATGAACAAGCTTCAGCTATAGTGTCTGACATCATTGGATATGAACAAGCTTCAGCTATAATGTCTGACAACATAGGATGTGAAAAGCTTCAGCTATAGTGTCTGACAACATAGGCTGTGAACAAGCTTACGCTACAGTGTCTGACAACAAAGGCTGTGTACAAGCTACAACTATAGTGTCTGACAACATAGGATGTGAACAAGCTTCAGCTATAATATCTCACAGCATTGGATATGAACATGCATCAGCTATAATATCTGACAACATTGGATATGAACAAGCTTCAGGTATAATATCTGACAGCATTGTATATGAACAAGCTTCAGCTATAGTGTCTCACAATATTGTATATGAAAGAGCTTCAGCTATAATATCTGACAACATTGGATATGAACAAGCCTCAGCTTTGAAATCTTACAACATTGTATATGAACAAGCTTCAGCTATTATATCTGACATCATTGTATATGAACAAGATTCAGCTATAGTATCTGACAACATTGGATATGAACAAGCTTCAGCTATAATATCTAACAACATTGGATATAACAAGTTTCAGCTATAGTGTCTCACAACATTGCATATGAACAGGCTTCAGCTATAGTATCTGACAACATTGGATATGAACAAGCTTCAGCTATAATATCTGACAACACTGGATATGAACAAGCTTCAGCTATAGTGTCTGACAACATTGTATATGAACAAGCTTCAGCTATAAAATCTGACAACATTGTATATGAACAAGCTTCAGCTATAATATCTGACAACATTGTATATGAACAAGCTTCAGCTATAACATCTGACATCATTGGGTATGAACAAGCTTAAGCTATAGTGAATGACATCATTGGATATGAACAAGCTTCAGCTAAAATATCTGACAACATTGTATATGAACAAGCTTCAGCTATAATATCTGACAACATTCTATATGAACAAGCTTCAGCTATAATATCTGACATCATTGGATATGAAAAAGCTTCAGCTATAATATCTGACAGCCTTGTATATGAACAAGCTTCAGCTATAGTGTCTGACAACGTTGGATATGAACAAGCTTCAGCTATAATATCTGACATCATTGTATTTTAACAAGCTTCAGCTATAATATATGATAACATTGTATTTGAACAAGCTTAAGCTATAGTGTCTTACATCATTGGATATGAACAAGCTTCAGCTATAGTGTCTGACAACATTGTATATGAACAAGCTTCAGCTATTATATCTGACAACATTGTATATGAACAAGCTTCAGCTATAATATCTGACAACATTGGATATGAACAAGCTTCAGCTATAATATCTGACATCATTGGGTATGAACAAGCTTCAGCTATAGTGACAGACATCATTGGATATGAACAAGCTTCAGCTATAATATCTGACAACATTGTATATGAACAAGCTTCAGCTATAATATCCGACAACATTGTATATGAACAAGCTTCAGCTATAATATCTGACAACATTCTATATGAACAAGCTTCAGCTATAATATCTGACATCATTGGATATGAACAAGCTTCAGCTATAGTGTCTGACATCATTGGATATGAACAAGCTTCAGCTATAATATCTGGCAACACTGTATATCAACAAGCTTCAGCTATAATATCTGACATCATTGGATATGAACAAGCTTCAGCTATGATATCTGACAACATTTGATATGAACAAGCTTCAGCTATAGTGACTGACATCATTGGATATGAACAAGCTTCAGCTATAATATCTGACAACATTGGATATGAACAAGCTTCAGCTATAGTGTCTGACATCATTGGATATTAACAAGCTTCAGCTATAGTGTCTGACAACATTGTATATGAACAAGCTACAGCTATAATATCTGACAACATTGTATATGAACAAGCTTCAGGTATAATATCTGACAACATTGGATATGAACAAGCTTCAGCTATAATATCTGACAACATTGGATATGAACAAGCTTCAGCTATAAAATCTGACAACATTGTATATGAACAAGCTTCAACTATAATATCTGACAAGACTGTATATGAACAAGCTTCAGCTATAATATCTGACAGCATTGTATATGAACAAGCTTCAGCTATAATATCTGACAACATTGTATATGAACAAGCTTCAGTTATAATATCTGACAACATTGTACATGAACATGCTTCAGCTATAGTATCTGACAACATTGTATATGAACAAGCTTCAGCTATAATGTCTGACAACATTGTATATGAACAAGCTTCAGTTATAGTATCTGATAACACTGTATATGAACAAGCTTCAGCTATAATGTCTGACAACATTGGATATGTACAAGCTTCAGCTATAAAATCTGACATCATTGGATATGAACAAGCTTCAGCTATAATATCTGAGAACATTGGATATGAACAAGCTTCAGCTATAATATCTGACATCATTGGCTATGAACAAGCTTCAGCTATAGTATCTGACATCATTGGATATGAACAAGCTTCAGCTATAGTATCTCAAAACAGTGTATATGAACAAACTTCAGCTATAATATCTGACAACATTGTATATGAACAAGCTTCAGCTATAATATCTGACAACATTGTATATGAACAAGTTTCAGCTATAATATCTGACAACATTGTATATGAACAAGCTTCAGTTATAATATCTGACGAAATTGTATATGAACAAACTTGAGCTATAATATCTGACAACATTGTGTATGATCAAGCTTCAGCTATAATATCTGACATCATTCAATATGAACAAGCTTCAGCTATATCTGACAACATTCGATATGAACAAGCTTCAGCTATAATATCTGACATCATTGGATATGAACAAGCTTCAGCTATAGTGTCTCAAAACACTGGATATGAACAAGCTTCAGCTTTAATATCTGACTACATTGTATATGAACAAGCTTCAGCTACAATATCTGACAACATTGTATATGAACATGCTACAGTTATAATATCTGACAACATTGTATATTAACAAGCTTCAGCTATAATATCTGACATCATTGGATATGAACAAGCTTCAGCTATAGCGTCTGAAAACATATGATGTGAACAATCTACAGCTATAATATCTGACATCATTGGATATGAACAAGCTTCAGCTATAATATCTGACAACATTGGATATGAACAAGCTTCAGCTATAGTGTCTGACATCATTGGATATGAACAAGCTTCAGCTATAGTGTCTGACAACATTGTATATGAACAAGCTACAGCTATAATATCTGACAACACTGTATATGAACAAGCTTCAGCAATAATATCTGACAACATTGGATATGAACAAGCTTCAGCTATAATATCTGACAACATTGGATATGAACAAGCTTAAGCTATAAAATCTGACAACATTGTATATGAACAAGCTTCAGCTATATTATCTGACAACATTGTATATGAACAAGCTTCAGCTATAATATCTGACAACATTGTATATGAACAAGCTTCAGCTATAATATCTGACAACATTGTATATGAACAAGCTTCAGCTATAATATCTGACAGCATTGTACATGAACAAGCTTCAGCTATAGTATCTGACAACATTGTATATGAACAAGCTTCAGCTATAATGTCTGACAACATTGTATATGAACAAGCTTCAGTTATAGTATCTGACAACATTGTATATGAACAAGCTTCAGCTATATTGTCTAACAACATTGGATATGAACAAGCTTCAGCTATAAAATCTGACATCATTGGATATGAACAAGCTTCAGCTATAATATCTGAGAACATTGGATATGAACAAGCTTCAGCTATAATATCTGACATCATTGGCTATGAAGAAGCTTCAGCTATAGTATCTGACACCATTGGATATGAACAAGCTTCAGCTATAGTGTTTCAAAACATTGTATATGAACAAACTTCAGCTATAATATCTGACAACATTGTATATGAACAAGCTTCAGCTATAATATCTGACAACATTGTATATGAACAAGCTTCAGCTATAATATCTGACAACATTGTATATGAACAAGCTTTAGCTATAATATCTGACAACATTGTATATGAACAAGCTTCAGTTATAATATCTGACGAAATTGTATATGAACAAACTTCAGCTATAATATCTGACAACATTGTATATGAACAAGCTTCAGCTATAGTGTCTGACATCATTGGATATCAACAAGATTCAGCTATAGTGTCTGACATCAATGGATATGAACAAGCTTCAGCTATAGTGTCTGACATCATTGGATATGAACAAGCTTCAGCTATTGTGTCTGACAACATAGGATGTGAAAAGATTCAGCTATAGTGTATAACATCATTGGATATGAACAAGCCTCAGCTATAATATCTGACAACATTGTATATGAACAAGCTTCAGCTATAATATCTGACATCATTGTATACGAAAAAGCTTCAGCTATAATATCTGACATCATTGTATATGAACAAGCTTCATCTATAGTATCTGACAACATTGGATATGAACAAGCTTCAGCTATAGTGTCTGACATCATTGGATATGAACAAGCTTCAGCTATAGTGTCTGACATCATTGGATATGAACAAGCTTCAGCTATAGTGTCTGACATCATTGGATATGAACAAGCTTCAGCTATAGTGTCTGACATCATTGGATATGAACAAGCTTCAGCTATAATATCTGACATCATTGGATATGAACAAGCTACAGCTACAATATCTGATATCATTGGATATGAACAAGCTTCAGCTATAGTGTCTGACATCATTGGATATGAACAAGCTTCAGCTATAGTGTTTGACAACATTGGATATGAACAAATTTCAGCTATAATATCTGACATCATTGGATATGAACAAGCTTCAGCTATAGTGTCTGACATCATTGGATATGAACAAGCTTCAGCTATAGTGTCTGACAACATAGCATGTGAACAAGCTTATGATATAGTGTCTCACAATATTGTATATGAGCAAGCTTCAGCTATAATATCTGATATCATTGGATATGAACAAGCTTCAGCTATAGTGTCTGACATCATTGGATATGAAGAACCTTCAGCTATAGTGTCTCACATCATTGGATATGAACAAGATTTAGCTATAGTGTCTGACATCATTGGATATGAACAAGCTTCAGCTATAGTGTCTGACATCATTGGATATGAACAAGCTTCAGCTATAATGTCTGACAACATAGGATGTGAAAAGCTTCAGCTATAGTGTCTGACAACATAGGCTGTGAACAAGCTTACGCTACAGTGTCTGACAACAAAGGCTGTGTACAAGCTACAACTATAGTGTCTGACAACATAGGATGTGAACAAGCTTCAGCTATAATATCTGACAGCATTGGATATAAACATGCATCAGCTATAATACCTGACAACATTGGATATGAACAAGCTTCAGGTATAATATCTGACAGCATTGTATATGAACAAGCTTCAGCTATAGTGTCTCACAATATTGTATATGAAAGAGCTTCAGCTATAATATCTGACAACATTGGATATGAACAAGCCTCAGCTCTGAAATCTGACAACATTGTATATGAACAAGCTTCAACTATTATATCTGACATCATTGTATATGAACAAGATTCAGCTATAGTGTCTGGCAACATAGGCTGTGAACAAGCTTACGCTACAGTGTCTGACAACATAGGCTGTGTACAAGCTACAACTATAGTGTCTGACAACATAGGATGTGAACAAGCTTCAGCTATAATATCTGACAGCATTGGATATGAACATGTATCAGCTATACTATCTGACAACATTGGATATAACAAGTTTCAGCTATAGTGTCTCACAACATTGGATATGAACAAGCTTCAGCTATAGTATCTGACAACATTGGATATGAACAAGCTTCAGCTATAATATCTGACAACATTGGATATGAACAAGCTTCAGCTATAGTGTCTGACAACATTGTATATGAACAAGCTTCAGCTATAAAATCTGACAACATTGGATATGAACAAGCTTCAGCTATAATATCTGACAACATTGGATATGAACAAGCTTCAGCTATAATATCTGACATCATTGGGTATGAACAAGCTTAAGCTATAGTGACTGACATCGTTGGATATGAACAAGCTTCAGCTATAATATCTGACAACATTGTATATGAACAAGCTTCAGCTATAATATCCGACAACATTATATGACCAAGCTTCAGCTATAATATCTGACAGCCTTGTATATGAACAAGCTTCAGATATAGTGTCTGACAACGTTGGATATGAACAAGCTTCAGTTATAATATCTGACATCATTGTAATTTAACAAGCTTCAGCTATAATATATTACAACATTGTATTTGAACAAGCTTAAGCTATAGTGTCTTACATCATTGTATATGAACAAGCTTCAGCTATAATATCTGACAACATTGTATATGAACAAGCTTCAGCTATAATATCTGACAACATTGGATATGAACAAGCTTCAGCTATAATATCTGACATCATTGGGTATGAACAAGCTTCAGCTATAGTGACTGACATCATTGGATATGAACAAACTTCAGCTATAATATCTGACAACATTGTATATGAACAAGCTTCAGCTATAATATCCGACAACATTGTATATGAACAAGCTTCAGCTATAATATCTGACAACATTCTATATGAACAAGCTTCAGCTATAATATCTGACATCATTGGATATGAACAAGCTTCAGCTATAGTGTCTGACAACATTGTATATGAACAAGCTACAGCTATAATATCTGAAAACATTGTATATGAACAAGCTTCAGCTATAATATCTGACAACATTGGATATGAACAAGCTTCAGCTATAATATCTGACATCATTGGGTATGAACAAGCTTCAGCTATAGTGACTGACATCATTGGATATGAACAAACTTCAGCTATAATATCTGACAACATTGTATATGAACAAGCTTCAGCTATAATATCCGACAACATTGTATATGAACAAGCTTCAGCTATAATATCTGACAACATTCTATATGAACAAGCTTCAGCTATAATATCTGACATCATTGGATATGAACAAGCTTCAGCTATAGTGTCTGACAACATTGTATATGAACAAGCTACAGCTATAATATCTGAAAACATTGTATATGAACAAGCTTCAGCTATAATATCTGACAACATTGGATATGAACAAGCTTCAGCTATAATATCTGACAACATTGGATATGAACAAGCTTAAGCTATAAAATCTGACAACATTGTTATGAAGAAGCTTTAGCTATAATATCTGACAACATTGTATATGAACAAGCTTCAGCTATAATATCTGACAACATTGTATATGCACAAGCTTCAGCTATAATATCTGACAACATTGTATATGAACAAGCTTCAGCTATAATATCTGACAACATTGTACATGAACAAGCTTCAGGTATAGTATCTGACAACATTGTATATGAAGAAGCTTCAGCTATAATGTCTGACAACATTGTATATGAACAAGCTTCAGTTATAGTATCTGACAACATTGTATATGAACAAGCTTCAGCTATAATGTCTGACAACATTGGATATGAACAAGCTTCAGCTATAAAATCTGACATCATTGCATATGAACAAGCTTCAGCTATAATATCTGAGAACATTGGATATGAACAAGCTTCAGCTATAATATCTGACATCATTGGCTATGAACAAGCTTCAGCTATAGTATCTGACATCATTGGATATGAACAAGCTTCAGCTATAGTGTTTCAAAACATTGTATATGAACAAACTTCAGCTATAATATCTGACAACATTGTATATGAACAAGCTTCAACTATTATATCTGACATCATTGTATATGAACAAGATTCAGCTATAGTGTCTGGCAACATAGGCTGTGAACAAGCTTACGCTACAGTGTCTGACAACATAGGCTGTGTACAAGCTACAACTATAGTGTCTGACAACATAGGATGTGAACAAGCTTCAGCTATAATATCTGACAGCATTGGATATGAACATGTATCAGCTATACTATCTGACAACATTGGATATAACAAGTTTCAGCTATAGTGTCTCACAACATTGGATATGAACAAGCTTCAGCTATAGTATCTGACAACATTGGATATGAACAAGCTTCAGCTATAATATCTGACAACATTGGATATGAACAAGCTTCAGCTATAGTGTCTGACAACATTGTATATGAACAAGCTTCAGCTATAAAATCTGACAACATTGGATATGAACAAGCTTCAGCTATAATATCTGACAACATTGGATATGAACAAGCTTCAGCTATAATATCTGACATCATTGGGTATGAACAAGCTTAAGCTATAGTGACTGACATCGTTGGATATGAACAAGCTTCAGCTATAATATCTGACAACATTGTATATGAACAAGCTTCAGCTATAATATCCGACAACATTATATGACCAAGCTTCAGCTATAATATCTGACAGCCTTGTATATGAACAAGCTTCAGATATAGTGTCTGACAACGTTGGATATGAACAAGCTTCAGTTATAATATCTGACATCATTGTAATTTAACAAGCTTCAGCTATAATATATTACAACATTGTATTTGAACAAGCTTAAGCTATAGTGTCTTACATCATTGTATATGAACAAGCTTCAGCTATAATATCTGACAACATTGTATATGAACAAGCTTCAGCTATAATATCTGACAACATTGGATATGAACAAGCTTCAGCTATAATATCTGACATCATTGGGTATGAACAAGCTTCAGCTATAGTGACTGACATCATTGGATATGAACAAACTTCAGCTATAATATCTGACAACATTGTATATGAACAAGCTTCAGCTATAATATCCGACAACATTGTATATGAACAAGCTTCAGCTATAATATCTGACAACATTCTATATGAACAAGCTTCAGCTATAATATCTGACATCATTGGATATGAACAAGCTTCAGCTATAGTGTCTGACAACATTGTATATGAACAAGCTACAGCTATAATATCTGAAAACATTGTATATGAACAAGCTTCAGCTATAATATCTGACAACATTGGATATGAACAAGCTTCAGCTATAATATCTGACATCATTGGGTATGAACAAGCTTCAGCTATAGTGACTGACATCATTGGATATGAACAAACTTCAGCTATAATATCTGACAACATTGTATATGAACAAGCTTCAGCTATAATATCCGACAACATTGTATATGAACAAGCTTCAGCTATAATATCTGACAACATTCTATATGAACAAGCTTCAGCTATAATATCTGACATCATTGGATATGAACAAGCTTCAGCTATAGTGTCTGACAACATTGTATATGAACAAGCTACAGCTATAATATCTGAAAACATTGTATATGAACAAGCTTCAGCTATAATATCTGACAACATTGGATATGAACAAGCTTCAGCTATAATATCTGACAACATTGGATATGAACAAGCTTAAGCTATAAAATCTGACAACATTGTTATGAAGAAGCTTTAGCTATAATATCTGACAACATTGTATATGAACAAGCTTCAGCTATAATATCTGACAACATTGTATATGCACAAGCTTCAGCTATAATATCTGACAACATTGTATATGAACAAGCTTCAGCTATAATATCTGACAACATTGTACATGAACAAGCTTCAGGTATAGTATCTGACAACATTGTATATGAAGAAGCTTCAGCTATAATGTCTGACAACATTGTATATGAACAAGCTTCAGTTATAGTATCTGACAACATTGTATATGAACAAGCTTCAGCTATAATGTCTGACAACATTGGATATGAACAAGCTTCAGCTATAAAATCTGACATCATTGCATATGAACAAGCTTCAGCTATAATATCTGAGAACATTGGATATGAACAAGCTTCAGCTATAATATCTGACATCATTGGCTATGAACAAGCTTCAGCTATAGTATCTGACATCATTGGATATGAACAAGCTTCAGCTATAGTGTTTCAAAACATTGTATATGAACAAACTTCAGCTATAATATCTGACAACATTGTATATGAATAAGCTTCAGCTATAATATCTGACAACATTGTATATGAACAAGCTTCAGCTATAATATCTGACAACATTGTATATGAACAAGCTTTAGCTATAATATCTGACAACACTGTATATGAACAAGCTTCAGGTATAATAACTGACGAAATTGTATATGAACAAACTTCAGCTATAATATCTGACAACATTGTATATGAACAAGCTTCAGCTATAATATCTGACATCAATCAATATGAACAAGCTTCAGCTATATCTGACAACATTCGATATGAACAAGCTTCAGCTATAATATCTGACATCATTGGATATGAACAAGCTTCAGCTATAGTGTCTCAAAACACTGGATATGAACAAGCTTCAGCTTTAATATCTGACTACATTGTATATGAACAAGCTTCAGCTATAATATCTGACAACATTGTATATGAACAAGCTTCAGTTATAATATCTGACAACATTGTATATGAACAAGCTTCAGCTATAATATCTGACATCATTAAATATGAACAAGCTTCAGCTATAGCGTCTGAAAACATAGGATGTGAACAATTTACAGCTAAAATATCTGACATCATTGGATATGAACAAGCTTCAGCTATAATATCTGACATCATTGTATATGAACAAGCTTCAGCTATAGTGTCTGACATCATTGGATATCAACAAGATTCAGCTATGGTGTCTGACATCATTGGATATGAACAAGCCTCAGCTATAGTGTCTGACATCATTGGATATGAACAAGCTTCAGCTATTGTGTCTGACAACATAGGATGTGAAAAGATTCAGCTATAGTGTATGACATCATTGGATATGAACAAGCCTCAGCTATAATACCTGACAACATTGTATATGAACAAGCTTCAGCTATAATATCTGACATCATTGTATACGTAAAAGCTTCAGCTATAATATCTGACATCATTGTATATGAACAAGCCTTATCTATAGTATCTGACAACATTGCATATGAACCAGCTTCAGCTATAATATCTGACATCATTGGATATGAACAAGCTTCAGCTGTAGTGTCTGACATCATTGGATATGAACAAGCTTCAGCTATAGTGTCTGACATCACTGGATATGAACAAGCTTCAGCTATAATATCTTACATCATTGGATATGAACAAGCTTCAGCTATAGTGTCTGACATCATTGGATATGAACAAGCTTCAGCTATAGTGTCTTGACAACATTGGTTATGAACAAGCTTCAGCTATAATATCTGACATCATTGGATATGATCAAGCTTCAGCTATAGTGTCTGACATCATTCGATATGAACACGCTTCAGCTATAGTGTCTGACAACATAGGATGTGAACAAGCTTCAGCTATAGTGTCTCACAATATTGTATATGAGCAAGCTTCAGCTATAATATCTGACAACATTGGATATGAAGAACCATCAGCTATAGTGTCTCACATCATTGGATATGAACAAGATTCAGCTATAGTGTCTGACATCATTGGATATGAACAAGCTTCAGCTATAGTGTCTGACATCATTGGATATGAACAAGCTTCAGCTATAATGTCTGACAACATAGGATGTGAAAAGCTTCAGCTATAGTGGCTGACAACATAGGCTGTGAACAAGCTTACGCTACAGTGTCTGACAACAAAGGCTGTGTACAAGCTACAACTATAGTGTCTGACAACATAGGATGTGAACAAGCTTCAGCTATAATATCTCACAGCATTGGATATGAACATGCATCAGCTATAATATCTGACAACATTGGATATGAACAAGCTTCAGGTATAATATCTGACAGCATTGTATATGAACAAGCTTCAGCTATAGTGTCTCACAATATTGTATATGAAAGAGCTTCAGCTATAATATCTGACAACATTGGATATGAACAAGCCTCAGCTTTGAAATCTTACAACATTGTATATGAACAAGCTTCAGCTATTATATCTGACATCATTGTATATGAACAAGATTCAGCTATAGTATCTGACAACATTGGATATGAACAAGCTTCAGCTATAATATCTAACAACATTGGATATAACAAGTTTCAGCTATAGTGTCTCACAACATTGCATATGAACAGGCTTCAGCTATAGTATCTGACAACATTGGATATGAACAACCTTCAGCTATAATATCTGACAACACTGGATATGAACAAGCTTCAGCTATAGTGTCTGACAACATTGTATATGAACAAGCTTCAGCTATAAAATCTGACAACATTGTATATGAACAAGCTTCAGCTATAATATCTGACAACATTGTATATGAACAAGCTTCAGCTATAACATCTGACATCATTGGGTATGAACAAGCTTAAGCTATAGTGAATGACATCATTGGATATGAACAAGCTTCAGCTAAAATATCTGACAACATTGTATATGAACAAGCTTCAGCTATAATATCTGACAACATTCTCTATGAACAAGCTTCAGCTATAATATCTGACATCATTGGATATGAAAAAGCTTCAGCTATAATATCTGACAGCCTTGTATATGAACAAGCTTCAGCTATAGTGTCTGACAACGTTGGATATGAACAAGCTTCAGCTATAATATCTGACATCATTGTATTTTAACAAGCTTCAGCTATAATATATGATAACATTGTATTTGAACAAGCTTAAGCTATAGTGTCTTACATCATTGGATATGAACAAGCTTCAGCTATAGTGTCTGACAACATTGTATATGAACAAGCTTCAGCTATTATATCTGACAACATTGTATATGAACAAGCTTCAGCTATAATATCTGACAACATTGGATATGAACAAGCTTCAGCTATAATATCTGACATCATTGGGTATGAACAAGCTTCAGCTATAGTGACAGACATCATTGGATATGAACAAGCTTCAGCTATAATATCTGACAACATTGTATATGAACAAGCTTCAGCTATAATATCCGACAACATTGTATATGAACAAGCTTCAGCTATAATATCTGACAACATTCTATATGAACAAGCTTCAGCTATAATATCTGACATCATTGGATATGAACAAGCTTCAGCTATAGTGTCTGACATCATTGGATATGAACAAGCTTCAGCTATAATATCTGGCAACACTGTATATCAACAAGCTTCAGCTATAATATCTGACATCATTGGATATGAACAAGCTTCAGCTATGATATCTGACAACATTTGATATGAACAAGCTTCAGCTATAGTGTCTGACATCATTGGATATGAACAAGCTTCAGCTATAATATCTGACAACATTGGATATGAACAAGCTTCAGCTATAGTGTCTGACATCATTGGATATTAACAAGCTTCAGCTATAGTGTCTGACAACATTGTATATGAACAAGCTACAGCTATAATATCTGACAACATTGTATATGAACAAGCTTCAGCTATAATATCTGACAACATTGGATATGAACAAGCTTCAGCTATAATATCTGACAACATTGGATATGAACAAGCTTCAGCTATAAAATCTGACAACATTGTATATGAACAAGCTTCAACTATAATATCTGACAAGACTGTATATGAACAAGCTTCAGCTATAATATCTGACAGCATTGTATATGAACAAGCTTCAGCTATAATATCTGACAACATTGTATATGAACAAGCTTCAGTTATAATATCTGACAACATTGTACATGAACATGCTTCAGCTATAGTATCTGACAACATTGTATATGAACAAGCTTCAGCTATAATGTCTGACAACATTGTATATGAACAAGCTTCAGTTATAGTATCTGACAACACTGTATATGAACAAGCTTCAGCTATAATGTCTGACAACATTGGATATGTACAAGCTTCAGCTATAAAATCTGACATCATTGGATATGAACAAGCTTCAGCTATAATATCTGAGAACATTGGATATGAACAAGCTTCAGCTATAATATCTGACATCATTGGCTATGAACAAGCTTCAGCTATAGTATCTGACATCATTGGATATGAACAAGCTTCAGCTATAGTATCTCAAAACAGTGTATATGAACAAACTTCAGCTATAATATCTGACAACATTGTATATGAACAAGCTTCAGCTATAATATCTGACAACATTGTATATGAACAAGTTTCAGCTATAATATCTGACAACATTGTATATGAACAAGCTTCAGTTATAATATCTGACGAAATTGTATATGAACAAACTTCAGCTATAATATCTGACAACATTGTGTATGATCAAGCTTCAGCTATAATATCTGACATCATTCAATATGAACAAGCTTCAGCTATATCTGACAACGTTCGATATGAACAAGCTTCAGCTATAATATCTGACATCATTGGATATGAACAAGCTTCAGCTATAGTGTCTCAAAACACTGGATATGAACAAGCTTCAGCTTTAATATCTGACTACATTGTATATGAACAAGCTTCAGCTACAATATCTGACAACATTGTATATGAACATGCTACAGTTATAATATCTGACAACATTGTATATTAACAAGCTTCAGCTATAATATCTGACATCATTGGATATGAACAAGCTTCAGCTATAGCGTCTGAAAACATATGATGTGAACAATCTACAGCTATAATATCTGACATCATTGGATATGAACAAGCTTCAGCTATAATATCTGACAACATTGGATATGAACAAGCTTCAGCTATAGTGTCTGACATCATTGGATATGAACAAGCTTCAGCTATAGTGTCTGACAACATTGTATATGAACAAGCTACAGCTATAATATCTGACAACATTGTATATGAACAAGCTTCAGCAATAATATCTGACAACATTGGATATGAACAAGCTTCAGCTATAATATCTGACAACATTGGATATGAACAAGCTTAAGCTATAAAATCTGACAACATTGTATATGAACAAGCTTCAGCTATATTATCTGACAACATTGTATATGAACAAGCTTCAGCTATAATATCTGACAACATTGTATATGAACAAGCTTCAGCTATAATATCTGACAACATTGTATATGAACAAGCTTCAGCTATAATATCTGACAGCATTGTACATGAACAAGCTTCAGCTATAGTATCTGACAACATTGTATATGAACAAGCTTCAGCTATAATGTCTGACAACATTGTATATGAACAAGCTTCAGTTATAGTATCTGACAACATTGTATATGAACAAGCTTCAGCTATATTGTCTAACAACATTGGATATGAACAAGCTTCAGCTATAAAATCTGACATCATTGGTTATGAACAAGCTTCAGCTATAATATCTGAGAACATTGGATATGAACAAGCTTCAGCTATAATATCTGACATCATTGGCTATGAAGAAGCTTCAGCTATAGTATCTGACACCATTGGATATGAACAAGCTTCAGCTATAGTGTTTCAAAACATTGTATATGAACAAACTTCAGCTATAATATCTGACAACATTGTATATGAACAAGCTTCAGCTATAATATCTGACAACATTGTATATGAACAAGCTTCAGCTATAATATCTGACAACATTGTATATGAACAAGCTTTAGCTATAATATCTGACAACATTGTATATGAACAAGCTTCAGTTATAATATCTGACGAAATTGTATATGAACAAACTTCAGCTATAATATCTGACAACATTGTATATGAACAAGCTTCAGCTATAGTGTCTGACATCATTGGATATCAACAAGATTCAGCTATAGTGTCTGACATCAATGGATATGAACAAGCTTCAGCTATAGTGTCTGACATCATTGGATATGAACAAGCTTCAGCTATTGTGTCTGACAACATAGGATGTGAAAAGATTCAGCTATAGTGTATAACATCATTGGATATGAACAAGCCTCAGCTATAATATCTGACAACATTGTATATGAACAAGCTTCAGCTATAATATCTGACATCATTGTATACGAAAAAGCTTCAGCTATAATATCTGACATCATTGTATATGAACAAGCTTCATCTATAGTATCTGACAACATTGGATATGAACAAGCTTCAGCTATAGTGTCTGACATCATTGGATATGAACAAGCTTCAGCTATAGTGTCTGACATCATTGGATATGAACAAGCTTCAGCTATAGTGTCTGACATCATTGGATATGAACAAGCTTCAGCTATAGTGTCTGACATCATTGGATATGAACAAGCTTCAGCTATAATATCTGACATCATTGGATATGAACAAGCTACAGCTACAATATCTGATATCATTGGATATGAACAAGCTTCAGCTATAGTGTCTGACATCATTGGATATGAACAAGCTTCAGCTATAGTGTTTGACAACATTGGATATGAACAAATTTCAGCTATAATATCTGACATCATTGGATATGAACAAGCTTCAGCTATAGTGTCTGACATCATTGGATATGAACAAGCTTCAGCTATAGTGTCTGACAACATAGCATGTGAACAAGCTTATGATATAGTGTCTCACAATATTGTATATGAGCAAGCTTCAGCTATAATATCTGATATCATTGGATATGAACAAGCTTCAGCTATAGTGTCTGACATCATTGGATATGAAGAACCTTCAGCTATAGTGTCTCACATCATTGGATATGAACAAGATTTAGCTATAGTGTCTGACATCATTGGATATGAACAAGCTTCAGCTATAGTGTCTGACATCATTGGATATGAACAAGCTTCAGCTATAATGTCTGACAACATAGGATGTGAAAAGCTTCAGCTATAGTGTCTGACAACATAGGCTGTGAACAAGCTTACGCTACAGTGTCTGACAACAAAGGCTGTGTACAAGCTACAACTATAGTGTCTGACAACATAGGATGTGAACAAGCTTCAGCTATAATATCTGACAGCATTGGATATAAACATGCATCAGCTATAATACCTGACAACATTGGATATGAACAAGCTTCAGGTATAATATCTGACAGCATTGTATATGAACAAGCTTCAGCTATAGTGTCTCACAATATTGTATATGAAAGAGCTTCAGCTATAATATCTGACAACATTGGATATGAACAAGCCTCAGCTCTGAAATCTGACAACATTGTATATGAACAAGCTTCAACTATTATATCTGACATCATTGTATATGAACAAGATTCAGCTATAGTGTCTGGCAACATAGGCTGTGAACAAGCTTACGCTACAGTGTCTGACAACATAGGCTGTGTACAAGCTACAACTATAGTGTCTGACAACATAGGATGTGAACAAGCTTCAGCTATAATATCTGACAGCATTGGATATGAACATGTATCAGCTATACTATCTGACAACATTGGATATAACAAGTTTCAGCTATAGTGTCTCACAACATTGGATATGAACAAGCTTCAGCTATAGTATCTGACAACATTGGATATGAACAAGCTTCAGCTATAATATCTGACAACATTGGATATGAACAAGCTTCAGCTATAGTGTCTGACAACATTGTATATGAACAAGCTTCAGCTATAAAATCTGACAACATTGGATATGAACAAGCTTCAGCTATAATATCTGACAACATTGGATATGAACAAGCTTCAGCTATAATATCTGACATCATTGGGTATGAACAAGCTTAAGCTATAGTGACTGACATCGTTGGATATGAACAAGCTTCAGCTATAATATCTGACAACATTGTATATGAACAAGCTTCAGCTATAATATCCGACAACATTGTATATGACCAAGCTTCAGCTATAATATCTGACAGCCTTGTATATGAACAAGCTTCAGATATAGTGTCTGACAACGTTGGATATGAACAAGCTTCAGTTATAATATCTGACATCATTGTAATTTAACAAGCTTCAGCTATAATATATTACAACATTGTATTTGAACAAGCTTAAGCTATAGTGTCTTACATCATTGTATATGAACAAGCTTCAGCTATAATATCTGACAACATTGTATATGAACAAGCTTCAGCTATAATATCTGACAACATTGGATATGAACAAGCTTCAGCTATAATATCTGACATCATTGGGTATGAACAAGCTTCAGCTATAGTGACTGACATCATTGGATATGAACAAACTTCAGCTATAATATCTGACAACATTGTATATGAACAAGCTTCAGCTATAATATCCGACAACATTGTATATGAACAAGCTTCAGCTATAATATCTGACAACATTCTATATGAACAAGCTTCAGCTATAATATCTGACATCATTGGATATGAACAAGCTTCAGCTATAGTGTCTGACAACATTGTATATGAACAAGCTACAGCTATAATATCTGAAAACATTGTATATGAACAAGCTTCAGCTATAATATCTGACAACATTGGATATGAACAAGCTTCAGCTATAATATCTGACATCATTGGGTATGAACAAGCTTCAGCTATAGTGACTGACATCATTGGATATGAACAAACTTCAGCTATAATATCTGACAACATTGTATATGAACAAGCTTCAGCTATAATATCCGACAACATTGTATATGAACAAGCTTCAGCTATAATATCTGACAACATTCTATATGAACAAGCTTCAGCTATAATATCTGACATCATTGGATATGAACAAGCTTCAGCTATAGTGTCTGACAACATTGTATATGAACAAGCTACAGCTATAATATCTGAAAACATTGTATATGAACAAGCTTCAGCTATAATATCTGACAACATTGGATATGAACAAGCTTCAGCTATAATATCTGACAACATTGGATATGAACAAGCTTAAGCTATAAAATCTGACAACATTGTTATGAAGAAGCTTTAGCTATAATATCTGACAACATTGTATATGAACAAGCTTCAGCTATAATATCTGACAACATTGTATATGCACAAGCTTCAGCTATAATATCTGACAACATTGTATATGAACAAGCTTCAGCTATAATATCTGACAACATTGTACATGAACAAGCTTCAGGTATAGTATCTGACAACATTGTATATGAAGAAGCTTCAGCTATAATGTCTGACAACATTGTATATGAACAAGCTTCAGTTATAGTATCTGACAACATTGTATATGAACAAGCTTCAGCTATAATGTCTGACAACATTGGATATGAACAAGCTTCAGCTATAAAATCTGACATCATTGCATATGAACAAGCTTCAGCTATAATATCTGAGAACATTGGATATGAACAAGCTTCAGCTATAATATCTGACATCATTGGCTATGAACAAGCTTCAGCTATAGTATCTGACATCATTGGATATGAACAAGCTTCAGCTATAGTGTTTCAAAACATTGTAGATGAACAAACTTCAGCTATAATATCTGACAACATTGTATATGAATAAGCTTCAGCTATAATATCTGACAACATTGTATATGAACAAGCTTCAGCTATAATATCTGACAACATTGTATATGAACAAGCTTTAGCTATAATATCTGACAACACTGTATATGAACAAGCTTCAGGTATAATAACTGACGAAATTGTATATGAACAAACTTCAGCTATAATATCTGACAACATTGTATATGAACAAGCTTCAGCTATAATATCTGACATCAATCAATATGAACAAGCTTCAGCTATATCTGACAACATTCGATATGAACAAGCTTCAGCTATAATATCTGACATCATTGGATATGAACAAGCTTCAGCTATAGTGTCTCAAAACACTGGATATGAACAAGCTTCAGCTTTAATATCTGACTACATTGTATATGAACAAGCTTCAGCTATAATATCTGACAACATTGTATATGAACAAGCTTCAGTTATAATATCTGACAACATTGTATATGAACAAGCTTCAGCTATAATATCTGACATCATTAAATATGAACAAGCTTCAGCTATAGCGTCTGAAAACATAGGATGTGAACAATTTACAGCTAAAATATCTGACATCATTGGATATGAACAAGCTTCAGCTATAATATCTGACATCATTGTATATGAACAAGCTTCAGCTATAGTGTCTGACATCATTGGATATCAACAAGATTCAGCTATGGTGTCTGACATCATTGGATATGAACAAGCCTCAGCTATAGTGTCTGACATCATTGGATATGAACAAGCTTCAGCTATTGTGTCTGACAACATAGGATGTGAAAAGATTCAGCTATAGTGTATGACATCATTGGATATGAACAAGCCTCAGCTATAATACCTGACAACATTGTATATGAACAAGCTTCAGCTATAATATCTGACATCATTGTATACGTAAAAGCTTCAGCTATAATATCTGACATCATTGTATATGAACAAGCCTTATCTATAGTATCTGACAACATTGCATATGAACCAGCTTCAGCTATAATATCTGACATCATTGGATATGAACAAGCTTCAGCTGTAGTGTCTGACATCATTGGATATGAACAAGCTTCAGCTATAGTGTCTGACATCACTGGATATGAACAAGCTTCAGCTATAATATCTTACATCATTGGATATGAACAAGCTTCAGCTATAGTGTCTGACATCATTGGATATGAACAAGCTTCAGCTATAGTGTCTTGACAACATTGGTTATGAACAAGCTTCAGCTATAATATCTGACATCATTGGATATGATCAAGCTTCAGCTATAGTGTCTGACATCATTCGATATGAACACGCTTCAGCTATAGTGTCTGACAACATAGGATGTGAACAAGCTTCAGCTATAGTGTCTCACAATATTGTATATGAGCAAGCTTCAGCTATAATATCTGACAACATTGGATATGAAGAACCATCAGCTATAGTGTCTCACATCATTGGATATGAACAAGATTCAGCTATAGTGTCTGACATCATTGGATATGAACAAGCTTCAGCTATAATATCTGACATCATTGGCTATGAACAAGCTTCAGCTATAGTATCTGACATCATTGGATATGAACAAGCTTCAGCTATAGTATCTCAAAACAGTGTATATGAACAAACTTCAGCTATAATATCTGACAACATTGTATATGAACAAGCTTCAGCTATAATATCTGACAACATTGTATATGAACAAGTTTCAGCTATAATATCTGACAACATTGTATATGAACAAGCTTCAGTTATAATATCTGACGAAATTGTATATGAACAAACTTCAGCTATAATATCTGACAACATTGTGTATGATCAAGCTTCAGCTATAATATCTGACATCATTCAATATGAACAAGCTTCAGCTATATCTGACAACATTCGATATGAACAAGCTTCAGCTATAATATCTGACATCATTGGATATGAACAAGCTTCAGCTATAGTGTCTCAAAACACTGGATATGAACAAGCTTCAGCTTTAATATCTGACTACATTGTATATGAACAAGCTTCAGCTACAATATCTGACAACATTGTATATGAACATGCTACAGTTATAATATCTGACAACATTGTATATTAACAAGCTTCAGCTATAATATCTGACATCATTGGATATGAACAAGCTTCAGCTATAGCGTCTGAAAACATATGATGTGAACAATCTACAGCTATAATATCTGACATCATTGGATATGAACAAGCTTCAGCTATAATATCTGACAACATTGGATATGAACAAGCTTCAGCTATAGTGTCTGACATCATTGGATATGAGCAAGCTTCAGCTATAGTGTCTGACAACATTGTATATGAACAAGCTACAGCTATAATATCTGACAACATTGTATATGAACAAGCTTCAGCAATAATATCTGACAACATTGGATATGAACAAGCTTCAGCTATAATATCTGACAACATTGGATATGAACAAGCTTAAGCTATAAAATCTGACAACATTGTATATGAACAAGCTTCAGCTATATTATCTGACAACATTGTATATGAACAAGCTTCAGATATAATATCTGACAACATTGTATATGAACAAGCTTCAGCTATAATATCTGACAACATTGTATATGAACAAGCTTCAGCTATAATATCTGACAGCATTGTACATGAACAAGCTTCAGCTATAGTATCTGACAACATTGTATATGAACAAGCTTCAGCTATAATGTCTGACAACATTGTATATGAACAAGCTTCAGTTATAGTATCTGACAACATTGTATATGAACAAGCTTCAGCTATATTGTCTAACAACATTGGATATGAACAAGCTTCAGCTATAAAATCTGACATCATTGGATATGAACAAGCTTCAGCTATAATATCTGAGAACATTGGATATGAACAAGCTTCAGCTATAATATCTGACATCATTGGCTATGAAGAAGCTTCAGCTATAGTATCTGACACCATTGGATATGAACAAGCTTCAGCTATAGTGTTTCAAAACATTGTATATGAACAAACTTCAGCTATAATATCTGACAACATTGTATATGAACAAGCTTCAGCTATAATATCTGACAACATTGTATATGAACAAGCTTCAGCTATAATATCTGACAACATTGTATATGAACAAGCTTTAGCTATAATATCTGACAACATTGTATATGAACAAGCTTCAGTTATAATATCTGACGAAATTGTATATGAACAAACTTCAGCTATAATATCTGACAACATTGTATATGAACAAGCTTCAGCTATAGTGTCTGACATCATTGGATATCAACAAGATTCAGCTATAGTGTCTGACATCAATGGATATGAACAAGCTTCAGCTATAGTGTCTGACATCATTGGATATGAACAAGCTTCAGCTATTGTGTCTGACAACATAGGATGTGAAAAGATTCAGCTATAGTGTATAACATCATTGGATATGAACAAGCCTCAGCTATAATATCTGACAACATTGTATATGAACAAGCTTCAGCTATAATATCTGACATCATTGTATACGAAAAAGCTTCAGCTATAATATCTGACATCATTGTATATGAACAAGCTTCATCTATAGTATCTGACAACATTGGATATGAACAAGCTTCAGCTATAGTGTCTGACATCATTGGATATGAACAAGCTTCAGCTATAGTGTCTGACATCATTGGATATGAACAAGCTTCAGCTATAGTGTCTGACATCATTGGATATGAACAAGCTTCAGCTATAGTGTCTGACATCATTGGATATGAACAAGCTTCAGCTATAATATCTGACATCATTGGATATGAACAAGCTACAGCTACAATATCTGATATCATTGGATATGAACAAGCTTCAGCTATAGTGTCTGACATCATTGGATATGAACAAGCTTCAGCTATAGTGTTTGACAACATTGGATATGAACAAATTTCAGCTATAATATCTGACATCATTGGATATGAACAAGCTTCAGCTATAGTGTCTGACATCATTGGATATGAACAAGCTTCAGCTATAGTGTCTGACAACATAGCATGTGAACAAGCTTATGATATAGTGTCTCACAATATTGTATATGAGCAAGCTTCAGCTATAATATCTGATATCATTGGATATGAACAAGCTTCAGCTATAGTGTCTGACATCATTGGATATGAAGAACCTTCAGCTATAGTGTCTCACATCATTGGATATGAACAAGATTTAGCTATAGTGTCTGACATCATTGGATATGAACAAGCTTCAGCTATAGTGTCTGACATCATTGGATATGAACAAGCTTCAGCTATAATGTCTGACAACATAGGATGTGAAAAGCTTCAGCTATAGTGTCTGACAACATAGGCTGTGAACAAGCTTACGCTACAGTGTCTGACAACAAAGGCTGTGTACAAGCTACAACTATAGTGTCTGACAACATAGGATGTGAACAAGCTTCAGCTATAATATCTGACAGCATTGGATATAAACATGCATCAGCTATAATACCTGACAACATTGGATATGAACAAGCTTCAGGTATAATATCTGACAGCATTGTATATGAACAAGCTTCAGCTATAGTGTCTCACAATATTGTATATGAAAGAGCTTCAGCTATAATATCTGACAACATTGGATATGAACAAGCCTCAGCTCTGAAATCTGACAACATTGTATATGAACAAGCTTCAACTATTATATCTGACATCATTGTATATGAACAAGATTCAGCTATAGTGTCTGGCAACATAGGCTGTGAACAAGCTTACGCTACAGTGTCTGACAACATAGGCTGTGTACAAGCTACAACTATAGTGTCTGACAACATAGGATGTGAACAAGCTTCAGCTATAATATCTGACAGCATTGGATATGAACATGTATCAGCTATACTATCTGACAACATTGGATATAACAAGTTTCAGCTATAGTGTCTCACAACATTGGATATGAACAAGCTTCAGCTATAGTATCTGACAACATTGGATATGAACAAGCTTCAGCTATAATATCTGACAACATTGGATATGAACAAGCTTCAGCTATAGTGTCTGACAACATTGTATATGAACAAGCTTCAGCTATAAAATCTGACAACATTGGATATGAACAAGCTTCAGCTATAATATCTGACAACATTGGATATGAACAAGCTTCAGCTATAATATCTGACATCATTGGGTATGAACAAGCTTAAGCTATAGTGACTGACATCGTTGGATATGAACAAGCTTCAGCTATAATATCTGACAACATTGTATATGAACAAGCTTCAGCTATAATATCCGACAACATTGTATATGACCAAGCTTCAGCTATAATATCTGACAGCCTTGTATATGAACAAGCTTCAGATATAGTGTCTGACAACGTTGGATATGAACAAGCTTCAGTTATAATATCTGACATCATTGTAATTTAACAAGCTTCAGCTATAATATATTACAACATTGTATTTGAACAAGCTTAAGCTATAGTGTCTTACATCATTGTATATGAACAAGCTTCAGCTATAATATCTGACAACATTGTATATGAACAAGCTTCAGCTATAATATCTGACAACATTGGATATGAACAAGCTTCAGCTATAATATCTGACATCATTGGGTATGAACAAGCTTCAGCTATAGTGACTGACATCATTGGATATGAACAAACTTCAGCTATAATATCTGACAACATTGTATATGAACAAGCTTCAGCTATAATATCCGACAACATTGTATATGAACAAGCTTCAGCTATAATATCTGACAACATTCTATATGAACAAGCTTCAGCTATAATATCTGACATCATTGGATATGAACAAGCTTCAGCTATAGTGTCTGACAACATTGTATATGAACAAGCTACAGCTATAATATCTGAAAACATTGTATATGAACAAGCTTCAGCTATAATATCTGACAACATTGGATATGAACAAGCTTCAGCTATAATATCTGACATCATTGGGTATGAACAAGCTTCAGCTATAGTGACTGACATCATTGGATATGAACAAACTTCAGCTATAATATCTGACAACATTGTATATGAACAAGCTTCAGCTATAATATCCGACAACATTGTATATGAACAAGCTTCAGCTATAATATCTGACAACATTCTATATGAACAAGCTTCAGCTATAATATCTGACATCATTGGATATGAACAAGCTTCAGCTATAGTGTCTGACAACATTGTATATGAACAAGCTACAGCTATAATATCTGAAAACATTGTATATGAACAAGCTTCAGCTATAATATCTGACAACATTGGATATGAACAAGCTTCAGCTATAATATCTGACAACATTGGATATGAACAAGCTTAAGCTATAAAATCTGACAACATTGTTATGAAGAAGCTTTAGCTATAATATCTGACAACATTGTATATGAACAAGCTTCAGCTATAATATCTGACAACATTGTATATGCACAAGCTTCAGCTATAATATCTGACAACATTGTATATGAACAAGCTTCAGCTATAATATCTGACAACATTGTACATGAACAAGCTTCAGGTATAGTATCTGACAACATTGTATATGAAGAAGCTTCAGCTATAATGTCTGACAACATTGTATATGAACAAGCTTCAGTTATAGTATCTGACAACATTGTATATGAACAAGCTTCAGCTATAATGTCTGACAACATTGGATATGAACAAGCTTCAGCTATAAAATCTGACATCATTGCATATGAACAAGCTTCAGCTATAATATCTGAGAACATTGGATATGAACAAGCTTCAGCTATAATATCTGACATCATTGGCTATGAACAAGCTTCAGCTATAGTATCTGACATCATTGGATATGAACAAGCTTCAGCTATAGTGTTTCAAAACATTGTATATGAACAAACTTCAGCTATAATATCTGACAACATTGTATATGAATAAGCTTCAGCTATAATATCTGACAACATTGTATATGAACAAGCTTCAGCTATAATATCTGACAACATTGTATATGAACAAGCTTTAGCTATAATATCTGACAACACTGTATATGAACAAGCTTCAGGTATAATAACTGACGAAATTGTATATGAACAAACTTCAGCTATAATATCTGACAACATTGTATATGAACAAGCTTCAGCTATAATATCTGACATCAATCAATATGAACAAGCTTCAGCTATATCTGACAACATTCGATATGAACAAGCTTCAGCTATAATATCTGACATCATTGGATATGAACAAGCTTCAGCTATAGTGTCTCAAAACACTGGATATGAACAAGCTTCAGCTTTAATATCTGACTACATTGTATATGAACAAGCTTCAGCTATAATATCTGACAACATTGTATATGAACAAGCTTCAGTTATAATATCTGACAACATTGTATATGAACAAGCTTCAGCTATAATATCTGACATCATTAAATATGAACAAGCTTCAGCTATAGCGTCTGAAAACATAGGATGTGAACAATTTACAGCTAAAATATCTGACATCATTGGATATGAACAAGCTTCAGCTATAATATCTGACATCATTGTATATGAACAAGCTTCAGCTATAGTGTCTGACATCATTGGATATCAACAAGATTCAGCTATGGTGTCTGACATCATTGGATATGAACAAGCCTCAGCTATAGTGTCTGACATCATTGGATATGAACAAGCTTCAGCTATTGTGTCTGACAACATAGGATGTGAAAAGATTCAGCTATAGTGTATGACATCATTGGATATGAACAAGCCTCAGCTATAATACCTGACAACATTGTATATGAACAAGCTTCAGCTATAATATCTGACATCATTGTATACGTAAAAGCTTCAGCTATAATATCTGACATCATTGTATATGAACAAGCCTTATCTATAGTATCTGACAACATTGCATATGAACCAGCTTCAGCTATAATATCTGACATCATTGGATATGAACAAGCTTCAGCTGTAGTGTCTGACATCATTGGATATGAACAAGCTTCAGCTATAGTGTCTGACATCACTGGATATGAACAAGCTTCAGCTATAATATCTTACATCATTGGATATGAACAAGCTTCAGCTATAGTGTCTGACATCATTGGATATGAACAAGCTTCAGCTATAGTGTCTTGACAACATTGGTTATGAACAAGCTTCAGCTATAATATCTGACATCATTGGATATGATCAAGCTTCAGCTATAGTGTCTGACATCATTCGATATGAACACGCTTCAGCTATAGTGTCTGACAACATAGGATGTGAACAAGCTTCAGCTATAGTGTCTCACAATATTGTATATGAGCAAGCTTCAGCTATAATATCTGACAACATTGGATATGAAGAACCATCAGCTATAGTGTCTCACATCATTGGATATGAACAAGATTCAGCTATAGTGTCTGACATCATTGGATATGAACAAGCTTCAGCTATAGTGTCTGACATCATTGGATATGAACAAGCTTCAGCTATAATGTCTGACAACATAGGATGTGAAAAGCTTCAGCTATAGTGTCTGACAACATAGGCTGTGAACAAGCTTACGCTACAGTGTCTGACAACAAAGGCTGTGTACAAGCTACAACTATAGTGTCTGACAACATAGGATGTGAACAAGCTTCAGCTATAATATCTCACAGCATTGGATATGAACATGCATCAGCTATAATATCTGACAACATTGGATATGAACAAGCTTCAGGTATAATATCTGACAGCATTGTATATGAACAAGCTTCAGCTATAGTGTCTCACAATATTGTATATGAAAGAGCTTCAGCTATAATATCTGACAACATTGGATATGAACAAGCCTCAGCTTTGAAATCTTACAACATTGTATATGAACAAGCTTCAGCTATTATATCTGACATCATTGTATATGAACAAGATTCAGCTATAGTATCTGACAACATTGGATATGAACAAGCTTCAGCTATAATATCTAACAACATTGGATATAACAAGTTTCAGCTATAGTGTCTCACAACATTGCATATGAACAGGCTTCAGCTATAGTATCTGACAACATTGGATATGAACAAGCTTCAGCTATAATATCTGACAACACTGGATATGAACAAGCTTCAGCTATAGTGTCTGACAACATTGTATATGAACAAGCTTCAGCTATAAAATCTGACAACATTGTATATGAACAAGCTTCAGCTATAATATCTGACAACATTGTATATGAACAAGCTTCAGCTATAACATCTGACATCATTGGGTATGAACAAGCTTAAGCTATAGTGAATGACATCATTGGATATGAACAAGCTTCAGCTAAAATATCTGACAACATTGTATATGAACAAGCTTCAGCTATAATATCTGACAACATTCTCTATGAACAAGCTTCAGCTATAATATCTGACATCATTGGATATGAAAAAGCTTCAGCTATAATATCTGACAGCCTTGTATATGAACAAGCTTCAGCTATAGTGTCTGACAACGTTGGATATGAACAAGCTTCAGCTATAATATCTGACATCATTGTATTTTAACAAGCTTCAGCTATAATATATGATAACATTGTATTTGAACAAGCTTAAGCTATAGTGTCTTACATCATTGGATATGAACAAGCTTCAGCTATAGTGTCTGACAACATTGTATATGAACAAGCTTCAGCTATTATATCTGACAACATTGTATATGAACAAGCTTCAGCTATAATATCTGACAACATTGGATATGAACAAGCTTCAGCTATAATATCTGACATCATTGGGTATGAACAAGCTTCAGCTATAGTGACAGACATCATTGGATATGAACAAGCTTCAGCTATAATATCTGACAACATTGTATATGAACAAGCTTCAGCTATAATATCCGACAACATTGTATATGAACAAGCTTCAGCTATAATATCTGACAACATTCTATATGAACAAGCTTCAGCTATAATATCTGACATCATTGGATATGAACAAGCTTCAGCTATAGTGTCTGACATCATTGGATATGAACAAGCTTCAGCTATAATATCTGGCAACACTGTATATCAACAAGCTTCAGCTATAATATCTGACATCATTGGATATGAACAAGCTTCAGCTATGATATCTGACAACATTTGATATGAACAAGCTTCAGCTATAGTGTCTGACATCATTGGATATGAACAAGCTTCAGCTATAATATCTGACAACATTGGATATGAACAAGCTTCAGCTATAGTGTCTGACATCATTGGATATTAACAAGCTTCAGCTATAGTGTCTGACAACATTGTATATGAACAAGCTACAGCTATAATATCTGACAACATTGTATATGAACAAGCTTCAGCTATAATATCTGACAACATTGGATATGAACAAGCTTCAGCTATAATATCTGACAACATTGGATATGAACAAGCTTCAGCTATAAAATCTGACAACATTGTATATGAACAAGCTTCAACTATAATATCTGACAAGACTGTATATGAACAAGCTTCAGCTATAATATCTGACAGCATTGTATATGAACAAGCTTCAGCTATAATATCTGACAACATTGTATATGAACAAGCTTCAGTTATAATATCTGACAACATTGTACATGAACATGCTTCAGCTATAGTATCTGACAACATTGTATATGAACAAGCTTCAGCTATAATGTCTGACAACATTGTATATGAACAAGCTTCAGTTATAGTATCTGACAACACTGTATATGAACAAGCTTCAGCTATAATGTCTGACAACATTGGATATGTACAAGCTTCAGCTATAAAATCTGACATCATTGGATATGAACAAGCTTCAGCTATAATATCTGAGAACATTGGATATGAACAAGCTTCAGCTATAATATCTGACATCATTGGCTATGAACAAGCTTCAGCTATAGTATCTGACATCATTGGATATGAACAAGCTTCAGCTATAGTATCTCAAAACAGTGTATATGAACAAACTTCAGCTATAATATCTGACAACATTGTATATGAACAAGCTTCAGCTATAATATCTGACAACATTGTATATGAACAAGTTTCAGCTATAATATCTGACAACATTGTATATGAACAAGCTTCAGTTATAATATCTGACGAAATTGTATATGAACAAACTTCAGCTATAATATCTGACAACATTGTGTATGATCAAGCTTCAGCTATAATATCTGACATCATTCAATATGAACAAGCTTCAGCTATATCTGACAACATTCGATATGAACAAGCTTCAGCTATAATATCTGACATCATTGGATATGAACAAGCTTCAGCTATAGTGTCTCAAAACACTGGATATGAACAAGCTTCAGCTTTAATATCTGACTACATTGTATATGAACAAGCTTCAGCTACAATATCTGACAACATTGTATATGAACATGCTACAGTTATAATATCTGACAACATTGTATATTAACAAGCTTCAGCTATAATATCTGACATCATTGGATATGAACAAGCTTCAGCTATAGCGTCTGAAAACATATGATGTGAACAATCTACAGCTATAATATCTGACATCATTGGATATGAACAAGCTTCAGCTATAATATCTGACAACATTGGATATGAACAAGCTTCAGCTATAGTGTCTGACATCATTGGATATGAACAAGCTTCAGCTATAGTGTCTGACAACATTGTATATGAACAAGCTACAGCTATAATATCTGACAACATTGTATATGAACAAGCTTCAGCAATAATATCTGACAACATTGGATATGAACAAGCTTCAGCTATAATATCTGACAACATTGGATATGAACAAGCTTAAGCTATAAAATCTGACAACATTGTATATGAACAAGCTCAGCTATATTATCTGACAACATTGTATATGAACAAGCTTCAGCTATAATATCTGACAACATTGTATATGAACAAGCTTCAGCTATAATATCTGACAACATTGTATATGAACAAGCTTCAGCTATAATATCTGACAGCATTGTACATGAACAAGCTTCAGCTATAGTATCTGACAACATTGTATATGAACAAGCTTCAGCTATAATGTCTGACAACATTGTATATGAACAAGCTTCAGTTATAGTATCTGACAACATTGTATATGAACAAGCTTCAGCTATATTGTCTAACAACTATTGGATATGAACAAGCTTCAGCTATAAAATCTGACATCATTGGATATGAACAAGCTTCAGCTATAATATCTGAGAACATTGGATATGACCAAGCTTCAGCTATAATATCTGACATCATTGGCTATGAAGAAGCTTCAGCTATAGTATCTGACACCATTGGATATGAACAAGCTTCAGCTATAGTGTTTCAAAACATTGTATATGAACAAACTTCAGCTATAATATCTGACAACATTGTATATGACAAGCTTCAGCTATAATATCTGACAACATTGTATATGAACAAGCTTCAGCTATAATATCTGACAACATTGTATATGAACAAGCTTTAGCTATAATATCTGACAACATTGTATATGATCAAGCTTCAGTTATAATATCTGACGAAATTGTATATGAACAAACTTCAGCTATAATATCTGACAACATTGTATATGAACAAGCTTCAGCTATAGTGTCTGACATCATTGGATATCAACAAGATTCAGCTATAGTGTCTGACATCAATGGATATGAACAAGCTTCAGCTATAGTGTCTGACATCATTGGATATGAACAAGCTTCAGCTATTGTGTCTGACAACATAGGATGTGAAAAGATTCAGCTATAGTGTATAACATCATTGGATATGAACAAGCCTCAGCTATAATATCTGACAACATTGTATATGAACAAGCTTCAGCTATAATATCTGACATCATTGTATACGAAAAAGCTTCAGCTATAATATCTGACATCATTGTATATGAACAAGCTTCATCTATAGTATCTGACAACATTGGATATGAACAAGCTTCAGCTATAGTGTCTGACATCATTGGATATGAACAAGCTTCAGCTATAGTGTCTGACATCATTGGATATGAACAAGCTTCAGCTATAGTGTCTGACATCATTGGATATGAACAAGCTTCAGCTATAATATCTGACATCATTGGATATGAACAAGCTACAGCTACAATATCTGATAACATTGGATATGAACAAGCTTCAGCTATAGTGTCTGACATCATTGGATATGAACAAGCTTCAGCTATAGTGTTTGACAACATTGGATATGAACAAATTTCAGCTATAATATCTGACATCATTGGATATGAACAAGCTTCAGCTATAGTGTCTGACATCATTGGATATGAACAAGCTTCAGCTATAGTGTCTGACAACATAGCATGTGAACAAGCTTATGATATAGTGTCTCACAATATTGTATATGAGCAAGCTTCAGCTATAATATCTGACAACATTGGATATGAAGAACCTTCAGCTATAGTGTCTCACATCATTGGATATGAACAAGATTTAGCTATAGTGTCTGACATCATTGGATATGAACAAGCTTCAGCTATAGTGTCTGACATCATTGGATATGAACAAGCTTCAGCTATAATGTCTGACAACATAGGATGTGAAAAGCTTCAGCTATAGTGTCTGACAACATAGGCTGTGAACAAGCTTACGCTACAGTGTCTGACAACAAAGGCTGTGTACAAGCTACAACTATAGTGTCTGACAACATAGGATGTGAACAAGCTTCAGCTATAATATCTGACAGCATTGGATATAAACATGCATCAGCTATAATACCTGACAACATTGGATATGAACATGTATCAGCTATAATATCTGACAACATTGGATATAACAAGTTTCAGCTATAGTGTCTCACAACATTGGATATGAACAAGCTTCAGCTATAGTATCTGACAACATTGGATATGAACAAGCTTCAGCTATAATATCTGACAACATTGGATATGAACAAGCTTCAACTATTATATCTGACATCATTGTATATGAACAAGATTCAGCTATAGTGTCTGGCAACATAGGCTGTGAACAAGCTTACGCTACAGTGTCTGACAACATAGGCTGTGTACAAGCTACAACTATAGTGTCTGACAACATAGGATGTGAACAAGCTTCAGCTATAATATCTGACAGCATTGGATATGAACATGTATCAGCTATAATATCTGACAACATTGGATATAACAAGTTTCAGCTATAGTGTCTCACAACATTGGATATGAACAAGCTTCAGCTATAGTATCTGACAACATTGGATATGAACAAGCTTCAGCTATAATATCTGACAACATTGGATATGAACAAGCTTCAGCTATAGTGTCTGACAACATTGTATATGAACAAGCTTCAGCTATAAAATCTGACAACATTGGATATGAACAAGCTTCAGCTATAATATCTGACAACATTGGATATGAACAAGCTTCAGCTATAATATCTGACATCATTGGGTATGAACAAGCTTAAGCTATAGTGACTGACATCGTTGGATATGAACAAGTTTCAGCTATAATATCTGACAACATTGTATATGAACAAGCTTCAGCTATAATATCCGACAACATTGTATATGACCAAGCTTCAGCTATAATATCTGACAGCCTTGTATATGAACAAGCTTCAGATATAGTGTCTGACAACGTTGGATATGAACAAGCTTCAGTTATAATATCTGACATCATTGTAATTTAACAAGCTTCAGCTATAATATATTACAACATTGTATTTGAACAAGCTTAAGCTATAGTGTCTTACATCATTGGATATGAACAAGCTTCAGCTATAATATCTGACAACATTGTATATGAACAAGCTTCAGCTATAATATCTGACAACATTGGATATGAACAAGCTTCAGCTATAATATCTGACATCATTGGGTATGAACAAGCTTCAGCTATAGTGACTGACATCATTGGATATGAACAAACTTCAGCTATAATATCTGACAACATTGTATATGAACAAGCTTCAGCTATAATATCCGACAACATTGTATATGAACAAGCTTCAGCTATAATATCTGACAACATTCTATATGAACAAGCTTCAGCTATAATATCTGACATCATTGGATATGAACAAGCTTCAGCTATAATATCTGACAACATTGGATATGAACAAGCTTCAGCTATAATATCTGACAACATTGGATATGAACAAGCTTCAGCTATAGTGTCTGACATCATTGGATATGAACAAGCTTCAGCTATAGTGTCTGACAACATTTTATGTGAACAAGCTACAGCTATAATATCTGACAACATTGTATATGAACAAGCTTCAGCTATAATATCTGACAACATTGGATATGAACAAGCTTCAGCTGTAATATCTGACAACATTGGATATGAACAAGCTTCAGCTATAAAATCTGACAACATTATATATGAACAAGCTTCAGCTATAATATCTGACAAGATTGTATATGAACAAGCTTCGGCTATAATATCTGACAACATTGTATATGAACAAGCTTCAGCTATAATATCTGACAACATTGTATATGAACAAGCTTCAGCTATAATATCTGACAACATTGTACATGAACAAGCTTCAGCTATAGTATCTGACAACATTGTATATGAACAAGCTTCAGCTATAATGTCTGACAACATTGTATATGAACAAGCTTCAGTTATAGTATCTGACAACATTGTATATGAACAAGCTTCAGCTATAATGTCTGACAACATTGGATATGAACAAGCTTCAGCTATAAAATCTGACATCATTGGATATGAACAAACTTCAGCTATAATATCTGAGAACATTGGATATGAACAAGCTTCAGCTATAATATCTGACATCATTGGCTATGAAAAGCTTCAGCTATGGTATCTGACATCATTGGATATGAACAAGCTTCAGCTATAGTGTCTCAAAACATTGTATATGAACAAACTTCAGTTATATCTGACAACATTGTATATGAACAAGCTTCAGCTATAATATCTGACAACATTGTATATGAACAAGATTCAGCTATAGTGTCTGGCAACATAGGCTGTGAACAAGCTTACGCTACAGTGTCTGACAACATAGGCTGTGTACAAGCTACAACTATAGTGTCTGACAACATAGGATGTGAACAAGCTTCAGCTATAATATCTGACAACATTGGATATGAACAAGCTTCAACTATTATATCTGACATCATTGTATATGAACAAGATTCAGCTATAGTGTCTGGCAACATAGGCTGTGAACAAGCTTACGCTACAGTGTCTGACAACATAGGCTGTGTACAAGCTACAACTATAGTGTCTGACAACATAGGATGTGAACAAGCTTCAGCTATAATATCTGACAGCATTGGATATGAACATGTATCAGCTATAATATCTGACAACATTGGATATAACAAGTTTCAGCTATAGTGTCTCACAACATTGGATATGAACAAGCTTCAGCTATAGTATCTGACAACATTGGATATGAACAAGCTTCAGCTATAATATCTGACAACATTGGATATGAACAAGCTTCAGCTATAGTGTCTGACAACATTGTATATGAACAAGCTTCAGCTATAAAATCTGACAACATTGGATATGAACAAGCTTCAGCTATAATATCTGACAACATTGGATATGAACAAGCTTCAGCTATAATATCTGACATCATTGGGTATGAACAAGCTTAAGCTATAGTGACTGACATCGTTGGATATGAACAAGTTTCAGCTATAATATCTGACAACATTGTATATGAACAAGCTTCAGCTATAATATCCGACAACATTGTATATGACCAAGCTTCAGCTATAATATCTGACAGCCTTGTATATGAACAAGCTTCAGATATAGTGTCTGACAACGTTGGATATGAACAAGCTTCAGTTATAATATCTGACATCATTGTAATTTAACAAGCTTCAGCTATAATATATTACAACATTGTATTTGAACAAGCTTAAGCTATAGTGTCTTACATCATTGGATATGAACAAGCTTCAGCTATAATATCTGACAACATTGTATATGAACAAGCTTCAGCTATAATATCTGACAACATTGGATATGAACAAGCTTCAGCTATAATATCTGACATCATTGGGTATGAACAAGCTTCAGCTATAGTGACTGACATCATTGGATATGAACAAACTTCAGCTATAATATCTGACAACATTGTATATGAACAAGCTTCAGCTATAATATCCGACAACATTGTATATGAACAAGCTTCAGCTATAATATCTGACAACATTCTATATGAACAAGCTTCAGCTATAATATCTGACATCATTGGATATGAACAAGCTTCAGCTATAATATCTGACAACATTGGATATGAACAAGCTTCAGCTATAATATCTGACAACATTGGATATGAACAAGCTTCAGCTATAGTGTCTGACATCATTGGATATGAACAAGCTTCAGCTATAGTGTCTGACAACATTTTATGTGAACAAGCTACAGCTATAATATCTGACAACATTGTATATGAACAAGCTTCAGCTATAATATCTGACAACATTGGATATGAACAAGCTTCAGCTGTAATATCTGACAACATTGGATATGAACAAGCTTCAGCTATAAAATCTGACAACATTATATATGAACAAGCTTCAGCTATAATATCTGACAAGATTGTATATGAACAAGCTTCGGCTATAATATCTGACAACATTGTATATGAACAAGCTTCAGCTATAATATCTGACAACATTGTATATGAACAAGCTTCAGCTATAATATCTGACAACATTGTACATGAACAAGCTTCAGCTATAGTATCTGACAACATTGTATATGAACAAGCTTCAGCTATAATGTCTGACAACATTGTATATGAACAAGCTTCAGTTATAGTATCTGACAACATTGTATATGAACAAGCTTCAGCTATAATGTCTGACAACATTGGATATGAACAAGCTTCAGCTATAAAATCTGACATCATTGGATATGAACAAACTTCAGCTATAATATCTGAGAACATTGGATATGAACAAGCTTCAGCTATAATATCTGACATCATTGGCTATGAAAAGCTTCAGCTATGGTATCTGACATCATTGGATATGAACAAGCTTCAGCTATAGTGTCTCAAAACATTGTATATGAACAAACTTCAGTTATATCTGACAACATTGTATATGAACAAGCTTCAGCTATAATATCTGACAACATTGTATATGAACAAGCTTCAACTATAATATCTGACAAGACTGTATATGAACAAGCTTCAGCTATAATATCTGACAGCATTGTATATGAACAAGCTTCAGCTATAATATCTGACAACATTGTATATGAACAAGCTTCAGTTATAATATCTGACAACATTGTACATGAACATGCTTCAGCTATAGTATCTGACAACATTGTATATGAACAAGCTTCAGCTATAATGTCTGACAACATTGTATATGAACAAGCTTCAGTTATAGTATCTGACAACACTGTATATGAACAAGCTTCAGCTATAATGTCTGACAACATTGGATATGTACAAGCTTCAGCTATAAAATCTGACATCATTGGATATGAACAAGCTTCAGCTATAATATCTGAGAACATTGGATATGAACAAGCTTCAGCTATAATATCTGACATCATTGGCTATGAACAAGCTTCAGCTATAGTATCTGACATCATTGGATATGAACAAGCTTCAGCTATAGTATCTCGAAACAGTGTATATGAACAAACTTCAGCTATAATATCTGACAACATTGTATATGAACAAGCTTCAGCTATGATATCTGACAACATTGGATATGAACAAGCTTCAGCTATAGTGTCCGACATCATTGGATATGAACAAGCTTCAGCTATAATATCTGACAACATTGGATATGAACAAGCTTCAGCTATAGTGTCTGACATCATTGGATATGAACAAGCTTCAGCTATAGTGTCTGACAACATTGCATATGAACAAGCTACAGCTATAATATCTGAAAACATTGTATATGAACAAGCTTCAGCTATAATATCTGACAACATTGGATATGAACAAGCTTCAGCTATAATATCTGACAACATTGGATATGAACAAGCTTAAGCTATAAAATCTGACAACATTGTTATGAACAAGCTTTAGCTATAATATCTGAGAACATTGTATATGAACAAGCTTCAGCTATAATATCTGACAACATTGTATATGCACAAGCTTCAGCTATAATATCTGACAACATTGTATATGAACAAGCTTCGGCTATAATATCTGACAACATTGTACATGAACAAGCTTCAGGTATAGTATCTGACAACATTGTATATGAAGAAGCTTCAGCTATAATGTCTGACAACATTGTATATGAACAAGCTTCAGTTATAGTATCTGACAACATTGTATATGAACAAGCTTCAGCTATAATGTCTGACAACATTGGATATGAACAAGCTTCAGCTATAAAATCTGACATCATTGCATATGAACAAGCTTCAGCTATAATATCTGAGAACATTGGATATGAACAAGCTTCAGCTATAATATCTGACATCATTGGCTATGAACAAGCTTCAGCTATAGTATCTGACATCATTGGATATGAACAAGCTTCAGCTATAGTGTTTCAAAACATTGTATATGAACAAACTTCAGCTATAATATCTGACAACATTGTATATGAATAAGCTTCAGCTATAATATCTGACAACATTGTATATGAACAAGCTTCAGCTATAATATCTGACAACATTGTATATGAACAAGCTTTAGCTATAATATCTGACAACACTGTATATGAACAAGCTTCAGGTATAATAACTGACGAAATTGTATATGAACAAACTTCAGCTATAATATCTGACAACATTGTATATGAACAAGCTTCAGCTATAATATCTGACATCAATCAATATGAACAAGCTTCAGCTATATCTGACAACATTCGATATGAACAAGCTTCAGCTATAATATCTGACATCATTGGATATGAACAAGCTTCAGCTATAGTGTCTCAAAACACTGGATATGAACAAGCTTCAGCTTTAATATCTGACTACATTGTATATGAACAAGCTTCAGCTATAATATCTGACAACATTGTATATGAACAAGCTTCAGTTATAATATCTGACAACATTGTATATGAACAAGCTTCAGCTATAATATCTGACATCATTAAATATGAACAAGCTTCAGCTATAGCGTCTGAAAACATAGGATGTGAACAATTTACAGCTAAAATATCTGACATCATTGGATATGAACAAGCTTCAGCTATAATATCTGACATCATTGTATATGAACAAGCTTCAGCTATAGTGTCTGACATCATTGGATATCAACAAGATTCAGCTATGGTGTCTGACATCATTGGATATGAACAAGCCTCAGCTATAGTGTCTGACATCATTGGATATGAACAAGCTTCAGCTATTGTGTCTGACAACATAGGATGTGAAAAGATTCAGCTATAGTGTATGACATCATTGGATATGAACAAGCCTCAGCTATAATACCTGACAACATTGTATATGAACAAGCTTCAGCTATAATATCTGACATCATTGTATACGTAAAAGCTTCAGCTATAATATCTGACATCATTGTATATGAACAAGCCTTATCTATAGTATCTGACAACATTGGATATGAACCAGCTTCAGCTATAATATCTGACATCATTGGATATGAACAAGCTTCAGCTGTAGTGTCTGACATCATTGGATATGAACAAGCTTCAGCTATAGTGTCTGACATCACTGGATATGAACAAGCTTCAGCTATAATATCTTACATCATTGGATATGAACAAGCTTCAGCTATAGTGTCTGACATCATTGGATATGAACAAGCTTCAGCTATAGTGTCTTGACAACATTGGTTATGAACAAGCTTCAGCTATAATATCTGACATCATTGGATATGATCAAGCTTCAGCTATAGTGTCTGACATCATTCGATATGAACACGCTTCAGCTATAGTGTCTGACAACATAGGATGTGAACAAGCTTCAGCTATAGTGTCTCACAATATTGTATATGAGCAAGCTTCAGCTATAATATCTGACAACATTGGATATGAAGAACCTTCAGCTATAGTGTCTCACATCATTGGATATGAACAAGATTCAGCTATAGTGTCTGACATCATTGGATATGAACAAGCTTCAGCTATAGTGTCTGACATCATTGGATATGAACAAGCTTCAGCTATAATGTCTGACAACATAGGATGTGAAAAGCTTCAGCTATAGTGTCTGACAACATAGGCTGTGAACAAGCTTACGCTACAGTGTCTGACAACAAAGGCTGTGTACAAGCTACAACTATAGTGTCTGACAACATAGGATGTGAACAAGCTTCAGCTATAATATCTGACAGCATTGGATATGAACATGCATCAGCTATAATATCTGACAACATTGGATATGAACAAGCTTCAGGTATAATATCTGACAGCATTGTATATGAACAAGCTTCAGCTATAGTGTCTCACAATATTGTATATGAAAGAGCTTCAGCTATAATATCTGACAACATTGGATATGAACAAGCCTCAGCTTTGAAATCTTACAACATTGTATATGAACAAGCTTCAGCTATTATATCTGACATCATTGTATATGAACAAGATTCAGCTATAGTATCTGACAACATTGGATATGAACAAGCTTCAGCTATAATATCTAACAACATTGGATATAACAAGTTTCAGCTATAGTGTCTCACAACATTGCATATGAACAGGCTTCAGCTATAGTATCTGACAACATTGGATATGAACAAGCTTCAGCTATAATATCTGACAACACTGGATATGAACAAGCTTCAGCTATAGTGTCTGACAACATTGTATATGAACAAGCTTCAGCTATAAAATCTGACAACATTGTATATGAACAAGCTTCAGCTATAATATCTGACAACATTGTATATGAACAAGCTTCAGCTATAACATCTGACATCATTGGGTATGAACAAGCTTAAGCTATAGTGAATGACATCATTGGATATGAACAAGCTTCAGCTAAAATATCTGACAACATTGTATATGAACAAGCTTCAGCTATAATATCTGACAACATTCTATATGAACAAGCTTCAGCTATAATATCTGACATCATTGGATATGAAAAAGCTTCAGCTATAATATCTGACAGCCTTGTATATGAACAAGCTTCAGCTATAGTGTCTGACAACGTTGGATATGAACAAGCTTCAGCTATAATATCTGACATCATTGTATTTTAACAAGCTTCAGCTATAATATATGATAACATTGTATTTGAACAAGCTTAAGCTATAGTGTCTTACATCATTGGATATGAACAAGCTTCAGCTATAGTGTCTGACAACATTGTATATGAACAAGCTTCAGCTATTATATCTGACAACATTGTATATGAACAAGCTTCAGCTATAATATCTGACAACATTGGATATGAACAAGCTTCAGCTATAATATCTGACATCATTGGGTATGAACAAGCTTCAGCTATAGTGACAGACATCATTGGATATGAACAAGCTTCAGCTATAATATCTGACAACATTGTATATGAACAAGCTTCAGCTATAATATCCGACAACATTGTATATGAACAAGCTTCAGCTATAATATCTGACAACATTCTATATGAACAAGCTTCAGCTATAATATCTGACATCATTGGATATGAACAAGCTTCAGCTATAGTGTCTGACATCATTGGATATGAACAAGCTTCAGCTATAATATCTGGCAACACTGTATATCAACAAGCTTCAGCTATAATATCTGACATCATTGGATATGAACAAGCTTCAGCTATGATATCTGACAACATTTGATATGAACAAGCTTCAGCTATAGTGTCTGACATCATTGGATATGAACAAGCTTCAGCTATAATATCTGACAACATTGGATATGAACAAGCTTCAGCTATAGTGTCTGACATCATTGGATATTAACAAGCTTCAGCTATAGTGTCTGACAACATTGTATATGAACAAGCTACAGCTATAATATCTGACAACATTGTATATGAACAAGCTTCAGCTATAATATCTGACAACATTGGATATGAACAAGCTTCAGCTATAATATCTGACAACATTGGATATGAACAAGCTTCAGCTATAAAATCTGACAACATTGTATATGAACAAGCTTCAACTATAATATCTGACAAGACTGTATATGAACAAGCTTCAGCTATAATATCTGACAGCATTGTATATGAACAAGCTTCAGCTATAATTTCTGACAACATTGTATATGAACAAGCTTCAGTTATAATATCTGACAACATTGTACATGAACATGCTTCAGCTATAGTATCTGACAACATTGTATATGAACAAGCTTCAGCTATAATGTCTGACAACATTGTATATGAACAAGCTTCAGTTATAGTATCTGACAACACTGTATATGAACAAGCTTCAGCTATAATGTCTGACAACATTGGATATGTACAAGCTTCAGCTATAAATTCTGACATCATTGGATATGAACAAGCTTCAGCTATAATATCTGAGAACATTGGATATGAACAAGCTTCAGCTATAATATCTGACATCATTGGCTATGAACAAGCTTCAGCTATAGTATCTGACATCATTGGATATGAACAAGCTTCAGCTATAGTATCTCAAAACAGTGTATATGAACAAACTTCAGCTATAATATCTGACAACATTGTATATGAACAAGCTTCAGCTATAATATCTGACAACATTGTATATGAACAAGTTTCAGCTATAATATCTGACAACATTGTATATGAACAAGCTTCAGTTATAATATCTGACGAAATTGTATATGAACAAACTTCAGCTATAATATCTGACAACATTGTGTATGATCAAGCTTCAGCTATAATATCTGACATCATTCAATATGAACAAGCTTCAGCTATATCTGACAACATTCGATATGAACAAGCTTCAGCTATAATATCTGACATCATTGGATATGAACAAGCTTCAGCTATAGTGTCTCAAAACACTGGATATGAACAAGCTTCAGCTTTAATATCTGACTACATTGTATATGAACAAGCTTCAGCTATAATATCTGACAACATTGTATATGAACAAGCTTCAGTTATAATATCTGACAACATTGTATATGAACAAGCTTCAGCTATAATATCTGACATCATTAAATATGAACAAGCTTCAGCTATAGCGTCTGAAAACATAGGATGTGAACAATTTACAGCTAAAATATCTGACATCATTGGATATGAACAAGCTTCAGCTATAATATCTGACATCATTGTATATGAACAAGCTTCAGCTATAGTGTCTGACATCATTGGATATCAACAAGATTCAGCTATGGTGTCTGACATCATTGGATATGAACAAGCCTCAGCTATAGTGTCTGACATCATTGGATATGAACAAGCTTCAGCTATTGTGTCTGACAACATAGGATGTGAAAAGATTCAGCTATAGTGTATGACATCATTGGATATGAACAAGCCTCAGCTATAATACCTGACAACATTGTATATGAACAAGCTTCAGCTATAATATCTGACATCATTGTATACGTAAAAGCTTCAGCTATAATATCTGACATCATTGTATATGAACAAGCCTTATCTATAGTATCTGACAACATTGGATATGAACCAGCTTCAGCTATAATATCTGACATCATTGGATATGAACAAGCTTCAGCTGTAGTGTCTGACATCATTGGATATGAACAAGCTTCAGCTATAGTGTCTGACATCACTGGATATGAACAAGCTTCAGCTATAATATCTTACATCATTGGATATGAACAAGCTTCAGCTATAGTGTCTGACATCATTGGATATGAACAAGCTTCAGCTATAGTGTCTTGACAACATTGGTTATGAACAAGCTTCAGCTATAATATCTGACATCATTGGATATGATCAAGCTTCAGCTATAGTGTCTGACATCATTCGATATGAACACGCTTCAGCTATAGTGTCTGACAACATAGGATGTGAACAAGCTTCAGCTATAGTGTCTCACAATATTGTATATGAGCAAGCTTCAGCTATAATATCTGACAACATTGGATATGAAGAACCTTCAGCTATAGTGTCTCACATCATTGGATATGAACAAGATTCAGCTATAGTGTCTGACATCATTGGATATGAACAAGCTTCAGCTATAGTGTCTGACATCATTGGATATGAACAAGCTTCAGCTATAATGTCTGACAACATAGGATGTGAAAAGCTTCAGCTATAGTGTCTGACAACATAGGCTGTGAACAAGCTTACGCTACAGTGTCTGACAACAAAGGCTGTGTACAAGCTACAACTATAGTGTCTGACAATATAGGATGTGAACAAGCTTCAGCTATAATATCTGACAGCATTGGATATGAACATGCATCAGCTATAATATCTGACAACATTGGATATGAACAAGCTTCAGGTATAATATCTGACAGCATTGTATATGAACAAGCTTCAGCTATAGTGTCTCACAATATTGTATATGAAAGAGCTTCAGCTATAATATCTGACAACATTGGATATGAACAAGCCTCAGCTTTGAAATCTTACAACATTGTATATGAACAAGCTTCAGCTATTATATCTGACATCATTGTATATGAACAAGATTCAGCTATAGTATCTGACAACATTGGATATGAACAAGCTTCAGCTATAATATCTAACAACATTGGATATAACAAGTTTCAGCTATAGTGTCTCACAACATTGCATATGAACAGGCTTCAGCTATAGTATCTGACAACATTGGATATGAACAAGCTTCAGCTATAATATCTGACAACACTGGATATGAACAAGCTTCAGCTATAGTGTCTGACAACATTGTATATGAACAAGCTTCAGCTATAAAATCTGACAACATTGTATATGAACAAGCTTCAGCTATAATATCTGACAACATTGTATATGAACAAGCTTCAGCTATAACATCTGACATCATTGGGTATGAACAAGCTTAAGCTATAGTGAATGACATCATTGGATATGAACAAGCTTCAGCTAAAATATCTGACAACATTGTATATGAACAAGCTTCAGCTATAATATCTGACAACATTCTATATGAACAAGCTTCAGCTATAATATCTGACATCATTGGATATGAAAAAGCTTCAGCTATAATATCTGACAGCCTTGTATATGAACAAGCTTCAGCTATAGTGTCTGACAACGTTGGATATGAACAAGCTTCAGCTATAATATCTGACATCATTGTATTTTAACAAGCTTCAGCTATAATATATGATAACATTGTATTTGAACAAGCTTAAGCTATAGTGTCTTACATCATTGGATATGAACAAGCTTCAGCTATAGTGTCTGACAACATTGTATATGAACAAGCTTCAGCTATTATATCTGACAACATTGTATATGAACAAGCTTCAGCTATAATATCTGACAACATTGGATATGAACAAGCTTCAGCTATAATATCTGACATCATTGGGTATGAACAAGCTTCAGCTATAGTGACAGACATCATTGGATATGAACAAGCTTCAGCTATAATATCTGACAACATTGTATATGAACAAGCTTCAGCTATAATATCCGACAACATTGTATATGAACAAGCTTCAGCTATAATATCTGACAACATTCTATATGAACAAGCTTCAGCTATAATATCTGACATCATTGGATATGAACAAGCTTCAGCTATAGTGTCTGACATCATTGGATATGAACAAGCTTCAGCTATAATATCTGGCAACACTGTATATCAACAAGCTTCAGCTATAATATCTGACATCATTGGATATGAACAAGCTTCAGCTATGATATCTGACAACATTTGATATGAACAAGCTTCAGCTATAGTGTCTGACATCATTGGATATGAACAAGCTTCAGCTATAATATCTGACAACATTGGATATGAACAAGCTTCAGCTATAGTGTCTGACATCATTGGATATTAACAAGCTTCAGCTATAGTGTCTGACAACATTGTATATGAACAAGCTACAGCTATAATATCTGACAACATTGTATATGAACAAGCTTCAGCTATAATATCTGACAACATTGGATATGAACAAGCTTCAGCTATAATATCTGACAACATTGGATATGAACAAGCTTCAGCTATAAAATCTGACAACATTGTATATGAACAAGCTTCAACTATAATATCTGACAAGACTGTATATGAACAAGCTTCAGCTATAATATCTGACAGCATTGTATATGAACAAGCTTCAGCTATAATTTCTGACAACATTGTATATGAACAAGCTTCAGTTATAATATCTGACAACATTGTACATGAACATGCTTCAGCTATAGTATCTGACAACATTGTATATGAACAAGCTTCAGCTATAATGTCTGACAACATTGTATATGAACAAGCTTCAGTTATAGTATCTGACAACACTGTATATGAACAAGCTTCAGCTATAATGTCTGACAACATTGGATATGTACAAGCTTCAGCTATAAATTCTGACATCATTGGATATGAACAAGCTTCAGCTATAATATCTGAGAACATTGGATATGAACAAGCTTCAGCTATAATATCTGACATCATTGGCTATGAACAAGCTTCAGCTATAGTATCTGACATCATTGGATATGAACAAGCTTCAGCTATAGTATCTCAAAACAGTGTATATGAACAAACTTCAGCTATAATATCTGACAACATTGTATATGAACAAGCTTCAGCTATAATATCTGACAACATTGTATATGAACAAGTTTCAGCTATAATATCTGACAACATTGTATATGAACAAGCTTCAGTTATAATATCTGACGAAATTGTATATGAACAAACTTCAGCTATAATATCTGACAACATTGTGTATGATCAAGCTTCAGCTATAATATCTGACATCATTCAATATGAACAAGCTTCAGCTATATCTGACAACATTCGATATGAACAAGCTTCAGCTATAATATCTGACATCATTGGATATGAACAAGCTTCAGCTATAGTGTCTCAAAACACTGGATATGAACAAGCTTCAGCTTTAATATCTGACTACATTGTATATGAACAAGCTTCAGCTACAATATCTGACAACATTGTATATGAACATGCTACAGTTATAATATCTGACAACATTGTATATTAACAAGCTTCAGCTATAATATCTGACATCATTGGATATGAACAAGCTTCAGCTATAGCGTCTGAAAACATATGATGTGAACAATCTACAGCTATAATATCTGACATCATTGGATATGAACAAGCTTCAGCTATAATATCTGACAACATTGGATATGAACAAGCTTCAGCTATAGTGTCTGACATCATTGGATATGAACAAGCTTCAGCTATAGTGTCTGACAACATTGTATATGAACAAGCTACAGCTATAATATCTGACAACATTGTATATGAACAAGCTTCAGCAATAATATCTGACAACATTGGATATGAACAAGCTTCAGCTATAATATCTGACAACATTGGATATGAACAAGCTTAAGCTATAAAATCTGACAACATTGTATATGAACAAGCTTCAGCTATATTATCTGACAACATTGTATATGAACAAGCTTCAGCTATAATATCTGACAACATTGTATATGAACAAGCTTCAGCTATAATATCTGACAACATTGTATATGAACAAGCTTCAGCTATAATATCTGACAGCATTGTACATGAACAAGCTTCAGCTATAGTATCTGACAACATTGTATATGAACAAGCTTCAGCTATAATGTCTGACAACATTGTATATGAACAAGCTTCAGTTATAGTATCTGACAACATTGTATATGAACAAGCTTCAGCTATATTGTCTAACAACATTGGATATGAACAAGCTTCAGCTATAAAATCTGACATCATTGGATATGAACAAGCTTCAGCTATAATATCTGAGAACATTGGATATGAACAAGCTTCAGCTATAATATCTGACATCATTGGCTATGAAGAAGCTTCAGCTATAGTATCTGACACCATTGGATATGAACAAGCTTCAGCTATAGTGTTTCAAAACATTGTATATGAACAAACTTCAGCTATAATATCTGACAACATTGTATATGAACAAGCTTCAGCTATAATATCTGACAACATTGTATATGAACAAGCTTCAGCTATAATATCTGACAACATTGTATATGAACAAGCTTTAGCTATAATATCTGACAACATTGTATATGAACAAGCTTCAGTTATAATATCTGACGAAATTGTATATGAACAAACTTCAGCTATAATATCTGACAACATTGTATATGAACAAGCTTCAGCTATAGTGTCTGACATCATTGGATATCAACAAGATTCAGCTATAGTGTCTGACATCAATGGATATGAACAAGCTTCAGCTATAGTGTCTGACATCATTGGATATGAACAAGCTTCAGCTATTGTGTCTGACAACATAGGATGTGAAAAGATTCAGCTATAGTGTATAACATCATTGGATATGAACAAGCCTCAGCTATAATATCTGACAACATTGTATATGAACAAGCTTCAGCTATAATATCTGACATCATTGTATACGAAAAAGCTTCAGCTATAATATCTGACATCATTGTATATGAACAAGCTTCATCTATAGTATCTGACAACATTGGATATGAACAAGCTTCAGCTATAGTGTCTGACATCATTGGATATGAACAAGCTTCAGCTATAGTGTCTGACATCATTGGATATGAACAAGCTTCAGCTATAGTGTCTGACATCATTGGATATGAACAAGCTTCAGCTATAATATCTGACATCATTGGATATGAACAAGCTACAGCTACAATATCTGATATCATTGGATATGAACAAGCTTCAGCTATAGTGTCTGACATCATTGGATATGAACAAGCTTCAGCTATAGTGTTTGACAACATTGGATATGAACAAATTTCAGCTATAATATCTGACATCATTGGATATGAACAAGCTTCAGCTATAGTGTCTGACATCATTGGATATGAACAAGCTTCAGCTATAGTGTCTGACAACATAGCATGTGAACAAGCTTATGATATAGTGTCTCACAATATTGTATATGAGCAAGCTTCAGCTATAATATCTGACAACATTGGATATGAAGAACCTTCAGCTATAGTGTCTCACATCATTGGATATGAACAAGATTTAGCTATAGTGTCTGACATCATTGGATATGAACAAGCTTCAGCTATAGTGTCTGACATCATTGGATATGAACAAGCTTCAGCTATAATGTCTGACAACATAGGATGTGAAAAGCTTCAGCTATAGTGTCTGACAACATAGGCTGTGAACAAGCTTACGCTACAGTGTCTGACAACAAAGGCTGTGTACAAGCTACAACTATAGTGTCTGACAACATAGGATGTGAACAAGCTTCAGCTATAATATCTGACAGCATTGGATATAAACATGCATCAGCTATAATACCTGACAACATTGGATATGAACAAGCTTCAGGTATAATATCTGACAGCATTGTATATGAACAAGCTTCAGCTATAGTGTCTCACAATATTGTATATGAAAGAGCTTCAGCTATAATATCTGACAACATTGGATATGAACAAGCCTCAGCTCTGAAATCTGACAACATTGTATATGAACAAGCTTCAACTATTATATCTGACATCATTGTATATGAACAAGATTCAGCTATAGTGTCTGGCAACATAGGCTGTGAACAAGCTTACGCTACAGTGTCTGACAACATAGGCTGTGTACAAGCTACAACTATAGTGTCTGACAACATAGGATGTGAACAAGCTTCAGCTATAATATCTGACAGCATTGGATATGAACATGTATCAGCTATAATATCTGACAACATTGGATATAACAAGTTTCAGCTATAGTGTCTCACAACATTGGATATGAACAAGCTTCAGCTATAGTATCTGACAACATTGGATATGAACAAGCTTCAGCTATAATATCTGACAACATTGGATATGAACAAGCTTCAGCTATAGTGTCTGACAACATTGTATATGAACAAGCTTCAGCTATAAAATCTGACAACATTGGATATGAACAAGCTTCAGCTATAATATCTGACAACATTGGATATGAACAAGCTTCAGCTATAATATCTGACATCATTGGGTATGAACAAGCTTAAGCTATAGTGACTGACATCGTTGGATATGAACAAGCTTCAGCTATAATATCTGACAACATTGTATATGAACAAGCTTCAGCTATAATATCCGAACACATTGTATATGACCAAGCTTCAGCTATAATATCTGACAGCCTTGTATATGAACAAGCTTCAGATATAGTGTCTGACAACGTTGGATATGAACAAGCTTCAGTTATAATATCTGACATCATTGTAATTTAACAAGCTTCAGCTATAATATATTACAACATTGTATTTGAACAAGCTTAAGCTATAGTGTCTTACATCATTGGATATGAACAAGCTTCAGCTATAGTGTCTTACAACATTGTATATGAACAAGCTTCAGCTATAATATCTGACAACATTGGATATGAACAAGCTTCAGCTATAATATCTGACATCATTGGGTATGAACAAGCTTCAGCTATAGTGACTGACATCATTGGATATGAACAAACTTCAGCTATAATATCTGACAACATTGTATATGAACAAGCTTCAGCTATAATATCCGACAACATTGTATATGAACAAGCTTCAGCTATAATATCTGACAACATTCTATATGAACAAGCTTCAGCTATAATATCTGACATCATTGGATATGAACAAGCTTCAGCTATAATATCTGACAACATTGGATATGAACAAGCTTCAGCTATAATATCTGACAACATTGGATATGAACAAGCTTCAGCTATAGTGTCTGACATCATTGGATATGAACAAGCTTCAGCTATAGTGTCTGACAACATTTTATGTGAACAAGCTACAGCTATAATATCTGACAACATTGTATATGAACAAGCTTCAGCTATAATATCTGACAACATTGGATATGAACAAGCTTCAGCTGTAATATCTGACAACATTGGATATGAACAAGCTTCAGCTATAAAATCTGACAACATTATATATGAACAAGCTTCAGCTATAATATCTGACAAGATTGTATATGAACAAGCTTCGGCTATAATATCTGACAACATTGTATATGAACAAGCTTCAGCTATAATATCTGACAACATTGTATATGAACAAGCTTCAGCTATAATATCTGACAACATTGTACATGAACAAGCTTCAGCTATAGTATCTGACAACATTGTATATGAACAAGCTTCAGCTATAATGTCTGACAACATTGTATATGAACAAGCTTCAGTTATAGTATCTGACAACATTGTATATGAACAAGCTTCAGCTATAATGTCTGACAACATTGGATATGAACAAGCTTCAGCTATAAAATCTGACATCATTGGATATGAACAAGCTTCAGCTATAATATCTGAGAACATTGGATATGAACAAGCTTCAGCTATAATATCTGACATCATTGGCTATGAAAAGCTTCAGCTATAGTATCTGACATCATTGGATATGAACAAGCTTCAGCTATAGTGTCTCAAAACAGTGTATATGAACAAACTTCAGTTATATCTGACAACATTGTATATGAACAAGCTTCAGCTATAATATCTGACAACATTGTATATGAACAAGCTTCAGCTATAATATCTGACAACATTGTATATGAACAAGCTTTAGCTATAATATATGACAACATTGTATATGAACAAGCTTCAGTTATAATATCTGACGAAATTGTATATGAACAAACTTCAGCTATAATATCTGACAACATTGTATATGAACAAGCTTCAGCTATAATATCTGACATCATTCAATATGAACAAGCTTCAGCTATATCTGACAACATTCGGTATGAACAAGCTTCAGCTATATCTGACATCATTGGATATGAACAAGCTTCAGCTATAGTGTCTCAAAACACTGGATATGAACAAGCTTCAGCTTTAATATCTGACTAAATTGTATATGAACAAGCTTCAGCTATAATATCTGACAACATTGTTTATGAACAAGCTTCAGTTATAATATCTGACAACATTGTATATTAACAAGCTTCAGCTATAGCGTCTGAAAACATATGATGTGAACAATCTACAGCTATAATATCTGACATCATTGGATATGAACAAGCTTCAGGTATAATATCTGACATCATTGTATATGAACAAGCTTCAGCTATAGTGTCTGACATCATTGGATATCAACAAGATTCAGCTATAGTGTCTGACATCATTGGATATGAAAAAGCCTCAGCTATAGTGTCTGACATCATTGGATATGAACAAGCCTCAGCTATAGTGTCTGACATCATTGGATATGAACAAGCCTCAGCTATAATATCTGACAACATTGTATATGAACAAGCTTCAGCTATAATATCTGACATCATTGTATACGAAAAAGCTTCAGCTATAATATCTGACATCATTGTATATGAACAAGCTTCATCTATAGTATCTCACAACATTGGATATGAACCAGCTTCAGCTATAATATCTGACAACATTGGATATGAGCAAGCTTCAGCTATAGTGTCTCACAACATTGGATATGAACAAGCTTCAGCTATAGTATCTGACAACATTGGATATGAACAAGCTTCAGCTATAGTATCTGACAACATTTAGTATGAACAAGCTTCAGCTATAATATCTGACAACATTGGATATGAATAAGCTTCAGCTATAGTACCTGACAATATTGTACATGAACAAGCTTCAGCTATAGTATCTGACAACATTGGATATAAACAAGCTTCAGCTATAAAATCTGACAACATTGGATATGAACAAGCTTCAGCTATAATATCTGACATCATTGTATATGAACAAGCTTCAGCTATAGTGTCTGACATCATTGGATATGAACAAGCTTCAGCTATAATATCTGACATCATTGTATATGAACAAGCTTCAGCTATAATATCTGACAACATTGGATATGAACAAGCTTCAGCTATAATATCTGACAACATTGTATATGAATAAGCTTCAGCTATAATATCTGACAACATTGTATATGAACAAGCTTCAGTTATAGTGTCTGACATCATTGCATATGAACAAGCTTCAGGTATAATATCTGACAACATTGTTTATGAACAAGCTTCAGCTATAGTGTCTGACATCATTAGATATGAACAAGCTTCAGCTATAGTGTCTGACAACATTGGATATGAACAAGGTTCAGCTATAATATCTGACATCATTGGATTTGAACAAGCTTCAGCTATAGTGTGTGACATCATTGGATATGAACAAGCTTCAGCTATAGTGTCTGACAACATAGGATGTGAAAAGCTTTAGCTATAGTGTCTGACAACATAGGCTGTGATCAAGCTTACGCTATAGTGTCTGACAACATAGGCTGTGTACAAACTACAGCTATAGTGTCTGACAAAATAGGATGTGAACAATCCTCAGCTATAGTTTCTGACAACATAGGATGTGAACAAGCTACAGCTATATTGTCTCACAATATTGTATATGAACAAGCTTCAGCTATATCTGACATCATTGGATATGAACAAGCTTCAGCTATAGTGTCTGACATCATTGGATATGAACAAGCTTCAGCTATAGTGTCTGACATCATTGGATATGAACAAGCTTCAGCTACAATATCTGACATCATTGGATATGAACAAGCTACAGCTACAATATCTGACATCATTGGATATGAACAAGCTTCAGCTATACTGTCTGACATCATTCGATATGAACAAGCTTCAGCTATAGTGTCTGACAACATTGGATATGAACAAGCTACAGCTACAATATCTGACATCATTGGATATGAACAAGCTTCAGCTATAATATCTGACAACATTGGATATGAAGAAGCTTCAGCTATAGTGTCTCACATCATTGGATATGAACAAGATTCAGCTATAGTGTCTGACATCATTGGATATGAACAAGCTTCAGCTATAGTGTCTGTTATCATTGGATATGAACAAGCTTCAACTATAATGTCTGACAACATAGGATGTGAAAAGCTTCAGCTATAGTGTCTGGCAACATAGGCTGTGAACAAGCTTACGCTACAGTGTCTGACAACATAGGCTGTGTACAAGCTACAACTATAGTGTATGACAACATAGGATGTGAACAAGCTTCAGCTATAATATCTGACAGCATTGGATATGAACATGCATCAGCTATAATATCTGACAACATTGGATATGAACAAGCTTCAGCTATAGTGTCTCACAATATTGTATATGAACAAGCTTCAGCTATAATATCTGACAACATTGGATATGACCAAGCCTCAGCTCTAAAATCTGACAACATTGTATATGAACAAGCTTCAGCTATTATATCTGACATCATTTAATATGAACAAGATTCAGCTATAGTATCTGACAACATTGGATATGAACAAGCTTCAGCTATAATATCTGACAACATTGGATATGAACAAGTTTCAGCTATAGTGTCTCACAACATTGGATATGAACAAGCTTCAGCTATAGTATCTGACAACATTGGATATGAAAAGCTTCAGCTATAATATCTGACAACATTGGATATGAACAAGCTTCAGCTATAGTGTCTGACAACATTGTATATGAACAAGCTTCAGCTATAATATCTGACAACATTGGATATGAACAAGCTTCAGCTATAATATCTGACATCATTGGGTATGAACAAGCTTCAGCTATAGTGACTGACATCATTGGATATGAACAAGCTTCAGCTATAATATCTGACAACATTGTATATGAACAAGCTTCAGCTATAATATCCGACAACATTGTATATGAATAAGCTTCAGCTATAATATCTGACAACATTCTATATGAACAAGCTTCAGCTATAACATCTGACATCATTGGATATGAACAAGCTTCAGCTATAGCGTCTGACATCATTGGATATGAACAAGCCTCAACAATAATATCTGGCAACACTGTATATGAACAAGCTTCAGCTATAATATCTGACATCATTGGATATACACAAGCTTCAGCTCTAATATATAACAACATTGGATATGAACAAGCTTCAACTATAGTGTCTGACATCATTGGATATGAACAAGCTTCAGCTATAATATCTGACAACATTGGATATGAACAAGCTTCAGCTATAGTGTCTGACATCATTGGATATGAACAAGCTTCAGCTATAGTGTCTGACAACATTGTATATGAACAAGCTTCAGCTATAGTATCTGACAACATTGTATATGAACAAGCTTCAGCTATAATATCTGACAACATTAAGTATGAACAAGCTTCAGCTATAATATCTGACAACATTGTATATGAACAAGCTTCAGCTATAATATCCGACAACATTGTATATGAACAAGCTTCAGCTATAATATCTGACAACATTCTATATGAACAAGCTTCAGCTATAATATCTGACATCATTGGATATGAACAAGCTTCAGCTATAGTGTCTGCCATCATTGGATATGAACAAGCTTCAGCTCTAATATCTGGCAACACTGTATATCAACAAGCTTCAGCTATAATATCTGACATCATTGGATATGAACAAGCTTCAGCTATAATATCTGACAACATTGGATATGAACAAGCTTCAGCTATAGTGTCTGACATCATTGGATATGAACAAGCTTCAGCTATAATATCTGACAGCATTGGATATGAACAAGCTTCAGCTATAGTGTCTGACATCATTGGATATGAACAAGCTTCAGCTATAGTGTCTGTCAACATTGTATATGAACAAGCTACAGCTATAATATCTGACAACATTGTATATGAACAAGCTTCAGCTATAATATCTGACAACATTGGATATGAACAAGCTTCAGCTATAATAACTGACAACATTGGATATGAACAAGCTTAAGCTATAAAATCTGACAACATTGTATATGAACAAGCTTCAGCTATAATATCTGACAACATTGTATATGAACAAGCTTCAGCTATAATATCTGACAACATTGTATATGAACAAGCTTCAGCATTAATATCTGACAACATTGTACATGAACAAGCTTCTGCTATAGTATCTGACAACATTGTATATGAACAAGCTTCAGCTATAATGTCTGACAACATTGTATATGAACAAGCTTCAGTTATAGTATCTGACAACATTGTATATGAACAAGCTTCAGCTATAATGTCTGACAACATTGGATATGAACAAGCTTCAGCTATAGTATCTGACAACATTTAGTATGAACAAGCATCAGCTATAATATCTGACAACATTGGATATGAATAAGCTTCAGCTATAGTACCTGACAATATTGTACATGAACAAGCTTCAGCTATAATATCTGACAACATTGGATATGAGCAAGCTTCAGCTATAAAATCTGACAACATTGGATATGAACAAGCTTCAGCTATAATATCTGACATCATTGTATATGAACAAGCTTCAGCTATAGTGTCTGACATCATTGGATATGAACAAGCTTCAGCTATAATATCTGACATCATTATATATGAGCAAGTTTCAGCTATAATATCTGACAACATTGGATATGAACAAGCTTCAGCTATAATATCTGACAACATTGTATATGAACAAGCTTCAGCTATAGTGTCTGACAACATAGCATGTGAACAAGCTTCAGCTATAGTGTCTCACAATATTGTATATGAGCAAGCTTCAGCTATAATATCTGACAACATTGGATATGAAGAAGCTTCAGCTATAGTGTCTCACATCATTGGATATGAACAAGATTCAGCTATAGTGTCTGACATCATTGGATATGAACAAGCTTCAGCTATAGTGTCTGACATCATTGGATATGAACAAGCTTCAGCTATAATGTCTGACAACATAGGATGTGAAAAGGTTCAGCTATAGTGTCTGGCAACATAGGCTGTGAACAAGCTTACGCTACAGTGTCTGACAACATAGGCTGTGTACAAGCTACAACTATAGTGTCTGACAACATAGGATGTGAACAAGCTTCAGCTATAATATCTGACAGCATTGGATATGAACATGCATCAGCTATAATATCTGACAACATTGGATATGAACAAGCTTCAGGTATAATATCTGACAGCATTGTATATGAACAAGCTTCAGCTATAGTGTCTCACAATATTGTATATGAACAAGCTTCAGCTATAATATCTGACAACATTGGATATGAACAAGCCTCAGCTCTAAAATCTGACAACATTGTATATGAACAAGCTTCAGCTATTATATCTGACATCATTGTATATGAACAAGATTCAGCTATAGTATCTGACAACATTGGATATGAACAAGCTTCAGCTATAATATCTGACAACATTGGATATGAACAAGTTTCAGCTATAGTGTCTCACAACATTGGATATGAACAAGCTTCAGCTATAGTATCTGACAACATTGGATATGAACAAGCTTCAGCTATAATATCTGACAACATTGGATACGAACAAGCTTCAGCTATAGTGTCTGACAACATTGTATATGAACAAGCTTCAGCTATAATATCTGACAACATTGGATATGAACAAGCTTCAGCTATAATATCTGACATCATTGGGTATGAACAAGCTTCATCTATAGTGACTGACATCATTGGATATGAACAAGCTTCAGCTATAATATCTGACAACATTGTATATGAACAAGCTTCAGCTATAATATCCGACAACATTGTATGTGAACAAGCTTCAGCTATAATATCTGACAACATTCTATATGAACAAGCTTCAGCTATAACATCTGACATCATTGGATATGAACAAGCTTCAGCTATAGTGGCTGACATCATTGGATATGAACAAGCTTCAGCTATAATATCTGGCAACACTGTATATGAACAAGCTTCAGCTATAATATCTGACATCATTGGATATGAACAAGCTTCCGCTCTAATATATGACAACATTGTATATGAACAAGCTTCAGCTATAAAATCTGACAACATTATATATGAACAAGCTTCAGCTATAATATCTGACAAGATTGTATATGAACAAGCTTCGGCTATAATATCTGACAACATTGTATATGAACAAGCTTCAGCTATAATATCTGACAACATTGTATATGAACAAGCTTCAGCTATAATATCTGAGAACATTGGATATGAACAAGCTTCAGCTATAATATCTGACATCATTGGCTATGAACAAGCTTCAGCTATAGTATCTGACATCATTGGATATGAACAAGCTTCAGCTATAGTGTCTCAAAACAGTGTATATGAACAAACTTCAGTTATATCTGACAACATTGTATATGAACAAGCTTCAGCTATAATATCTGACAACATTGTATATGAACAAGCTTCAGCTATAATATCTGACAACATTGTATATGAACAAGCTTTAGCTATAATATATGACAACATTGTATATGAACAAGCCTCAGTTATAATATCTGACGAAATTGTATATGAACAAACTTCAGCTATAATATCTGACAACATTGTATATGAACAAGCTTCAGCTATAATATCTGACATCATTCAATATGAACAAGCTTCAGCTATATCTGACAACATTCGGTATGAACAAGCTTCAGCTATATCTGACATCATTGGATATGAACAAGCTTCAGCTATAGTGTCTCAAAACACTGGATATGAACAAGCTTCAGCTTTAATATCTGACTACATTGTGTATGAACAAGCTTCAGCTATAATATCTGACAACATTGTATATGAACAAGCTTCAGTTATAATATCTGACAACATTGTATATTAACAAGCTTCAGCTATAATATCTGACATCATTGGATATGAACAAGCTTCAGGTATAATATCTGACATCATTGTATATGAACAAGCTTCAGCTATAGTGTCTGACCTCATTGGATATCAACAAGATTCAGCTATAGTGTCTGACATCATTTGATATGAAAAAGCCTCAGCTATAGTGTCTGACATCATTGGATATGAACAAGCCTCAGCTATAGTGTCTGACATCATTGGATATGAACAAGCCTCAGCTATAATATCTGACAACATTGTATATGAACAAGCTTCAGCTATAATATCTGACATCATTGTATACGAAAAAGCTTCAGCTATAATATCTGACATCATTGTATATGAACAAGCTTCATCTATAGTATCTCACAACATTGGATATGAACCAGCTTCAGCTATAATATCTGACAACATTGGATATGAGCAAGCTTCAGCTATAGTGTCTCACAACATTGGATATGAACAAGCTTCAGCTATAGTATCTGACAACATTGGATATGAACAAGCTTCAGCTATAGTATCTGACAACATTTAGTATGAACAAGCTTCAGCTATAATATCTGACAACATTGGATATGAATAAGCTTCAGCTATAGTACCTGACAATATTGTACATGAACAAGCTTCATATAGTATCTGACAACATTGGATATAAACAAGCTTCAGCTATAAAATCTGACAACATTGGATATGAACAAGCTTCAGCTATAATATCTGACATCATTGTATATGAACAAGCTTCAGCTATAGTGTCTGACATCATTGGATATGAACAAGCTTCAGCTATAATATCTGACATCATTGTATATGAACAAGCTTCAGCTATAATATCTGACAACATTGGATATGAACAAGCTTCAGCTATAATATCTGACAACATTGTATATGAATAAGCTTCAGCTATAATATCTGACCACATTGTATATGAACAAGCTTCAGTTATAGTGTCTGACATCATTGCATATGAAGAAGCTTCAGGTATAATATCTGACAACATTGTTTATGAACAAGCTTCAGCTATAGTGTCTGACATCATTAGATATGAACAAGCTTCAGCTATAGTGTCTGACAACATTGGATATGAACAAGGTTCAGCTATAATATCTGACATCATTGGATATGAACAAGCTTCAGCTATAGTGTGTGACATCATTGGATATGAACAAGCTTCAGCTATAGTGTCTGACAACATAGGATGTGAAAAGCTTTAGCTATAGTGTCTGACAACATAGGCTGTGAACAAGCTTACGCTATAGTGTCTGACAACATAGGCTGTGTACAAACTACAGCTATAGTGTCTGACAAAATAGGATGTGAACAATCCTCAGCTATAGTGTCTGACAACATAGGATGTGAACAAGCTACAGCTATATTGTCTCACAATATTGTATATGAACAAGCTTCAGCTATATCTGACATCATTGGATATGAACAAGCTTCAGCTATAGTGTCTGACATCATTGGATATGAACAAGCTTCAGCTATAGTGTCTGACATCATTGGATATGAACAAGCTTCTGCTACAATATCTGACATCATTGGATATGAACAAGCTACAGCTACAATATCTGACATCATTGGATATGAACAAGCTTCAGCTATAGTGTCTTACATCATTGGATATGAACAAGCTTCAGCTATAGTGTCTGACAACATTGGATATGAACAAGCTTCAGCTATAATATCATACATCATTGGAAATGAACAAAATTCAGCTATAGTGTCTGACATCATTGGATATGAACAAGCTTCAGCTATAGTGTCTGACAACATAGCATGTGAACAAGCTTCAGCTATAGTGTCTCACAATATTGTATATGAGCAAGCTTCAGCTATAATATCTGACAACATTGGATATGAAGAAGCTTCAGCTATAGTGTCTCACATCATTGGATATAAACAAGATTCAGCTATAGTGTCTGACATCATTGGATATGAACAAGCTTCAGCTATAGTGTCTGTTATCATTGGATATGAACAAGCTTCAACTATAATGTCTGACAACATAGGATGTGAAAAGCTTCAGCTATAGTGTCTGGCAACATAGGCTGTGAACAAGCTTACGCTACAGTGTCTGACAACATAGGCTGTTTACAAGCTACAACTTAGTGTATGACAACATAGGATGTGAACAAGCTTACGCTATAGTGTCTGACAACATAGGCTGTTTACAAGCTACAACTTAGTGTTAGACAACATAGGATGTGAACAAGCTTCAGCTATAGTGTCTGACATCATTGGATATGAACAAGCTTCAGCTATAGTGTCTGACATCATTGGATATGAACAAGCTTCAGCTACAATATCTGACATCATTGGATATGAACAAGCTACAGCTACAATATCTGACATCATTGGATATGAACAAGCTTCAGCTATAGTGTCTGACATCATTGGATATGAACAAGCTTCAGCTATAGTGTCTGACAACATTGGATATGAACAAGCTTCAGCTATAATATCTTACATCATTGGATTTGAACAAAATTCAGCTATAGTGTCTGACATCATTGGATATGAACAAGCTTCAGCTATAGTGTCTGACAACATAGCATGTGAACAAGCTTCAGCTATAGTGTCTCACAATATTGTATATGAGCAAGCTTCAGCTATAATATCTGACAACATTGGATATGAAGAAGCTTCAGCTATAGTGTCTCACATCATTGGATATGAACAAGATTCAGCTATAGTGTCTGACATCATTGGATATGAACAAGCTTCAGCTATAGTGTCTGTTATCATTGGATATGAACAAGCTTCAACTATAATGTCTGACAACATAGGATGTGAAAAGCTTCAGCTATAGTGTCTGGCAACATAGGCTGTGAACAAGCTTACGCTACAGTGTCTGACAACATAGGCTGTTTACAAGCTACAACTTAGTGTATGACAACATAGGATGTGAACAAGCTTCAGCTATAATATCTGACAGCATTGGATATGAACAAGCTTCAGCTCTAAAATCTGACAACATTGTATATGAACAAGCTTCAGCTATTATATCTGACATCATTGTATATGAACAAGATTCAGCTATAGTATCTGACAACATTGGATATGAACAAGCTTCAGCTATAATATCTGACAACATTGGATATGAACAAGTTTCAGCTATAGTATCTGACAACATTGGATATGAAAAGCTTCAGCTATAGTATCTCACAACATTGGATATGAACAAGCTTCAGCTATAGTGTCTCACAACATTGGATATGAACAAGCTTCAGCTATAGTATCTCACAACATTGTATATGAACAAGCTTCAGCTATAATATCTGACATCATTGTATATGAACAAGCTTAAGCTATAGTGTCTCACAACATTGGATATGAACAAGCTTCAGCTATAATATCTGACATCATTGTATATGAACAAGCTTCAGCTATAGTATCTCACAACATTGTATATGAACAAGATTCAGCTCTAGTGTCTCACAACATTGGATATGAACAAGCTTCAGCTATAATATCTGACATCATTGTATATGAACAAGCTTCAGCTATAATATCTCACAACATTGTATATGAACAAGCTTCAGCTATAGTGTCTCACAACATTGGATATGAACAAGCTTCAGCTATAGTATCTGACAACATTGGATATGAACAAGCTTCAGCTATAGTATCTGACAACATTGGATATGAAAAGCTTCAGCTATAATATCTGACAACATTGGATATGAACAAGCTTCAGCTATAATATCTGACAACATTGGATATGAAAAGCTTCAGCTATAATATCTGACAACATTGGATATGAACAAGCTTCAGCTATAATATCTGACAACATTGGATATGAAAAGCTTCAGCTATAATATCTGACAACATTGGATATGAAAGGCTTCAGCTATAATATCTGACAACATTGGATATGAACAAGCTTCAGCTATAATATCTGACAACATTGGATATGAAAAGCTTCAGCTATAATATCTGACAACATTGGATATGAACAAGCTTCAGCTATAATATCTGACAACATTGGATATGAAAAGCTTCAGCTATAATATCTGACAACATTGGATATGAACAAGCTTCAGCTATAATATCTGACAACATTGGATATGAACAAGCTTCAGATATAATATCTGACAACATTGGATATGAACAAGCTTCAGCTATAATATCTGACAACATTGGATATGAAAAGCTTCAGCTATAATATCTGACAACATTGGATATGAAAAGCTTCAGCTATAATATCTGACAACACTGTATATGAACAAGCTTCAGCTATAATATCTGACAACATTGGATATGAAAAGCTTCAGCTATAATATCTGACAACATTGGATATGAACAAGCTTCAGCTATAATATCTGACAACATTGGATATGAACAAGCTTCAGATATAATATCTGACAACACTGTATATGAACATGCTTCAGCTATAATATCTGACAACATTGGATATGAAAAGCTTCAGCTATAATATCTGACAACATTGGATATGAAAAGCTTCAGCTATAGTATCTGACAACATTGGATATGAAAAGCTTCAGCTATAATATCTGACAACATTGGATATGAACAAGCTTCAGCTATAGTGTCTGACTACATTGTATATGAACAAGCTTCAGCTATAATATCTGACAACATTGGATATGAACAAGCTTCAGCTATAATATCTGACATCATTGGGTATGAATAAGCTTCAGCTATAGTGACTGACATCATTGGATATGAACAAGCTTCAGCTATAATATCTGACAACATTGTATATGAACAAGCTTCAGCTATAATATCCGACAACATTGTATATGAATAAGCTTCAGCTATAATATCTGACAACATTCTATATGAACAAGCTTCAGCTATAACATCTGACATCATTGGATATGAACAAGCTTCAGCTATAGTGTCTGACATCATTGGATATGAACAAGCTTCAACAATAATATCTGGCAACACTGTATATGAACAAGCTTCAGCTATAATATCTGACATCATTGGATATGAACAAGCTTCAGCTCTAATATATGACATCATTGGATATGAACAAGCTTCAGCTATAATATCTGACATCATTGGATATGAACAAGCTTCAGCTATAATATCTGACATCATTGGATATGAACAAGCTTCAGCTATAATATCTGACATCATTGGATATGAACAAGCTTCAGCTCTAATATATGACAACATTGGATATGAACAAGCTTCAACTATAATATCTGACAACATTGGATATGAACAAGTTTCAGCTATAGTGTCTGACATCATTGGATATGAACAAGCTTCAGCTATAATATCTGACAACATTGGATATGAACAAGCTTCAGCTATAGTGTCTGACATCATTGGATATGAACAAGCTTCAGCTATAGTGTCTGACAACATTGTATATGAACAAGCTTCAGCTATAATATCTGACAACATTGTATATGAACAAGCTTCAGCTATAATATCTGACAACATTAAGTATGAACAAGCTTCAGCTATAATATCTGACAACATTGTATATGAACAAGCTTCAGCTATAATATCCGACAACATTGTATATGAACAAGCTTCAGCTATAATATCTGACAACATTCTATATGAACAAGCTTCAGCTATAATATCTGACATCATTGGATATGAACAAGCTTCAGCTATAGTGTCTGCCATCATTGGATATGAACAAGCTTCAGCTCTAATATCTGGCAACACTGTATATCAACAAGCTTCAGCTATAATATCTGACATCATTGGATATGAACAAGCTTCAGCTATAATATCTGACAACATTGGATATGAACAAGCTTCAGCTATAGTGTCTGACATCATTGGATATGAACAAGCTTCAGATATAATATCTGACAGCATTGGATATGAACAAGCTTCAGCTATAGTGTCTGACATCATTGGATATGAACAAGCTTCAGCTATAGTGTCTGACAACATTGTATATGAACAAGCTACAGCTATAATATCTGACAACATTGTATATGAACAAGCTTCAGCTATAATATCTGACAACATTGGATATGAACAAGCTTCAGCTATAATAACTGACAACATTGGATATGAACAAGCTTAAGCTATAAAATCTGACAACATTGTATATGAACAAGCTTCAGCTATAATATCTGACAACATTGTATATGAACAAGCTTCAGCTATAATATCTGACAACATTGTATATGAACAAGCTTCAGCATTAATATCTGACAACATTGTACATGAACAAGCTTCAGCTATAGTATCTGACAACATTGTATATGAACAAGCTTCAGCTATAATGTTTGACAACATTGTATATGAACAAGCTTCAGTTATAGTATCTGACAACATTGTATATGAACAAGCTTCAGCTATAATGTCTGACAACATTGGATATGAACAAGCTTCAGCTATAGTATCTGACAACATTTAGTATGAACAAGCATCAGCTATAATATCTGACAACATTGGATATGAATAAGCTTCAGCTATAGTACCTGACAATATTGTACATGAACAAGCTTCAGCTATAGTATCTGACAACATTGGATATGAACAAGCTTCAGCTATAAAATCTGACAACATTGGATATGAACAAGCTTCAGCTATAATATCTGACATCATTGTATATGAACAAGCTTCAGCTATAGTGTCTGACATCATTGGATATGAACAAGCTTCAGCTATAATATCTGACATCATTGTATATGAGCAAGCTTCAGCTATAATATCTGACAACATTGGATATGAACAAGCTTCAGCTATAATATCTGACAACATTGTATATGAACAAGCTTCAGCTATAGTGTCTGACAACATAGCATGTGAACAAGCTTCAGCTATAGTGTCTCACAATATTGTATATGAGCAAGCTTCAGCTATAATATCTGACAACATTGGATATGAAGAAGCTTCAGCTATAGTGTCTCACATCATTGCATATGAACAAGATTCAGCTATAGTGTCTGACATCATTGGATATGAACACGCTTCAGCTATAGTGTCTGACATCATTGGATATGAACAAGCTTTAGCTATAATGTCTGACAACATAGGATGTGAAAAGCTTCAGCTATAGTGTCTGGCAACATAGGCTGTGTACAAGCTTACGCTACAGTGTCTGACAACATAGGCTGTTTACAAGCTACAACTATAATATCTGACAACATTGGATATGAACAAGTTTCAGCTATAGTATCTGACAGCATTGGATATGAACATGCATCAGCTATAATATCTGACAACATTGGATATGAACAAGCTTCAGGTATAATATCTGACAGCATTGTATATGAACAAGCTTCAGCTATAGTGTCTCACAATATTGTATATGAACAAGCTTCAGCTATAATATCTGACAACATTGGATATGAACAAGCCTCAGCTCTAAAATCTGACAACATTGTATATGAACAAGCTTCAGCTATTATATCTGACATCATTGTATATGAACAAGATTCAGCTATAGTATCTGACAACATTGGATATGAACAAGCTTCAGCTATAATATCTGACAACATTGGATATGAACAAGTTTCAGCTATAGTGTCTCACAACATTGGATATGAACAAGCTTCAGCTATAGTATCTGACAACATTGGATATGAACAAGCTTCAGCTATAATATCTGACAACATTGGATACGAACAAGCTTCAGCTATAGTGTCTGACAACATTGTATATGAACAAGCTTCAGCTATAATATCTGACAACATTGGATATGAACAAGCTTCAGCTATAATATCTGACATCATTGGGTATGAACAAGCTTCAGCTATAGTGACTGACATCATTGGATATGAACAAGCTTCAGCTATAATATCTGACAACATTGTATATGAACAAGCTTCAGCTATAATATCCGACAACATTGTATGTGAACAAGCTTCAGCTATAATATCTGACAACATTCTATATGAACAAGCTTCAGCTATAACATCTGACATCATTGGATATGAACAAGCTTCAGCTATAGTGGCTGACATCATTGGATATGAACAAGCCTCAGCTATAATATCTGGCAACACTGTATATGAACAAGCTTCAGCTATAATATCTGACATCATTGGATATGAACAAGCTTCCGCTCTAATATATGACAACATTGGATATGAACAAGCTTCAACTATAGTGTCTGACATCATTGGATATGAACAAGCTTCAGCTATAATATCTGACAACATTGGATATGAACAAACTTCAGCTATAGCGTCTGACATCATTGGATATGAACAAGCTTCAGCTATAGTGTCTGACAACATTGTATATGAACAAGCTTCAGCTATAATATCTGACAACATTAAGTATGAACAAGCTTCAGCTATAATATCCGACAACATTGTATATGAACAAGCTTCAGCGATAATATCTGACAACATTCTATATGAACAAGCTTCAGCTATAATATCTGACATCATTGGATATGAACAAGCTTCAGCTATAGTGTCTGACATCATTGGATATGAACAAGCTTCAGCTCTAATATCTGGCAACACTGTATATCAACAAGCTTCAGCTATAATATCTGACATCATTGGATATGAACAAGCTTCAGCTATAATATCTGACAACATTGGATATGAACAAGCTTCAGCTATAGTGTCTGACATCATTGGATATGAACAAGCTTCAGCTATAATATCTGACAACATTGTATATGAACAAGCTTCAGCTAGTGTCTGACATCATTGTATATGAACAAGCTTCAGCTAGTGTCTGACATCATTGTATATGAACAAGCTTCAGCTAGTGTCTGACATCATTGGATATGAACAAGCTTCAGCTATAATATCTGACAACATTGTATATGAACAAGCTTCAGCTATAATATCTCACAACATTGTATATAAACAAGCTTCAGCTATAATATCTGACAACATTGTATATGAACAAGCTTCAGCTATAGTGTCTGACAACATTGTATATGAACAAGCTTCAGCTATAATATCTGACAACATTGGATATGAACAAGCTTCAGCTATAGTGTCTGACAACATTGTACATGAACAAGCTTCAGCTATAATATCTGACAACATTGTATATGAACAAGCTGCAGCTATAATATCTGACAAAATTGGATATGAACAAGCTTCAGCTATAATATCTGACAACATTGTACATGAACAAGCTTCAGCTATAATATCTGACAACATTGGATATGAACAAGCTTCAGCTATAGTGTCTGACAACAATGTATATGAACAAGCTTCAGCTATAATATCTGACAACATTGTATATGAACAAGCTTCAGCTATAGTGTCTGACAACATTGTACATGAACAAGCTTCAGCTATAATATCTGACAACATTGGATATGAAAAAGCTTCAGCTATAGTGTCTGACAACATTGTATATGAACAAGCCTCAGCTATAATATCTGACAACATTGTATATGAACAAGCTTCAGCTATAATATCTGACAACATTGTATATGAACAAGCTTCAGCTATAATATCAGACAACATTGTATATGAACAACCTTCAGCTATAATATCTGACAATATTGTATATGAACAAGCTTCAGCTATAATATCTGACAACATTGTATTAGAACAAGCTTCAGCTATAGTGTCTGACATCATTGGATATGAACAAGCTTCAGCTATAATATCCGACATCATTGGATATGAACAAGCTTCAGCTATAATATCTGACAACATTGGAAATGAACAAGCTTCAGCTATAGTGTCTCAAAACATTGTATATGAACAAGCTTCAGCTATAATATCTGACATAATTGTATATGAACAAGCTTCAGCTATAATATCTGACAACATTGTATATGAACAAGCTTCAGCTATAGTATCTGACATCATTGGATATGAACAAGCTTCAGCTATAATATCCGACATCATTGGCTAGGAACAAGCTTCAGCTATAATATCTGACATCAGTGGATATGAACAAGTTTCAGCTATAGTATCTGACATCATTGGATATGAACAAGCTTCAGCTATAATATCCGACATCATTGGTAATGAACAAGCTTCAGCTATAGTATCTGACATCATTGGATATGAACAAGCTTCAGCTATAATATCTGACATCATTGGCTAGGAACAAGCTTTAGCTATTCTATCTGACATCATTGGATATGAACAAGCTTCAGCTATAATATCCGACATCAATGGCTAGGAACAAGCTTCAGCTATAGTATCTGACATCATTGGATATGAACAAGCTTCAGCTATACTGTCTCAAAACATTGTATATGAACAAGCTTCAGCTATAATATCTGACAACATTGTATATGAACAAGCTTCAGCTATAATATCTGACAACATTGTATATGAACAAGCTTCAGCTATAATATCTGACAACATTGTATATGAACAAGCTTCAGCTATAATAGCTGACAACATTGTATATGAACAAGCTTCAGTTACAATATCTGACAACATTGTATATGAACAAGCTTCAGCTATAATATCTGACAACATTGTATATGACCAAGCTTCAGCTATAATATCCGACATCATTCAATATGAACAAGCTTCAGCTATATCTGACAACATTGGATATGAACAAGCTTCAGCTATAATATCTGACAACATTGGATATGAACAAGCTTCAGCTATAATATCTGACATCATTGGATATGAACAAGCTTCAGCTATAGTGTCTCAAAACATTGGATATGAACAAGCTTCAGCTATAATATCTGACAACATTGGATATGAACAAGCTTCAGCTATAGTGTCTGACAACATTGTATATGAACAAGCTTCAGCTATAATATCTGACAACATTGTATGTGAACAAGCTTCAGCTATAGTGCCCCAAAACATTGAAAATGAACAAGCTTCAGCTATAATATCTGACAATATTGGATATGAACAAGCTTCAGCTATAATATCTGACAACATTGTATATGAACAAGCTTCAGGTATAATATCTGGCAACATTGGATATGAAGAAGCTTCAGCTATAGTGTCTCACAACATTGGATATGAACAAGCTTCAGCTAATCATTCAGGTACCGTGCTTGGTAACATAGAATGTGCTGAGAAAGAAACATTCAGGTACTGTGTCTAGTCTACAGTCTCTGGAAACATAGAATGTGCTGATTAAGAAACATTCAGGTACTGTGTCTGGCGTACAGTGTGTGGTAACATAGTATGTGCTGAGAAAGAAGCATTCAGGTGAAGTCTCTGGTGTACAGTGACTGGTAACATAGAATGTGCTGAGAAAGAAACATTCATGTGCAGTGTCTGGTGTACAGTGTCTCGTAACATAGAATGTGCTGAGAAAGAAACATTCAGGTACAGTAATGGTGTACAATGTGTGGTAACATAGAATGTGCTGAGAAACAAACATTCAGGTACAGTAATGGTGTACAGTGTCTGGAAACATAGCATGTGCTGAGAAAGAAACATTCAGGTGCAGTGTCTGGTGTACAATGTGTGGTAACATAGAATGTGCTGAGAAAGAAACATTCAGGTACTGTGTCTGGTGTACAGTGTCTCGTAACATAGCAGGTGTTGAGAAAGAAACATTCAGGTGCAGTGTCTGGTGTACAATGTGTGATAACATAGAATGTGCTGAGAAAGAAACATTCAGGTGCAGTGTCTGGTCTACAGTGTCCGGTAACATAGCAGGTGCTAAGAGAGAAGCATTAAGGTACAGTGTAAGATGTATATTGTCTGATTACATAGCATGTGCTGAGAAAGAAACATTCAGGTACAGTGTCTGGTAATATAGCATGTGCTGAGAAAGAAACATTCAGGTAGAGTGTCTGGTGTATATTGTCAGTTAACATAACATGTGCTGAGAAAGAAACATTGAGGTACAGTGTCTGGTGTATATTGTCTGGTATCATATTAAATGCAGAGAAAGAAATATTCAGGTACAGTGTCTGGTAACATAGAATGTGCTGAGAAAGAAACATTCAGGTATAGTGTCTGGTTTACAGTCTCTGGTAACATAGAATGTGATGAGAAAGCAAAATTCAAGTGCAGTGTCTGGGATACAGTGTCTGTTATCATATATTGTGCTGAGAAAGAAACATTCAGGTGCAGTGTCTGGCAACATAGAATGTGCTGAGAAAGCAAAATTCAAGTGCAGTGTCTTGGGTACATTATCTGTTATCATATATTGTGCTGAGAAAGAAACATTCAGGTGCAGTGTCTGGTAACATAAAATGAGCTGAGAAAGCAAAATTCAAGTGCAGTGTCTGGGGTACATTGCCTGTTATCATATATTGTGCTGAGAAAGAAACATTCAGGTACAGTGTCTGGTGTACAGTGTCTGGTAAAATAGAAAATGTTAAGAAAGAAGCATTCAGGTGCAGTGTCTGGTGTACAGTGTGAGGTATCATAGAAAATGCTAAGAAAGAGACATTCAGGTACTGTGTCTGGTGTACAGTGTCTGGTAAAGTAGAATGTGCTGAGAAAGATATATTCAGTACAGTCTACGGTTACATAAAATGTGCTGAGAAAGAAACATTCAGGTGCAGTGTCTGGTGTACAGCGTCTGGTATCATAGAATGTGCTGAGAAAGAAACATGCAGGTACAGTGTCTGGTGTACAGTGTCTGGTAACACAGAATGTGCTGAGAAAGAAACATTCAGGAACAGTTTCTGGTGTACGGTGTCTGCTAACATAGATTGTGCTGAGAAAGAAGTATTCAGTTGCAGTCTCTGGTGTACAGTGTATTTTAACATAGAATGTGCTGAGAAAGATACATTCAGGTACTGTGTTTGGTGTACGGTGTCTGCTAACATAGAATGTGCTGAGAAAGAAGATTCAGTTGCAGTCTCTGGTGTACAGTGTCTTTTAACATAGGATGTGCTGAGAAAGAAACATTCAGGTACTGTGTCTGGTGTACGGTGTCTGGTAACATAGAATGTGCTGAGAAAGAAGCATTCAGTTTTAGTCTCTGGTGTACAGCGTCTTTTAACATAGAATGTGCTCAGAAAGAAACATTCAGGTACAGTGTCTGGTAACAAAGAATGTGCTAAGAAAGAAACATTCAGGTGCAGTGTCTGGTGTACAGTGTCTGGTAACTTGGAATGTGCTGAGAAACAAACATTAAGGTACAGTGTCTGGCGTACAGTGTCTTTTAACACATACTGTGCTGAGAAAGAAATATTCAGGTACTGTGTCTGGTGTACAGTGTCTGTTAACATAGAATGTGCTGAGAAAGAAACATTCAGGTACAGTAACTCGTGTACAGTGTCTGGTAACATCGTATGTGCTGAAAAAGATACATTCAGGTACAGTGACTCCTTTCATAGATTGTGCTGAGAAAGAAACATTCATGTACAGTTTCTGGTGTGCAGTGTCTGGTTATATAGTACGTGCTGAGAAAGAAGCATTAAGGTTTAGTGTCTGGTGTACAGTGCCTTTTAACATAGAATGTACTTAAAAAGAAACATTCAGGTACAGTAATGTTGTACAGTGTGTGGTAACATAGCATGCGCTGAGAAAGAATCATTCAGGTACAGCGTCTGGTGTACATTGGCTGGTAAAATAACATGTGCTGAGTAAGGAATATTAAGGTACAGTGTCTGGTGTATATTGTCTGGTATGATATTAAATGCAGTGAAAAAAACATTCAGGTACAGTGTCTGGTAACATAGAATGTGCTGAGAAAGAAACATTCAGGTACTGTGTCTTGTGTACAGTGTCTGGTAACATAGAATGTGCTGAGAAAGAAATCTTCAGTACAGTCTACGGTTACATACAATGTGCTGAAAAAGAAACATTAAGGTGCAGTGTCTGGTGTACAGTGTCTGGTATCACAGAATGTGCTCAGAAAGAAACATTCAGGTACAGTGTCTGGTGTACAGTGTCTGGTAACACAGAATGTACTGAGAAGAAACCGTTCAGGTACTGTGTCTGGTGTACAGTGTCTGTTAACATAGAATGTGCTGAGGAAGAAGCATAAAGGTGCAGTGTCTGGTGCACAGTGCCTTTTAACATAGAATGTGCTGAAAAAGAAACATTCAGGTACAGTGTCTGGTGTACAGTGTCTGGTAACATAGAATGTGCAGAGAAAGAAACATTCAGGTACAGTATCTGGTGTACAGATTCTCGTAACATAGAATGTGCTGAAAAAGAAACATTCAGGTACATGACTCTTATCATAGATTGTGCTGAGAAAGAAACATTCAGGTACAGTTTCTGGTGTGCAGTGTATGGTTATGTAGAATGTGCTGAGAAAGAAACATTCATGTAAAGGTCTGGTGTAGGCTCTGGTATCATAGCATGTGCTGAGAAGGAAATATTCAGGTACAGTGTCTTGTGTATAGTGTCTGGTAGCATAGAATGTGTTGAAAAAGAAACATTCAGGTACTGTATCTGGTGTACAGTGTCTGTTAACATAGAATGTGCTGAAAAGAAACATTAAGGTACAGTGACTGGTAACATAGAATGTGCTGAGAAAGAAACATTCAGGTACTGTGTCTGGTATACAGTGTCTGGTAACATAGAATGTGCTGAGAAAGAAACATTCAGGTACTGTGTGTGGTATACAGTGTCTGGTAACATAGCCTTTGCTTAGAAAGAAACATTAAGGTACAGTGTCTGGTATACAGTGTCTGGAAACATAGCAAGTGTTGAGAAAGAAACATGAAGGTAGAGTGTCTGGGATATATTGTCTGGTAACATAGCATGTGATGAGAAAGAAGCCTTCAGGTACACTGTCTGAATCATAGTAAATGCAGTGAAAGAAACATTCAGGTACAGTGTATGGTAACATCATGCGCTGAGAAACAGAAACTCAGGTACAGTGTCTCGTAACCTAGGATGTGTTGAGAAAGAATCATTCAGGTACAGTGTCTCGTAAGATAATGTGCTGAGAAAGAATCATTCAGGTACAGTGTCCGGTAACATAGAATGTGCTGAGAAAGAATCATTCAGGTACTGTGTCATGTGTACGGTGTCTGGTAACATAGAATGTGCTGAGAAAGATGCATTCAGTTGCAGTCTCTGGTGTACAGTGTCTTTTAACATAGAATGTGCTGAGAAAGAAGCATTCAGGTGCAGTGTCTGGTGTACATTGTCGCGTAACATAGAATGTGCTGGGAAAGAAACATTCAGGTGCAGTGTCTGGTTTACAGTGTCTGGTAACTTGAAATGTGCTGAGAAACAAACATTAAGGTAGTGTCTTGTGTACAGTGTCTGGTAAGATAGCATGTGCTGAGAAAGAAGCCTTCAGGTACAGTGTCTGGTAACACAGAATGTGCTGAGAAAGAAACATTCAGGTACTGTGTCTGGTGTACAGTGTCTATTAACATAGTATGTGCTGAGAAAGAAGCATTAAGGTACAGTGTCTGGTGTACAGTGCCTTTTAACAGAATGTACTGAAAAAGAAACATTCAGGTACAGTGTCTGGTGTACAGTGTCTGGTAACATAGAATGTGCTGAACACGAAACATTCAGGTATAGTGACTCCTATCATAGATTGTACTGAGAAAGAAACATTCAGGTAGAGTGTCTGGTGTGCAGTGTCTGGTTATATAGAATGTGCTGAGAAAGAAACATTCATGTTAAGGTCTTGTGTACAGTATCTGGTATCATAGCATGTGCTCAGAAAGACACATTCAGGTGCAGTGTCTGTTTTACAGTCTCTGGTATCATAGAATGTCTTGAGAAAGAGACATTCGGGTACGATATCTGGTGTACAGTGTCTGGTAACATAAAATGTGCTGAGAAGAAACATTCAGCTGCAGTGTCTGGTGTACAGTGTGTGGTAACATAGAATGTGCTGAGAAAGAAACTTTTAGGTACAGTAATAATGTACAGTGTCTGGTAACATAGAATGTGCTGAGAAAGAAACATTCAGGTGCAGTGTCTGGTCTACAGTGTCTGGTATCAATTAATGTGCTGAGAAAGAAGCATTCAGGTACAGTAATGTTGTACAGTGTGTGGTAACATAGCATGCGATGAGAAAGAATCATTCAGGTACAGTGTCTGGTAACATAGTATGTGCTGAGAAAGAAGCATTCAGGGTACAGGGTCTGGTGTACATTGGCTGGTAAAATAACATGTGCTGAGTAAGGAATATTAAGGTACAGTGTCTGGTGTATAGTGTCTGGTATGATATTAAATGCAGTGAAAAAAACATTCAGGTACAGTGTCTGGTAACATAGAATGTGCTGCGGAAGAACCATTCGGGTATAGAGTCTGTTTTGCAGTGTCTGGTAACATAGAATGTCCTGAGAAAGCAACATTCAGGTGCAGTGTCTGGGGTAAAGTGTCTGTTATCATATATTGTGCTGAGAAAGAAACATTCAGGTACAGTGTCTGGTAACATTGAATATGCTGAGAAAGAAACATTCAGGTACAGTCTCTGGTGTAAAGTGTCTGGTACAATAGAAAATTCTAAGAAAGAAGCATTCAGGTGCAGTGTCTGTTGGACAGTGTCAGGTATCATAGAATGTGCTGAGAAATATACATTCAGGTACTGTGTCTTGTGTACAGTGTCTGGTAACATAGAATGTGCTGAGAAAGAAATCTTCAGTACAGCCTACGGTTACATACAATGTGCTGAAAAAGAAACATTAAGGTGCAGTGTCTGGTGTACAGTGGCTGGTAACACAGAATGTGCTCAGAAAGAAACATTCAGGTACAGTGTCTGGTGTACAGTGTCTGGTAACACAGAATGTACTGAGAAGGAAACGTTCAGGTACTGTGTCTGGTGTACAGTGTCTGTTAACATAGAATGTGCTGAGGAAGAAGCATAAAGGTGCTGCGTCTGGTGCACAGTGCCTTTTAACATAGAATGTGCTGAAAAAGAAACATTCAGGTACAGTGTCTGGTGTACAGTGTCTGGTAACAGAATGTGCAGAGAAAGAAACATTCAGGTACAGTGACTCCTATCATAGATTGTGCTGAGAATGAAACATTCAGGTACAATGTCTGTGGTGCAGTCTCTTGTTATATAGAATGTGCTGAGAGAGAAACATTCATGTAAAGGTCTGGTGTACAGTGTCTGGTATCATAGCATGTGCTAAAAAAGAAACATTCAGGTACAGTGTCTGGTAACATAGAATGTGCTGAAAAAGAAACATTCAGGTACTGTATCTGGTGTACAGTGTCTGTTAACATAGAATGTGCTGAGAAAGAAACATTCAGGTACAGTGACTGGTAACATAGACTGTGCTGAGAAAGAGACATTCAGGTACAGTGTGTGGTGTACAGTGTCTGGTAACATAGCATGTGCTGAGAAACAAATATTCACGTACAGTGACTGGTAACATAGAATAGGCTGAGAAAGAATCATTCTGGTACAGTGACTCGTAACATAGAATGTGCTGAAAAACGCATTCCGGTGCAGTGTCTGGTGTAACGTGTCTGCTAACATAGCATGTGCTGAGAAAGAAACATTAAGTTACTGTGTCTGGTATACAGTGTCTGGTAACATAGCATGTGCTGAGAAAGAAACATTAAGGTACAGTGTCTGGTAACATAGTAAATGCAGTGAAAGAAACATTCAGGTACAGTGTATGGTAACATAATGTATTGAGAAAGAGAAACTCAGGTACAGTGTCTCGTAACATAGGATGTGTTGAGAAAGAATCATTCAGGTACAGTGTCTGTTGAGATAATGTGCTGAGAAAGAATCATTCAGGTACAGTCTCCGGTAACATAGAATGTGCTAAGAAAGAATCATTCAGGTACAGTGTCTGGTATACAGTGTCTAGTAACATAGAATGTGCTGAGAAAGCAACATTAGGGTAAAGTATCTGGTAACATAGCTTGTTCTGAGAAAGAAATATTAAGGTATATTGTCTGGGGTATATTGTCTTGTAACATATCATGTGCTGAGAAAGAAACATTCAGGTACAGAGTCTGGTATCATAGTAAATGCAGTGAAAGAAACATTCAGGTACAGTGTATGGTAGCATCATGTGCTGAGAAAGATTAACTCAGGTACAGTGTCTCTTAACATAGGATGTGTTGAGAAAGAATCATTCAGGTACAGTGTCTGGTAAGATAATGTGCTGAGAAAGAATCATTCTGGTACAGTGTCCGGTAACATAGAATGTGCTGAGAAAGAAACATTCAGGTGCAGTGTCTGGTGTACAGTGTCTGATAACTTGGAATGTGCTGAGAAACAAACATTCAGGTACAGTGTCTGGTGTACAGTGTCTGGTAACATAGAAAATGCTGAGAAAGTAACATTCAGTTGCAGTGTCTGGTTTACAGTGTCTGGTATCATAAAATGTGTTAAGAAAGATGCATTCAGGTGAAGTGTCTGGTTTATAGTGTCTGGTAACATAGAATGTGCTGTGAAAGAAACATCAAGGTACCGTGGCTGGTAACATAAAATATGCTGAGAAAGAAACATTCAGGTACAGTGTCATGTGTACAGTGTCTGGTAACATAGAAAATGCTGAGAAAGCAACATTCAGTTGCAGTGTCTGGTATCATAAAATGTGCTGAGAAAGATGCATTCAGGTGAAGTGTTAGGCTTATAGTGTCTGGTAACATAGAATGTGCTGAGAGAGAAACATCCAGGTACAGTTTCTGGTGTACGGTGTCTGCTAACATAGATTGTGCTGAGAAAGAAGTATTCAGTTGCAGTCTCTGGTGTACAGTGTATTTTAACATAGAATGTGCTGAGAAAGATACATTCAGGTACTGTGTTTGGTGTACGGTGTCTGCTAACATAGAATGTGCTGAGAAAGAAGATTCAGTTGCAGTCTCTGGTGTACAGTGTCTTTATACATAGGATGTGCTGAGAAAGAAACATTCAGGTACTGTGTCTGGTGTACGGTGTCTGGTAACATAGAATGTGCTGAGAAAGAAGCATTCAGTTTTAGTCTCTGGTGTACAGCGTCTTTTAACATAGAATGTGCTCAGAAAGAAACATTCAGGTACAGTGTCTGGTAACAAAGAATGTGCTAAGAAAGAAACATTCAGGTGCAGTGTCTGGTGTACAGTGTCTGGTAACTTGGAATGTGCTGAGAAACAAACATTAAGGTACAGTGTCTGGCGTACAGTGTCTTTTAACACATACTGTGCTGAGAAAGAAATATTCAGGTACTGTGTCTGGTGTACAGTGTCTGTTAACATAGAATGTGCTGAGAAAGAAACATTCAGGTACAGTAACTGGTGTACAGTGTCTGGTAACATCGTATGTGCTGAAAAAGATACATTCAGGTACAGTGACTCCTTTCATAGATTGTGCTGAGAAAGAAACATTCATGTACAGTTTCTGGTGTGCAGTGTCTGGTTATATAGAATGTGCTGAGAAAGAAACATTCATGTAAAGGTCTGGTGTACAGTCTCTGGTATCATAGCATGTGCTGAGAAGGAAATATTCAGGTACAGTGTCTTGTGTATAGTGTCTGGTAACATAGAATGTGTTGAAAAAGAAACATTCAGGTACTGTATCTGGTGTACAGTGTCTGTTAACATAGAATGTGCTCAGAAAGAAACATTCAGGTACAGTGACTGGTAACATAGAATGTGTTGAGAAAGAAACATTCAGGTACTGTGTCTGGTAGACAGTGTCTGGTAACATAGAATGTGCTGAGAAAGAAACATTCAGGTACTGTGTGTGGTATACAGTGTCTGGTAACATAGCATATGCTGAGACAGAAACATTAAGGTACAGTGTCTGGTATACAGTGTCTGGAAACATAGCATGTGTTGAGAAAGAAACATTAAGTTACAGTGTCTGGGATATATTGTCTGGTAACATAGCATGTGATGAGAAAGAAAAATCAGGTACAGTGTCTGGTATCATAGTAAATGCAGTGAAAGAAAGATTAAGGTACAGTGTATGGTAACATCATGTGCTGAGAAACAGAAACTCAAGTACAGTGTCTCGTAACCTAGGATGTGTTGAGAAAGAACCATTCAGGTACAGTGTCTCGTAAGATAATGTGCTGAGAAAGAATCATTCAGGTACAGTGTCCGGTAACATAGAATGTGCTGAGAAAGAATCATTCAGGTACTGTGGCTGGTGTACAGTGTCTGGTAACATAGAATGTGATGAGAAAGATGCATTCAGTTGCAGTCTCTGGTGTACAGTGTCTTTTAACATAGAATGTGCTGAGAAAGAAGCATTCAGGTGCAGTGTCTGGTGTACATTGTCACGTAACATAGAATGTGCTGAGAAAGAAACATTCAGGTGCAGTGTCTGGTTTACAGTGTCTGGTAACTTGAAATGTGCTGAGAAACAAACATTAAGGTACAGTGTCTTCTGTACAGTGTCTGGTAAGATAGCATGTGCTGAGAAAGAAGCCTTCAGGTACAGTGTCTGGTAACACAGAATGTGCTGAGAAAGAATCATTCAGGTACTGTGTCTGGTGTACAGTGTCTGTTAACATAGTACGTGCTGAGAAAGAAGCATTAAGGTTTTGTGTCTGGTGTACAGTGCCTTTTAACATAGAATGTACTTAAAAAGAAACATTCAGGTACAGTAATGTTGTACAGTGTGTGGTAACATAGCATGCGCTGAGAAAGAATCATTCAGGTACAGCGTCTGGTGTACATTGGCTGGTAAAATAACATGTGCTGAGTAAGGAATATTAAGGTACAGTGTCTGGTGTATATTGTCTGGTATGATATTAAATGCAGTGAAAAAAACATTCAGGTACAGTGTCTGGTAACATAGAATGTGCTGAGAAAGAAACATTCAGGTACTGTGTCTTGTGTACAGTGTCTGGTAACATAGAATGTGCTGAGAAAGAAATCTTCAGTACAGTCTACGGTTACATACAATGTGCTGAAAAAGAAACATTAAGGTGCAGTGTCTGGTGTACAGTGTCTGGTATCACAGAATGTGCTCAGAAAGAAACATTCAGGTACAGTGTCTGGTGTACAGTGTCTGGTAACACAGAATGTACTGAGAAGAAACCGTTCAGGTACTGTGTCTGGTGTACAGTGTCTGTTAACATAGAATGTGCTGAGGAAGAAGCATAAAGGTGCAGTGTCTGGTGCACAGTGCCTTTTAACATAGAATGTGCTGAAAAAGAAACATTCAGGTACAGTGTCTGGTGTACAGTGTCTGGTAACATAGAATGTGCAGAGAAAGAAACATTCAGGTACAGTATCTGGTGTACAGATTCTCGTAACATAGAATGTGCTGAAAAAGAAACATTCAGGTACATGACTCTTATCATAGATTGTGCTGAGAAAGAAACATTCAGGTACAGTTTCTGGTGTGCAGTGTCTGGTTATGTAGAATGTGCTGAGAAAGAAACATTCATGTAAAGGTCTGGTGTAGGCTCTGGTATCATAGCATGTGCTGAGAAGGAAATATTCAGGTACAGTGTCTTGTGTATAGTGTCTGGTAGCATAGAATGTGTTGAAAAAGAAACATTCAGGTACTGTATCTGGTGTACAGTGTCTGTTAACATAGAATGTGCTGAAAAGAAACATTAAGGTACAGTGACTGGTAACATAGAATGTGCTGAGAAAGAAACATTCAGGTACTGTGTCTGGTATACAGTGTCTGGTAACATAGAATGTGCTGAGAAAGAAACATTCAGGTACTGTGTGTGGTATACAGTGTCTGGTAACATAGCCTTTGCTTAGAAAGAAACATTAAGGTACAGTGTCTGGTATACAGTGTCTGGAAACATAGCAAGTGTTGAGAAAGAAACATGAAGGTAGAGTGTCTGGGATATATTGTCTGGTAACATAGCATGTGATGAGAAAGAAGCATTCAGGTACAGTGTCTGAATCATAGTAAATGCAGTGAAAGAAACATTCAGGTACAGTGTATGGTAACATCATGCGCTGAGAAACAGAAACTCAGGTACAGTGTCTCGTAACCTAGGATGTGTTGAGAAAGAATCATTCAGGTACAGTGTCTCGTAAGATAATGTGCTGAGAAAGAATCATTCAGGTACAGTGTCCGGTAACATAGAATGTGCTGAGAAAGAATCATTCAGGTACTGTGTCATGTGTACGGTGTCTCGTAACATAGAATGTGCTGAGAAAGATGCATTCAGTTGCAGTCTCTGGTGTACAGTGTCTTTTAACATAGAATGTGCTGAGAAAGAAGCATTCAGGTGCAGTGTCTGGTGTACATTGTCGCGTAACATAGAATGTGCTGGGAAAGAAACATTCAGGTGCAGTGTCTGGTTTACAGTGTCTGATAACTTGAAATGTGCTGAGAAACAAACATTAAGGTAGTGTCTTGTGTACAGTGTCTGGTAAGATAGCATGTGCTGAGAAAGAAGCCTTCAGGTACAGTGTCTGGTAACACAGAATGTGCTGAGAAAGAAACATTCAGGTACTGTGTCTGGTGTACAGTGTCTATTAACATAGTATGTGCTGAGAAAGAAGCATTAAGGTACAGTGTCTGGTGTACAGTGCCTTTTAACAGAATGTACTGAAAAAGAAACATTCAGGTACAGTGTCTGGTGTACAGTGTCTGGTAACATAGAATGTGCTGAACACGAAACATTCAGGTATAGTGACTCCTATCATAGATTGTACTGAGAAAGAAACATTCAGGTACAGTGTCTGGTGTGCAGTGTCTGGTTATATAGAATGTGCTGAGAAAGAAACATTCATGTTAAGGTCTTGTGTACAGTATCTGGTATCATAGCATGTGCTCAGAAAGACACATTCAGGTGCAGTGTCTGTTTTACAGTCTCTGGTATCATAGAATGTCTTGAGAAAGAGACATTCGGGTACGATATCTGGTGTACAGTGTCTGGTAACATAAAATGTGCTGAGAAGAAACATTCAGCTGCAGTGTCTGGTGTACAGTGTCTGGTAACATAGAATGTGCTGAGAAAGAAACTTTTAGGTACAGTAATAATGTACAGTGTCTGGTAACATAGAATGTGCTGAGAAAGAAACATTCAGGTGCAGTGTCTGGTCTACAGTGTCTGGTATCAATTAATGTGCTGAGAAAGAAACATTCAGGTACAGTAATGTTGTACAGTGTGTGGTAACATAGCATGCGATGAGAAAGAATCATTCAGGTACAGTGTCTGGTAACATAGTATGTGCTGAGAAAGAAGCATTCAGGGTACAGGGTCTGGTGTACATTGGCTGGTAAAATAACATGTGCTGAGTAAGGAATATTAAGGTACAGTGTCTGGTGTATAGTGTCTGGTATGATATTAAATGCAGTGAAAAAAACATTCAGGTACAGTGTCTGGTAACATAGAATGTGCTGAGGAAGAACCATTCGGGTATAGAGTCTGCTTTGCAGTGTCTGGTAACATAGAATGTCCTGAGAAAGCAACATTCAGGTGCAGTGTCTGGGGTACAGTGTGTGTTATCATATATTGTGCTGAGAAAGAAACATTCAGGTACAGTGTCTGGTAACATTGAATATGCTGAGAAAGAAACATTCAGGTACAGTCTCTGGTGTAAAGTGTCTGGTACAATAGAAAATTCTAAGAAAGAAGCATTCAGGTGCAGTGTCTGTTGGACAGTGTCAGGTATCATAGAATGTGCTGAGAAATATACATTCAGGTACTGTGTCTTGTGTACAGTGTCTGGTAACATAGAATGTGCTGAGAAAGAAATCTTCAGTACAGCCTACGGTTACATACAATGTGCTGAAAAAGAAACATTAAGGTGCAGTGTCTGGTGTACAGTGGCTGGTAACACAGAATGTGCTCAGAAAGAAACATTCAGGTACAGTGTCTGGTGTACAGTGTCTGGTAACACAGAATGTACTGAGAAGGAAACGTTCAGGTACTGTGTCTGGTGTACAGTGTCTGTTAACATAGAATGTGCTGAGGAAGAAGCATAAAGGTGCTGCGTCTGGTGCACAGTGCCTTTTAACATAGAATGTGCTGAAAAAGAAACATTCAGGTACAGTGTCTGGTGTACAGTGTCTGGTAACAGAATGTGCAGAGAAAGAAACATTCAGGTACAGTGACTCCTATCATAGATTGTGCTGAGAATGAAACATTCAGGTACAATGTCTGTGGTGCAGTCTCTTGTTATATAGAATGTGCTGAGAGAGAAACATTCATGTAAAGGTCTGGTGTACAGTGTCTGGTATCATAGCATGTGCTAAAAAAGAAACATTCAGGTACAGTGTCTGGTAACATAGAATGTGCTGAAAAAGAAACATTCAGGTACTGTATCTGGTGTACAGTGTCTGTTAACATAGAATGTGCTGAGAAAGAAACATTCAGGTACAGTGACTGGTAACATAGACTGTGCTGAGAAAGAGACATTCAGGTACAGTGTGTGGTGTACAGTGTCTGGTAACATAGCATGTGCTGAGAAACAAATATTCACGTACAGTGACTGGTAACATAGAATAGGCTGAGAAAGAATCATTCTGGTACAGTGACTCGTAACATAGAATGTGCTGAAAAACGCATTCCGGTGCAGTGTCTGGTGTAACGTGTCTGCTAACATAGCATGTGCTGAGAAAGAAACATTAAGTTACTGTGTCTGGTATACAGTGTCTGGTAACATAGCATGTGCTGAGAAAGAAACATTAAGGTACAGTGTCTGGTAACATAGTAAATGCAGTGAAAGAAACATTCAGGTACAGTGTATGGTAACATAATGTATTGAGAAAGAGAAACTCAGGTACAGTGTCTCGTAACATAGGATGTGTTGAGAAAGAATCATTCAGGTACAGTGTCTGTTGAGATAATGTGCTGAGAAAGAATCATTCAGGTACAGTCTCCGGTAACATAGAATGTGCTAAGAAAGAATCATTCAGGTACAGTGTCTGGTATACAGTGTCTAGTAACATAGAATGTGCTGAGAAAGCAACATTAGGGTAAAGTATCTGGTAACATAGCTTGTTCTGAGAAAGAAATATTAAGGTATATTGTCTGGGGTATATTGTCTTGTAACATATCATGTGCTGAGAAAGAAACATTCAGGTACAGAGTCTGGTATCATAGTAAATGCAGTGAAAGAAACATTCAGGTACAGTGTATGGTAGCATCATGTGCTGAGAAAGATTAACTCAGGTACAGTGTCTCTTAACATAGGATGTGTTGAGAAAGAATCATTCAGGTACAGTGTCTGGTAAGATAATGTGCTGAGAAAGAATCATTCAGGTACAGTGTCCGGTAACATAGAATGTGCTGAGAAAGAAACATTCAGGTGCAGTGTCTGGTGTACAGTGTCTGATAACTTGGAATGTGCTGAGAAACAAACATTCAGGTACAGTGTCTGGTGTACAGTGTCTGGTAACATAGAAAATGCTGAGAAAGTAACATTCAGTTGCAGTGTCTGGTTTACAGTGTCTGGTATCATAAAATGTGTTAAGAAAGATGCATTCAGGTGAAGTGTCTGGTTTATAGTGTCTGGTAACATAGAATGTGCTGTGAAAGAAACATCAAGGTACCGTGGCTGGTAACATAAAATATGCTGAGAAAGAAACATTCAGGTACAGTGTCATGTGTACAGTGTCTGGTAACATAGAAAATGCTGAGAAAGCAACATTCAGTTGCAGTGTCTGGTATCATAAAATGTGCTGAGAAAGATGCATTCAGGTGAAGTGTTAGGCTTATAGTGTCTGGTAACATAGAATGTGCTGAAAAAGAAACATCCAGGTACAGTTTCTGGTGTACGGTGTCTGCTAACATAGATTGTGCTGAGAAAGAAGTATTCAGTTGCAGTCTCTGGTGTACAGTGTATTTTAACATAGAATGTGCTGAGAAAGATACATTCAGGTACTGTGTTTGGTGTACGGTGTCTGCTAACATAGAATGTGCTGAGAAAGAAGATTCAGTTGCAGTCTCTGGTGTACAGTGTCTTTTAACATAGGATGTGCTGAGAAAGAAACATTCAGGTACTGTGTCTGGTGTACGGTGTCTGGTAACATAGAATGTGCTGAGAAAGAAGCATTCAGTTTTAGTCTCTGGTGTACAGCGTCTTTTAACATAGAATGTGCTCAGAAAGAAACATTCAGGTACAGTGTCTGGTAACAAAGAATGTGCTAAGAAAGAAACATTCAGGTGCAGTGTCTGGTGTACAGTGTCTGGTAACTTGGAATGTGCTGAGAAACAAACATTAAGGTACAGTGTCTGGCGTACAGTGTCTTTTAACACATACTGTGCTGAGAAAGAAATATTCAGGTACAGTGTCTGGTTTACAATGTCTGGTAAAATAGATTGTGCTGAGAAAGAAATATTCAGGTACAGTGTCTGGTAAAATAGAAAATGATAAGAAAGAATCATTCAAGTGCAGTGTCTGGTGTACAGTGTCAAGAGTCATTGAATGTGCTGAGAAAGAACCATTCAGGTACAGTGTCTTGGGAAAAGTTCTGGTAACATAGAATGTGCTGAGAAACAAACATTCAGGTACTGTGTCTGATGTACAGTGTCTGGTAACATAGAATGTGCTGAGAAAGAAGCATTCAGGTGCAGTGTCTGGTGTACCCTGTCTTGTAACATAGAATGTGATGAGAAAGAAACATAAAGGTACAGTGGCTGGTAATATAGAACATGCTGAGTAAGAACCATTCAGGTACAGCTTCTTGTGTACAGTGTCTGGGAACATAGAAAATGCTGAGAAAGAAAAATTCAGGTGCAGTATCCGGTGTACAGTGTCATTTATCCTAGAATGTGCTGAGAAAGGAGCATTCAGGTACTGTGTCTGGTTTACAGAGGCTGGTATCATATAATATGCGGAGAAAGAAACATACAGAAGCAGTGTCTGGTGTACAGTGTCTGGTAACATAGCATGTGCTGAGAAAGAAACATTCAGGTACAGTGTCTGGTGTATAGTGTCTGGAAACATATAATGTGCTGAGATAGAAACATTAAGGTATAGTAGTAGTATATACCCCGCGGCAGGCAGACGGTCAAAGGTCGCCCTGGTGTCAAAGGTCAGAGGTTAAAAGTCATTGACGTCATGAAGGTCAGAAGGTTATCTGACCGTGATGACGTCATAGACCTTGACACCTCTGACCCCCGCTAGGGCGGAGCCGTCTACCTGCCGCGGGGCATATTTTCTTTTTTTCTTTTTTCTTTTTTCTTTTTTTCTTTTATTATAATGTATACAATATTAGGTTACAGTTTTTCAATTAGTTGTAAAACAAAAAAAGGTGTGTAGAAATTATGTACAATACTGTATGATGGTTTTACATTTACAATTAGTGCAAAGGGTACAAGTCTTTGTTAATTACTGTTTTTTTTTACTCTATTGAATGCTTTTGATACAAAATAATTTTAATGAATGTAGTTACATCATCATTATAGTTTATGCTGTTTTTTGTGCTGCTACTGGCAGCGGCGACGGCTGCGGCGATGTTGTTGGTGCTGCTGTTGCTGGTAGTTGCGCTTGCCTCGGGGATGTTGTCGCTGTTGTTACTGGTATTGGCGCTTGCCTCGGGAATGTTGTTGCTGATGCTGTTGTTGGTAGTGGCGCCTGGCTCGGGGATGTTGCTGCTGCTGTTGCGGGTAGTGGCTTCGGTTGCGGGGATGTTGTTGCTGGGGATGTTGCTATTGGCTCCGGTTGTGGGGATATTATGTTTATCATCGTCGTCGTCAGAGTTAGATGTGCTGTTATTGCTGCTGCTGCTGTTAAATTCGAAATCGATTTCACTGTCATCGGTTTCGGAATCTTCGTCATCACTTTCGCCGAACACAATAGAGCGAAGTCTTTTATCTATGTTTTTGGTGACGCACTTAAACATCATGTGAAAGAAGTTGTTGCTTACATCTTTTTGTACTTTTGGCATGTACAGAGCGCTTGTCACAAAATTGCTGCATTTTTTTTCGTTACATTGTAGTATGTTGTATGAACCGTGTTGTGTGATGCATTGGTCTAAACTTGGAGTTTTGGAGTTACTTGCGGTAATTGTTAATCTTGCAGCGCTTTTTTCACATGCGTTGATTAAACAGCATTTAAATGCAATGTGGAACACCTCGACATTAGCTGAACAAGAAGATGGTGGTATTTCAAGTTTTATGATTACTGTTTTTTCTTTCGGAGTATGAGGAAGTATTTCCATGGACTGAAGTTTAAAACATTGGTTGACGTACTTTCCGTCGGCGTTTACAGCATCTGTCGTGTTAAAAACAACTTGAGTCCAAACATTATATCCTACGTCAATGGGGTCTGTAAGAAGATCCATGGTGTAGTGTTTGGTACTTCCGCTGACTGACTGATCTTCAGAGCTTGGTGCGTCGTCGTTAAATTTAATTCTCTTGGTCACAATGACGTCACGTAAAGTATGACGTCGCTTTAGTCGTCGTGTTGCGGCTATCGTTAAGTTGTCAGGCCCTATGCATTGCGCTGGTTCATGGTAACATTTAGCACACAGACATTGTATGCGATAATGTTTGCACATACTATGTGGGCAAAACATTTTAATTAGTAAAGAAGCAGTTAATTTTAGAAGTATATATATGTTTTTACTACCTAAACAACAAACTCTGACGATAATTAATCGTTATTTTTATTTTATTCTGTCGAAGCTGTAGAGGTGTCGCGTTTTATTACTGCCCAGCGACTCTTCTTCTTCGTAGTTATACAACAAGTAGTGCTTTTCTGAATTGATTGTTTTTTTTTGAAGTTGTGCAGCGGCAAGGCTTCGAACTATAGAGGTAGGTGTAGCTCTCGATTTTTTTATAACTGCAAAAATTATTCTTGCCTATTTAGTTTTTTAGGCAAAGAGAGATTTTAACAGGTACTTTTTACCTTCCACTAATTCGTTAACGACGAACGGTCTGGCTTCGGCATGGAAAGCGCATCCCAAATTGTAGAGTACGGTGAAAATGTGTTCAAGGAGCTTACGATGGGCAGTAAAGAAGTAATATTTATATATGTTTTTCTACAACAACATCAACAACAACATTTGCCGATATTTAGTGTTTCTTATTTCATTCAAATCTTTCGAAGCTGTAAAGGTGCCGCGTTTTATTGTTACCAAGGGATTCCTCCCCGTTGTACAGTAGATAGTATTTTTCAGAATTTATTTTTTGAAGCTGTGTAGCTGTTAAGGCTTCAAATCTTTGAGGCAAGAGTAGTTCACGATTTTCAATAATCGCGAAAATTCTTCTTCCCCATTTGGTTTTTGTAGCAAAGAGAGATTCCAGTACGTATTTCTTACCTTCGACTAACTCGCTTGCTGTGATGGGTCTTGCACCGGCATGGGAAGCACACCCCAAATTGTTTAATACAGTGAATGTGTCCACAGAGGCCTCGATGGCTGCGGCGACGGAGTTGTTCCTGCAGTGAGCCATGGTAACGTGGCGATACTTGTAGAGCACAAGAAGAAGACAAACTGTGAGTAACGGAAGCGCTATACGCGGTATATATTAGGCGTACTTACGTAACACGTGATGTGGACGTGCAAGGTTACCCGTAAGCAAGCGACAACGATGTGGCGAGTGCGTCATCACGTGATGCTGGCGTGATATTCATGTTTCGCGTGCGTGATCATGTGAAGCTGCCAGCTGGTTGTGTAAGTAGAATTGTATTTCGTAATAGTCTTTAGGAGTGGTACATATGATATATTCCGTGTACTTAGAATAGCACATGTTCTCCACGTCATGTTTTACGCTTTGTAAGTATTTATCGTAAGCTATAATTAGATTGTTTACTTCATTAACCTCTTTTGATCGATGATAAAAAATATCGTTAACAATAGGATAGAGTTTAAGTAAAGTTTTCCATTCTTCTTCAATTAAAGATATGCTGACCGAGTCGTCTCCTTGATATTGTTTTACTATAATATTAGGAGTTCCAAATACGTATTTGACATCTAATTTTAATTCTTCATTCAGGTTTACATCCCATTTTACTGCTTCTTTTCTAGGATTTTTATCGATAAGGGTAACACACGTGAATATATTTTTCCAATCTGTTAAATTGTTAAGAATAATTCCACGCTCTTCACCACATTTTGCAATAGTGATACACAGTTCGCAGGGAATTTGTGCAGAAAATCCTACACAGAGAAACTTTTTTTGTGATCGGTCTAAAAAGTAGACGTTGCTTCTAATACCAATTAAAGATGACAACTGTTTTTCGTCCTCTTCTAATTTGATCTTCTTAGAGTCTGACTCGCTAACGCTAAAATGAAAAAAAAAGCTTTGTCAGATGTAGGATTCGAACCCACGCTCTCCTTTCGGAGAATTAGATCTTAAGTCTAACGCCTTAGACCGCTCGGCCAATCTGACTATAAATAAAATACATACCTTATCTCCGTAGTTGACATGGCGAAAGGGAGAAGCACACTGTGAGACGGTCTTGCTGTCAGGTTGTTTTAAGTACTGTTAAGGTGCGTTCTAAAACAAATGATTGATGTACACGTCATAAGGAATGCAGTTTAATGATGATTCATGCTTTAACTCGTGAGGCAGACGTGAGTCGTTAGGCTTAGGATCACATGGATATGCATCTCTTTTATTTACGGTATGATCGTACCATTCGGCAAGATTTAACACATTTCTTTGAGCACAATTAAGAGTTTGTATTCTATGACAAGGATACATACAAGACGAAGAATTAAACATTACTAACGATTCGTCGTTTAATTTTAATTCTTCTATATTAATTACAGTTCTATTTGTAATTTTACGAAGAAATACCGTTCTTTGTTCTCCTTTAGTGAAAATGACAGTAAAAAGATCTACGTTGCGAGTGAGTATAGAAGAAAGTTGATCGTAGTCAACATCACCATTGTTCCAGTGTAAACCGTGAATTTTTGAACTAATTTTTTTATTAGTAGAAATAGTTTTATCAGATAACAAGCGTTCATCGTGGGGTGGTTTAAAGACCCAAGTCTGCACTTCACGACTCAAACCGCATATAGAAAGCTCTTTGATCACATATTCAAGTTCGTTATTTATTAAAAAGTTAAAATAAACAAAACCAGTTCCTGTAGACATGTTTCTTTATCTGATTTCAAATTAACACTGAAGTATTAATAACTAGAGTACTTGCCTTATATTGATGATGTACAGGTTTGTAGTAGAACTTCCGCATTTGTTGAAAAAAGCATACATCTTTGTTACAATAGAGATGTGCAAGTTTGTAGAGGCACTGAAGTGGTACTAGTTCCGCATTTGTTGAGAAAGCATACATCTTTGTAAGTTTTTAAGATAAGATTGTCGTTGTATGTATAATCAGATATTCTAAATTTAGAGTAAAATTTTCGAAGGGGTAAATTACAACATCTATGTATAGCATAAGCAATTACGTAATGCCCGCATGTAGAGCTAATAGAGCTTTGTAATCTTCGTTTACCACAATTCCAATTATTACCGCAATTACGATTTAGAAAATGTGTAAAATGGTGAGAAAGCGGAGGCATTCCGAAACTGTCAAAATATTCCCCTTTACCACATTTTGAAATAAAAATACCGATCCAATGTTTACCAGGCTTACTAATCGGATCTGTATTTGCTACTAATACAATTGGAAAATGTCTATGTATCCGTTTAGGTAATTGGTCACATGCAAAAACGCCTAAAAAATACGGTCTAGTACGTGTGTTGGTAGATAAATATTTTCTTATTTGTTCGGTGTTCATGTTACGTAAATTGATCTGTTTGCATCGAAATCTAGTACCCGTTGATATTCGGATAAAACAATCATGCAAGCTGCTTCGGTTAAAGCCGTTTTAAAACCTACGTTTATTGAAACATTACCATGATGTAAGCCTGAAACATGGGTTTCGTTAGCACTTTTATCAGGCGTTAAATCAAACATAAGAAACGTGTATCCGTTTTGATAATCGTTTCTCGATATTGTATGTCCTTTGTCCTCAGGATTTAAATCCAAAGCTTTAGCGAGGGAATTAAAACATTTAACGTATTTTTTACTTGTAAAATCAGGAGTTAGAGGTTGCGCAGGAAACGGTTGTTCATTTACAAAAAGTTGAAAAAAATTAAAGTTTAAATGTAAAAAATTGTAAGGATTTTTTATAAAATTTCCGCTATATGCGGTATCTGACACAAATCCGACTGTGATTCTGCGAGGTGCTTTACCCACTAATATATCATGAAATTTTTTGCTTATTGTTCCTTTAGGAATGTTAAATGGTTGAACATCTACCTCGTCCAATATTAATTTACCGTTAAGTGTAGAAAGTAAGTTTTGATGAGCTAAAAGCATGGAAGCGGAAGGATATATACACGTTACGTTAAGTGTAGCACCCGTAATTATAGTTTTTCCTTTAATTTCTCCAACAGCTATAAGATGATATTCGGGAGTAGACGGAGTTAGTTTTATCGTCATGTCTACATTGTTGGGAATATATTTTTCTTGAGAAAATAGAGAACACGATAATCGACCCATTAATTCAAATTCTTGACTACCTTTAGTATGTTCGAAGCGCCATTTTAATCCTTCATTGCTATCGAAGGTATCAAAAGCACCTGCTGTATCCTTTTTCCAAAGCGACGTTTCAAGCCACGAATTTTGTGATTCTGATGAATAATTAAACAATTGCTCTATATACGTTTTATACGGGTATCCGGGTTGCGGTGGAGTAACAGTAACATTATTTAACATTACCTCTATTTGCTGGAACAGAGAATTTAAAGGGTTGTTAACCAGAGTGATTTTATCGGTATCTTTTAACTCTTTACCATCGTGGCTAACAATTTTACAACGTAAATATAATTCTATCTGTGAACCGTCGATGTACGCATCAGCATTACCTTTATAATGAAAGACGATGGGTGAATTGTACGAAATTACATTTTGAGGTTCTAATTCAATTACGGTATACCGATTTACGCTAGTTTGCACGGGAGGTTCGTCAAAAAAATTAAATGCCGAATTTACGTATACTTTAGACATTATGCAAATATATCACGTGTGTTTTTTGATTTTCTTTTTTTAGTTTTACGCTTTCTCTGTTTCTTTTTCTTAGTTATTTTAGATTTTTTAAACCCTTTCTTACGTCTTGCACTTCTTCTTCTTAACTGTGTTGTTTTACGTCTTTTACCAACTTTTATTCCTGAACCGAGCATTGTATCCAAAGCCTGATCTGCTTTTCTCTTTAAATTCGATCCGCCTTCTTTTAATCTGTTATTAAGTGAAGACTTGAAAGGTTTTTGCGAAATCACATCCGATAAAACATTACCACCCACGTTTAATAGTTGTTTACCGACTGACTTTGCAGCGCTTTTAAAGTACGGAGACATGTATCTAAACAAACTACCTAAAGCACCAAAAAGTCCGCGTCCTTTTTGAAAGCGTCTACCTTTATACAATACAAAAGTATCACCATGTCCTGTCTGATTAAGAAAATATTTAACGAGCTCACGATGATCCATAAGGTCTAAACCAAAGTACTACAGCCGAAGAAAATCCGTCCATAAATGGTAATAATTCGCCTGTTCCCGTTCTTAAATCGATTTTTATAATTTGGAAATCGTGTTGAAGAACAGGAACCCAGTTTAAAGGTACAAACGATTTTTCCATTGCTAGATGTTTATGATCAACATCTATTTCAACAATGGTACTTTCGATAATTTGAGTAAACGTATCGCTTACCATTTGAGGTTCTATAATATTGCAGTATATAAACATTTCGTACGGAAATGATACGTAAGGATTCATTGGAAATGGGGCGCGTTTAATTTTAGTAACATCGGTTAGAGGCGCAAATCCTAGCTGTCTGCTTAAATCCTGAGAAAGATATAATTCGCGCATTATATTTTCGCTAACTGCTCTTTTATCTTTTGATTTTGCTGTCTCGTCATTAACCTCGATGTCATGTTCATTTAATTTAGAATCTGTATTAGATGGTTGAATAGAATCGTTTTCGGTGTTATTTACAGCCGATTCCGAAACGTCTGCCTCATTACGCTTTTTGTTTTCTTTTTTCTTTTCTACAGCAGTCGAATTAACGTGGACGAAACCGGTGTCCTTATTGTATAAGAAAAGTTTGTTGATATGACTTTCCTTTTTAATTGTTTCGTTAATTACCGATAGAAGCATAACATTATCTGTTATAGTAGTTTCATTTAATTCATAACGAAAATCTATTTCCTGAGGAACCCCTTGTTCGGGTTTATAAAGCATTCGTCCTTTAATGTAATTACCACCTTTAGCAATGTTTAAAAAAGAGCCCGGATAACGAATTTTTGTAAGTGCCACTTCCCATTTACCTCGAAGAACTACCCTTTGCGGCAACATGTTCAAAAATTGAGAAGTGGTGTTGTTATCAAAAATAGTAGGAGAACCATTACTTGTTAAAGTAATAGAAAATGGTTCGGTACGTATCATTATAATGACGCTATTTTTGAATGTTTAATCCAGGAATTAAATTTATCAGGATAACCTTTCCACTTTACCAATACTTCTTTACTACGACCTTTACCTCTCATGCCTAAGATTTTATCAATCTTATAAAGTTTCGGAAGACGCACTTTTTGTAATTCTTCGGTGTAGAATATACCGTTTATTTCTTCTCCAGATAAATCTTTTAATTTATAAACTATAGGTGTACTTTGAATTATTTGCTGTATTAGAAATATCTCATCAGTCCAATTGTGTTCGTAACCTTTATCAAAACGTAATTTGGCTTTAGAAATTCTAACATGATCACCGATTCTAAATTGTATTTTGGGTAAGGAAACTGATTCATTAAGCCGATTTTTGTATAGGTTATTGTATACTTTTAAAATGTTTGAGGAATTTACCTGTATTGGTGCCATTTTGATTGATCTATGATAAGAGCTATTATATGCTTGTAACAGACTAGGTAGTATATCTATATACGTATATGTGTGTTTATATGTAAAGTATCGCCACATTTTAGTTTTTAAAGTTCTATTAAATCGTTCTATAACACTAGCTTTTACATTATTATTAGTTGTGTAATGAAGTATTCCTTTAGATTTTAAAAACGTCTGAAATGTTTTATTTGTAAATTCAGTTCCTTTATCGGTTTGAATTACTTTAGGAATGCGTTTATATCGTTCGAATATAATTGTAAATGCTTTAACAATTTCACCACCACTTTTAGTTTTTAAAGGTAATGCCCATGCAAATTTGGAGAACACGTCTATAACAGTTAAAATATATACGTAACGTTTGTTGTATTTAGAAATAGTATCTAAAACATTTAAATCGCTTTCCCAAAGATCATCAATATTAGTTACATGATATATTTTTGTTGGAAAACGTTTTCTTATTGGTTTGTGAAGAGTGTAACTCTCCTGTGCTTGAAGATAATATTTAATTTTAGCTTTAGAAATCCCTGTAGCACGATGCAATTTTTGTATGGTTCCAAGTCCTGCATAATGATCAAATTTGGAATAATATTTGTTAAGTAGTGACGTTTCTGCTCGTGTTAAATTATTTTTCGCCATTTATGAGAACGTAAAGTGTAACCGGGGGTTTGTTTTCGAATACGTGAAGGGTAAGGTGTGAACCTAACGTTTGTATCAGAGTCCTCGCTGTCGGAGGTTTTTCTATCTTTTTCTTCGTTTTTCATTACCACTTTACTTCTTTCTCTTTTTATGGGTTTTGTTAATCCAGGTTTCGATTTCCTTTTCTTTTTTTGAGGGGATTTTAATACAGATGTAGACTGAGGTTGCTCGAATTCTAATAACTTTTGTTCTTCTTCTTCCTGCATAGCTTGAACATACGGTTGACGTAATTTAGACATTATATCGTGATAGTAAGTTAGTTTATGCCTAAGCAGACTCCATTTATCGTCAGCTGACAAGTTTAAATTTTTTATTTTATTAATATTTTCTATTAAATTAGATAATGTTTTATCTATAACGTGGATCTTTTTTTCGCTTTCCGGTTGTGAATGTAACAACATAATTTGCTTAGCGTATTTCATGATGACGGTATGAACTTAGACACAAGAGCACTACCTATCGCACTTAAAACAGGAATAATAAAAGCAGGTAAAAAACCACCTTTTTGTAGTATTATTTTCTTCTTTTTCTTTAATGAAGTCTTTCTATTAACTAATCTTCTCCAGGTAGCTTTACACCTTTTTAAACGATTTTTACATTTACTCGATATAGGTATAGTTCCTTTACTAACGTTTAACACGCATTCAGTTATTGCTTTAAGTAATTTGGAATCAGCAGCTTTTAATAATTTCGTACGTGATTTAGAATTTGCTTTACTTAATATAAACAAAGCTCCACATTGTTTTGCTATTGCGGGTGAAGATAATTTACAGACTTTCTTATAAGCTAATGGAGATAGTTTAGGAACCTGACGCATATCCATGATTCTTCGTAAATGAACTTTATGTATATTATCGACGGTATTTATTTACTTTGGTCTGAAACAAACAAGACGTTCGTTAGGTAAAACACCTGTTCGATATCGTAAAATATCGGGAGTATGTTGTGTACAATCTAATACCAAATATCCGTGCGGGGTATTAGTGGCTTTGTTAAAAGCTTCCAAAAGAAATTTTGAATTTCTGGGTTCGAGTTGCTGAAACAATTTGTCTATTTGTAACTTATCTCTGTTATTTTTAAAAACTATAATATAATTTGAATTTAAAGACATCGTTCTGAACTTTTTTCCTTGAGGAAAAATGTTTTGTAAAACGTATACGATTCCAAAATTTTTATGATGTGAGTCTTTCGTAAAAAAACTAGACACATCGTTATTGTGTGCTTCATACATTAGATCGTCTAAGATAAGTAAATCCCCATTTTTTACATTTTCTAAATCTGGAACACCTTCGTGGGTACGTACGTTAAATGTACAATTGTGAAATTCGCGACCAAATTTTGGTGGATAGTCACGTGGATGACACCATAAAGCTCTTTTTATCGGATTATCGTATAAACAATTAGCATGCTTTAATAAATTTTTTACAAATGTAGACTTACCGCAACGCGAAGGACCGGCTACCTGCATGGTACTTGGAAATTTAAATTTCACAGCTGCTGAATCCACGGTTTCCGTGGGTGTAAATTGTTCTTCATCATCGTAATTATAGTTTTTGATATCGGAAGTAACAGTACTTTCTTCATCATTATCGTTAATATCACCATCATCATTTTTCATTTCTACTGTTTCTCCCGAATCGACCTGTTCTATGGGCTTATAAACAACCACATCTCGTTTTTTCTTTGTATACGGTTTATATAGAGTGTCTTTCCATTCATTTTTATTTAAAGGCTTAGTGTCTGTTAGTAAACGAGAAGTTAAACGAATTTTATTTTCAATGTCATTTTGATTTTTTGTTTTGCTTTCTTGGCTCTCTACTTGATGTTGCTTATGATAAGGTGTATATCGTGAGTGTCTCCAATTGTCATTTTTAAACTTAGTTTTTAATTTATGGTTAAAAACATTGTCATCTACGTTTTCCGGCTCAACATTTAAAAGTTCGTTGTCGGATAATAAGGGAATTTTATTTTCCTGCCTAGCTATTTGCTGCTGTTTACGGTATGGTGTGTAATGTGTGTGTCTTCGTTCGAAATTTTTTAGTTTTGTTTTCAAATCATGATTAAAGGTATTATCAGGTAACTGTACGTTCGTAGTCAAATTTTCAGAGTCAAATACATCATGCAAAGTAGTATCTAAATTTGTGCGCCTACCACAGTTTTGCTCCGAATTGTAATTCTTCTTCTTCTTTTTTAAAGACAATTTACGTGCACTTAAACAGTTTGATACCGATTCTTTAAAGCGTTTATAATTAGGATTAAAAAGTGTTTCAGAGTTTAAACGTTTGAACGCATTTTCTTTTTTATTGCGTTTCTGGGAATTTAATATATTTATTTCTTCAGCTTTACGCTTTATAGGTTGAAAAAATGTTTCAATGTTCAAAGGCTCATATTTAGGTAATGTGCTTGGTCTTTTATTTGTTGTGGTATTAAAGCATTTAGATTCACGCTTTGCGGGTTGAAAAAAGTTTTCAATATCCAAGGGATGAAACTTTGTTAATTTAATTTCTTGGTCAAAATCATCGGTAGCCGGTCTTTTATTCGATTTGTTACTACCACGATCTAACTTTAAATATTTAGCATTATTTTTTAATACGTTTTTATTAGCCGAACGTTTATTTTTTACTTCGTTATTATTATCCCATCTCGGGTATTTTACATCGTATGAAATAAATTTATCGCTAGCAGGACGTTTTGGAACTCGTAATGTTTCGGTGTTAGATAAGTTGTTAACGTTGTAATGTAATACTTCTTGTTGAGGTAACGTATGCAACACCATTATGATTACTTAATCGGATTGCTCAATACACGGTCTTTTATACCCGTATGGCACTGTGTCAAAGTCTGAGGTTCTTCTACGTTTAGTAACCACCATACGAAAGGTTTTAGTTGTTGGTTCTGTGACCAACCTCCATAACGGTTTCCTAGTAATTTGCGTGTTATTAAGATTAATTGATAGAGTATTATTTTTTAATACTATATCACGCATTACTTGAGTATTTACTTTATTCAAATTAGCACAATTTAACGTTATTCCTTTAATTTTACACATTACTTTAGTATTTTCCCCATAACGTATCCTGTAACCGTAACTTTTAGGTCCTGTGGACACGAATTGGTCGATGTAAGCATTTTCGCCGTATTTTTCTAATTCGTTTGTCATGCAACCTAAAAACGGACCGGTAGCAGGCATCCATTGGTTAGGTTTCCACGTAGCGATAACAGAATCGGTGTCGAAATATAGCACACGTCTACCTAATTGTTTTAAATAACTATACAGTTCCAATCGAGCGTGTGCGGTGGTGTACGCAGCTATAACTACGTTAGTTGTCGGATTTAATTTTGGGCTTATCTTCACGTATTTCCATACTACGTACATAATTGTGTCTGTCGCCGGAAGATATGTTTGTACTTCCACACTAGGATTATTTAATAGCTCTATCAATCGCGAATATGTATTTACTAACTCACAAGTAGGTAGATTATCTCTTTGCCCATATTTACCCCAAAAAGAATTAAGCATAAGCTTAGCCATTTCTCGTTTTCCGGGATTCGAACATATTGTGTCGTAATTTAATTTAATTCCCTCTTTTAATTCAAAATCGTTAATGAATTGAAGTTTTTTATCCTCAGTATCGCAATAAGAGGGCCACCCAGAAGCTTCGGTTTTTATTTTTAAAAATTGGTTCACGTAATTCTCAAATAACCCTTTGTTCTTTGATTCCAAATTATACTGCACCATGTCATACTCCCATATTTCATATATTTCCAATATAACATAATTTTCTTGAAGGGCTATTTTTACCTCGTCAATCACCCACGTTCCTGAAATACTTCTTTCTTCATCGTTATGATCACAATCGTTCTGATTTTCTAATTGTGCGCATGTCATGCATAACGGAAACATTAGTTTACCGTTAATTCGCACAGGTAAAACGGCATGGTAAAGGTTTGCAAACGGTAATATTTTGCATTTGATTAATCCACCTTTTACATTATTTAAATCCGGAAAGTCTTTACAATATATTTTTGGATGTCCAACCGGATAAGGTTTAGTCTTATTTACAAAGGGATATAAACTACAGACATCGTAGTAAAATATTTTTTCGTCTGTACCTGTAATTTCATAGTATAATTTAGTACAATTTGTACGTCCGCCAAAAAACGCATTTCTAGGTTCGAGGGGTTCTGAAATTTTAAATGCTTTTATAAACCGAGATAGAGCAACGTTCGACCTAATTAAATTATTAAAATCACATTCCCACATTTCAATTACTTTGTAACCTGCTTCTTTAATGCTTTTAATTACCCTTTCTGTAGATTCGAACCTAGAGTTCATTGTTTCGTTACCCGTATTATAAAGTACAGTTGATCTATTAACGAAACAAGTTTTACAACCGTGAAAATAGCACCCTTGAAACATGTATACATATTTATATTCATCATCTTCTCTATATCCGTCAACTTTATGATTTAAAATTTTTACTTCACGATCGTTAAGTGCATGTCGGATGGTAATATTTTCGGTTTGTTCTAACCAGCTCAACCATATTAAAGCTATGCGAGATTGTTTATCTGCTAAACGATAACCGCCAAGAGGAATAATGGAAATAGTATCTTTAGGCATAAAACGATGTCTATACACATTCATGCAGGCATTTGCTATAGTTACACATTCTCTGAAAGGGTCAATCTTATTTTCCTGCATAAATTCTTTTCTAAATTTAGACACACCGAAACACAACATTTGTACATCCATTTGACAATATGTAACAATTTCTTTTTTCATGTTAAATTCGAAATTAGAAGATACTTTTTCAGCGTACCATTTTTCGAATGTTTGTCTATCTTCTACAGTCATTTTGTCAGGACAAAAATATTGTTGATCGGGCATCACACCAACATAGTTCTGATTTTCGCTTGTGTTAAATAGGTAAGGGAAATATCCTTTAATTTCTTTTAACCCGAACGTTTTTGAAAATTTAGCAAGTGAAAACGGTATAAAGTTCAACGAATCTATAAATGTTATATTTTGATATTTCATTTTGTATATACGATTTCCATTCATGATCAACTCTGGAGTCCATTTTAAAGTATCTACCATATACTTAAGCAACAAGTGTCCATCGTACGACTTTAAATTGTGGGCAATAACTGTTAAGTTTTTAAACGTGGTACGTGGCAAAGTAATATATTGAAACAATTCATGCACTGGGTCATTTTGAAATAACCACTCTTTTATACCACAGTGTTCGCAGCTATACATTTTTTCACAAATGTCTATACAGTAATTACATGCCTGATATAAAACACATAAATTTGCTTCATGTTCATAGGTATTCTTTCGAGTGCCAAACGGTTTCTCTTGCATACACTCGAAATCGATGAATAAGAATAACACATTTTTACTTAATTGTTTACCACGATAAGGATTGATATAACATTGATGAGTATCTTCAACATATCTTTTACAGACGGTACAATATGTCTCCTTACAGACATGAGCAACCTTTCTACGTCTGAGGTTATATAAACGATTACATTTAGGACAAACCTTTTCAATGTCGCACACCGACTTCCCCGCAGGATAAAACACACCTTTTAATAAATGATTATCGAAACATGTTTGACCTTTAAAATCACGGTTACAGGATGAACAAGCAATGTAATTTTCAAATGAAGAATCGCACAGCAAATGACATTTGTAACAATCATAGTCACATCGATGCAGCTCCTTTTTATTTTTTGAAACGAAGTTACATCGTCTGCAATAATATTTACATTTAAATGCTCTATGTAAATCTACTATAGCATTAAAGTGATTATCGTGATATATTAAATCAATATATTTAATATCACTCTTATTATTATTTATTGTTGACTTATACAGGACTTTATTTCCAGAATGTCCATCAAAAACAGTAAAACAATAATTCTTTAAAGCAATTTCAAATGCTTTTGCATCATCTACACCGAAATTTATAGTTTTATTAACTAAGTCAGTCAATAGTAACGCGTTACGCTTTTGCACGCATTCAGTCTTTTTTACCGAATTATATTCAGGATCATTATTAAGTTTAGCCAAACACACAGCTATCGCTCTAGGTAAACAAAGAGCATCGGTATTTTTAATAACAATGATACCTTTATTCTTATAACAAAGCTCACATTCGTTAAAACATTCTCCTTCTAATATACGTGTATACACACACGTAAATTTTAATGTGCCATTCAAGAAAAAATTTTGATTACTTTGCAAAGTAGTTTCAATAGAATTTAATATCACATCTATATTTACCTGATCAAAACGTCGCACACTAATATTAAAATCCCTGTTTGGATAAGCCGAATTAGATATAGACATTCCAAAATAACTTGGTTCGTTATTTAACAATTGCTCGTTTACAAATGTCAAGTACTGAGTAAATATCCAATGTATCCACTCCATTAGATCTATTTCTTCTTCGTCATCGGGGATAGGATCAACTATTACTTCAGTTTCGGAATATCCGGAATAAAATCTATTTAAAGTTCTATTTCTTGTTCGTACGATAGTAAAAGTCATGATTAAACAAAACTTACCAAAGATGTATGCTTTCCTGCGGACGTTAAAGATGTATGCTTTTTTCTGCGGTCGGTGTAGATGTTAATTTTCGCTAACAATTTACAGCACTTTTATACCTTGTCACGTTGTATAAAGCAGTTCGATACTCCTACGTATTGCAACATACACATCTTGCTGAGCTATCGTCGGAACAGTTTACTGAAATGACGCAAATAAGTAATGTGTTACATCAGCCGTATCTGGTTAGATCCTGTTTAAACGCACAGTCATGCGGTGTTTGCACAATTGTCGAGAGAGTTTACTGGAATGACGCCAGTGAGCAACTTGTTACATCAGCCGCAACTGGTTATAACTTGTTTAAACGCACAGTCATGCTATGTTTGCAGAATTGCCGAGCCAGTTCACTGTAATGAGGCCATTGTGTAAGTTGCTGCATCACCCACATCCGGTTATAACAGGTTCACACGCACAGTCATGCAAGTGTTATTACTAATAATGGCTGGCTTGACGCCAAACGCTACATACGTTATTAACATGTGTGGCATTATCCGCTAGCATGAATCTTCGAACTGAAGACCGCCATTAAAAGGTTATCACGGGTGACTGCATTGACGTATACATGAGTTAGCCTTATTCTAATGGTTTTTACTAACATATAAAAACACGAGCTATCATTCCCATGTTATAACGTCTTGTGATAGCCGCAGAAGTCACGTCTCTCTGTCTCTCTCACTCTCAGTACAACAACAACAACAACATCATCTTCAAAATGTTTTTTAATTTTGAAATGAAAAAGATGATCAGCGCTGCATGCATTGGCAGGTGTGCAAATACTCCGCTAAACCTGTCGACGAAGAGAACAACAGAAGCTCCTCTAGACTTGTCGCCACAGGTAAAGCGGAGTAAAATGGACATGCTTCCGATTACCACGTCAATTCTACGTACTCTGGAGGTTTCGCTCAACAAACGAGAACCAGGTATGGAACTTGAATTTAAAGTAGTACTACCTGACTCGTCAAAGCAGCCTGACGAGTGCGTAGAGGAGGAACACCGCTCCGACGTAGAGGACCAACTTCATCGGTCCAACGAGCATGTCCAGCAGCGCCAATGCGAGGAGCAGGACCAGCAGCGTCAGTCCGAGGAAGACCAGCTTTACCGGACCGAGATGCAGAACCAGCAGCGCCAGTCCGAGGAAGAGGAGGGCCAGTTTCTCCGGACCGAGGAGCGGGACCAGCAGCGCCAGTCCGAGGAGGAGGAGCAGGGTCAGCTTCACCGGTCCAACGGTGAAAACCAGCAGGACCAGTCCGAGCAACAGCGGGAGACCGAGGAGTTGCAGCAGCCCACTCAATATCATGATCATCATCAACAACTACAGCAACCGGGGACGTCGCAGCAACAGGTAAATAACACTGTAACAACACAGCGACGTCCCGTAACACATTTATGTATAACCAAAAATAGAATTAAACAATTGGTCAGTAATTTGCAACAGGTCTTGTCCGATGTGACTGACATGTTCAACATTAACGCGGACGAGACAAACACCGAAAATGACAGTACTATTTTCTTAAGCAACGACGGATCAGTTCAAAATAATAATAATGATGATAATGACGATGGCAATGATGATGATGATGATGGAAATGATAATAATAATGACAGCATGGCAGGGTTTACTATGACAAATAATTTGGCATTTCAGTATGAACTTGTAGATAACGGTGCTTTTCATCCAATAAAAATTAAAACAGGAATTTTGATACAATGTCACATAAATACCTCTATCGAACCACGCAAGGTTTTATCCGTCTCTACTGGACTCAAGATCCAGGTACCAAAAGGGTTCTACGCTAGAGTAGAAAATTATAAAACATTACTACGACGAAATGTGACTGTTTTTTCAAAATTAATATGCGACAATAAGACTCATTTATTGACGATTGAACTGTTAAATCATTCGGACATGTTGTGTGATGTGCCGATGTATACAGACATAGCACAACTTACATTTCATCCCTATAATGTACCAAAGACACATTACACATTATTCGACTTAGTTGACAATAACTGCACTGATTGTTGATTTTATTTTATGGAACATCCGCCGCATTAGTGTTACAAGCCGCCCAGTATTATTTCATCAATCATTTTACAGTATTATTGTTAACCTAATATACAAATGTAATAAATAATAATAATAAAAAATAAATGTTTATACCTACGTTACTGCTTTATAGTTTGTTTTTTTGTCATCATCGTTGTAAGACGTCATCGTCATCTTCTCCATTTTCATTTTCTCCTACTTCCAAACTTGTTAATAATAGGTCGTCGTTATCGTAATTAACAAACATTTCCTCTTCTCGCGCTTCTTCGGGTTTAAGTGCGCATGCGTTGGAGTTTGTTAAGTTAAATATTAAACCTTTTAACGCCGTGACATATTCATGCATCGTGTTTACAGTAACCTTTATTTTATTAACTATCAATTGGTGATGCGTCAAGTTGTGTTGTCTAATCTCTAAAGCCTTTTTCATAACTTCCACCGCTTCGCCCGCTTTTTGCAAATTTTCTTTAAGATGATCGTTATCTTCCAAAAGCGTATCTATTTCATCGTTTAAATCTGCAACCTTTTGATTACATTCACGTTCTAACTTCTGCTTAACTTTGTTTATAGAAGTTTTGCATTTTTCGGCCACTACTTTTCGTAATTTATTTATCGACACACGACCGGTTTCGGCCGCAGTAGTTGCGGTAGTACCAGTACCGCTACCGCATTCTGATTTAATATTTAACGTACCTTCAGCAGACCATGTAGCTCCACGCTTAACTCTACCTGATACGTGTTTACCACCTATATTTAAATCCCATTCACCACTCCCACATTTTCCGAATACGTAAACATAATTATCTGAAAAATACGAGTTCATATCGTCGATCATATTATACAATAACACTAATTCGGTTTGTTCCTTACTTAATTTCCAATTTATCCCTATACCTTGCGGTAAATTATAATTATGTGTTAATGTTTCACAATTCATTAGTTCAACTAAAATCGATTTATTCTCATTTGACAACATTGGAATAGGGGTAGTATAAAATTTACAACTACCATTATCGTGTGTTAACTTTTCTACGCATTCACATACTTCGTTCACCACGAAACCGTTTTCGCATTGCATATTACCTACATGTAAATTTCCGTAAAATATTTGCCCACAACGATTACCATAAGAACACCTCGTGACAGGTTTCAAACACGCATGCACATTTTTTAAGCTCTCGATATTCAGCAAACTATCTTTAAACATGCACACGCTATTGTTTTTATAAATGCACGAGCAATTAGAAAGCAATTCATAGTCTTTCGGACAAATGATAGCATTTTGCAAATGTCCCGTATTATCATTTACGGTAATTCCACACCTACCAAACGTCACGCAACTTGCTCCCGCACCTGTTACGGCGCCCGAAACAACTACAACAAAAGACACGATCACCACCTCAAACATGATGCTCACCTGTAAAAACATTAAAGTTTACGTGCAAAACGTATATATACCCACGTGAAAGTCACGTGACCCATATTGCACAATAAAGCATTACCGCATATCTATTAATAACTATAACGTCATCAGTATTGGCGCACAAAGCAAAAGTCGTCATTGAAGTAGCCAATCACATGCAAACAGCATTTATCTTATAGCGTCCTGACAACAGCGAATCGACTCAGTATAGCATCATAGCTGTGCCTATTAGCATCGCTGCACGCCCCGGCACGAGTAACACCGGTAAGTATCGCTGGCATCAGGTAGTAAACAAAACTAACTACACCTTATGCTTACCGTCGCACAAACACACACACACACACACGCACTAGTCTTTTTTTATTGTTTTCTTACAAAGCAACAGCAATGAGCATGGAAGAAGCGGACAGGGTCATCTACAAGTACGTCGGCAACCAGCAACAACTCTCCAACCTCAACTCCGACGAACGACAGGTGCTGTCGTCACTTCCACTCACCTTGTTACATCATCCTCCTCTCGACGTGGACGTGGTGTGGAACAGTTTGAGCGACCAGTGTCAACAAACCTTTGCGCAATATCGCCGCTGCAACAAACATTTTAATCCACCTTCGTGGAGTACTCACGTGGATGGTCTCGCACCTTTTGTTAAAAATTGTCACTTTTGTGTATCACCTCACGAAGAACAATAAAAGCAAAAAAAAAAAAATTATGCCCCGCGGCAGGTAGACGGCTCCGCCCTGGCGGGGGTCAGAGGTGTCAAGGTCTACGACGTCATCACGGTCAGATAACCTTCCGACCTTCATGACGTCATAGACCTGACGTCATCACGGTCAGATAACCTTCTGACCTTCATGACGTCAATGACTTTTAACCTCTGACCTTTGACACCAGGGCGACCTTTGACCGTCTGCCTGCCGCGGGGTATATACTACTTATAGTGTTTGGCGTACAGTGTCTGGTAACATAGCATGTGCTGAGAAAGAAACACTAAGGTACAGTGTCTTGAAATATAACATGTGCTGACAAAGAAATATTAAGTTACAGTGTCTGTTGTACCCTGTCTGGTAACATAGGATCTGCTGAGAAAGAAACATAAAGGTACAGTGTCTGGTAACATAGAATATGCTGCGTAAAAAACTTTCAGGGACAGTGTCTGGTTTATAGTGTCTTGTAACATAGCATGTGTTGAGAAAGAAGTATTCAGGTACAGTGTCTGATGTACAGTGTCTGGTAACATAGCATGTGATAAGAAAGAAACAATCAGGTGCAGTGTCTGGTGTACCCTGTCTGGTAACATAGAATCTGCTGAGAAAGAAACATAAAGGTACAGTGTCTGGTAGCATAGAATATGTTGCGTAAAAAACATTCAGGTACAGTGTCTTGTGTACAGTGTCTGGTAACATAGAGTGTGCTGAGATAGAAGCATTCAGGTACTGAGTCTGGTGTACAGAGTCTGGTAACATAGAATATGCCGAGAGAGAAACACTCAGGTGCAGTGTCTGGTGTACATTGTCTGGTATCATGGAATGTACTGAGAAAGACACATTCAGATACAGTGTCTGGTATACATTCTCCGGTAACGTAGAATGTAATGAGAAAGAAACATTCATGTACTGTGTCTGGTTTACAGTGTCTGGTAACATAGAATGTGCTGAGATAGAAGACTTCCGGTGCAGTGACTGGTGTACAGTGTCTGGTATCATAGAATGTGCTGAAAAAGAAACATTCAGGTACAGTGTCTGGTGTGCAGTGTCTGGTAACATAGAATGTGCTGCGAAAGAAGCATTTACGTGCAGTATCTGGAGTACAGTGTCTGGTAACATAGAATTTGCTGAGAAAGAAACATTCATGTACAGTGTGTTGTAACATAGAATGTGCTGAGAAAGAAACATTCAGCTAAAGTGACTGGTAACATACAATGTGTTGAGTAAGAAACATTCAGGTGAGTGACTGGTGCACAGTGTCTGGTAACATAGAATGTGCTGAAATAGAAAATATAAGGTACAATGTCTGGTAACATAGCATGAGGTGAGAAATAAAACATTAAGGTACAGTGTCTGGAAACATATAATGTGCTGAGAAAGAAACATTCAGGTACAGTGTCTGGTATATAGTGTCTGGTAACGTAGCACGTGCTGAGAAACAAACATTCGGGTACAGTGTGATGTAACATAGAATGTGCTGAGAAATAAACATTCAGGTAAAGTGACTGGTAACATAGAATGTGCTAAGAAAGAAACATTAGGGTACAGTGTCTGGTGTATGTTGTCTGTTTACATAGCATGTGCTGATAAAGAAGCATTCAGGTACAGTGTCTGGTGTACAGCGTCTGGTAACATACCATGTGCTGAGAAAGAAACATTCAGGTACAGTTTCTGGTGTATGTTTCTGGTAACATAACATGTGCTGAGAAAGAAACATTAAGGTAAAGTGTCTGGTGTACAGTGTCTGGTAACATAGAATATGCTGAGTAAGAAACATTCAGGTACCGTGTCTTGTTTACAGAGTCTGTTAACATAGCCTGTGCTGAGAAAGATGCATTCAGGTACTGTGTCTTGTTTGCAGTGTCCGGTAACATAGAATGTGCTGAGAAAGAAGCACTCAGGTGCAGTGTCTGGTGTACAATGTCTTTTAACACAGAATGTGCTGAGAAAGAAACATTCAGGTACTCTTTCTCGTCTACAGTGTCTGGTAACATAGAATGTGCTGAGAAAGAAGGATTCAGGTGCAGTGTCTGTTGTACAGTGTCTGGTAACATAGAATGTGCTGAGAAAGAAGCATTCAGGTACAGTGTCTGGTGTACAGTGTCTGGTAACATAGAATGTGGTGAGAAGGAAACATTCAGGTACAGTGTCTGGTAACATAGAATGTGCTGAGAAAGAAGCATTCAGGTACAGTGTCTGGTGTACGGTGTCTGGTAACATAGAATGTGCTGAGAAAGAAACATTAAGGTACAGTGTCTGGTTTACGGTGTCTGGTAACATAGAATGTGCTGAGAAAGAAACTTTTAGGTACAGTAATAATGTACAGTGTCTGGTAACACAGCATGAGCTGAGAAAGAATCATTCAGGTGCAGTGTCTGGTCTACAGTGTCTGGTAACAATGAATGTGCTGAGAAAGAAGCATTCAGGTGGAGTAATGTTGTACAGTGTGTGGTAACATAGCATGCGGTGAGAAGGAATCATTCAGGTACAGTGTCTGGTAACATAGCATGTGCTGAGAAAGAAGCATTCAGGTACAGGGTCTGGTGTACATTGGCTGGTAGCATAACGTGTGCTGAGAAAGAAACGTTCAGGTAGAGTGTCTGGTGTATATTGTCAGGTAACATAACCTGTGCTGAGTAAGGAATATTAAGGTACAGTGTCTGTTGTATATTGTCTGGCATGATATTAAATGCAGTGAAAAAAACATTCAAGTACAGTGTCTGGTAACATAGAATGTGCTGAGGAAGAAACATTCAGGTAAAGAGTCTGTTTTGCAGTGTCTGGTAACATAGAATGTGCTGAGAAAGCAATATTCAGGTGCAGTGTCTGGGGTACAGTGTCTTTTATCATATATTGTGCTGAGAAAGAAACATTCAGGTACAGTTTCTGGTAACATTGAATATGCTGAGAAAGAAACATTCAGGTACAGTCTCTGGTGTACAGTGTCTGGTAAAATAGAAAATTCTAAGAAAGAAGCACTCAGGTGCAGTGTCTAGTGGACAGTGTCACGTATCATAGAATGTGCTGAGAAAGAAACATTCAGGTACTGTGTCTTGTGTACAATGTCTGGTAACATAGAATGTGCTGAGAAAGAAACATTCAGGTACAGTGTGTGGTGTACAGTGTCTGGTATCACAGAATGGGCTGAGAAAGAAACATTCAGGTACAGTGTCTGGTGTACAGTGTCTGGTAACACAGAATGTGCTGAGAAGGAAACATTCAGGTACTGTGTCTGGTGTAGTGTCTGTTAACATAGAATGTGCTGAGGAAGAAGCATGAAGGTGCAGTGTCTGGTGTACAGTGCCTTTTAAAATAGAATGTGCTGAAACAGAAACATTCAGGTACAGTGTCTGGTGTACAGTGTCTGGTAACATAGAATGTGCAGAGACAGAAGCATTCAGGTACAGTGACTCCTATCATAGATTGTGCTGAGAAAGAAACATTCAGGTACAATGTCTGGTGTACAGTGTCTGGTATCATACCACGTGCTGAAAAAGAAACATTCAGGTACAGTGTCTGGTAACATAGAATGTGCTGAAAAAGAAACATTCAGGTACTGTATCTGGTGTACAGTGTCTGTTAACATAGAATGTGCTGAGAGAGAAACATTCAGGTACGGTGACTGGTACAATAAACTGTGCTTAAAAAGAGACATTAAGGTACAGTGTGTGGTGTACAGTGTCTGGTAACATAGCATGTGCTGAGAAACAAATATTCAGGTAGAGTGACTGGTAACATAGAATAGGCTGAGAAAAAACACATTCTGGTACAGTGAGTCGTAACATAGAATGTGCTGAAAAAAACGCATTCAGGTGAAGTGTCTGGTGTAACGTGTCTGGTAACATATAATGTGCTGAGAAACAAACATTAAAGTACAGTGTCTGGTGTACAGTGTCCGGTAACACAGCATGTGCTGAGAAAGAAACATTAAGGTACAGGGTCTGGAAATAAAGTATGTGCTGACAACGAAACAGTAAGGTACAGTATCTGGTGTACAGTGCCTTGAAACATATAATAAGCTGAGAAAGAAACATCAAGGTACAGTGTCTGGTAACAGCATGTGCTGAGAAAGAAATATTAAGGTACACTGTATCGTGTTTAGTGTCTGGTAACATATAATGTGCTGAGAAAGAAACATTTAGGTACAGCGTCTGGTGTATTTGTCTGGTAACATAGCGTGTGCTGTGAAAGTATCATTCAGGTACAATGTCTGGTGTATAGTATCTGAAAACATATAATGTGCTGAGAAAGAAACATTCAGGTACAGTGTCTGGTAACGCAGAATGTGCTGAGTAAGAAACGTTCAGGTGCGTGACTGGTGTACAGTGTCTGGTAAAATAGAATGTGCTGAGTAAGAAAACTTCAAGTAAAGTGTGTGGTGTACAATGACTGGTAACATAGAATGTGCTGAGAAAGACACATTCAAGTAAAGTGTGTGGTGTACAGTGACTGATAACATAGAATGTGCTGAGAAATAAACATTAAAGTAAAGTGTGTGGTGTACAGTGTCTGGTAACATGGAATATGCTGCGTAAGAAACATTCAGGTACAGTGTCTGGTGTACAGTGTCTTGTGTACCGTGTATGGTAACATAGAAAATGCTGAGAAAGAAACATTCAGGTTCAGTGTCTGGTAACATGGAATATGCTGAGTAAGAAACATTCAGGTAGTGTCTGGTAACATGGAATATGCTGAGTAAGAATCATTCAGGTACAGTGTCTGGTGTACAGTGTGTTGTGTACCGTGTCTGGTAACATAGAAAATGCTGAGAAAGAAACATTCAGGTACAGTGTCTGGTGTACAGTGTCTTCTGTACCGTGTCTGGTAACATAGCAAATGCTGAGAAGGAAAACTTCAGGTACAGTGTCTGGTAACATGGAATATGCTGAGTAAGAAACATTCAGGTACTGTGCCTTGTGTACAGTGTCTTGTGTACCGCGTCTGGTAACATGGAATATGCTGAGTAAGAAACATTCAGGCACAGTATCCGGTGTACAGTGTCTTGTGTACCGTGTCTGGTAACATGGAAAATGCTGAGTAAGAAACATTCAGGTACAGTATCCGGTGTACAGTGTCTTGTGTACCGTGTCTGGTAACATGGAAAATGCTGAGTAAGAAACATTCAGGTACAGTATCCGGGGTACAGTGTCTTGTGTATCGTGTCTGGTAACATGGAATATGCTGAGTAAGAAACATTCAGGTACAGCGTCTTGTGTACAGTGTCTTGTAACATGGGATATGCTGAGTAAGAAACATTCAGGTACAGTATCCGGTGTACAGTGTCTTGTGTACCGTGTCTGGTAACATGGAATATGCTGAGTAAGAAACATTCCGGTACAGTATCCGTTGTACAGTGTCTTGTGTACCGTGACTGGTAACAAGGAATATGCTGAATTCAGGTGCAGTGTCTGGTAACATGGAATATGCTGAGTAAGAAAGATTCAGGTACAGTGTCTTGTGTACCGTGTCTGGTAACATAGAAAATGCTGAGAAAGAAACATTCAGGTGCAGTGTCTGGTAACAAAGAAAATGCTGAGAACGAAGCATTCAGGTACAGTGTCTTGAATACCGTGTATGGTAACATAGAAAATGCTGAGAAAGAAACATTCAGGTACAGTGTCTGGTGTACAGTGTCTTGTAACATAGAATCTGCTGAGGAAGAAACGTTGAGGTACTGTGTCTGGTATACAGTGTCTGGTAACATAGCATCTGCTGAGAAAGAAACATTAGGTACTGTGACTGGTATTCAGTGCCTGGTAACATAGCATGTGCTGAGAAAGAAACATTAAGGTACTGTGTCTGATATACAGTGTCTGGTAACATAGCATGTGCTGAGAAAGAAACATTAAGGTACTGTGTCTGGTATACAGTGTCGGATAACATAGCATGTGCTGAGAAAGAATCATTCAGGTACAGTGTCCTGTAACATAGCATGTGCTGAGAAAGAATCATTCAGGTATAGTGTCTTGTAACATAGCATGTGCCGAGAAAGGATTATTCAGGTACAATATCTGGTATACAGTGTCGGATAACATAGCATGTGCTGAGAAAGAAACATTCAGTTACAGTGTCTGGTAAAATAGCATGTGCTGAGAAAGAAACTTTAAGGTACAGTGTCTGGTGTATATTGTCTGCTAACATAGCATTTGCTGAGAAAGAAACATTCAGGTACAGTGTCTGGTATCATAGTAAATGCAGTGAAAGAAACATTCAGGTACAGATTTTGGTAACATCATGTGCTGAGAAACAGAAATTCAGGTACAGTGCCGCGTAATATAGAACGTGCCTAGAAAGAATCATTCAGGTACAGTGCGTGGTAATATAGAGTGTGCGGAGAAAGAATCATTCAGGTACAGTGTCCGGTAACATAGAATGTGCTGAGAAAGAAGCAGTCAGGTGCAGTGTCTGATGTACAGTGTCTGGTAATATAGAATGTGCTGAGAGAGAAACATTCATGTACAGTGTCTGGTTTACAGTGTCTGGTAACATAGCATGTGCTGAGAAAGAAACATTAGGTACCATGTGTTGTAACATAGAATGTGCTGAGAAAGAAACATTCAGGTACAGTGACAGGTAACATAGAATGTGCTGAGTAAGAAACATTCAGGTGCGTGACTGGTGTACAGTGTCTGGTAACATAGAATGTGCTGAGAATGAAACATTCTTGTACAGTGTGTGGTGAACAGTGTCTGGTAACGTAGCATGTGCTGAAAAAGAAACATTCAGGTACAGTGACTGGTAACATAGAATGTGCTGAGAAAGAAACATTCAGGTACAGTGACAGGTAACATAGAATTTACTGACAAAGAAACATCCAGGTACAGTGTCTGGTAACATAGAACATGCTGTGAAAGAAATATTCAGGTGCAGTGTCTGGTGTGCAGTGTGTGGTAACATAGAATGTGCTGAGAAAGAAACTTTCAGGTGCAGTGTCTGGTGTAAAGTGTCTGGTAAGATAGAATGTGCTGAGAAAGAAACATTCAGGTACAGTAATGGTGTACAGTGTCTGGTAACATAGCATGTGCTGAGAAAGAATCATTCAGGCACAGTGTCTTGTGTACAGTGTCTGGTAATATAGCATGTGCTGGGAAAGAAAAATTCAGGTACAGTGTCTGGAAAAGTAGAATGTTCTAAGTAAGAAACATTCAGGTTGCGTGACTGGTGTACAGTGTCTGGTAAAATAGAATGTGCTCAGAAAGAAACATTCAGGTACAGTGTCTGGAAATATAGAATGTGCTGAGAAAGAAACATTCAGGTACAGTGTCTGCTGTACATTGTCTGGTAACATAGAATGTGCTAGGAAAGAAACATTCAAGTACAGTGTCTGGTGTACAGTGTCTGGTAACATAGAATGTGCTGAGAAAGAAACATTAAGTTACAGTATCTGGTGTACAGTGTCTTCTAACACAGAATGTGCTGAGAAAGAAACATTCAGGTACTGTGTCTGGTGTACAGTGTCTGGTAACATAGAATGTGCTGAGAAAGAAGCATTCAGGTGCAGTGTCTGGTGTAAAGTGTCTGGAAATATAGAATGTGCTGAGAAAGAAACATTCATGTACAGTGTCTTGTTTACAGTGTCTGGTAACACAGCATATGCTGCGAGAGAAACATTCAGGTATAGTGTGTTGTAACATAGAATGTGCTGAGAAAGAAACATTCGGGTAAATTAATTGGTAACATAAGATGTGCTGAGTAAGAAACATTTAGGTGAGTGTCTGATTGACAGTGTCTGGTAACATAGAATGTGCTGAGAAAGAAACATTCAGTTACAGTGACTGGTAACGTAGAATGTGCTGAGAAAGAAACATTCAGGTACAGTGTGTGGTGTACAGTGTCTGGTAACATAGCATGTGTTGAGAAAGAAAATTCAGGTACAGTGCCTGGTAACAAACAATCTGCTGAGAAAGAAACATTCAGGTACAGTGACTGGTAACATAGAATTTACTGACTAAGAAACAATCAGGTACAATGTCTGGTAACATAGAACGTGCTGTGAAAGAAATATTAAGCTGCAGTGTCTGGTAAATAGTGTCTGGTAACATAGAATGTGCTAAGAAAGAAATATTCAGGTACAGTGTCTGGTGTACAATGTCTGGTAACATAGAATGTGCTGCAAAAGAAACATTCAGGTGTCTGGTGTACAGTTTCTGGTAACGTAGCATGTCTAAGAAAGAAACATTCAGGTACAGTGTCTGGTAACATAGAATCTGCTGAGAAAGAAACATTCAGGTACAGTGTCTGGTAACATAGCATGTGCTGAGAAAGAAACATTCAGGTAAAGTGTCTGGTAACATAGAATGTGCTGAGAAAGAAACATTCAGGTACAGTGTCTGGTGTGCAGTGTCTGGTAACATATAATGTGCTGAGAAAGAAACATACAGGTACTGTGTCTGGTTTACAGTAACTGGTAACATAGAATGTGCTGAAAAAGAAGCATTCAGGTGTAGTCTCTGGTGTACAGTGTCCTTTAACATAGAATGTGCTGAGAAAGAAACGTTCAGGTGCAGTCTCTGGTGTACAGTGCCTGGTAATATAGAATGTGCTGAGAAAGAAACATTCAGGCACAGTGTCTGGTTTACAGTGTCTCTTACAATAGCATGTGCTGAGAAAGAAACATTCAGGTACAGTGTCTGATAACATACAATCTGCTGAGAAAGAAACATTCAGGTACAGTGTGTTATAACATAGAATGTGCTCAGAAAGAAACATTCGGGTACAGTGACTGGTAACATAGAATGTGCTGAGTAAGAAACATTCAGGTGAGTGTCTTAAGCACTGTGTCTGGTAACATAGAATGTCCTGAGAAAGAAACATTCAGGTACAGTGACTGGTAACGTACAATGTGCTGAATAAGAAACATTCAGGTGAGTGACTGTTGTACAGCGTCTGATAACATAGAATGTGCTGAGAAAGAAACATTCAGGTACAGTGTGTGGTGTACAGTGTCTGGTAACGTAGCATGTGCTGAGAAAGAAACATTCATGTACAGTGACTGGTAACATAGAATGTGCTGAGAAAGAAATATTCAGGTACAGTGACTGGAAACATAGAGTTTACTGACAAAGAAACGTTCAGGTACAGTGTCTGGTAACATAGAACGTTTTATGAAAGAAATATGCAGGTGCAGTGTCTGGTTTTACAGTGTGTGGTAACATAGAATGTGCTGAGAAAGAAACATTCAGGTACAGTGTCTGCTGTACAGTGTCTGGTAAGATAGAATGTGCTGAGAAAAAAACATTCAGGTACAGTAATGCTGTAGTGTCTGGTAACATAGCATTAGCTGAGAAAGAAACATTCAGGTGCAGTGTCTGGTGTACAATGTGAGGTAACATAAAATGTGCTCAGAAGGAAACATTCAGGTGCAGTGCCTGGGGTATAGTGTCTGGTAACATAGAATGTGCTGAGAAAGAAACATTCAGGTACAGTGTCTGGTAACATAGAATGTGCTGATAAAAACCATTCAGGTATAGTATCTGGTTTATATTGTTTGGCAACATAGCATGTGCTGAGAAAGAAACATTCAGGTACAGTGTCTGGTAACATAGAATGTGCTGATAAAAACCATTCAGGTATAGTATCTGGTTTATATTGTTTGGCAACATAGCATGTGCTGAGAAAGAAACATTAAGGTACAGTGTCTGGTAACATAGAATCTGCTGAGAAAGAAACATTCAGGTACAATGTGTTGTGACATAGAATGTGCTGAGAAAGAAACATTCAGGTGAGTGATCGGTGTTCAGTTTATGGTAACATAGAATGTGCTGAGAAAGAAACATTAAGCTACAGTGACTGAAAACATTGAATTTACTGACAAAGAAACATTCACGTACAGTGCCTGGTAACATAGAACGTGCTGTGAATGAAATATTCGCGTGCAGTGTCTGGTGTACAGTGTGTGTTAACATTGAATGTGCTGAGAAAGAAACATTCAGGTACAGTGTCTGTTGTACAGTGTCTGGTAACATAGAATGTGCTTAGAAAGAAACACTCAGGTGCAGTGTCCGGTGTAAAGTGTCTGGTAACATAAAATGTGCTGAGAAAGAAACATTCAGGTACAGTAATGCTGTACAGTGTGTGGTAACATAGAATGTGCTCAGAAAGAAGCATTCAGGTGCAGTGTCTGGTGTATAGTGTCTGGTAACATAGAATGTGTTGAGAAATAATCATTCATGTACAGTAATAGTGTACAGTGTCTGGTAACATAGCATGTGCTTTGAAAGAATTATTCAGGGATAGTGTCTGGTAACATAGAATGTCCTGAGAAAGAAACATTCAGGCACAGTGTCTGGTAGCATAGAATGAGCTGATAAAGAAACATTCACGTACAGTGACTAGAAACATAGAATGCACTGAGAAAGAAACATTCAGGTGTGTGTCTGGTGTACAGTGTCTGGTAACATAGAATGTGCTGAAACAGAAATATTCAGGTACAGAGTGTGGTGTACAGTGTCTGGTAACATAGCATGTGCTGAGAAAGAAGCATTCAGGTACAGTGTCTAGTAACATAGATTGCCTGGGAAAGAATCATTCAGGTACAGTATCTAAAGTACAGTGTCTGGTAACATAGCGTGTGCTAAGAAAGAAACATTAAGGTACAGTGTCTGGTGTATATTTTCTGATTACGTAGCATGTGCTGAGAAAGAAGCATTCAGGTACAGTGTCTGGTATACAGTGTCTGGTAACATAGCATGTGCTGAGAAAGAAACATTCAGGTACAGTGTCTGGTGTATATTGTCTGGTAACATAACATGTGCTGAGAAAGAAACACTAAGGTACAGTGTCTGGTGTATATTGACTGGTAACATAGCATGTGCTGAGAAAGTAACATTCAGGTATAGTGTCTGGTATCATATTAAATGCAGTGAAACATTCAGGTACAGTGTCTGGAAACATATAATGTGCTGAGAAAGAAACATTAAGGTACAGTCTCTGGTGTACAGTGTCTTGTAACATAGAATCTGCTGAGAAAGAAACATTCAGGTACTGTGTCTGGTATACAGTGTCTGGTAACATAGCATGTGCTGAGAAAGAATCATTCAGGTACAGTGTCTAGTATACAGTGTCGGATAACATAGCATGACCAGAGAAAGAAACATTCAGTTACAGTGTCTGGTAACATAGGATGTGCTGAGAAAGAAACATTCAGGTACAGTGTTTGGTATCATAGTAAATGCAGTGAAAGAAACATTCAGGTATAGTTTATGGTAACATCATGTGCTGGGAATGAGAAACTCATGTAAAGCGCCTCGAAACATTGAACGTCCTGAGAAAGAATCATTCAGGTACAGTGTCTGGTAACATAGAATGTGCTGAGAAAGAATCATTCAGGTACAGTGTCTGGTAACATAGAATGTGCTGAGAAAGAATCATTCAGGTACAGTGTCTGGTAACATAGAATGTGCTGAGAAAGAATCATTCAGCTACAGTGTCCGGTAAAATAGAATGTCCTGAGAAAGCATCATTCAGTTACAGTGTCTGGTAACATAAAATGTGCTAAGAAAGAAACATTCAAGTACAGTGTCTGGTAACATAGAATGTGCTGAGAAAGGATCATTCAGGTTCGGTGTCTGGTGTACAGTGTCTGGTAACATATATTTTGCTGAGAAAAAAACATTCAGGTGCAGTGTCTGGTGTACCGTGTCTGGTAACATAGAATGTGCTGAGAAAGAAACATTTACGTACAGTGTCTGGTAGCATAGAATATGCTGAGAAAGAAATATTCAGGTACAGTGTCTTGTGTACAGTGTCTTGTAACATAGAAAATGCTGAGAAAGATACATTCTGGTGCAGTGTCTGGTGTACAGTTTCTGGAATCATAGAATGTGCTGAGAAAGAAACATTCAGGTACAGTGTCTGGTGTACAGTGTCTGGTAACATAGAAATTGCTGAGAAAGAATCATTCAGGCACAGAGTCTTGTGTACAGTGTTTGGTAACATAGCATGTGCTGAGAAAGAAACATTCAGGTACAGTGACTGGTAACATAGAATGTGCTGATAAACAACCATTCAGGTACAGTATCTGGTTTATATTGTTTGGTAACATAGAATCTGCTGAGAAAGAAACACTCAGGTACAGTGACTGGTAACAGAATATGCTGAGTAAGAAGCATTCAGGTGAGTGTCTGATGTACGGTGTCTGGTAACATAGAATATGCTGAGAAAGAAACATTATGCTACAGTGACTGGTAACGTAGAATGTGCTGAGTAAGAAACATTCAGGTGCGTGACTGGTGTACAGTGTCTGGTAACATAGAATGTGCTAAGAAAGAAACATTCAGATACAGTGTGTGGTGTACAGTGTCTGTTAACATAGCATTGCTGAGAGAGAAACATTCAGGTACAGTGACTAGTAACATAGAATGTGCTGAGAAAGAAACACTCAGTTACAGTGACAGGTAACATAGAATTTACTGACAAAGAAACATCCAGGTACAGTGTCTGGTAACATAAAACGTGCTGTGAAAGAAATATTCAGGTGCAGTGTCGGGTGTAACGTGTCCGGTAAGATAGAGTTTGCTGAGAAAGAAACATTCGCGTACAGTAATGCTGTACAGTGTCTGGTAACATAGCATGTGCTGAGAAAGAAACATTCAGGTACAGCGTCTGGTATATAGTGTGTGGTAACATAGAATGTGCTCCGAAAGAAACATTCAGGTGCAGTGTCTGGTGTATAGTGTCTCGTAACATAGCATGTGCTGAAAATGAAACATTCATATACAGTAATGCTGTACAGTGTCTGGTAACATAGCATATGCTGAGAAAGAATCATTCAGGTACAGTATCTGGTAGCATAGAATGTCCTGACAAAGAATCATTCAGGTACAGTGTCTGGTAACATAGAACGTTCTGAGAAAGAAATATTCAGGTGTAGTGCCTGGTTGTAAAGTGTGTGGTAACATAAAATGTGCTGAGAAAGAAACATTCAGGTACAGTTTCTGGTGTACAGTGTCTGGTAATATAGAGTGTTCTGAGAAAGAAACACTCCGGTGCAGTGTCTGGTGTAAAGTGTTTGGTAAGATAGAATGTTCTGAGAAAGAAACTTTCAGGTACAGTAATGCAGTACAGTGTCTGGTAACATAGCATTAGTTGAGAAAGACACATTCAGGTGCAGTGTCTGGTGTACAATGTGAGGTAACATAGAATGTGCTCAGAAAGAAACATTCAGGTGCAGTGTCTGATGTATAGTGTCTGGTAACATAGAATGTGCTGAGAAAGAAACATTCATGTACAGTAATGGTGTACAGTGTCTGGTAACATAGCATGTGCTGAGAAATAATCATTAAGGTACAGTGTCTGGTAACATAGAATGTCCTGAGAAAGAATCATTCAGGCACAGAGTCTTGTGTACAGTGTCTGGTAACATAGAATGTGCTGAGAAAGAAACATTCAGGTACAGTGTCTGGTAACATAGAATGTGCTGATAAACAACCATTCAGGTACAGTATCTGGTTTATATTGTTTCGTAACATAGAATCTGCTGGGAAAGAAACACTCAGGTACAGTGACTGGTAACATAGAATGTGCTGAGTAAGAAGCATTCAGGTGAGTGTCCGATGTACAGTGTCTGGTAACATAGAATATGCTGAGAAAGTAACATTCAGCTACAGTGACTGGTAACGTAGAATGTGCTGAGAAAGAAACATTCAGCTACAGTGACTGGTAACATAGAATGTGCTGATAAACAACCATTCAGGTACAGTATCTGGTTTATATTGTTTGGTAACATAGAATCTGCTGAGAAAGAAACACTCAGGTACAGTGACTGGTAACATAGAATGTGCTGAGTAAGAAGCATTCAGGTGAGTGTCCGATGTACAGTGTCTGGTAACATAGAATCTGCTGAGAAAGAAACATTCAGCTACAGTGACTGGTAACGTAGAATGTGCTGAGTAAGAAACATTCAGGTGCGTGACTGGTGTACAGTGTCTGGTAACATAGAATGTGCTGAGAGAGAAACATTCAGGTACAGTGACTAGTAACATAGAATGTGCTGAGAAAGAAACATTCAGTTACAGTGACAGGTAACATAGAATTTACTGACAAAGAAACATCCAGGCACAGTGTCTGGTAACATAAAACGTGCTGTGAAAGAAATATTCAGGTGCAGTGTCGGGTGTAAAGTGTCCGGTAAGATAGAATTTGCTGAGAAAGAAACATTCACGTACATTAATGCTGTACAGTGTCTGGTAACATAGCATGTGCTGAGAAAGAAACATTGAGGTACAGTATCTGGTAACATAGAACGTCGTGACAAAGAATCATTCAGGCACAATGTCTTGTGTACAGTGTCTGGTAACATAGAATGTGCTAATAAACAACCATTCAGGTACAGTATCTGGTTTATATTGTCTGGTAAAGTAGCATGTGCTAAAAAAAAACATTCAGGTACAGTGTCTGGTGTAGAGTGTCTGGAAACATATAATGTGCTGAGAAAGAAACATTAAGGAACAGTGTCTGGTAACATAGAATGTGCTGAGAAAGAAACATTCAGGTACAGTGACTTGGAACGTAGTATTTACTGACAAAGAAACATTCAGGTACAGTGTCTGGTAACATAGAACGTTCTGTGAAAGAAATATTCAGGTGTAGTGCCTGGTTGTAAAGTGTGTGGTAACATAAAATGTGCTGAGAAAGAAACATTCAGGTACAGTGTCTGGTGTACAGTGTCTGGTAATATGGAGTGTGCTGAGAAAGAAACACTCCGGTGCAGTGTCTGGTGTAAAGTGTTTGGTAAGATAAAATGTGCTGAGAAAGAAACTTTCAGGTACAGTAATGCAGTACAGTGTCTGGTAACATAGCATTAGTTGAGAAAGAAACATTCAGGTGCAGTGTCTGGTGTACAATGTGCGGTAACATACAACGTGCTCAGAAAGAAACATTCAGGTGCAGTGTCTGGTGTATAGTGTCTGGTAAAATAGAATGTGCTGAGAAAGAAACATTCATGTACAGTAATGGTGTACAGTGTCTGGTAACATAGCATGTGCTGAGAAATAATCATTAAGGTACAGTGTCTGGTAACATAGAATGTCCTGAGAAAGAATCATTCAGGCACAGAGTCCTGTGTACAGTGTCTGGTAACATAGAATGTGCTGATAAACAACCATTCAGGTACAGTATCTGGTTTATATTGTTTGGTAACATAGAATCTGCTGTGAAAGAAACACTCAGGTACAGTGACTGGTAACAGAATGTGCTGAGTAAGAAGCATTCAGGTGAGTGTCTGATGTACGGTGTCTGGTAACATAGAATATGCTGATAAAGAAACATTCAGCTACAGTGACTGGTAACGTAGAATGTGCTGAGTAAGAAACATTCAGGTGCGTGACTGGTGTACAGTGTCTGGTAACATAGAATGTGCTAAGAAAGAAACATTCAGGTACAGTGTGTGGTGTACAGTGTCTGTTAACATAGCATTGCTGAGAGAGAAACATTCAGGTACAGTGACTAGTAACATAGAATGTGCTGAGAAAGAAACATTCAGTTACAGTGACAGGTAACATAGAATTTACTGACAAAGAAACATCCAGGTACAGTGTCTGGTGTATAGTGTCTGGTAACATAGCATGTGCTGAGAATGAAACATTCATATACAGTAATGCTGTACAGTGTCTGGTAACATAGAATGTCCTGACAAAGAATCATTCAGGTACAGTGTCTGGTAACATAGAACGTTCTGTGAAAGAAATATTCAGGTGTAGTGCCTGGTTGTAAAGTGTGTGGTAATATAAAATGTGCTGAGAAAGAAACATTCAGGTACAGTTTCTGGTGTACAGTGTCTGGTAATATAGAGTGTTCTGAGAAAGAAACACTCCGGTGGAGTGTCTGGTGTAAAGTGTTTGGTAAGATAGAATGTTCTGAGAAAGAAACTTTCAGGTACAGTAATTCAGTACAGTGTCTGGTAACATAGCATTAGTTGAGAAAGAAACATTCAGGTGCAGTGTCTGGTGTATAATGTGAGGTAACATAGAATGTGCTCAGAAAGAAACATTCAGGTGCAGTGTCTGGTGTATAGTGTCTGGTAACATAGAATGTGCTGAGAAAGAAACATTCATGTACAGTAATGGTGTACAGTGTCTGGTAACATAGCATGTGCTGAGAAATAATCATTAAGGTACAGTGTCTGGTAACATAGAATGTCCTGAGAAAGAATCATTCAGGCACAGAGTCTTGTGTACAGTGTCTGGTAACATAGCATGTGCTGAGAAAGAAACATTCAGGTACAGTGTCTGGTAACATAGAATGTGCTGATAAACAACCATTCAGGTACAGTATCTGGTTTATATTGTTTGGTAACATAGAATCTGCTGAGAAAGAAACACTCAGGTACAGTGACTGGTAACATAGAATGTGCTGAGTAAGAAGCATTCAGGTGAGTGTCCGATGTACAGTGTCTGGTAACATAGAATATGCTGAGAAAGTAACATTCAGCTACAGTGACTGGTAATGTAGAATGTGCTGAGAAAGAAACATTCAGCTACAGTGACTGCTAACATAGAATGTGCTGATAAACAACCATTCAGGTACAGTACCTGGTTTATATTGTTTGGTAACATAGAATCTGCTGAGAAAGAAACATTCAGGTACAGTGTCTGGTAACATAGAATGTGCTGAGTAAGAAGCATTCAGGTGAGTGTCCGATGTACAGTGCCTGGTAACATAGAATATGCTGAGAAAGTAACATTCAGCTACAGTGACTGGTAATGTAGAATGTGCTGAGAAAGAAACATTCAGCTACAGTGACTGCTAACATAGAATGTGCTGATAAACAACCATTCAGGTACAGTACCTGGTTTATATTGTTTGGTAACATAGAATGTGCTGAGAAAGAAACATTCAGTTACAGTGACAGGTAACATAGAATCTACTGACAAAGAAACATCCAGGCACAGTGTCTGGTAACATAAAACGTGCTGTGAAAGAAATATTCAGGTGCAGTGTCGGGTGTAATGTGTCCGGTAAGATAGAATTTGCTGAGAAAGAAACATTCACGTACAGTAATGCTGTACAGTGTCTGGTAACATAGCATGTGCTGAGAAAGAAACATTGAGGTACAGCGTCTGATATATAGTGTGTGGTAACATAGAATGTGCTCCGAAGGAAACATTCAGGTGCAGTGTCTGGTGTATAGTGTCTGGTAACATAGCATGTGCTGAGAATGAAACATTCATATACAGTAATGGTGTACAGTGTCTGGTAACATAGCATATGCTGACAAAGAATCATTCAGGCACAATGTCTTGTGTACAGTGTCTGGTAACATAGAATGTGCTAATAAACAACCATTCAGGTACAGTATCTGGTTTATATTGTCTGGTAAAGTAGCATGTGCTAAAAAAAAACATTCAGGTACAGTGTCTGGTGTAGAGTGTCTGGAAACATATAATGTGCTTTGAAAGAAACATTAAGGAACAGTGTCTGGTAACATAGAATGTGCTGAGAAAGAAACATTCAGGTACAGTGACTTGGAACGTAGTATTTACTGACAAAGAAACATTCAGGTACAGTGTCTGGTAACATAGAACGTTCTGTGAAAGAAATATTCAGGTGTAGTGCCTGGTTGTAAAGTGTGTGGTAACATAAAATGTGCTGAGAAAGAAACATTCAGGTACAGTGTCTGGTGTACAGTGTCTGGTAATATAGAGTGTGCTGAGAAAGAAACACTCCGGTGCAGTGTCTGGTGTAAAGTGTTTGGTAAGATAAAATGTGCTGAGAAAGAAACTTTCAGGTACAGTAATGCAGTACAGTGTCTGGTAACATAGCATTAGTTGAGAAAGAAACATTCAGGTGCAGTGTCTGGTGTACAATGTGAGGTAACATACAACGTGCTCAGAAAGAAACATTCAGGTGCAGTGTCTGGTGTATAGTGTCTGGTAAAATAGAATGTGCTGAGAAAGAAACATTCATGTACAGTAATGGTGTACAGTGTCTGGTAACATAGCATGTGCTGAGAAATAATCATTAAGGTACAGTGTCTGGTAACATAGAATGTCCTGAGAAAGAATCATTCAGGCACAGAGTCCTGTGTACAGTGTCTGGTTACATAGCATGTGCTGAGAAAGAAACATTCAGGTACAGCGTCTGGTAACATAGAATGTGCTGATAAACAACCATTCAGGTACAGTATCTGGTTTATATTGTTTGGTAACATAGAATCTGCTGAGAAAGAAACACTCAGGTACAGTGACTGGTAACAGAATGTGCTGAGTAAGAAGCATTCAGGTGAGTGTCTGATGTACGGTGTCTGGTAACATAGAATATGCTGAGAAAGAAACATTCAGCTACAGTGACTGGTAACGTAGAATGTGCTGAGTAAGAAACATTCAGGTGCGTGACTGGTGTACAGTGTCTGGTAACATAGAATGTGCTAAGAAAGAAACATTCAGGTACAGTGTGTGGTGTACAGTGTCTGTTAACATAGCATTGCTGAGAGAGAAACATTCAGGTACAGTGACTAGTAACATAGAATGTGCTGAGAAAGAAACATTCAGTTACAGTCACAGGTAACATAGAATTTACTGACAAAGAAACATCCAGGTACAGTGTCTGGTGTATAGTGTCTGGTAACATAGCATGTGCTGAGAATGAAACATTCATATACAGTAATGCTGTACAGTGTCTGGTAACATAGAATGTCCTGACAAAGAATCATTCAGGTACAGTGTCTGGTAACATAGAACGTTCTGTGAAAGAAATATTCAGGTGTAGTGCCTGGTTGTAAAGTGTGTGGTAATATAAAATGTGCTGAGAAAGAAACATTCAGGTACAGTTTCTGGTGTACAGTGTCTGGTAATATAGAGTGTTCTGAGAAAGAAACACTCCGGTGGAGTGTCTGGTGTAAAGTGTTTGGTAAGATAGAATGTTCTGAGAAAGAAACTTTCAGGTACAGTAATTCAGTACAGTGTCTGGTAACTTAGCATTAGTTGAGAAAGAAACATTCAGGTGCAGTGTCTGGTGTATAATGTGAGGTAACATAGAATGTGCTCAGAAAGAAACATTCAGGTGCAGTGTCTGGTGTATAGTGTCTGGTAACATAGAATGTGCTGAGAAAGAAACATTCATGTACAGTAATGGTGTACAGTGTCTGGTAACATAGCATGTGCTGAGAAATAATCATAATGGTACAGTGTCTGGTAACATAGAATGTCCTGAGAAAGAATCATTCAGGCACAGAGTCTTGTGTACAGTGTCTGGTAACATAGCATGTGCTGAGAAAGAAACATTCAGGTACAGTGTCTGGTAACATAGAATGTGCTGATAAACAACCATTCAGGTACAGTATCTGGTTTATATTGTTTGGTAACATAGAATCTGCTGAGAAAGAAACACTCAGGTACAGTGACTGGTAACATAGAATGTGCTGAGTAAGAAGCATTCAGGTGAGTGTCCGATGTACAGTGTCTGGTAACATAGAATATGCTGAGAAAGTAACATTCAGCTACAGTGACTGGTAATGTAGAATGTGCTGAGAAAGAAACATTCAGCTACAGTGACTGCTAACATAGAATGTGCTGATAAACAACCATTCAGGTACAGTACCTGGTTTATATTGTTTGGTAACATAGAATCTGCTGAGAAAGAAACATTCAGGTACAGTGACTAGTAACATAGAATGTGCTGAGAAAGAAACATTCAGTTACAGTGACAGGTAACATAGAATTTACTGACAAAGAAACATCCAGGTACAGTGTCTGGTAACATAAAACGTGCTGTGAAAGAAATATTCAGGTGCAGTGTCGGGTGTAAAGTGTCCGGTAAGATAGAATTTGCTGAGAAAGAAACATTCACGTACAGTAATGCTGTACAGTGTCTGGTAACATAGCATGTGCTGAGAAAGAAACATTGAGGTACAGCGTCTGGTATATAGTGTGTGGTAACATAGAATGTGCTCCGAAATTAACATTCAGGTGCAGTGTCTGGTGTATAGTGTCTGGTAACATAGCATGTGCTGAGAATGAAACATTCATATACAGTAATGGTGTACAGTGTCTGGTAACATAGCATATGCTGACAAAGTATCATTCAGGCACAGTGTCTTGTGTACAGTGTCTGGTAACATAGAATGTGCTAATAAACAACCATTCAGGTACAGTATCTGGTTTAGATTGTCTGGTAAAGTAGCATGTGCTAAAAAAAAACATTCAGGTACAGTGTCTGGTGTAGAGGTTCTGGAAACATATAATGTGCTGAGAAAGAAACATTAACGTACAGTGACAGGAGTACAGTGACTGTTAGCATAGCATGTGCTGAGAAAGAAACATTAACGTACAGTGTTAGGAGTACTGTGTTTGTATACAGTGTCTGGTATACAGTGTCTGGTAACATAGCATGTGCTGAGAAAGAAACATTAAGGTACAATGTCTGGTCTACAGAGTCTGGTAACATAGCATGTGCTGAGAAAGAAACATTAAGGTACAGTGTCTGGTGTACAGTGTCTGGAAACATATAATCTGCTGAGAAAGAAACATTAACGTACAGTGACAGGAGTACAGTGACTGTTAGCATAGCATGTGCTGAGAAAGAAACATTAAGGTACTGTGTATGGTGTACAGTGACTGGTAACATAGCATGTGCTGAGAAAGAAACATTAACGTACAGTGTCTGGTGTACAGTGTCTGGTAACATAGCATGTGCTGAGAAAGAAACATTAAGGTACAGTATCTGGTATACAGTGTCTGGTAACATAGCATGTGCTGAGAAAGAAACATTAAGGTACAGTGTCTGGTGTAAAGTGTCTGGATACATATAATCTGCTGAGAAAGAAACACTAACGTACAGTGTCAGGAGTACAGTGACTGGTAACATAGCATGTGCTGAGAAAGAAACATTAAGGTACTGTGTATGGTGTACAGTGTCTGGAAATATAGCATGTGCTGCGAAAGAAACATTAACGTACAGTGTCAGGAGTACTGTGTTTGGTATACAGTGTCTGGTATACAGTGTCTGGTAACATAGCATGTGCTGAGAAATAAACATTAAGGTACAGTGTCTGGTGTACAGTGTCTGGTAACATAGCATGTGCTGAGAAAGAAACATTAAGGTACAGTGTCTGGTGTACAGTGTGTGGTAACATAGCATGTGCCGAGAAAGAAACATTAAGGTACAGTGTCTGGTGTACAGTGTCTGGTAGCATAGCATGTGCTGAGAAAGAAACATTAAGGTACAGTGTCTGGTGTACAGTGTCTGGTAACATAGCATGTACTTAAAAAGAAACATTAAGGTACAGTATCTGGTATACAGTGTCTGGTAACATAGCATGTGCTGAGAAAGAAACATTCAGGTGCAGTGTCGGGTATACAGTGTATGGGAACATAGCATGTGCTGAGAAGGAAATATTAATGTACAGTGTCTGTTGTACAGTGTCTGGAAACATATAATGTGCTGAGAAATAAACATTCAGGTACAGTGTCTGATGTACAGTTTCTGGTAGAATAGAATGTGCTAGGAAAGAAACATTAAGGTACAGTGTCTGGGGTTTATTGTCTGCTAGCATAGCATGTGCTGAGAAAGAAACATTAAGGTACAATGTGTGGTGAATATTGTCTGGTAACATAGCATGTGCTGAGAAGGAAACATTCAGGTACAGTGTCTGGTGTACAGTGTCTGGAAACATATAATGTGCTGAGAAAGAAACATTAAGGTACAGTGTCTGGTGTATATTGTCTGATTACATAGTATGTGCTGAGAAGGAAGCATTCAGGTACAGTGTCTGGTGTATATTGTCTGCTAACATATCATGTGCTGAGAAAGGAACATTAAGGTACTGTGTCTGGTGTATATTTTCTGGTAACATAGCATGTGCTGACAAAGAAACATTCAGGTACAGTGTCTGGTGTATAGTGTCTGGTAACATAGAATATGCTGAGAAAGAAACATTCATGTACAGTAATGGTGTACAGTGTCTGGTAACATAGCATGTGCTGAGAAATAATCATTAAGGTACAGTGTCTGGTAACATAGAATGTCCTGAGAAAGAATCATTCAGGCACAGAGTCTTGTGTACAGTGTCTGGTAACATAGCATGTGCTGAGAAAGAAACATTCAGGTACAGTGTCTGGTAACATAGAATGTGCTGATAAATCAACCATTCAGGTACAGTATCTGGTTTATATTGTTTGGTAACATAGAATCTGCTGAGAAAGAAACACTCAGGCACAGTGACTGGTAACATAGAATGTGCTGAGTAAGAAGCATTCAGGTGAGTGTCTGATGTACAGTGTCTGGTAACATAGAATGTGCTAAGAAAGAAACATTCAGGTACAGTGTGTGGTGTACAGTGTCTGTTAACATAGCATTGCTGAGAGAGAAACATTCAGGTACAGTGACTAGTAACATAGAATGTGCTGAGAAAGAAACATTCAGTTACAGTGACAGGTAACATAGAATTTACTGACAAAGAAACATCCAGGTACAGTGTCTGGTAACATAGAATGTGCTAAGAAAGAAAGATTCAGGTACAGTGTGTGGTGTACAGTGTCTGTTAACATAGCATTGCTGAGAGAGAAACATTCAGGTACAGTGACTAGTAACATAGAATGTGCTGAGTAAGAAACATTCAGGTGCGTGACTGGTGTACAGTGTCTGGTAACATAGAATGTGCTAAGAAAGAAACATTCAGGTACAGTGTGTGGTGTACAGTGTCTGTTAACATAGCATTGCTGAGAGAGAAACATTCAGGTACAGTGACTAGTAACATAGAATGTGCTGAGAAAGAAACATTCAGTTACAGTGACAGGTAACATAGAATTTACTGACAAAGAAACATCCAGGTACAGTGTCTGGTAACATAAAACGTGCTGTGAAAGAAATATTCAGGTGCAGTGTCGGGTGTAAAGTGTCCGGTAAGATAGAATTTGCTGAGAAAGAAACATTCACGTACAGTAATGCTGTACAGTGTCTGGTAACATAGAATATGCTGAGAAAGAATAATCAGGTGCAGTGTCTGTTGTACAGTGTCTACTAACATAGAATGTGCTGAGAAAGAAACATTCAGGTAAAGTGTCTGGTAACATAGAATATGCTGAGAAAGAAACATTCAGCTACACTGTCTGGTGTACAGTGTATGGTTACATAGAATGTGCTGAGAAACAAACATTCAGGTACAGTGACTGGTTAAATAGACTGTGCTGAGAAAGAAATATTCAGGTACAGTGACTGGTAACATAGAATGTGCTGAGAAAAAAGCATTCTGGTGCAGTGTCTGGTGTACAGTGTCTGGTAACATAGAATGTGCTGAGAAAGAAATATTCAGGTACTGTGTCTGGAAACATAGCATGTGCTGAAAAAGAATCTTTCCGGTACAGTGTCTGGTATACAGTGTCGGGTAACATAGCATGTGCTGAGAAAGAAACATTCAGGTACAGTGTCTGGTATCATAGTAAATGCAGTGAAAGATACATTCAGGTACAGTTTATGCTAACTGCATGTGCTGAGAAAGAGAAACTCAGGTACAGTGTCTCGTAACATAGAACGTGCTGAGTAAGATTCATACAGGTACAGTGTGTGGTTACATAGATTGTGCTGAGAAAGAATCAATCAGGTAAAGTGTCCGGTAACATAAAATGTTCTAAGAAAGAAACATTTAGGTACAGTGTGTGGTTTACGGTGTCTGTTAACATAGAATGTGCTGAGAAAGGAACATTCAGGTGCAGTGTCTGGTCTACAGTGTCTGGTAGCATATATTGTGCTGAGATAGAAACATTCAGGTGCAGTGTCTGGTGTACCCTGTCTGGTAACATAGAATGTGCTGAGAAAGTAACATTACCGTACAGTGTCTGGTAGCATAGAGTATGTTGAGGTTGAAACATTCAGGTACTCTGTCTGGTGTACAGTGTCTGGTAACATAGAATGTGCTGAGAAAGAAGCATTCAGGTGCAGTCTCTGGTGTACAGTGCCAGGTAACATAGAATGTGCTGAGAAAGAATCATTCAGGTGCAGTGTCTGGTGTACAGTGTCTGTTAATATAGAATGTGCTGAGAAAGAAACATTCATGTACAGTGTCTGGTTTACAGTGTCTGGTAACATAGAATCTGCTGAGAAAGAAACATTCAGGTACAGTGTGTTGTAACATAGAATGTGCTGAGAAAGAAACATTAAGGTACAGTGTGTGGTGTACAGTGTCTGGTAACATAGCATGTGCTGACAAAGAAACATTCAGGTACATTGACTGATAACATAGAATGTGCTGAGAAAGAAACATTCAGGTACAGTGACTGGTAAGGTAGTATTTACTGACAAAGAAACATTCAGGTACAGTGTCTGGTAACATAGAACGTTCTGTGAAAGAAATATTCAGGTGTAGTGCCTGGTTGTAAAGTGTGTGGTAACATAAAATGTGCTGAGAAAGAAACATTCAGGTACAGTGTCTGGTGTACAGTGTCTGGTAATATAGAGTGTGCTGAGAAAGAAACACTCCGGTGCAGTGTCTGGTGTAAAGTGTTTGGTAAGATAGAATGTGCTGAGAAAGAAACTTCCAGGTACAGTAATGCAGTACAGTGTCTGGTAACATAGCATTAGTTGTGAAAGAAACATTCAGGTGCAGTGTCTGGTGTACAATGTGAGGTAACATAGAACGTGCTCAGAAAGAAACATTCAGGTGCAGTGTCTGGTGTATAGTGTCTGGTAACATAGAATATGCTGAGAAAGAAACATTCATGTACAGTAATGGTGTACAGTGTCTGGTAACATAGCATGTGCTGAGAAATAATCATTAAGGTACAGTGTCTGGTAACATAGAATGTCCTGAGAAAGAATCATTCAGGCACAGAGTCTTGTGTACAGTGTCTGGTAACATAGCATGTGCTGAGAAAGAAACATTCAGGTACAGTGTCTGGTAACATAGAATGTGCTGATAAATCAACCATTCAGGTACAGTATCTGGTTTATATTGTTTGGTAACATAGAATCTGCTGAGAAAGAAACACTCAGGCACAGTGACTGGTAACATAGAATGTGCTGAGTAAGAAGCATTCAGGTGAGTGTCTGATGTACAGTGTCTGGTAACATAGAATGTGCTAAGAAAGAAACATTCAGGTACAGTGTGTGGTGTACAGTGTCTGTTAACATAGCATTGCTGAGAGAGAAACATTCAGGTACAGTGACTAGTAACATAGAATGTGCTGAGAAAGAAACATTCAGTTACAGTGACAGGTAACATAGAATTTACTGACAAAGAAACATCCAGGTACAGTGTCTGGTAACATAGAATGTGCTAAGAAAGAAACATTCAGGTACAGTGTGTGGTGTACAGTGTCTGTTAACATAGCATTGCTGAGAGAGAAACATTCAGGTACAGTGACTAGTAACATAGAATGTGCTGAGTAAGAAACATTCAGGTGCGTGACTGGTGTACAGTGTCTGGTAACATAGAATGTGCTAAGAAAGAAACATTCAGGTACAGTGTGTGGTGTACAGTGTCTGTTAACATAGCATTGCTGAGAGAGAAACATTCAGGTACAGTGACTAGTAACATAGAATGTGCTGAGAAAGAAACATTCAGTTACAGTGACAGGTAACATAGAATTTACTGACAAAGAAACATCCAGGTACAGTGTCTGGTAACATAAAACGTGCTGTGAAAGAAATATTCAGGTGCAGTGTCGGGTGTAAAGTGTCCGGTAAGATAGAATTTGCTGAGAAAGAAACATTCACGTACAGTAATGCTGTACAGTGTCTGGTAACATAGCATATGCTGAGAAAGAATCATTCAGGTACAGTATCTGGTAACATAGAATGTCCTGACAAAGAATCATTCAGGCACAGTGTCTTGTGTACAGTGTCTGGTAACATAGCATGTGCTGAGAAAGAAACAATCAGGTACAGTGTCTGGTAACATAGAATGTGCTAATAAACAACCATTCAGGTACAGTATCTGGTTTATATCGTCTGGTAACGTAGCATGTGCTAAAAAAGAAACATTCAGGTACAGTGTCTGGTGTAGAGTGTCTGGAAACATATAATGTGCTGAGAAAGAAACATTAAGGAACAGTGTCTGGTAACATAGCATGTGCTGAGACAGAAAAATTAAGAAACCGTGTCTGGTGTACAGTGTCTGGAAATTTAGCATGTGCTGAGAATGAAACATTAAGGTACAGTGTCTGGTGTACAGTGTGTATAAACATATAATGTGCTGAGAAAGAAACATTAACGTACGTGTCAGGAGTACAGATTCTGGTAACATAGCATGTGCTGAGAAAGAAAAATTAAGGTACTGTGTATGGTGTACAGTGCCTGGAAATATAGCATGTGCCGAGAAAGTAACATTAACGTACAGTGTCAGGAGTACTGTGTTTGGTATACAGTGTCTGGTATACAGTGTCTGGTAACATAGCATGTGCTGAGAAAGAAACATTAAGGTACAATGTCTGGTCTACAGAGTCTGGTAACATAGCATGTGCTGAGAAAGAAACATTAAGGTACAGTGTCTGGTGTACAGTGTGTGGTAACATAGCATGTGCCGAGAAAGAAACATTAAGGTAGAGTGTCTGGTGTACAGTGTCTGGAAACATAGCATGTGCCGAGAAAGAAACATTAAGGTAGAGTGTCTGGTGTACAGTGTCTGGAAACATAGCATGTGCTGAGAAAGAAACATTAAGGTTTAGTGTCTGATGTACAGTGTCTGGTAACATAGCATGTGCCGAGAAAGAAACATTAAGGTAGAGTGTCTGGTGTACAGTGTCTGGTAACATAGCATGTGCCGAGAAAGAAACATAAAGGTAGAGTGTCTAATGTACAGAGTCTGGTAACATAGCATGTGCCGAGAAAGAAACATTAAGGTAGAGTGTCTGGTGTACAGTGTCTGGTAACATAGCATGTGCCGAGAAAGAAACATTGTGGTACTGTGTATAGTGTACAGTGTCTGGAAATATAGCATGTGCTTAGAAAGAAACATTAACGTACAGTGTCAGGAGTACTGTGTTTGGTATACAGTGTCTGGTATACAGTGCCTGGTAACATAGCATGTGCTGAGAAATAAACATTAAGGTTACAGCGTCTGATGTACAGTGTCTGGTAACATAGCATGTGCTGAGAAAGAAACATTAAGGTACAGTGTCTGCTGTACTGTGTCTGGTAACATAGCATGTGGCGAGAAAGAAACATTAAGGTACAGTGTCTGGTGTACAGTGTCTGGTAACATAGCATGTGCTGTGAAAGAAACATTAAGGTACAGTGTCTGGTGTACAGTGTCTGGTAACATAGCATGTGCTGAGAAAGAAACATTAAGGTACAGTATCTGGTATACAGTGTCTGGTAACATATAAGTGCTGAGAAAGAAACATTAAGGTACAGTGTCTTGTGTACAGTGTCTGGTAACATAGCATGTGCCGAGAAAGAAACATTAAGGTACAGTGTCTGGTGTAAAGTGTCTGGAAACACATAATCTGCTGAGAAAGAAACACTAACGTACAGTGTCAGGAGTACAGTGACTGGTAACATAGCATGTGCGGAGAAAGAAACATTAAGGTACTGTGTATGGTGTACAGTGTCTGGAAATATAGCATGTGCTGAGAAAGAAACATTAAAGTACAGTGTTAGGAGTACTGTGTTTGGTATACAGTGTCTGGTATAGTGTCTGGTAACATAGCATGTGCTGAGAAAGAAACATTAAGGTACAGTGTATGCTGTACAGTGTCTGGTAACATAGCATGTGCCGAGAAAGAAACATTAAGGTACAGTGTCTTGTGTACAGTGTCTGGTAACATAGCATGTGCCGAGAAAGAAACATTAAGGTACAGTGTCTGGTGTAAAGTGTCTGGAAACACATAATCTGCTGAGAAAGAAACATTAACGTACAGTGTCAGGAGTACAGTGACTGGTAACATAGCATGTGCGGAGAAAGAAACATTAAGGTACTGTGTATGGTGTACAGTGTCTGGAAATATAGCATGTGCTGAGAAAGAAACATTAAAGTACAGTGTTAGGAGTACTGTGTTTGGTATACAGTGTCTGGTATAGTGTCTGGTAACATAGCATGTGCTGAGAAAGAAACATTAAGGTACAGTGTATGCTGTACAGTGTCTGGTAACATAGCATGTGCCGAGAAAGAAACATTAAGGTACAGTGTCTGGTGTACAGTGTCTGGTAGCATAGCATGTGCTGAGAAAGAAACATTAAGGTACAGTGTCTGGTGTACAGTGTCTGGTAACATAGCATGTACTGAAAAAGAAACATTAAGGTACAGTGTCTGGTATACAGTGTCTGGTAACATAGCATGTGCTGAGAAAGAAACATTCAGGTACAGTGTCTGGTATACAGTGTATGGGAGTATAGCATGTGTTGAGAAAGGAAAATTAATGTACAGTGTCTGGTGTACAGTGTCTGGAAACATATAATGTGCTGAGAAATAAACATTCAGGTACAGTGTCTGGTGTATAGTGTCTGGTATCATAGCATGTGCTGAGAAAGAAACATTCAGGTACAGTGTCTGATGTACAGTTTCTGGTAAAATAAAATGTGCTAGGAAAGAAACATTAAGGTACAGTGTATGGGGTATATTGTCTGATTACATAGCAGGTGCTGAGAAAAAAGCATTCAGGTACCATGTCTGGTGTACAGTGTCTGGTAATATAGCATGTGCTGACAAAGAAACATCCAGGTACAGTGTCTCATGTATATTGTCTGCTAGCATAGCATGTGCTGAGAAAGAAACATTAAGGTACACTGTGTGGTGAATATTGTCTGGTAACATAGCATGTGCTGAGAAGGAAACATTCAGGTACAGTGTCTGGTGTACAGTGTCTGGAAACATATAATGTGCTGAGAAAGAAACATTCAGGTACAGTGTCTGGTAACATAGCATGTGCTGAGAAAGAAACATTAAGGTACAGTGTCTGGTGTATAGTGTCTGATTACATAGTATGTGCTGAGAAAGAAGCATTGAGGCACAGTGTCTGGTGTATATTGTCTGCTAACATATCATGTGCTGAGAAAGGAACATTAAGGTACTGTGTCTGGTGTATATTGTCTGGTAACATAGCATGTGCTGACAAAGAAACATTCAGGTACAGTGTCTGGTATCATATTAAATGCAGTAAGGGTAACATTCAGGTACAGTGTATAGTAACATCATGTGCTGAGAAAGAGATATTCCGGTATGGTGTTTGGTAACATAGAATGTACTGAGAAAGAATCATTCAGGTACAGTGTCTGGTTTACAGTGTCTGGTAACATAGAATGTGCTGAGAAGGAAACATTCAGGTACAGTGTCTGGTTTACAGTGTTTGGTAACATAGAATGTGCTGAGAAAGAATCATTCAGGTACAGTGTCTGGTTTACAGTGTCTGGCAACATAGAATGTGCTGAGAAGGAAACATTCAGGTACAGTGTCTGGTTTACAGTGTCTGGTAACATAGAATGTGCTGACAGGAACATTCAGGTGCAGTGTCTGGTGTACCGTGTCTCGTAACATAGAATGTGCTGAGAAAGAAGCATTCAGGTGCAGTGTCTGGTAACATAGAATATGCTGAGAAATATACATTCAGGTACAGTGTCTGGTGCACAGTGTGCGGTAGTATAGAATATGCTGAGAAAAAACATTAAGCTGTAGTGTCTGTTGTACAGTGTCCGGTAACATAGAATATGCTGAGAAAGAAAAATCAGGTGCAGTGTCTGTTGTACAGTGTCTGCTAACATAGAATGTGCTGAGAAAGTAACATTCAGGCAAAGTGTCTGGTAACAAAGAATATGCTGAGAAAGAAACATTCAGGTACAGTGTCTGGTGTACAGTGTATGGTTACATAGAATGTGCTGAGAAACAAACACTAAGGTACAGTGACCTGTGTACAGTGTGTTATAACGCAGAATGTGCTGAGAAAGAAACATTCAGGTACAGTGTGTGTGTAGTACAGTGGCAAGTAACATAGCATGTGCTGAGAAACAAACATTCAGGTACAGTGACTGGTTAAATAGACTGTGCTGAGAAAGAAATATTCAGGTACAGTGACTGGTAACATAGAATGTGCTGAGAAAAAAGCATTCAGGTGCAGTGTCTGGTGTACAGTGTCTGGTAACATAGAATGTGCTGAGAAAGAAACATTAAGGTTTAGTGTCTGGTAACATAGAATGTGCTGAGAAAGAAATATTCAGGTACTGTGTCTGGTATATAGTGTCTGGAAACATAGCATGTGCTGAAAAGGAATCTTTCAGATACAGTGTCTGATGTACAGTGTCTGGTAACAAAGCGTGTGCTGAGAAAGAAGCGTTAAGGTACAGCGTCTGGTGTATATTTTCTGGTAACATAGCATGTGCTGAGAAACAAACATTCAGGTACAGTGTCTGGTATCATAGTAAATGCAGTGAAAGAAACATTCAGGTACAGTTTATGGTAACTGCATGTGCTGAGAAAGAGAAACTCAGGTACAGTGTCTCGTAACATAGAACGTGCTAGTAAGATCCATTCAGGTACAGTGTGTGGTAACATAGAGTGTGCTGAGAAAGAATCAATCAGGTACAGTGTCCGGTAACATAAAATGTTCTAAGAAAGAAACATTTAGGTGCAGTGTGTGGTTTACAGTGTCTGGTAACATAGAATGTGCTGAGATAGAAACATTCAGGTGCAGCGTCTGGTGTACCCTGTCTGGTAACATAGAATGTGCTGAGAAAGAAACATTAACGTACAGTGTCTGGTAGCATAGAATATGCTGAGATAGAAACATTCAGGTACAGTGTCATGTGTACAGAGTCTGGTAACATAGAAAATGCTGAGAAAGATACATACAGGTGCAGTGTCTGGTGTACAGTGTCTAGTATCATAGAATGTGCTGAGAAACAAACATTCAGGTACAGTGTCTGGTGTTGAGTGTCTGGTAACATAGAATGTGCTAAAAAAGAAACATTCAGGTACTGTGTCTGGTGTACAGTGTCTGGTAACATAGAATGTGCTGAGAAAGAAGCATTCAGGTGCAGTCTCTGGTGTACAGTGTCCTTTAACATAGAATGTGCTGTGAAAGAAGCATTCAGGTGCAGTGTCTGGTGTATAGTGTCTGGTAACATAGAAAGTGCTGAGAAAGAACCATTCAGGTGCAGTGTCTGGTGTACAGTGTCTGGTAATATAGAATGTGCTGAGAAAGAAACATTCATGTACAGTGTCTGGTTTACAGTGTCTGTTAACATAGGATGTGCTGAGAAAGAAGCATTCAGGTGCAGTCACTGGTGTACAGTGTCAGGTAACATAGAATGTGCTGAGAAAGAATCATTCAGGTGCAGTGTCTGGTGTACAGTGTCTGTTAATATAGAATGTGCTGAGAAAGAAACATTCATGTACAGTGTCTGGTTTACAGTGTCTGTTATCATAGCATGTGCTGAGAAAGAAACCTTCAGGTACAGTGTCTGGTAGCATAGAATATGCTGAGGTTGAAACATTCAGGTACAGTGCCTTGTGTACAGAATCTGGTAACATAGAAAATGCTGAGAAAGATACATACAGTGCAGTGTCTGGTGTACAGTGTCTAGTATCATAGAATGTGCTGAGAAACAAACATTCAGGTACAGTGTCTGGTGTTCAGTGTCTGGTAACATAGAATGTGCTGAAAAAGAAACATTCAGGTACTCTGTCCGGTGTACAGTGTCTGGTAACATAGAATGTGCTGAGAAAGAAGCATTCAGGTGCAGTCTCTGGTGTACAGTGTCAGGTAACATAAGTAGTAATAGTCCCGGATGAGCCAATTGTTTTAACGATAATCCTGCCGCTAGGGGCGCTAGTGTCGCTAGTGTCGGTGCGTGCGACGGCGGCGGCGGTAAGTTTGAAAAGCGCCCTGAGCGTTAGGATTATCGTTAAATCGGTTGGCTCATCCGGGACGAGTTGAAAGAATTGAGGAAGTGACGTGGAGTGTTTTGATTGGTTCGTTAATTTGGGGTGGGAGATGGAGGAAGGGAGATGGAGGAGTATGGAGGTCGCGTGATCGAGAGGAGCTGGGTGGCGAGGTGTTGTCTGTGCGGAGGTCGGTACTGAAATGGGGGAAAAGATGGGTAGCGAGGGATAAAAAGTGTAACAGAAAGTGACGTGTGAAGTTGTGATTGGTGGGAATAAGAAGTGATTTTATTGGTGGAAAGGAGCAAATGAGAGTTGTTGATTGGTAAGAATAAGAGGGATTATGATTGGTGGAAAGAAAAAGGTGTGGGAGTGGGGTATGTTGGAGGTGATGGGAAAGGTGAGTTTTGCTAGCAGCAAGATTTGCAAAAGCCTGTCTTGAACTGATCAGCAATTTTTGAACGTCGGATGGTAGTTTTCTTGAGTGGATAGAGAGATGGGGGCGATATGAGATGCGGTGGCGAAAATGGGAACTAGACAAGGTTGTTGAGACAAGAGGTTTAAGGACGAGGAAATTTGGAGGTTAGTGGTGAACACGGCGGTCGCAAGAGGTGGGGGTAAGGAGACGCAGTGGTGAGAATGGGAACTAAAAGAAGATGGGGGTAGCAAGAGTTTTTGAAGAGTAGATTTTGAGGTTAAAATAGTGGGAACTAAAAATGGCGGAGGGTCTGCGACAAGGAGATGCGGTGAGAACTAAACAAGATGGCGGTCGCAAGAGGAGGGTAAGGAGATTTGAGGTTACAGTACGAAAACACGAAAGGATATATTCCTACGCCAAGCAGGTCCGAAAAATAATTATGCGTGTGGTACTTACCTGTTACCGGTGTGGATGCGTCACCAAAAGCGCGGCACGCGAGGCGGAAAAATAAAAGCAAACTGTTTTTGAAAATGCTTAACCAGCTTTAAGATCAACCAACATCACTACGCACTGATATACCTAGGTTTTTAAAGCGGTACAGACACCCTTTGCAGAGGCGTAATTTAACTATACCAAAAACCTGGTACTGGACCATCGTGATGGTCGCTAGCGTACGTAGGAGCAGGGTTCTCATAGCCGGTCGAAAGCGGTCAAAAACGTGTACAACGTAGGTGTTGACAGTAGCTGCTGTCGAGTCAACGGTCGAGGTGTGAATAAACAAGATCTGTTCTCGCCGGCAATTTGGTTCGGAGATGTGAGCAGCGGCGAGGTGTTGTCTGTGCGGAGGTCGGGACTGAAAGAGGGAAAAGATGGGGAGCGAGGGATAAATAGTGTAACAGAAAGTGACGTGTGAAGTTGTGATTGGTGGGAATAAGAAGTGATTTTATTGGTGGAAAGGAGCAAATGAAAGTTGTTGATTGGTAAGAATAAGAGAGGTTATGATTGGTGGAAAGAAAAAGGAGTGGGGTATGTTGGAGGTGATGGGAAAGGTAAGTTTTGCTAGCAACAAGATTTGCAAAAGCCTGACGTGAACTGATCAGCAATTTTTTGAACGTTGGATGGTAGTTTTCTTGAGTGGATAGAGAGATGGGGCGATATGAGATGCGGTGGCGAAAATGGGAACTAAACAAGGTGGTTGAGACAAGAGGTTTAAGGACGAGGAAATTTGGAGGTTAGTGGTGAACATGGCGGTCGCAAGAGGTGGGGGTAAGGAGACGCGGTGGTGAGAATGGGAACTAAAAGAAGATGGCGGTAGCAAGAGGTTAGAAGAGTAGATTTTGAGGTTAAAATAGCGGGAACTAAAAATGGCGGAGGGTCTGCGACAAGGAGATGCGGTGAGAACTAAACAAGATGGCGGACGCAAGAGGTGGGTAAGGAGGTTTGAGGTTACAGTACCAAAACACGAAAGGATATATTCCTACGCCAAGCAGGTCCGAAAAATAATTATGCGTGTGTTACTTACCTGTTACCGGTGTGGATGCGTCACCAAAAGCGCGGCACGCGAGACGGAAAAATAAAAGCAAACTGTTTTTGAAAATGCTTAACCAGCTTTAAGATCAACCAACATCACTACGCACTGATATACCTAGGTTTTTAAAGCGGTACAGACACCCTTTGCAGAGGCGTAATTTAACTATACCAAAAACCTGGTACTGGACCATCGTGATGGTCGCTAGCGTACGTAGGAGCAGGGTTCTCATAGCCGGTCGAAAGCGGTCAAAAACGTGTACGACGTAGGTGTTGGCAGTAGCTGCTGCCGAGGCAACCGTTGAGGTGCGAATGAACGAGATCTGTTCTTGCAGGCAATCTGGTTGAGAGATGAGAGGCGCGGTGGTAAAAATGTGAACTAAATAAGATGGCGGAGGCACGAAGTTGAGGTTAAGGAGCGGCGAGGTGTTGACTGTGCGGCGGTTGGGGTCTGAAAGAGGGGGAAAGATGGCGAACGAGGGATAAAAAGTATAACAGAAAGTGACGTGTGAAGTTGTCATTGGTGGGAATAAGAAGTGATGTTATTGGTGGAAAGGAACAAATGAAAGTTGCTGATTGGCGAGAATAAGAGAGCTTATGATTGGTGGAAAGAAAAAAAGGTGTGGGAGTGGGGTATGTTGGAGGTGATGGAAAAGGCAAGTTTTGCTACCAACAACATTTGCAAAAGCCTATCCAGAACTCATCAGCAATTTTAAATAACTAGTGTTTCGGGGGTTTTCTCTGGTTGGTAGACGAATGCAAGCTGTTTCTACCATACTTATATTATTCGTCTTTTTCCTTTTTTTTTTTTTAAAATGACTAGTTTTTTTTTTTTTTTTTTTTTGGAGTTTTCTGCGGATGGTAAACAAATGCAAGCTCTTTCTGCTTTTTCATAGGTTTTCCCTGGTTGGTAGGCGTTTTCTGTACTGGTTGACGAAGGCGTTTCTAATTTTGGAGGTTTTCTCTGGTTTTTAGCGGTTGTCCCTGCCCGGTAGGCAAATGATGAAGTTTTACCTTGTCGGCGCACGGATACTAGGCACGTACTGGCGCGCACACACACACACACACACACACACAGAGAGACAGACAGACACACAGACAGGCACACACACGGACATGTTTCCAAAAATGCTTTTTTTTTTTTTTTTTTTTTTGATTCAGGAGGTCTCAAAACGTGTATTTCCGGTGAAATCTCGGTATCGAATTTTTGGGCGGAATGCAATACTTCCCCTACTTACTATACGTAGTAGAGAAAGTAAAAAAGTATTGAAAAATTTAAGGAAATAACAAGCAATATCTCAAAAGTGTACTATCTTGTTTTCAAGGGTTTTCCAGATCGGTAAGCGTTAGAATACTCTTAGAGCTTTTTTCAGGTTTTTTAGCGGTTGTCCCTGGCCGGTAGGCAAATGATAAAGTTTTTCTATAACGTCGTCGTTTTGGCTTGTGGCGCACGGTTCCTAGGCACGTACTCGCGCGCGCGCACACACACACACACACACACACACACACACACACTAAAATAGTAGCGTATAAAAAAAACTGATTTGTTACACTCACATGACTTTCTCTACTCTTGTACAATCTAATTGGTAGCTTTTAAGCGATAGTCAAATATTTTAACGCTGGTTGCTATGTGGCGAATTCCATTCTGTTTGCATGTTCAGGACATAAAAAAAATGAATAAACGAATTTGAGAAAAAGTATAAGTATTGGAAAATTTAAGGAAATAACAAGCAATATCTCGAAAACGGTTCACTCAACAAAAGAAACGTATATGACATAAGTTGTGTATTTTAACGCGATCTACATTTTTTGTGTAGTAAAATTTTGTCTATCTCTTATGGTTTACCAGTTATGCAAAAAAGTCGTTCACAATGAAGAATATTTTTGGAGACATTCCCAGAAAATTCGAGATATACATTTTATTTGACATGACAATATCTTAAACATATGATGTTTTAATCAAAATCGTTAGAGCCGTTTTTGAGAAAATTAAAATTTTCGAAAAATGTTCCATGTAAAGGGTAGTCTGGGGTGGGGGGATTTTCTTGAAAACCTTCGTGTCGCATCTCTGGAAGATACTGAACCTAAATACCAAGTTTGGTGTTTATCCGACTGTTCGTTTTTGAGTTATGCTGTTCACAGACACACAGACACACAGACACACAGACAGACACACACACGGACATGTTTCCAAAAATGCTTTTTTTTTTTTGGATTCAGAGATTCTCAAAACATGTATTTCCAGTGAAATCTCGGTAACGAATTTTTGGGTGGAATGCAATACTTCCCCTACTTACTATACGTAGTAGAGAAAGTAAAAATGAATAACGCATTTGAGAAAAAGTATAAGTATTGGAAAATTTAAGGAAATAACAAGCAATATCTCGAAAATGGTTCACTCAACTAAAAAAAAATGTATATGACATAAATTGTGTATTTTAACGCGATCTACATTTTTTGTGTAGTAAAATTTTGGCTATCTCTTATGGTTTACCAGTTATGCATACTGAACCTAAATACCAAGTTTGGTGTTTATCCGACTGTTCGTTTTTGAGTTATGCTGTTCACAGACACACAGACGCACAGACAGACAGACACACAGACACACAGACAGACACACACACGGACATGTTTCCAAAAATGCTTTTTTTTCTGGATTCAGTGATTCTCAAAACATGTATTTCCAGTGAAATCTCGGTATCGAATTTTTGGGTGGAATGCAATACTTCCCCTACTTACTATACGTAGTAGAGAAAGTAAAAATGAATAACGCATTTGAGAAAAAGTATAAGTATTGGAAAATTTAAAGGAAATAACAAGCAATATCTCGAAAAACGGTTCACTCAACAAAATAAATGTATATGGCATAAGTTGTGTATTTTAACGCGATCTACATTTTTTGTGTAGCAAACTTTTGTCTATCTCTTACGGTTTATCAGTTATGAAAAAGTCGTTCACAATGAAGAATTCTTTTGGAGACATTCCCAGAAAATTCGAGATATACATTTCATTTCTCTCGACATTATCTTAAATATATGATATTTTCATCAAAATCGTTAGAGCCATTTTTTAATACAAAGAGAACGGGATTTCACAAGTGAAACAGTACTGTGATAACGATACCACTGAAACAAAAAAAAAAATCTGATGTGTAACACTCACATGACTTTCTCAACTCTTGTACAAAGTATTTTTACAAACGCTTATTCCCCATCTAGTTCATGTTAATCGAGATAAACATTTGCAAAATCTATTTTATTGCTAATTTTCTTGTATAAAAAAAAAATCTGATGTGTAACACTCACATGACGTTCTCTACTCTTGTACAAAGTATTTTTACAAACGCTTATGCTCCATCTAGTTCATGTTAATCGAGATAAACATTTGCAAACTCTATTTTATTGCTAATTTTCTTGTAGATGTAGGGGAAAATATATTTACAAGGGGAATATAGAAAAACAGTAGCCTTTAAGCACATACATATCTCTTAATAGCTGGTTGCTATGTGCAACACCATTCTTTTTGCCACAGATTAATACTGTTTGCATATCAAAGACAAAAAAAAAAAATGAATAACGAAGTCCCATTTGAGAAAATAAATATTGGAAAATTAACAAACAATATCTCGAAAACGGTTCACTCAACAACAAAAATGTATATTACATAAGATGTGTATTTTAACGCGATCTACATTTTTTGTGTAGTAAAATTTTGTCTATCTCTTACGGTTTTTCAGTTATGAAAAAGACGTTCACAATGAAGAATACTTTTGGAGACATTCCCAGAAAATTCGAGATATACATTTCATTTCTCACGACATTATATTAAACATACGATATTTTTCATCAAAATCGTTAGAGCCATTTTTTTTAATACAAAGAGAACGGGATTTCACAAGTGAAACAGTACTGTGATAACGATACCAACAAAACTAATTATTATTCACCCACTGAAACACATAAAAAAAATCTGATGTGTAACACTCACATGACTTTTCTCATCTCTTGTACAAAGTATTTTTACAAACGCTTATTCCCCATCTAGTTCATGTTAATCGAGATAAACATTTGCAAACTCTGTTTTATTGCTAATTTTGTTGTAGATGTAGGGAAAATATATTTACAAGGGGAATATAGAAAAACAGTAGCCTTTAAGCACATACATATCTCTTAATAGCTGGTTGCTATGTGCAGTACCATTCTTTTTGCCACAGATTAATACTCTTTGCATATCAAAGACAAAAAAAAAATGAATAACGAATTCCCATTTGAGAAAATAACTATTGGAAAATTTAAGTAAATAACAAGCAATATCTCGAAAACGGTTCACTCAACAATAAAGATGTATATGACATAAGTTGTGTATTTTAACGCGATCTACATACTTTCGTACTCACCTATAAGATATAGAGGGTAGAGGTCGTACGAACGTAGCACTTTGAGAATTTATATTCAACAGTTGGTGTTACTCCTTAGAAAGGAAGTATCTGGGGATTTTTATTTAATTCTTTACATTTTACATAACACGTATGCACTGGCACAACACAAAAGCACTACACACGATACTCAGTTTTAATATTTGCACTAATAACATCAGGAATAACTGAAGTCTGCAAACAGTCATTTCCCATGTGCAGCCTTACGTACAGAGAACGTGTGTGGCTGATCTATGTGTAAATAGAGCCTGAGAGCGGATGTACGTCAGCGGTAAAATCTTTTAAATGCATTTTTATTGGCGATGGTAGAAATCGTGCAGTGGTGGATCGTGAAAATTCATATAAATGGATGTATCACCTCATAATAAGCCTCTATATACCAAGAATATTGAGTTTTTAAAAAGTCAGCAACTGTACCTGTGTTTCTATACGTGAACGTCAGATGGCAGCTTCGATACGTGTCCACGGAGACCTTAGTGCTAGGCAACTGTACCTCTGTTTCTATACGTGAACGGCAGATTGCAGCTTCGATACGTGTCCACGGAGACCTTAGTGCTAGGCAACTGTACCTCTGTTTCTATACGTGAACGGCAGATTGCAGCTTCGATACGTGTCCACGGAGACCTTAGTGCTAGGCAACTGCACCTCTGTTTCTATACGTGAACGGCAGATTGCAGCTTCGATACGTGTCCACGGAGACCTTAGCGCTAGGCAACTGCACCTCTGTTTCTATACGTGAACAGCAGATTGCAGCTTCGATACGTGTCCACGGAGACCTTAGTGCTAGGCAACTGTACCTCTGTTTCTATACGTGAACGGCAGATTGCAGCTTCGATACGTGTCCACGGAGACCTTAGTGCTAGGCAACTGTACCTCTGTTTCTATACGTGAACGGCAGATTGCAGCTTCGATACGTGTCCACGGAGACCTTAGTGCTAGGCAACTGCACCTCTGTTTCTATACGTGAACAGCAGATTGCAGCTTCGATACGTATCCACGGAGACCTTAGTGCTAGGCAACTGCACCTCTGTTTCTATACGTGAACGGCAGATTGCAGCTTCAATACGTGTCCACGGAGACCTTAGTGCTAGGCAACTGTACCTCTGTTTCTATACGTGAACGGGAGATTGCAGCTTCGATACGTGTCCACGGAGACCTTAGTGCTAGGCAACTGCACCTCTGTTTCTATACGTGAACGTCAGATTGCAGCTTCGATACGTGTCCACGGAGACCTTAGAGCTAGGCAACTGCACCTCTGTTTCTATACGTGAACGGCAGATTGCAGCTTCGATACGTATCCACGGGGACCTTAGTGCTAGGGAACTGCACCTCTGTTTCTATACGTGAACGGCAGATTGCAGCTTCAATACGTGTCCACGGAGACCTTAGTGCTAGGCAGCTGTACCTCTGTTTCTATACGTGAACGGCAGATTGCAGCTTCGATACGTGTCCACGGAGATCTTAGTGCTAGGCAGCTATACCTGTTTCTATACGTCAACGGCAGATTGCAGCTTCGATACGTGTTCACGGAGACCTTAGTGCTAGGCAACTGTACCTGTGTTTCTATACGTGTCCACGGAGACCTTAGTGCTAGACAACTGTACCTCTGTTTCTATACGTGAACGGCAGATTGCAGCTTCAATACGTGTCCACGGAGACCTTAGTGCTAGTGCTAGGCAACTATACCTCTGTTTCTATACGTGAACGGCAGATTGCAGGTTCGATACGTGTCCACGGAGATCTTAGTGCTAGGCAACTATACCTGTTTCTATACGTGAACGGCAGATTGCAGCTTCGATACGTGTCCACGGAGACCTTAGTGCTAGGCAACTGTACCTGTGTTTCTATACGTGAACGTCAGATGGCAGCTTCGATACGTGTCCACGGAGACCTTAGTGTTAGGCAACTGTACCTCTGTTTCTATACGTGAACGGCAGATTGCAGCTTCGATACGTGTCCACGGAGACCTTTCGCTTCAGGTGACAAAATAACACTAGGCACTTGTGTGCCGTGGTGTAAGCCGCAATCACGGTATTGGTAGCGTGGATCTCCTTGGGGCTCTCCTCGGAGTTACCTCAACACCACGTACATGACCTGGTTCGTCACGGGTACGCAGGTCTGCACTACCACTTCCTCGGCGTTGAGCAGGCCCAGGAGGCGATCGTACCGGTACACCAGCTAGCACGTGGACATGTTATCGCGCTGTGGTGTTGGGTGTGCGAGGTATGGAAACTCAAGGACGCAAAACATGCACGACCGAGGGTTAAAAAGCAGAACAAGTAGTGACGTGGAGCGTTGTGATTGGTGTAAATAAGACGATCTCTGATAGGTGGACAAATTGAAATAACGTGATGTGATAGGCGAAAATAAAATCAAAGGTGATTGGATGAAAAATGACGAGAAGGAATTAGCGGTGAATTTGTGAACTAAGATGGCGAAGATTTTTTTTTTTAAAAAAAAGGATAATATAAGTACGGCAACTGTAACGGTTTACGGCAAACGCGCGCCGCGCAATGCGTCACGCCCGGGCAATAAAACAAAAATCATATTGAGCAAGATGCCCGGCGTGACGCATTGCGTTCACGTATAGAAACAGAGGTGCAGTTCCCTAGCACTAAGGTCCCCGTGGATACGTATCGAAGCTGCAATCTGCCGTTCACGTATAGAAACAGAGGTGCAGTTGCCTAGCACTAAGGTCTCCGTGGACACGTATCGAAGCTGCAATCTGACGTTCACGTATAGAAACAGAGGTGCAGTTGCCTAGCACTAAGGTCTCCGTGGACACGTATCGAAGCTGCAATCTCCCGTTCACGTATAGAAACAGAGGTACAGTTGCCTAGCACTAAGGTCTCCGTGGACACGTATTGAAGCTGCAATCTGCCGTTCACGTATAGAAACAGAGGTGCAGTTGCCTAGCACTAAGGTCTCCGTGGATACGTATCGAAGCTGCAATCTGCTGTTCACGTATAGAAACAGAGGTGCAGTTGCCTAGCACTAAGGTCTCCGTGGACACGTATCGAAGCTGCAATCTGCCGTTCACGTATAGAAACAGAGGTACAGTTGCCTAGCACTAAGGTCTCCGTGGACACGTATCGAAGCTGCAATCTGCCGTTCACGTATAGAAACAGAGGTACAGTTGCCTAGCACTAAGGTCTCCGTGGACACGTATCGAAGCTGCAATCTGCCGTTCACGTATAGAAACAGAGGTGCAGTTGCCTAGCGCTAAGGTCTCCGTGGACACGTATCGAAGCTGCAATCTGCCGTTCACGTATAGAAACAGAGGTGCAGTTGCCTAGCACTAAGGTCTCCGTGGACACGTATCGAAGCTGCAATCTGCCGTTCACGTATAGAAACAGAGGTACAGTTGCCTAGCACTAAGGTCTCCGTGGACACGTATCGAAGCTGCAATCTGCCGTTCACGTATAGAAACAGAGGTACAGTTGCCTAGCACTAAGGTCTCCGTGGACACGTATCGAAGCTGCCATCTGACGTTCACGTATAGAAACACAGGTACAGTTGCTGACTTTTTAAAAACTCAATATTCTTGGTATATAGAGGCTTATTATGAGGTGATACATCCATTTATATGAATTTTCACGATCCACCACTGCACGATTTCTACCATCGCCAATAAAAATGCATTTAAAAGATTTTACCGCTGACGTACATCCGCTCTCAGGCTCTTTTTACACATAGATCAGCCACACACGTTCTCTGTACGTAAGGCTGCACATGGGAAATGACTGTTTGCAGACTTCAGTTATTCCTGATGTTATTAGTGCAAATATTAAAACTGAGTATCGTGTGTAGTGCTTTTGTGTTGTGCCAGTGCATACGTGTTATGTAAAATGTAAAGAATTAAATAAAAATCAGCAGATACTTCCTTTCTAAGGAGTAACACCAACTGTTGAATATAAATTCTCAAAGTGCTACGTTCGTACGACCTCTACCCTCTATATCTTATAGGTGAGTACGAAAGTATGTAGATCGCGTTAAAATACACAACTTATGTCATATACATCTTTATTGTTGAGTGAACCGTTTTCGAGATATTGCTTGTTATTTACTTAAATTTTCCAATAGTTATTTTCTCAAATGGGAATTCGTTATTCATTTTTTTTTGTCTTTGATATGCAAAGAGTATTAATCTGTGGCAAAAAGAATGGTACTGCACATAGCAACCAGCTATTAAGAGATATGTATGTGCTTAAAGGCTACTGTTTTTCTATATTCCCCTTGTAAATATATTTTCCCTACATCTACAACAAAATTAGCAATAAAACAGAGTTTGCAAATGTTTATCTCGATTAACATGAACTAGATGGGGAATAAGCGTTTGTAAAAATACTTTGTACAAGAGATGAGAAAAGTCATGTGAGTGTTACACATCAGATTTTTTTTATGTGTTTCAGTGGGTGAATAATAATTAGTTTTGTTGGTATCGTTATCACAGTACTGTTTCACTTGTGAAATCCCGTTCTCTTTGTATTAAAAAAAATGGCTCTAACGATTTTGATGAAAAATATCGTATGTTTAATATAATGTCGTGAGAAATGAAATGTATATCTCGAATTTTCTGGGAATGTCTCCAAAAGTATTCTTCATTGTGAACGTCTTTTTCATAACTGAAAAACCGTAAGAGATAGACAAAATTTTACTACACAAAAAATGTAGATCGCGTTAAAATACACATCTTATGTAATATACATTTTTGTTGTTGAGTGAACCGTTTTCGAGATATTGTTTGTTAATTTTCCAATATTTATTTTCTCAAATGGGACTTCGTTATTCATTTTTTTTTGTCTTTGATATGCAAACAGTATTAATCTGTGGCAAAAAGAATGGTGTTGCACATAGCAACCAGCTATTAAGAGATATGTATGTGCTTAAAGGCTACTGTTTTTCTATATTCCCCTTGTAAATATATTTTCCCCTACATCTACAAGAAAATTAGCAATAAAATAGAGTTTGCAAATGTTTATCTCGATTAACATGAACTAGATGGAGCATAAGCGTTTGTAAAAATACTTTGTACAAGAGTAGAGAACGTCATGTGAGTGTTACACATCAGATTTTTTTTTTATACAAGAAAATTAGCAATAAAATAGATTTTGCAAATGTTTATCTCGATTAACATGAACTAGATGGGGAATAAGCGTTTGTAAAAATACTTTGTACAAGAGTTGAGAAAGTCATGTGAGTGTTACACATCAGATTTTTTTTTTTGTTTCAGTGGTATCGTTATCACAGTACTGTTTCACTTGTGAAATCCCGTTCTCTTTGTATTAAAAAATGGCTCTAACGATTTTGATGAAAATATCATATATTTAAGATAATGTCGAGAGAAATGAAATGTATATCTCGAATTTTCTGGGAATGTCTCCAAAAGAATTCTTCATTGTGAACGACTTTTTCATAACTGATAAACCGTAAGAGATAGACAAAAGTTTGCTACACAAAAAATGTAGATCGCGTTAAAATACACAACTTATGCCATATACATTTATTTTGTTGAGTGAACCGTTTTTCGAGATATTGCTTGTTATTTCCTTTAAATTTTCCAATACTTATACTTTTTCTCAAATGCGTTATTCATTTTTACTTTCTCTACTACGTATAGTAAGTAGGGGAAGTATTGCATTCCACCCAAAAATTCGATACCGAGATTTCACTGGAAATACATGTTTTGAGAATCACTGAATCCAGAAAAAAAAAGCATTTTTGGAAACATGTCCGTGTGTGTGTCTGTCTGTGTGTCTGTGTGTCTGTCTGTCTGTGCGTCTGTGTGTCTGTGAACAGCATAACTCAAAAACGAACAGTCGGATAAACACCAAACTTGGTATTTAGGTTCAGTATGCATAACTGGTAAACCATAAGAGATAGCCAAAATTTTACTACACAAAAAATGTAGATCGCGTTAAAATACACAATTTATGTCATATACATTTTTTTTTAGTTGAGTGAACCATTTTCGAGATATTGCTTGTTATTTCCTTAAATTTTCCAATACTTATACTTTTTCTCAAATGCGTTATTCATTTTTACTTTCTCTACTACGTATAGTAAGTAGGGGAAGTATTGCATTCCACCCAAAAATTCGTTACCGAGATTTCACTGGAAATACATGTTTTGAGAATCTCTGAATCCAAAAAAAAAAAAGCATTTTTGGAAACATGTCCGTGTGTGTGTCTGTCTGTGTGTCTGTGTGTCTGTGTGTCTGTGAACAGCATAACTCAAAAACGAACAGTCGGATAAACACCAAACTTGGTATTTAGGTTCAGTATCTTCCAGAGATGCGACACGAAGGTTTTCAAGAAAATCCCCCTACCCCAGACTACCCTTTACATGGAACATTTTTCGAAAATTTTAATTTTCTCAAAAACGGCTCTAACGATTTTGATTAAAACATCATATGTTTAAGATATTGTCATGTCAAATAAAATGTATATCTCGAATTTTCTGGGAATGTCTCCAAAAATATTCTTCATTGTGAACGACTTTTTTGCATAACTGGTAAACCATAAGAGATAGACAAAATTTTACTACACAAAAAATGTAGATCGCGTTAAAATACACAACTTATGTCATATACGTTTCTTTTGTTGAGTGAACCGTTTTCGAGATATTGCTTGTTATTTCCTTAAATTTTCCAATACTTATACTTTTTCTCAAATTCGTTTATTCATTTTTTTTATGTCCTGAACATGCAAACAGAATGGAATTCGCCACATAGCAACCAGCGTTAAAATATTTGACTATCGCTTAAAAGCTACCAATTAGATTGTACAAGAGTAGAGAAAGTCATGTGAGTGTAACAAATCAGTTTTTTTTATACGCTACTATTTTAGTGTGTGTGTGTGTGTGTGTGTGTGTGTGTGTGTGTGTGCGCGCGCGCGAGTACGTGCCTAGGAACCGTGCGCCACAAGCCAAAACGACGACGTTATAGAAAAACTTTATCATTTGCCTACCGGCCAGGGACAACCGCTAAAAAACCTGAAAAAAGCTCTAAGAGTATTCTAACGCTTACCGATCTGGAAAACCCTTGAAAACAAGATAGTACACTTTTGAGATATTGCTTGTTATTTCCTTAAATTTTTCAATACTTTTTTACTTTCTCTACTACGTATAGTAAGTAGGGGAAGTATTGCATTCCGCCCAAAAATTCGATACCGAGATTTCACCGGAAATACACGTTTTGAGACCTCCTGAATCAAAAAAAAAAAAAAAAAAAAGCATTTTTGGAAACATGTCCGTGTGTGTGCCTGTCTGTGTGTCTGTCTGTCTCTCTGTGTGTGTGTGTGTGTGTGTGTGTGCGCGCCAGTACGTGCCTAGTATCCGTGCGCCGACAAGGTAAAACTTCATCATTTGCCTACCGGGCAGGGACAACCGCTAAAAACCAGAGAAAACCTCCAAAATTAGAAACGCCTTCGTCAACCAGTACAGAAAACGCCTACCAACCAGGGAAAACCTATGAAAAAGCAGAAAGAGCTTGCATTTGTTTACCATCCGCAGAAAACTCCCAAAAAAAAAAAAAAACTAGTCATTTTAAAAAAAAAAAAAGGAAAAAGACGAATAATATAAGTATGGTAGAAACAGCTTGCATTCGTCTACCAACCAGAGAAAACCCCCGAAACACTAGTTATTTAAAATTGCTGATGAGTTCTGGATAGGCTTTTGCAAATGTTGTTGGTAGCAAAACTTGCCTTTTCCATCACCTCCAACATACCCCACTCCCACACCTTTTTTTCTTTCCACCAATCATAAGCTCTCTTATTCTCGCCAATCAGCAACTTTCATTTGTTCCTTTCCACCAATAACATCACTTCTTATTCCCACCAATGACAACTTCACACGTCACTTTCTGTTATACTTTTTATCCCTCGTTCGCCATCTTTCCCCCTCTTTCAGACCCCAACCGCCGCACAGTCAACACCTCGCCGCTCCTTAACCTCAACTTCGTGCCTCCGCCATCTTATTTAGTTCACATTTTTACCACCGCGCCTCTCATCTCTCAACCAGATTGCCTGCAAGAACAGATCTCGTTCATTCGCACCTCAACGGTTGCCTCGGCAGCAGCTACTGCCAACACCTACGTCGTACACGTTTTTGACCGCTTTCGACCGGCTATGAGAACCCTGCTCCTACGTACGCTAGCGACCATCACGATGGTCCAGTACCAGGTTTTTGGTATAGTTAAATTACGCCTCTGCAAAGGGTGTCTGTACCGCTTTAAAAACCTAGGTATATCAGTGCGTAGTGATGTTGGTTGATCTTAAAGCTGGTTAAGCATTTTCAAAAACAGTTTGCTTTTATTTTTCCGTCTCGCGTGCCGCGCTTTTGGTGACGCATCCACACCGGTAACAGGTAAGTAACACACGCATAATTATTTTTCGGACCTGCTTGGCGTAGGAATATATCCTTTCGTGTTTTGGTACTGTAACCTCAAACCTCCTTACCCACCTCTTGCGTCCGCCATCTTGTTTAGTTCTCACCGCATCTCCTTGTCGCAGACCCTCCGCCATTTTTAGTTCCCGCTATTTTAACCTCAAAATCTACTCTTCTAACCTCTTGCTACCGCCATCTTCTTTTAGTTCCCATTCTCACCACCGCGTCTCCTTACCCCCACCTCTTGCGACCGCCATGTTCACCACTAACCTCCAAATTTCCTCGTCCTTAAACCTCTTGTCTCAACCACCTTGTTTAGTTCCCATTTTCGCCACCGCATCTCATATCGCCCCATCTCTCTATCCACTCAAGAAAACTACCATCCAACGTTCAAAAAATTGCTGATCAGTTCACGTCAGGCTTTTGCAAATCTTGTTGCTAGCAAAACTTACCTTTCCCATCACCTCCAACATACCCCACTCCTTTTTCTTTCCACCAATCATAACCTCTCTTATTCTTACCAATCAACAACCTTCATTTGCTCCTTTCCACCAATAAAATCACTTCTTATTCCCACCAATCACAACTTCACACGTCACTTTCTGTTACACTATTTATCCCTCGCTCCCCATCTTTTCCCTCTTTCAGTCCCGACCTCCGCACAGACAACACCTCGCCGCTGCTCACATCTCCGAACCAAATTGCCGGCGAGAACAGATCTTGTTTATTCACACCTCGACCGTTGACTCGACAGCAGCTACTGTCAACACCTACGTTGTACACGTTTTTGACCGCTTTCGACCGGCTATGAGAACCCTGCTCCTACGTACGCTAGCGACCATCACGATGGTCCAGTACCAGGTTTTTGGTATAGTTAAATTACGCCTCTGCAAAGGGTGTCTGTACCGCTTTAAAAACCTAGGTATATCAGTGCGTAGTGATGTTGGTTGATCTTAAAGCTGGTTAAGCATTTTCAAAAACAGTTTGCTTTTATTTTTCCGCCTCGCGTGCCGCGCTTTTGGTGACGCATCCACACCGGTAACAGGTAAGTACCACACGCATAATTATTTTTCGGACCTGCTTGGCGTAGGAATATATCCTTTCGTGTTTTCGTACTGTAACCTCAAATCTCCTTACCCTCCTCTTGCGACCGCCATCTTGTTTAGTTCTCACCGCATCTCCTTGTCGCAGACCCTCCGCCATTTTTAGTTCCCACTATTTTAACCTCAAAATCTACTCTTCAAAAACTCTTGCTACCCCCATCTTCTTTTAGTTCCCATTCTCACCACTGCGTCTCCTTACCCCCACCTCTTGCGACCGCCGTGTTCACCACTAACCTCCAAATTTCCTCGTCCTTAAACCTCTTGTCTCAACAACCTTGTCTAGTTCCCATTTTCGCCACCGCATCTCATATCGCCCCCATCTCTCTATCCACTCAAGAAAACTACCATCCGACGTTCAAAAATTGCTGATCAGTTCAAGACAGGCTTTTGCAAATCTTGCTGCTAGCAAAACTCACCTTTCCCATCACCTCCAACATACCCCACTCCCACACCTTTTTCTTTCCACCAATCATAATCCCTCTTATTCTTACCAATCAACAACTCTCATTTGCTCCTTTCCACCAATAAAATCACTTCTTATTCCCACCAATCACAACTTCACACGTCACTTTCTGTTACACTTTTTATCCCTCGCTACCCATCTTTTCCCCATTTCAGTACCGACCTCCGCACAGACAACACCTCGCCACCCAGCTCCTCTCCATCACGCGACCTCCATACTCCTCCATCTCCCTTCCTCCATCTCCCACCCCAAATTAACGAACCAATCAAAACACTCCACGTCACTTCCTCAATTCTTTCAACTCGTCCCGGATGAGCCAACCGATTTAACGATAATCCTAACGCTCGGGCGCTTTTCAAACTTACCGCCGCCGCCGTCGCACGCACCGACACTAGCGACACTAGCGCCCCTAGCGGCAGGATTATCGTTAAAACAATTGGCTCATCCGGGACTATTACTACTAACATAGAATGTGCTGAGAAAGAATCATTCAGGTGCAGTGTCTGGTGTACAGTGTCTGTTAATATAGAATGTGCTGAGAAAGAAACATTCATGTACAGTGTCTGGTTTACAGTGTCTGTTATCATAGCATGTGATGAGAAGGAAACCTTCAGGTACAGTGTCTGGTAACATAGAATCTGCTGAGAAAGAAACATTCAGGTACAGTGTGTTGTAACATAGAATGTGCTGAGAAAGAAACATTCAAGTACAGTGACTGGTAACGTAGAATGTGCTGAGTAAGAAACATTCAGGTGAGTGACTGGTGTACAGCGTCTGTTAACATAGAATGTGCTGAGAAAGAAACATTCAGGTACAGTGTGTGGTGTACAGTGTCTGGTAACATAGCATGTGCTGACAAAGAAACATTCAGGTACATTGACTGGTAACATAGAATGTGCTGAGAAAGAAACATTCAGGTACAGTGACTGGTAACGTAGTATTTACTGACAAAGAATCATTCAGGTACAGTGTCTGGTAACATAGAACGTTCTGTGAAAGAAATATTCAGGTGTAGTGCCTGGTTGTAAAGTGTGTGGTAACATAAAATGTGCTGAGAAAGAAACATTCAGGTACAGTGTCTGGTGTACAGTGTCTGGTAATATAGAATGTGCTGAGAAAGAAACACTCCGGTGCAGTGTCTGGTTTAAGGTGTTTGCTAAGATAGAATGTGCTGAGAAAGAAACTTTCAGGTACAGTAATGCAGTACAGTGTCTGGTAACATAGCATTAGTTGAGAAAGAAACATTCAGGTGCAGTGTTTGGTGTACAATGTGAGGTAACATAGAATGTGCTCAGAAAGAAACATTCAGGTGCAGTGTCTGGTGTATAGTATCTGGTAACATAGAATGTGCTGAGAAAGAAACATGCATGTACAGTAATGGTGTACAGTGTCTGGTAACATAGCATGTGCTGAGAAATAATCATTCAGGTACAGTGTCTGGTAACATAGAATGTCCTGAGAAAGAATCATTCAGGTACAGAGTCTTGTGTACAGTGTCTGGTAACATAGCATGTGCTGAGAAAGAAACATTCAGGTACAGTGTCTGGTAACATAGAATGTGCTGATAAACAACCATTCAGGTACAGTATCTGGTTTATATTGTTTGGTAACATAGAATCTGCTGAGAAAGAAACACTCAGGTACAGTGACTGGTAACATAGAATGTGCTGAGTAAGAAGCATTCAGGTGAGTGTCTGATGTACAGTGTCTGGTAACATAGAATATGCTGAGAAAGAAACATTCAGCTACAGTGACTGGTAACGTAGAATGTGCTGAGTAAGAAACATTCAGGTGCGTGACTGGTGTACAGTGTCTGGTAACATAGAATGTGCTAAGAAAGAAACATTCAGGTACAGTGTGTGGTGTACAGTGTCTGTTAACATAGCATGTGCTGAGAGAGAAACATTCAGGTACAGTGACTAGTAACATAGAATGTGCTGAGAAAGAACCATTCAGTTACAGTGACAGGTAACATAGAATTTACTGACAAAGAAACATCCAGGTACAGTGTCTGGTAACATAAAACGTGCTGTGAAAGAAATATTCAGGTGCAGTGTCGGGTTTAAAGTGTCCGGTAAGATAGAATTAGCTGAGAAAGAAACATTCACGTACAGTAATGCTGTACAGTGTCTGGTAACATAGCATGTGCTGAGTAAGAAACATTCAGGTACAGCGTCTGGTATATAGTGTGTGGTAACATAGAATGTGCTCCGAAAGAAACATTCAGGTGCTGTGTCTGGTGTATAGTGTCTGGTAACATAGCATGTGCTGAGAATGAAACATTCATATACAGTAATGGTGTACGCTGTCTGGTAACATAGCATATGCTGAGAAAGAATCATTCAGGTACAGTATCTGGTAACATAGAATGTCCTGACAAAGAATCATTCAGGCACAGTGTCTTGTGTACAGTGTCTGGTAACATAGCATGTGCTGAGAAAGAAACATTCAGGTACAGTGTCTGGTAACATAGAATGTGCTAATAAACAACCATTCAGGTACAGTATCTGGTTTATATTGTCTGGTAACGTAGCATGTGCTAAAAAAGAAATATTCAGGTACAGTGTCTGGTGTAGAGTGTCTGGAAACATATAATGTGCTGAGAAAGAAACATTAAGGAGCAGTGTCTGGTAACATAGCATGTGCTGAGACAGAAACATTAAGAAACCGTGTCTGGTGTACAGTGTCTGGAAATATAGCATGTGCTGAGAATGAAACATTAAGGTACAGTGTCTGGTGTACAGTGTCTATAAACATATAATGTGCTGAGAAAGAAACATTAACGTACAGTGTCAGGAGTACAGTGTCTGGTAACATAGCATGTGCTGAGAAAGAAACATTAAGGTACATTGTATGGTGTACAGTGTCTGGAAATAAAGCATGTGCTGAGAAAGAAAAATTAACGTACAGTGTCAGGAGTACTGTGTTTGGTATACAGTGTGTGGTATACAGTGTCTGGTAACATAGCATGTGCTGAGAAAGAAACATTAAGGTACAATGTCTGGTCTACAGAGTCTGGTAATATAGCATGTGCTGAGAAAGAAACATTAAGGTACAGTGTCTGGTGTACAGTGTCTGGTAACATAGCATGTGCCGAGAAAGAAACATTAAGGTAGAGTGTCTGGTGTACAGTGTCTGGAAACATATAATCTGCTGAGGAAGAAACATTAACGTACAGTGTCAGGAGTACAGTGACTGGTAACATAGCATGTGCTGAGAAAGAAACATTAAGGTACTGTGTATGGTGTACAGTGTCTGGAAATATAGCATGTGCTGAGAAAGAAACATTAACGTACAGTGTCAGGAGTACTGTGTTTGGTATACAGTGTCTGGAATACATTGTCTGGTAACATAGCATGTGCTGAGAACTAAACATTAGGGTACAGCGTCTGGTTACAGTGTCTGGTAACATAGCATGTGCTGAGAAAGAAACATTAAGGTACAATGTCTGCTGTACTGTGTCTGGTAACATAGCATGTGGCGAGAGAGAAACATTAAGGGGCAGTGTCTGGTGTACAGTGTCTGGTAACATAGCATGTGCTGTGAAAGAAACATTAAGGTACAGTGTCTGGTGTACAGTGTCTGGTAACATAGCATGTGCAGAGAAAGAAACATTAAGGTACAGTGTCTGGTGTACAGTGTCTGGTAACATAGCATGTGCCGAGAACGAAACATTAAGGTACAGTGTCTGTTGTACAGTGTCTGGAAACATATAATCTGCTGAGAAAGAAACACTAACGTACAGTGTCAGGAGTACAGTGACTGGTAACATAGCAAGTGCTGAGAAAGAAACATTAAGGTACTGTGTATGGTGTGCAGTGTCTGGAAATATAGCATGTGCTGAGAAAGAAACATTAACGTACAGTGTCAGGAGTACTGTGTTTGGTATACAGTGTCTGGTATAGTGTCTGGTAACATAGCATGTGCTGAGAAATAAACATTAAGGTACAGTGTCTGGTGTACAGTATCTGGTATTATAGCAGGTGCTGAGAAAGAAACATTAAGGTACAGTGTGTGCTGTACAGTGTCTGGTAACATAGCATGTGCCGAGAAAGAAACATTAAGGTACAGTGTCTGGTGTACAGTGTCTGGTAGCATAGCATGTGCTGAGAAAGAAACATTAAGGTACAGTGTCTGGTGTACAGTGTCTGGTAACATAGCATGTGCTGAGAAAGAAACAATCAGGTACACTGTCTGGTATACAGTGTCTGGTAACATAGCATGTGCTGAGAAAGAAACATTAATGTACAGTGTCTGGTGTACAGTGTCTGGAAACATATAATGTGCTGAGAAATAAACATTCAGGTACAGTGTCTGGTGTATAGTGTCTGGTATCATAGCATGTGCTGAGAAAGAAACATTCAGGTACAGTGTCTGATGTACAGTTTCTGGTAAAATAGAATGTGCTAGGAAAGAAACATTAAGGTACAGTGTCTGGGGTATATTGTCTGATTACATAGCAGGTTCTGAGAAAGAAGCATACAGGTACCATGTCTGGTGTACAGTGTCTGGTAACATAGCATGTGCTGACAAAGAAACATCCAGGTACAGTGTCTGGTGTATATTGTCTGCGAGCATAGCATGTGCTGAGAAAGAAACATTAAGGTACACTGTGTGGTGAATATTGTCTGGTTACATAGCATGTGCTGAGAAGGAAACATTCAGGTACAGTGTCTGGTGTACAGTGTCTGGAAACATATAATGTGCTGAGAAAGAAACATTAAGGTACAGTGTCTGGAGTACAGTGTCTGGTAACATAGCATGTGCTGAGAAAGAAACACTCAGGTACAGTGACTGGTAACATAGAATGTGCTGAGTAAGAAGCATTCAGGTGAGTGTCTGATGTACAGTGTCTGGTAACATAGAATATGCTGAGAAAGAAACATTCAGCTACAGTGACTGGTAACGTAGAATGTGCTGAGTAAGAAACATTCAGGTGCGTGACTGGTGTACAGTGTCTGGTAACATAGAATGTGCTAAGAAAGAAACATTCAGGTACAGTATGTGGTGTACACTGTCTGTTAACATAGCATGTGCTGAGAGAGAAACATTCAGGTACAGTGACTAGTAACATAGAATGTGCTGAGAAAGAACCATTCAGTTACAGTGACAGGTAACATAGAATTTACTGACAAAGAAACATCCAGGTACAGTGTCTGGTAACATAAAACGTGCTGTGAAAGAAATATTCAGGTGCAGTGTCGGGTGTAAAGTGTCCGGTAGGATAGAATTTGCTGAGAAAGAAACATTCACGTACAGTAATGCTGTACAGTGTCTGGTAACATAGAATGTGCTCCGAAAGAAACATTCAGGTGCTGTGTCTGGTGTATAGTGTCTGGTAACATAGCATGTGCTGAGAATGAAACATTCATATACAGTAATGGTGTACGCTGTCTGGTAACATAGCATATGCTGAGAAAGAATCATTCAGGTACAGTATCTGGTAACATAGAATGTCCTGACAAAGAATCATTCAGGCACAGTGTCTTGTGTACAGTGTCTGGTAACATAGCATGTGCTGAGAAAGAAACATTCAGGTACAGTGTCTGGTAACATAGAATGTGCTAATAAACAACCATTCAGGTACAGTATCTGGTTTATATTGTCTGGTAACGTAGCATGTGCTAAAAAAGAAACATTCAGGTACATCGTCTGGTGTAGAGTGTCTGGAAACATATAATGTGCTGAGAAAGAAACATTAAGGAACAGTGTCTGGTAACATAGCATGTGCTGAGACGGAAAGATTAAGAAACCGTGTCTGGTGTACAGTGTCTGGAAATATAGCATGTGCTGAGATTGAAACATTAAGGTACAGTGTCTGGTGTACAGTGTCTATAAACATATAATGTGCTGAGAAAGAAACATTAACGTACAGTGTCAGGAGTACAGTGTCTGGTAACATAGCATGTGCTGAGAAAGAAACATTAAGGTACTGTGTATGGTGTACAGTGTCTGGAAATATAGCATGTGCTGAGAAAGAAACATTAACGTACAGTGTCAGGAGTACTGTGTTTGGTATACAGTGTCTGGTATACAGTGTCTGGTAACATAGCATGTGCTGAGAAAGAAACACTAAGGTGCAATGTCTGGTCTACTGAGTCTGGTAACATAGCATGTGCTGAGAAAGAAACATTAAGGTACAGTGTCTGGTGTACAGTGTCTGGTAACATAGCATGTGCCGAGAAAGAAACATTAAGTTAGAGTGTCTGGAGTACAGTGTCTGGAAACATATAATCTGCTGAGAAAGAAACATTAACGTACAGTGTCAGGAGTACAGTGACTGGTAACATAGCATGTGCTTAGAAAGAAACATTAAGGTACTGTGTATGGTGTACAGTGTCTGGAAATATAGCATGTGCTGAGAAAGAAACATTAACGTACAGTGTCAGGAGTACTGTGTTTGGTATACAGTGTCTGGTATACAGTGTCTGGTAACATAGCATGTGCTGAGAAATAAACTTTAGGGTACAGCGTCTGGTGTACAGTGTTTGGTAACATAGCATGTGCTGAGAAAGAAACATTAACGTACAATGTCTGCTGTACTGTGTCTGGTAACATAGCATGTGACGAGAAAGAAACATTAAGGTACAGTGTCTGGTGTACAGTGTCTGGTAACATAGCATGTGCTGTGAAAGAAACATTAAGGTACAGTGTCTGGTGTACAGTGTCTGGTAACATAGCATGTGCTGAGAAAGACACATTAAGTTACAGTGTCTGGTGTACAGTGTCTGGTAACATAGCATGTGCCGAGAAAGAAACATTAAGGTACAGTGTCTGGTGTACAGTGTCTGGAAACATATAATCTGCTGAGAAAGAAACACTAACGTACAGTGTCAGGAGTACAGTGACTGGTAACATAGCAAGTGCTGAGAAAGAAACATTAAGGTACTGTGTATGGTGTGCAGTGTCTGGAAATATAGCATGTGCTGAGAAAGAAACATTAACGTACAGTGTCAGGAGTACTGTGTTTGGTATACAGTGTCTGGTATAGTGTCTGGTAACATAGAATGTGCTGAGAAATAAACATTAAGGTACAGTGTCTGGTGTACAGTGTTTGGTAACATAGCATGTGCCGAGAAAGAAACATTAAGGTACAGTGTCTGGTAGCATAGCATGTGCTGAGAAAGAAACATTAAGGTACAGTGTCTGGTGTACAGTGTCTGGTAACATAGCATTTACTGATAAAGAGACATTAAGGTACAGTATCTCGTATACAGTGTCTGGTAACATAGCATGTGCTGAGAAAGAAACATTCAGGTACAGTGTCTGGTATACAGTGTATGGGAACATAGCATGTGCTGAGAAAGAAGCATTAATGTACAGTGTCTGGTGTACAGTGTCTGGAAACATATAATGTGCTGAGAAATAAACATTCAGGTACAGTGTCTGGTGTATAGTTTCTGGTATCATAGCATGTGCTGAGAAAGAAACATTCAGGTACAATGTCTGATGTACAGTTTCTGGTAAAATAGAATGTGCTAGGAAAGAAACATTAAGGTACAGTGTCTGGGGTATATTGTCTGATTACATAGCAGGTGCTGAGAAAGAAGCATTCAGGTACCATGTCTGGTGTACAATGTCTGGTAACATAGCATGTGCTGACAAAGAAACATCCAGGTACAGTGTCTGGTGTATATTGTCTGCTAGCATAGCATGTGCTGAGAAAGAAACATTAAGGTACACTGTGTGGTGAATATTGTCTGGTTACATAGCATGTGCTGAGAAGGAAACATTCAGGTACAGTGTCTGGTGTACAGGTTCTGGAAACATATAATGTGCTGAGAAAGGAACATTAAGGTACAGTGTCTGGAGTACAGTGTCTGGTAACATAGCATGTGCTGAGAAAGAAACATTCAGGTACAGCGTCTGGTATATAGTGTGTGGTAACATAGAATGTGCTCCGAAAGAAACATTCAGGTGCTGTGTCTGGTGTATAGTGTCTGGTAACATAGCATGTGCTGAGAATGAAACATTCATATACAGTAATGGTGTACGCTGTCTGGTAACATAGCATATGCTGAGAAAGAATCATTCAGGTACAGTATCTGGTAACATAGAATGTCCTGACAAAGAATCATTCAGGCACAGTGTCTTGTGTACAGTGTCTGGTAACATAGCATGTGCTGAGAAAGAAACATTCAGGTACAGTGTCTGGTAACATAGAATGTGCTAATAAACAACCATTCAGGTACAGTATCTGGTTTATATTGTCTCGTAACGTAGCATGTGCTAAAAAAGAAACATTCAGGTACATCGTCTGGTGTAGAGTGTCTGGAAACATATAATGTGCTGAGAAAGAAACATTAAGGAACAGTGTCTGGTAACATAGCATGTGCTGAGACGGAAAGATTAAGAAACCGTGTCTGGTGTACAGTGTCTGGAAATATAGCATGTGCTGAGAATGAAACATTAAGGTACAGTGTCTGGTGTACAGTGTCTATAAACATATAATGTGCTGAGAAAGAAACATTAACGTACAGTGTCAGGAGTACAGTGTCTGGTAACATAGCATGTGCTGAGAAAGAAACATTAAGGTACTGTGTATGGTGTACAGTGTCTGGAAATATAGCATGTGCTGAGAAAGAAACATTAACGTACAGTGTCAGGAGTACTGTGTCTGGTATACAGTGTCTGGTAACATAGCATGTGCTGAGAAAGAAACACTAAGGTGCAATGTCTGGTCTACAGAGTCTGGTAACATAGCATGTGCTGAGAAAGAAACATTAAGGTACAGTGTCTGGTGTACAGTGTCTGGTAACATAGCATGTGCCGAGAAAGAAACATTAAGGTACAGTGTCTGGTGTACAGTGTCTGGAAACATATAATCTGCTGAGAAAGAAACACTAACGTACAGTGTCAGGAGTACAGTGACTGGTAACATAGCAAGTGCTGAGAAAGAAACATTAAGGTACTGTGTATGGTGTGCAGTGTCTGGAAATATAGCATGTGCTGAGAAAGAAACATTAACGTACAGTGTCAGGAGTACTGTGTTTGGTATACAGTGTCTGGTATAGTGTCTGGTAACATGGAATGTGCTGAGAAATAAACATTAAGGTACAGTATCTGGTGTACAGTGTCTGGTAACATAGCAGGTGCTGAGAAAGAAACATTAGGGTACAGTGTCTGCTGTACAGTGTCTGGTAACATAGCATGTGCCGAGAAAGAAACATTAAGGTACAGTGTCTGGTGTACAGTGTCTGGTAGCATAGCATGTGCTGAGAAAGAAACATTAAGGTACAGTGTCTGGTGTACAGTGTTTGGTAACATAGCATTTACTGAAAAAGAGACATTAAGGTACAGTATCTGGTATACAGTGTCTGGTAACATAGCATGTGCTGAGAAAGAAACATTCAGGTACAGTGTCTGGTATACAGTGTATGGGAACATAGCATGTGCTGAGAAAGAAACATTAATGTACAGTGTCTGGTGTACAGTGTCTGGAAACATATAATGTGCTGAGAAATAAACATTCAGGTACAGTGTCTGGTGTATAGTGTCTGGTATCACAGCATGTGCTGAGAAAGAAACATTCAGGTACAATGTCTGATGTACAGTTTCTGGTAAAATAGAATGTGCTAGGAAAGAAACATTAAGGTACAGTGTCTGGGGTATATTGTCTGATTACATAGCAGGTGCTGAGAAAGAAGCATTCAGGTACCATGTCTGGTGTACAATGTCTGGTAACATAGCATGTGCTGACAAAGAAACATCCAGGTACAGTGTCTGGTGTATATTGTCTGCTAGCATAGCATGTGCTGAGAAAGAAACATTAAGCTTCACTGTGTGGTGAATATTGTCTGGTTACATAGCATGTGCTGAGAAGGAAACATTCAGGTACAGTGTCTGGTGTACAGTGTCTGGAAACATATAATGTGCTGAGAAAGAAACCTTAAGGTACAGTGTCTGGAGTACAGTGTCTGGTAACATAGCATGTGCTGAGAAAGAAACATTTAGGTACAGTGTCTGGTAACATAGCATGTGCTGAGAAAGAAACATTCAGGTACAGTGTCTGGTAACATAGAACGTTCTGTGAAAGAAATATTCAGTTGTAGTGCCTGGTTGTAAAGTGTGTGGTAACATAAAATGTGCTGAGAAAGAAACATATAGGTACAGTGACTGGTAACATAGAATGTGCTGAGTAAGAACATTCAGGTGAGTGTCTGATGTACAGTGTATGGTAACATAGAATGTGCTGAGAAAGAAACATTCAGGTACAGTAACTGGTAACGTAGAATGTGCTGAGTAAGAAACATTCAGGTGAGTGACTGGTGTACAGCGTCTGGTAACATAGAATGTGCTGAGAAAGAAACATTCAGGTACAGTGTGTGGTGTACAGTGTCTGGTAACATAGCATGTGCTGAGAAAGAAACATTTAGGTACAGTGACTGGTAACATAGAGTGTGCTGAGAAAGAAACATTCAGGTACAGTGACTGGTAAGATGGTATTTACTGACAAAGAAACATTTAGGTACAGTGTCTGGTAACATAGAACGTGCTGTAAAAGAAATATTCAGTTGCAGTGTCTGGTTGTACAGTGTCTGGTTACATAGAATGTGCTGAGAAAGAAACATTCAGGTACAGTGTCTGGTGTACAGTGTCTCGTAATATAGAATGTGCTGAGAAAGAAACACTCCGTTGCAGTGTCTGGTGTAAAGTGTCTGGTAAGATAGAATGTGCTGAGAAAGAAACTTTCAGGTACAGTAATGCAGTACAGTGTCTGGTAACATAGCATTAGTTGAGAAAGAAACATTCAGGTGCAGTGTCTGGTGTACAATGTGAGGTAACATGGAATGTGCTCAGAAAGAAACATTCAGGTGCATTGTCTGGTGTATAGTGTCTGGTAACATAGAATGTGCTGAGAACGAAACATTCATGTACAGTAATGGTGTACAGTGTCTGGTAACATAGCATTAGTTGAGAAAGAAACATTCAGGTGCAGTGTCTGGTGTACAATGTGAGGTAACATGGAATGTGCTCAGAAAGAAACATTCAGGTGCATTGTCTGGTGTATAGTGTCTGGTAACATAGAATGTGCTGAGAACGAAACATTCATGTACAGTAATGGTGTACAGTGTCTGGTAACATAGCATTAGTTGAGAAAGAAACATTCAGGTGCAGTGTCTGGTGTGCAATGTGAGGTAACATGGAATGTGCTCAGAAAGAAACATTCAGGTGCATTGTCTGGTGTATAGTGTCTGGTAACATAGAATGTGCTGAGAAAGAAACATTCATATACAGTAATGGTGTACAGTGTCTGGTAACATAGCATGTGCTCAGAAATAATCATTCAGGCACAGAGTCTTGTATACAGTGTCTGGTAACATAGCATGTGCTGAGAAAGAAACATTCAGGTACAGTATCTGGTTTATATTGTCTGGCAACATAGCATGTGCTGAGAAAGAAACATTAAGGTACAGTGTCTGGTAACATAGAATCTGCTGAGAAGGAAACATTCAGGTACAGTGACTGTTAACATAGAATGTGCTGAGTAAGAAACATTCCGTTGAGTGTCTAATGTACAGTGTCTGGTAACATAGAATGTGCTGATAAACAACCATTCAGGTACAGTATCTGGTTTATATTGTCTAGCAACATAGCATGTGCTGAGAAAGAAACATTAAGGTACAGTGTCTGGTAACATAGAATCTGCTGAGAAGGAAACATTCAGGTGCAGTGACTGTTAACATAGAATGTGCTGAGTAAGAAACATTCCGTTGAGTGTCTAATGTACAGTGTCTGGTAACATAGAATGTGCTGAGAAAGAAACTTTCAGGTACAGTGACTGGTAAGGTAGAATGTGCTGAGTAAGAAACATTCAGGTGAGTGACTGGTGTATAGTTTCTGGTAACATAGAATGTGCTGAGAAAGAAGCATTCAGGTACAGTGTGTGGTGTACAGTGTCTGGTAACATAGCATGTGCTGAGAAAGAAACATTCAGGTACAGTGACTGGTAACATAGAATGTGCTGAGAAAGAAACATTCAGGTACAGTTTCTGGTAACATAGAATGCGCTGAGATAGAAGCATTCAGGTACAGTGTGTAGTGTACAGTGTCTGGTAAAATAGCATGTGCTGAGAAAGAAACATTCAGGTACAGTTTCTGGTAACATAGAATGCGCTGAGAAAGAAGCATTCAGGTACAGTGTGTGGTGTACAGTGTCTGGTAACATAGCATGTGCTGAGAAAGAAACATTCAGGTACAGTGACTGGTAACATAGAATGTGCTGAGAAAGAAACATTCAGGTACAGTGATTGGTAACTGGGCTTCCGCTAGGTGGCTTCTGAGTGTAGGCACTGTGTTTGTGAGCTCCCGTATTTTTACTTATATTTTCTTAAAACTTTCATCTCTCAGTAGTTAAAGCTTTTAGGTGTGTAGTCGAGTTTAAATTGCAGCTGCTTTCACATAAGTATATATTTTTATTATACATTGTAGTGTAAAAAAAAACAAATTATGCCGTGTGTTAATATCAGCTGTTTACGTCCGCCATATTGAATTGATCTGTTTTTGTTTGTATAGCCTATTTTTTCGTGTTTTCTGTATTTGGACGATTAGTGACTTGTGTTTGTGCTTAATTAGGAAATTACTTAGTGCATTACTATTGGTATAAAAGGTGAAATTAGTGCTTGGTGTATTACCAGTAGCTTAAGAAGTGAAATAAGTGTTTTGGTGCGTTACTAGTGGTTTAAGTTTGGTAGACGTGTGTTAGATTATCTCTTTGTAATTGTATGTGATTTCTGTGCGTGTGTGTTGTAGAGTAACTTGTTAACATATAAAGCTGTAGGTGTATTATAAATTGGTATAACTGTAGTAAACATTGTAGTCGTAACATAAGTGCTTGCAGATTGTGCTAATCTTCTGACGGTGTTAGTTTACCTTTATTGTGTCTGTCAGTGCAGTGTGCTAATAATGAGTGGTAAATCGTGTGATCTTAGTGGTAATTGTGGTGCTTGTCACCGGAGGGTTAGCCAGGGTGTTTTCTGTGCAGGATGTAAGTTTTGGTTTCACTGGGCGTGTGCGAACATTGTTAGTGAGAATGTGAGTAATTGTGCGGAGTGGTTTTGTGAACTTTGTAAGTATAAGGCACTGGTCAGAAAGCACGAGGAAACCATTTCCAACCTTAGAAAAGAACTAGAATTTTTCAAAAAAGAAACTAGAAGCACTGTTTCGGCTTCAAATATTTTGGCTAATAACTTTCAGGACTTCAGGATGGTATCTAAGAAAAATCTCAGGAGGAGAAGGCGTTTCTCTGCAGATGATCAACATCTTGTCCAACTGAGCAACAGATTCAGTGTTCTTGAAACGCTGAATGTTGATCAGGCCACAAATCCCCAAGAGCAGGTCTTAGATGAATCTGTAAATCACACAAAAAGCAAGGTCTTGTTGCTTGGGAGTAGTCATGGGAGGGGCATAGCATCCCTGCTCAAACGGGACTTGGGGTGTGATTATGATGTAGTAGGCATAGTTAAACCCAGTGCTGCGCTCTCTGATGTCACTGAAGACCTGGTAAAGCTAACTGCAGGTTTTACCAAGAGGGATCATGTAGTGATAGTGGGTGGGCCAGGGAATAGCCTGGATAGAAATAGTAGCTATATTATTGAAAAGGATTTGTGTGACATCAGTGAGACCAGCAGCCATACTAATGTGAAGGTAGTGGGACTTTTACATAGGCATGACAAGCCTCAGCTTCATTGGAGGGTGAGGGATATGAATCTGAGACTTGAGCGTGCCTTGTTAAGTCCTGCTGCATCTCACATGTGTATGATAGATGTCGACGGTATAGGCAGGAATGGTTATACCTCTCATGGCTTACACCTAAATTCTAGAGGCAAAGAGAAGCTTTCTCTTCTTATTGCTGACAGAATGAAGGGTAAAATTCCTGTTGTCACTAGTAGGAGGTCTTTTTTAGGTTAAGTATGTCCCATAGTCAACATAATCATCGACACTTAAAGCAAATTGAGATAACCATCCCAAATACCTCTGTATCCACAAGTAACTATAGAAATAATGCTTCTGACATCAATAGTAATGATGATAATAATAAAAATAAAAACTGCCTGTCTGTATTTCATCAGAATATAAGAGGCTTAAGAAACAAAGTAGATGAACTTACTATTAGTCTTAATACTGAAAACTCACTGCCACACATTTTGTGTTTATCCGAACACCACTTGACACAACAGGAATTTCAGCCAATTTTACTGCATGGGTACTCTTTAGCAGCAGAGTTTTCAAGAAAAATCTTACATAAAGGTGGGGTTTGTATATATGTCAGAAATGATGTGACTTATAAAGTTTTGGATTTATCCAAGTTTTGTAGTGAACAAAACCTTGAACTCTGTGCAGTTCAGCTAAATGAAGGTAAATTGAATTTAACTATAGTAGCCCTTTATCGATCTCCTTTAGGCAATTTTGAAATATTCAGAAAGCAACTTGAACATCCTCTAAAATTTTTATTCAAACCAAAAAGAGAATTAATCATATGTGGTGATATAAATGTTGATTATTTGAAACCTAGTCCTCAAAGGGAACAACTCAGCACTTTACTTACAACATACCACATGACACATACAGTAAACTTTCCAACAAGAATCCAAAACAGCTCCTCTACAGCTATAGATAATATATTTGTAAACTCAGATAGCATTAATTTTTGCAATGTCTCATCAAAATCTAATGGCCTGTCGGATCACGATGCACAAGTTCTACACATTAAAAAGTTAAATTTAAAATCCAAACCTAAATATACTTATCAGAAATCTAGCGAAATAAATGAAAATACTCTGAGTGAGTATAGCAAAATACTTGAACTTGAGTCATGGAATCAAACTTACCAAACGAATGGAACCAATAATAAATATAACATCTTTCTTCAGTGTTTCAAAACCCACTTTGAAGCTTGCTTCCCGGTCAAGTTAAACAAAATATCTAACTTCAAAAGAGAGAACGCTTGGATCACTTTAGGAATTAGGACGTCATGTAGACGTAAAAGAGAATTATATGAGCAAGTAAGAATTAGTAATAATATAGATTTAAAACACTACTTCAAAAAATATTGTAAGCTTCTAAAGAAGGTAATAAAAGCGGCTAGAATATTGCATTACAATAAACAGATTCAACTCTCTGACAATCAAATAAAAACTACTTGGAATATAATAAAAAGAGAAGCCGGTAAATCCTTATTACAAAATGACTTAATAACTCTAAACATTGATAATCAAGAAATTAGTAAACCTCATGAATTTGCAGAAATATTTAACAAATTCTTTTTGGATGTAACAAACAAAATGAGTATTAATTTTGGAAGTAAAGAGGCAGCTTTGGAATTTCTAAGATCAAATTTCACTAATGAAGTGCCTGAATTTAAAATTAGCCTGACAACGCCTTCTGAAATAAACAAAATTATTAACTCCTTCAAAACAAAAAACTCTTCTGGTTATGATGAAATAACAATAAAAGTCTTAAAATTATGTTCATCTCAAATTTCCACTCCCCTTAGTTATTTGTGCAATGAATCACTAAGGTCAGGAATTTTCCCTGACAGAATGAAATTTTCCATTGTTAAACCACTTTTCAAAAAAGGCAAACGCAATAATGTTTCAAATTATAGACCAATATCTCTCTTGCCAATTTTCTCAAAGGTTCTTGAAAAGGTGATGTTTAATAGACTTTATAAATACCTTGAATGTAACAACATACTTGTCAGGGATCAGTTCGGGTTCAGAAAAGGAATGTCGACCAATAATGCAACTTATAAACTTACTCATGAAGTGTTAACTGCATTAAACAAAAAATGCATGTAGGTGGGATTTTTTGTGACTTAGCAAAGGCATTTGACTGTGTTAATCATGATATTCTGATAGCAAAATTGAAATTCTATGGACTAAAAAATGAAACTCTAAGTTGGTTCATATCATATCTAAATGAAAGAAAACAAAGTGTTGAAGTTGTCAATGATATTGAATTTGGAAAACAGACATCAAAATGCAAAACAGTAACACATGGAGTGCCCCAAGGTTCAGTCCTAGGACCTTTATTATTTTGATCTATATAAATGACCTATCACTGTATATAAAGGATATTGCAAGTATAATTCTGTTTGCTGATGACACGAGTGTTCTGGTGACTAGTAAAAACTTGAATGAGTGTGTAATTAAATTGAATTATGTTTTGAACTGTATGTCACACTGGTTTAAAGCTAACAAATTATCTGTAAATTTAGACGAAACAAAAGTTGTTAAATTTATAACCCATCGATCACTACACACTCCAATAGAAATTGGGATTAATGACATGTCACTAGAACAAATAGACAACATTAAATTTCTGGGCCTCCAAGTAGACAGATATTTATATTGGAAAGTTCACATTACGTATATCTTACCCAAACTCAGTTCTGCCTGTTATGCTATCCGAGCACTGGTAAATGTCAGTTCTATAGATACACTTAAACTAGTATACTATGCATATTTTAACTCTATCATTGAATATGGAATATTATTTTGGGGAAACTCGGTAGAAAGTCAACGAGTATTACTCATGCAAAAGAAGGTTATAAGAATCATTTCCAGCGCTCATAGCAGACACTCTTGCAAACATCTTTTTAGAAGTCTAAAGCTATTAACCCTACCTTGCATGTATATATTTTCAATCTTAAATTCTATGTATGCAATCGAACCACATTTATTACAAACATGGAAATTCATGAGATTAAACACTAGACAAAAGGGTAACATCCATCGTCCCAGTACAAAGCTTTCTTGCTTCCAAAAGGGTGTATATTACGAGACCATAAAAATATTTAATACTCTCCATAATGATCTTAAGAGAAAAGTTGACAATTTCAATGTCTTTAAAACTGCTGTTAAAGAGTACCTATGCTCAAAAGCATATTATTCTGTACAAGATTATCTGAATAACAAATTATCCTAATGATAATACTTATATAGCTCTGTAAGTAGTATTAGTAAATATTAATGACAATTGCCAGTCATATTTGATATCTGCTCTAGAATTAATGAAGCTATTTAAATGTATGTATATTAAGAACTGACAGTAAATGCTATGTATTACAATTCAAATAGAACAAAATGATCAGACGAACAAAGGTAAAATCCTAGTGAATGTTAAAATAACTGTTCTTGCCTATACGTATGTTAACCTTATAACAGTAAGGAGATATTCAACTCTGTACAAAATTACACTTCATTTATTTCATTTTGTATATAATATGTCTTTATTTTATTTTAAATGTTCTGTATACTATGTAATATTTATGTATATATGTAACTTTATTGTACATTTCCTTAAAACGCATATAGTATTTGTATTTTATTTCAAATGTTCCATATTCTATGTAATATTTAAGATTATATATAATTTTTGTACATTTCCTTGACATGTTCTATGTTCACAAGCCTTTATGGCTGCTAGTGAACTCACAGAATACAATCTAATCTAATCTAATCTAATCAGGTCCAGAGACTGGTAACATAGAATTTACTGACAAAGAAACATTCAGGTACAGTGTCTGGTAACATAGAACGTGCTGTGAATGAAATATTCAGGTGCAGTGTCTGGTGTACAGTGTGTGTTAACATAGAATGTGCTGAGAAAGAAACATTCAGGTACAGTGTCGGGTGTACAGTGTCTGGTAACATAGAATGTGCTGAGAAAGAAACACTCAGGTGCAGTGTCTGGTGTAAAGTGTCTGGTAAGATAGAATGTGCTGAGAAAGAAACACTCAGGTGCAGTGTCTGGTGTACAGTGTCTGGTAAGATAGAATGTGCTGAGAAAGAAACACTCAGGTGCAGTGTCTGGTGTACAGTGTCTGGTAACATAGAATGTGCTGAGAAAGAAACACTCAGGTGCAGTATCTGGTGTAAAGTGTCTGGTAAGATAGAATGTGCTGAGAAAGAAACACTCAGGTGCAGTGTCTGGTGTAAAGTGTCTGGTAAGATAGAATGTGCTGAGAAAGAAACACTCAGGTGCAGTGTCTGGTGTAAAGTGTCTGGTAAGATAGAATGTGCTGAGAAAGAAACACTCAGGTGCAGTGTCTGGTGTAAAGTGTCTGGTAAGATAGAATGTGCTGAGAAAGAAACACTCAGGTGCAGTGTCTGGTGTACAGTGTCTGGTAACATAGAATGTGCTGAGAAAGAAACACTCAGGTGCAGTGTCTGGTGTACAGTGTCTGGTAACATAGAATGTGCTGAGAAAGAAACATACACGTACAGTAATGCTGTACAGTGTGTGGTAACATAGAATGTGCTCAGAAAGAAACATTCAGGAGCAGTGTCTGGTGTATAGTGTCTGGTAACATAGAACGTGCTGAGAAAGAAACATTCATATACAGTAATGGTGTACAGTGTCTGGTAACATAGCATGTGCTGAGAAAGAATCACTCAGGTACAGTGTCTGGTAACATAGAATGTCCTGAGAAAGAATCATTCAGGCACAGTGTCTTATGTACAGTGTCTGGTAACATAGAATGTCCTGAGAAAGAATCATTCAGGTACAGTAATGGTGTACAGTGTCTGGTAACATAGCATGTGCTGAGAAAGAAACATTCAGGTACAGTAATGGTGTACAGTGTCTGGTAACATAGCATGTGCTGAGAAAGAATCATTCAGGTACAGTAATGGTGTACAGTGTCTGGTAACATAGCATATGCTGAGAAAGAATGATTCAGGTACAGTAATGGTGTACAGTGTCTAGTAACATAGCATGTGCTGAGAAAGAATCATTCAGGTACAGTAATGGTGTACAGTGTCTGGTAACATAGCATATGCTGAGAAAGAATGATTCAGGTACAGTGTCTGGTAACATAGAATGTCCTGAGAAAGAATCATTCAGGCACAGTGTCTTGTGTACAGTGTCTGGTAACAGAACATGTGCTGAGAAACAAACATTCAGGTACAGTGTCTGGTAACATAGCATATGCTGAGAAAGAATCATTCAGGTACAGTGTCTGGTAACATAGCATGTGCTGAGAAACAAACATTCAGGTACAGTGTCTGGTAGCAGAGCACGTGCTGAGAAACAAACATTCAGGTACAGTGTCTGGTAACATAGCATATGCTGAGAAAGAATCATTCAGGTACAGTGTCTGGTAACATAGCATGTGCTGAGAAACAAACATTCAGGTACAGTGTCTGGTAACAGAGCATGTGCTGAGAAACAAACATTCAGGTACAGTGTCTGGTAACAGAGCATGTGCTGAGAAACAAACATTCAGGTACAGTGTCTGGTAACATAGCATATGCTGAGAAAGAATCATTCAGGTACAGTGTCTGGTAACATAGAATGTCCTGAGAAAGAATCATTCAGGCACAGTGTCTTATGTACGGTGTCTGGTAACATAGCATATGCTGAGAAAGAATCATTCAGGTACAGTGTCTGGTAACATAGAATGTCCTGAGAAAGAATCATTCAGGTACAGTGTCTGGTAACATAGCATATGCTGAGAAAGAATGATTCAGGTACAGTGTCTGGTAACATAGAATGTCCTGAGAAAGAATCATTCAGGCACAGTGTCTTGTGTACAGTGTCTGGTAACAGAGCATGTGCTGAGAAACAAACATTCAGGTACAGTGTCTGGAAGCATAGAATATGCTGATAAACAACCATTTAAGTACAGTATCTGGTTTATATTGTCTGGCAACGTAGCATGTGCTGAGAAAGAAACATTCAGGTACAGTGTCTGGTGTAGAGTGTCTGGAAACATATAATGTGCTGAGAAAGAAACATTAAGGTACAGTGTCTGGTGTAGAGTGTCTGGAAACATATAATGTGCTGAGAAAGAAACATTAAGGTACAGTGTCTGGTGTATAATGTCTGGTAATATAGCATGTACTGAGAAAGAAACATTCAGGTACAGTGTCTGGTAACATAGCATGTGCTAAGAATGAAACATTAAGGTACAGTGTCTGGTGTATATTGTCTGATTCCATAGCATGTGCTGAGAAAGAAGAATTCAGGTACAGTGTCTGGTAACATAGCATGTCCTGAGAAAGAAACATGCAGGTACAGTGTCTGGTGTATATTGTCTGCTAACATAGCATCTTCTGAGAAAGAAACACTAAGGTACAGTGTCTGGTGTATATTGTCTGGTAACATAGCATGTGCTGAGAAACAAACATTCAGGTACAGTGTCTGGTAACATAGCATGTGCTGCGAAAGAAACATTAAGGTACAGTGTCTGGTGTACAGTGTCTGGAAACATAATGTGCTGAGAAAGAAACATTCAGGTACAGTGTTTGGTATATAGTGTCTGGTAACATAGCATGTGCTGAGAAAGAAACATTCTGGTACAGTGTCTGGTGTACAGTGTCTGGAAATATAGCATGTGCTGAGAAAGTAACATTAAGGTACAGTGTCTGGTGTACAGTGTCTGGAAACATATAATGTGCTGAGAAAGAAACATTAAGGTACATTGTCTGGAGTACAGTGTCTGGTAACATAGCATGTGCTGAGAAAGAAACATTAACGAACAGTGTGCGGTGTTCAGTGTCTAGAAGCATATAATGTGCTGAGAAAGAAACATTCAGGTACAGTGTCTGGAGTACAGTGTATGGTAACATAGCATGTGCTGAGAAAGAAACATTCAGCTAGAGTGTCCGGTATCATATTAAATGCAGTGAAAGAACCATTCAGGTACAGTGTATGGTACATCATGTGCTGAGAAAGAGATATTCAGGTACGGTGTGTGGTAACATAGAATGTGCTGAGAAAGAATCATTCAGGTACAAAATCTGGTAACATAGAGTTCGCTGAGAAAGAATCAGTCAGGTACAGTGTCTGGTAACATAGAATGTGCTGAGAAAGGATCAATCAGGTACAGTGCCTGGTAACATAGAATGTGCTGAGAAAGAAACACTCAGGTACAGTGTCTGGTAACATAGATAGTGGTGACAGGAACATTCAGGTGCAGTGTCTGGTGTACAGTGTCTGGTAACATGGAATTAATTGACCTAATAGTGGTTGCACCTATAAAGCCTGGAAATTAAAGTACTTACAATACATGTAAGTCGCCATTGGGGTATGGCATCTCAATACAATTTGAGATCTCCTTGTGGTTTACCGGGAAAAATGCGAATCAGCTGGAGAATTTAATGTCGTGTCGGCATGTTGCCATGGTAGCTCAGTGGTTAGAGCAACCGGACGGAGACCGGGAGATCCGTGGTTCAAATCCCGGCTATGGCATTGAATTTTTCAGTCATCTGATTCTACCTTTCCAACCCTGTCCAACACACGGCTTGTGTGGAAGAACAATTAATTCCATTCAGGTACAGTGTCTGGTAACATAGAATATGCTGAGAAAGAAACATTCAGGTACAGTGTCTGGTGCACAGGTTCCGGTAACATAGAATGTGCTGAGAAAGAAACATTCAGGTGCAGTGTCTGGTGTACAGTGTCTGGTAGCATAGAATATGCTGAGAAAGAAACATTCAGGTGCATTGTCTGGTGTACAGTGTCCGGTTACATACAATGTGCTGAGAAAGAAACATTCAGGTGCAGTGTCTGGTGTAAAGTGTCTGGTAAGATAGAATGTGCTGAGAAAGAAACACTCAGGTGCAGTGTCTGGTGTAAAGTGTCTGGTAAGATAGAATGTGCTGAGAAAGAAACACTCAGGTGCAGTGTCTGGTGTAAAGTGTCTGGTAAGATAGAATGTGCTGAGAAAGAAACACTCAGGTGCAGTGTCTGGTGTACAGTGTCTGGTAACATAGAATGTGCTGAGAAAGAAACACTCAGGTGCAGTGTCTGGTGTACAGTGTCTAGTAACATAGAATGTGCTGAGAAAGAAACATACACGTACAGTAATGCTGTACAGTGTGTGGTAACATAGAATGTGCTCAGAAAGAAACATTCAGGAGCAGTGTCTGGTGTATAGTGTCTGGTAACATAGAACGTGCTGAGAAAGAAACATTCATATACAGTAATGGTGTACAGTGTCTGGTAACATAGCATGTGCTGAGAAAGAATCACTCAGGTACAGTGTCTGGTAACATAGAATGTCCTGAGAAAGAATCATTCAGGCACAGTGTCTTATGTACAGTGTCTGGTAACATAGAATGTCCTGAGAAAGAATCATTCAGGTACAGTAATGGTGTACAGTGTCTGGTAACATAGCATGTGCTGAGAAAGAAACATTCAGGTACAGTAATGGTGTACAGTGTCTGGTAACATAGCATGTGCTGAGAAAGAATCATTCAGGTACAGTAATGGTGTACAGTGTCTGGTAACATAGCATATGCTGAGAAAGAATGATTCAGGTACAGTAATGGTGTACAGTGTCTAGTAACATAGCATGTGCTGAGAAAGAATCATTCAGGTACAGTAATGGTGTACAGTGTCTGGTAACATAGCATATGCTGAGAAAGAATGATTCAGGTACAGTGTCTGGTAACATAGAATGTCCTGAGAAAGAATCATTCAGGCACAGTGTCTTGTGTACAGTGTCTGGTAACAGAACATGTGCTGAGAAACAAACATTCAGGTACAGTGTCTGGTAACATAGCATATGCTGAGAAAGAATCATTCAGGTACAGTGTCTGGTAACATAGCATGTGCTGAGAAACAAACATTCAGGTACAGTGTCTGGTAGCAGAGCACGTGCTGAGAAACAAACATTCAGGTACAGTGTCTGGTAACATAGCATATGCTGAGAAAGAATCATTCAGGTACAGTGTCTGGTAACATAGCATGTGCTGAGAAACAAACATTCAGGTACAGTGTCTGGTAACAGAGCATGTGCTGAGAAACAAACATTCAGGTACAGTGTCTGGTAACAGAGCATGTGCTGAGAAACAAACATTCAGGTACAGTGTCTGGTAACATAGCATATGCTGAGAAAGAATCATTCAGGTACAGTGTCTGGTAACATAGAATGTCCTGAGAAAGAATCATTCAGGCACAGTGTCTTATGTACGGTGTCTGGTAACATAGCATATGCTGAGAAAGAATCATTCAGGTACAGTGTCTGGTAACATAGAATGTCCTGAGAAAGAATCATTCAGGTACAGTGTCTGGTAACATAGCATATGCTGAGAAAGAATGATTCAGGTACAGTGTCTGGTAACATAGAATGTCCTGAGAAAGAATCATTCAGGCACAGTGTCTTGTGTACAGTGTCTGGTAACAGAGCATGTGCTGAGAAACAAACATTCAGGTACAGTGTCTGGAAGCATAGAATATGCTGATAAACAACCATTTAAGTACAGTATCTGGTTTATATTGTCTGGCAACGTAGCATGTGCTGAGAAAGAAACATTCAGGTACAGTGTCTGGTGTAGAGTGTCTGGAAACATATAATGTGCTGAGAAAGAAACATTAAGGTACAGTGTCTGGTGTAGAGTGTCTGGAAACATATAATGTGCTGAGAAAGAAACATTAAGGTACAGTGTCTGGTGTATAATGTCTGGTAATATAGCATGTACTGAGAAAGAAACATTCAGGTACAGTGTCTGGTAACATAGCATGTGCTAAGAATGAAACATTAAGGTACAGTGTCTGGTGTATATTGTCTGATTCCATAGCATGTGCTGAGAAAGAAGAATTCAGGTACAGTGTCTGGTAACATAGCATGTCCTGAGAAAGAAACATGCAGGTACAGTGTCTGGTGTATATTGTCTGCTAACATAGCATCTTCTGAGAAAGAAACACTAAGGTACAGTGTCTGGTGTATATTGTCTGGTAACATAGCATGTGCTGAGAAACAAACATTCAGGTACAGTGTCTGGTAACATAGCATGTGCTGCGAAAGAAACATTAAGGTACAGTGTCTGGAAACATAATGTGCTGAGAAAGAAACATTCAGGTACAGTGTTTGGTATATAGTGTCTGGTAACATAGCATGTGCTGAGAAAGAAACATTCTGGTACAGTGTCTGGTGTACAGTGTCTGGAAACATATAATGTGCTGAGAAAGAAACATTAAGGTACATTGTCTGGAGTACAGTGTCTGGTAACATAGCATGTGCTGAGAAAGAAACATTAACGAACAGTGTGCGGTGTTCAGTGTCTAGAAGCATATAATGTGCTGAGAAAGAAACATTCAGGTACAGTGTCTGGAGTACAGTGTATGGTAACATAGCATGTGCTGAGAAAGAAACATTCAGCTAGAGTGTCCGGTATCATATTAAATGCAGTGAAAGAACCATTCAGGTACAGTGTATGGTACATCATGTGCTGAGAAAGAGATATTCAGGTACGGTGTGTGGTAACATAGAATGTGCTGAGAAAGAATCATTCAGGTACAAAATCTGGTAACATAGAGTGCGCTGAGAAAGAATCAGTCAGGTACAGTGTCTGGTAACATAGAATGTGCTGAGAAAGGATCAATCAGGTACAGTGCCTGGTAACATAGAATGTGCTGAGAAAGAAACACTCAGGTACAGTGTCTGGTAACATAGATAGTGGTGACAGGAACATTCAGGTGCAGTGTCTGGTATACAGTGTCTGATAACATAGAATGTGCTGAGAAAGAAACATTCAGGTGCAGTGTCTGGTGTACAGTGTCTGGTAACATGGAATTAATTGACCTAATAGTGGTTGCACCTATAAAGCCTGGAAATTAAAGTACTTACAATACATGTAAGTCGCCATTGGGGTATGGCATCTCAATACAATTTGAGATCTCCTTGTGGTTTACCGGGAAAAATGCGAATCAGCTGGAGAATTTAATGTCGTGTCGGCATGTTGCCATGGTAGCTCAGTGGTTAGAGCAACCGGACGGAGACCGGGAGATCCGTGGTTCAAATCCCGGCTATGGCATTGAATTTTTCAGTCATCTGATTCTACCTTTCCAACCCTGTCCAACACACGGCTTGTGTGAAAGAACAATTAATTCCATTCAGGTACAGTGTCTGGTAACATAGAATATGCTGAGAAAGAAACATTCAGGTACAGTGTCTGGTGCACAGGTTCCGGTAACATAGAATGTGCTGAGAAAGAAACATTCAGGTGCAGTGTCTGGTGTACAGTGTCTGGTAGCATAGAATATGCTGAGAAAGAAACATTCAGGTGCATTGTCTGGTGTACAGTGTCCGGTTACATACAATGTGCTGAGAAAGAAACATTCAGGTGCAGTGTCTGGTGTACAGTGTCTGGAAACATGGAATGTGCTGAGAAAGAAACATTCAGGTGCATTGTCTGGTGTACAGTGTCCGGTTACATACAATGTGCTGAGAAAGAAACATTCAGGTGCAGTGTCTGGTGTACAGTGTCTGGAAACATGGAATGTGCTGAGAAAGAAACATTCAGGTACCGTGTCTGGTAACATAGCATGTGCTGAGAAGGAAACATTCGGGTAGAGTTTCTGGTAACATAGAATGTGCTGAGAAAGACACATTGAGGTACAGCGTCTGGTATACAATGTCTGGCAACATAGAATGTGCTGAGAAAGAAACATTCAGGTACTGTGTCTGGTGTACAGTGTCTGTTAACATAGAATGTGCTGAGAAAGAAGAATTCAGGTGCAGTGTCTGGTGTACAGTGTCTTTTAACATACAATGTGCTGAGAAAGAAACATTCAGGTACAGTTTCTGATGGGCAGTGTCTGGTAACATAGAATGTGCTGGAAAAGAAAGATTCAGGTACAGTGTCTGGTAACATAGCATGTGCTGAGAAAGAAAAATTCAGGTACAGTGTCTGGTAACATAGAATTTGCTGAGAAAGAATCATTCAGGTGCAGTATCTGGTAACATAGAATGTGCTGAGAAAGAAACATTCAGGTACAGTGTCTGGTAACATAGAATTTGCTAAGAAAGAATCATTCAGGTGCAGTTTCTGGTAATATAGATAGTGCTGAGAAAGAAACATTCAGGTACAGTGTCTGGTAACAAAGAATGTGCTGAGAAAGAAGCATTCAGGTGCAGTGTCTGGTGTACAGTGTCTTTTAACATAGAATGTGCTGAGAAAGAAACATTTAGGTACAGTGTCTGGTGTACAGTGTCTGGTAACATAAAATGTGCTAAGAAAGAAACATTCTCGTATTGTGTCTGGTAACATAGAATGTGCTGAGAAAGAAACATTCAGGTACAGTGTATTGTATCTGGTAACATAGAATGTGCTAAGAAAGAAACATTCAGGTACTGTGTCTGGTAACATGGAATGTGCTGAGAAAGAAACATTCAGGTACAGTATCTGATAACATAGAATGTGCTAAGAAAGAATCATTTAGGAACAGTGTCTGGTAACATAGAGTGTGCTGAGAAAGAATCATTTAGGTACAGTGTATTGTGTATAGTATCTGGTAACATAGAATGTGCTAAGAAAGAATCATTTAGGAACAGTGTCTGGTAACATAGAGTGTGCTAAGAAAAAATCATTTAAGAACAGTGTCTGGTAACGTAGATTGTGCTGAGAAAGAATTATTCAGGAACAATGTATGGTAACATAGATTGTGCTTAGAAAGAAACACTGAGGTATAGTGTCTGGTGTTAATGGGATAAATTTAGAGTCTGGAAATTCAACATGGCTTTAATGGAATAAATTTAGTGTCTGGTAATTCAACATGGGTTAAATGAAATAAATTTAGTGTCTGGTAACTCAACATGGCTTTAATTAAATAAATTTAGTTTCTGATAATTCAACATGGCTTTAATTAAATAAATTTAGTGTCTGGTATCTCAACATGGGTTTAATGAAATAAATTTAGTGTCTAGTAACTCAACATGGGTTTAATGAAATAAATTTAGTGTCTGGTAACTCCACATTGGTTTAATGGAATAAATTTAGTGTCTGGTAACTCAACATGGCTTTAATGAAATAAATTTATTGTCTGGTAACTCAACATGGTTTTAATGAAATAAATTTAGTTTCTGGTAATTCAACAAGGCTTTAATTAAATAAATTTATTGTCTGGTAACTCAACATGGTTTTAATGAAATAAATTTAGTTTGTGGTATTTCAACATGGCTTTAATTAAATAAATTTAGTGTCTGGTAAATCATCATGGTTTTAATTAAATAAATTTAGTTTCTGGTAACTCAACATGGGTTTAATTAAATAAATTTAGTGTCTGGTAAATGAACATGGTTTTAATTAAATAAATTTAGTTTCTGGTAACTCAACATGGCTTTAATTACATAAATTTAGTGTCTGGTAAATCAACATGGTTTTAATGAAATAAATTTATTGTCTGGTATCTCAACATGGGTTTAATGAAATAAATTTAGTGTCTGGTAACTCAACATGGGTTTAATGAAATAAATTTAGTGTCTGGTAACTCAACGTGGGTTTAATGGAATATATTTAGTGTCTGGTAATTCAACATGGCTTTAATGAAATAAATAAGTTGTCTGGTAACTCAACATGGCTTTAATGAAATAAATTTATTGTCTGGTAACTCACCATGGTTTTAATGAAATAAATTTAGTTTCTGGTAATTCAACATGGCTTGAATTAAATATATTTATTGTCTGGTATCTCAACATGGTTTTAATGACATAAATTTAGTTTCTGATAATTCAACATGGTTTTAATTAAATAAATTTAGTGTCTGGTAAATCAACATAATTTTAATTAAATAAATTATTGTCTGGTATCTCAACATGGGTTTAATGAAATAAATTTAGTGTTTGGTAATTCAACATGGCTTTAATGGAATAAATTAATGTCTGGTAACTCAACATGGCTTTAATGGAATAAATTAATGTCTGGTAATTCAATATGGCTTTAATGGTATAAATTAATGTCTGGAAATTCAACATGGCTTTAATGGTATAAATTAATGTCTGGTAAATCAACATGGCTTTAATGGAATAAATTTAGTGTCTGGTAATTCAACATGGCTTTAATGGAATAAATTAATGTCTGGTAACTCAACATGGCTTTTATGGAATAAATTTAGTGTCTGGTAAATCAACATGGCTTTAATGGAATAAATTTAGTGTCTGGTAAATCAACATGCCTTTAATGGAATAAATTTAGTGTCTGGTAATTCAACATGGTTTTAATTAAATAAATTTAGTGTCTGGTAATCAACATAATTTTAATTAAATAAATTATTGTCTGGTATCTCAACATGGGTTTAATGAAATAAATTTAGTGTTTGGTAATTCAACATGGCTTTAATGGAATAAATTAATGTCTGGTAACTCAACATGGCTTTAATGGAATAAATTAATGTCTGGTAAATCAACATGGTTTTAATGAAATAAATTTAGTGTCTTGTAACTCAACATGGCTTTAATGGAATAAATTTAGTGTCTGGTAATTCAACATGGCTTTAATGCAATAAATTTAGTGTCTGGTAATTCAACATCGTTTTAATGAAATAAATTTAGTTTCTGGTAATTCAACATGGCTTTAATTAATTAAATTTAGTGTCTGGGAAATCAACATGGTTTTAATTAAATAAATTATTGTCTGGTATCTCAACATGGTTTTAATGAAATAAATTTAGTGTCTGGTACCTCAACATAGCTTTAATGGGATAAATTAATGTCTGGTAACTCAACATGGCTTTAATGGAATAAATTAATGTCTGGTAATTCAACATGGCTTTAATGGTATAAATTAATGTCTGGTAATTCAACATGGCTTTAATGGTATAAATTAATGTCTGGTAAATCAACATGGCTTTAATGGAATAAATTTAGTGTCTGGTAATTCAACATGGCTGTAATGGAATAAATTAATGTCTGGTAGCTCAACATGGCTTTTATGGAATAATTTTAGTGTCTGGTAAATCAACATGGCTTTAATGGAATAAATTTAGTTTCTGGTAAATCAACATGGCTTTAATGGAATAAATTTAGTGTCTGGTAACTCAACATGTCTTTAATGGAATAAATTTAGTGTCTGGAAACTCAACATGTCTTTAATGGAATAAATTTAGTGTCTAGTAAATCAACATGGCTTGAATGAAATAAATTTCGTGTCTGGTAACTCAACATGGCTTTAATGGAATAAATTTAGTGCCTGGTAACTCAACATGGCTTTAATGGAATAAATTTAGTGTCTGGTAAATCAACATGGCTTTAATGGAATAAATTTAGTGTCTGGTAACTCAACATGGCTTTAATTGTATAAATTTAGTGTCTGGTAATTCAGCATGGCTTTAATGGAATAAACTTAGTGTCTGGTAATTCAACATGGCTTTAATGGAATAAATTTAGTGTCTGGTAATTCAACACGGCTTTAGTGGTATAAATTTAGTGTCTGGTAATTCAACATGTCTTTAATGGAATAAACTTAGTGTCTGGTAACTCAACATGGCTTCAATGGTATATATTTAGTGTCTGGTAATTCAACATGGTTTTAATGGAATACATTTAGTGTCTGGTAATTCAACATGACTTTAATGGAATAAATGTAGTGTCTGGTAACTAAATTTATTCCATTAAAGCCATATTGAATGTCTGGTAATTCAACATTGCTTTAATGAAATAAATTTAGTGCCCGGCAACTCAACATGGTTTTAATGGTATAAATTTAGTGTCTGGTAAATCAACATGGCTTTAATGGAATAAATTTAGTTCTGGTAGTTCAACATGGCTTTAATGGAATAAATTAATGTCTGGTAACTCAACATGACTTTTATGGAATAAATTTAGTGTCTGGTAAATCAACATGGCTTTAATGGAATAAATTTTGTGTCTGGTAAATCAACATGACTTTAATGGAATAAATTTAGTGTTTGGTAGTTCAACCTGGCTTTAATGGAATAAATTAATGTCTGGTAACTCAACATGACTTTTATGGAATAAATTTAGTGTCTGGTAAGTCAACATGGCTTTAATGGAATAAATTTAGTTTCGTGTAAATCAACATGGCTTTAATGGAATAAATTTAGTATCTGGTAAATCAACATGTCTTTAATGGAATAAATTTAGTGTCTGGTAACTCAACATGTTTTAAATGGAATAAATTTAGTGTCCGGTAAATCAACATGGCTTTAATTTAATAAATTTAGTGCCTGGTAACTCAACATGGCTTTAATGGTATAAATTTAGTGTCTGGTAAATCATTATGGCTGTAATGGAATAAACTTAGTGTCTGGTAATTCAACATGGCTTTAATAGAATAAATTAATGTCTGGTAACTCAACATGGCTTTTATGGAATAAATTTAGTGTCTGGTAAATCAACATGGCTCTAATGGAATAAATCTAGTGTCTGGTAAATCAACATGGCTTTAATGGAATAAATTTAGTGTCTGGTAAATCAACATGTCTTTAATGGAATAAATTTAGAGTCTGGTAACTCAATATGTCTTTAATGGAATAATTTTAGTGTCTGGTAAATCAACATGGCTTTAATGAAATAAATTTAGTGTCTGGTAACTCAACATGGCTTTAATGGAATAAATTTAGTGCCTGGTAACTCAACATGGCTTTAATGGAATAAATTTAGTGTCTGGTAACTCAACATGGCTTTAATAGAATAAATTTAGTGTCTGGTAATTCAACATGGCTTTAGTGGTATAAATTTAGTGTCTGGTAATTCAACATGGCTTTAATGGAATAAATTTAGTGTCTGGTAAATCAACATGGCTTTAATGGAATAAATTTAGTGTCTGGTATTTCAACATGGCTTTAATCGAATAAATTTAGTGTCTGGTAATTCAACAGGGCTTTAATGGTATAAATTTAGTGTGGTAATTAAAAATGGCTTTAATGGAATAAATTTAGTGTCTGGTAATTCAACATGGTTTTAATGAAATAAATTTAGTTTCTGGTAATTCAACATGGCTTTAATTAAATATATTTATTGTCTGGTAACTCAACATGGTTTTAATGAAATAAATTTAGTTTCTGATAATTCAACATGGCTTTAATGAAATAAATTTAGTGTCTGGTAATTCAACATGGCTTTAATGGGATAAATTAATGTCTGGTAACTCAACATGGCTTTAATGGAATAAATTAATGTCTGGTAATTCAACATGGCTATAATGGTATAAATTAATGTCTGGTAATTCAACATGGCTTTAATGGTATAAATTAATGTCTGGTAAATCAACATGGCTTTAATGGAATAAATTTAGTGTCTGGTAATTCAACATGGCTGTAATGAAATAAATTAATGTCTGGTAACTCAACATGGCTTTTATGGAATAAATTTAGTTTCTGGTAAATCAACATGGCTTTAATGGAATAAATTTAGTGTCTGGTAATTCAACATGGTTTTAATGAAATAAATTTAGTTTCTGGTAATTCATAATGGCTTTAATTAAATAAATTTAGTGTCTGGGAAATCAACATGGTTTTAATTAAATAAATTATTGTCTGGTATCTCAACATGGTTTTAATGAAATAAATTTAGTGTCTGGTAACTCAACATAGCTTTAATGGGATAAATTAATGTCTGGTAACTCAACATGGCTTTAATGGAATAAATTAATGTCTGGTAATTCAACATGGCTTTAATGGTATAAATTAATGTCTGGTAATTCAACATGGCTTTAATGGTATAAATTAATGTCTGGTAAATCAACATGGCTTTAATGGGATAAATTTAGTGTCTGGTAATTCAACATGGCTGTAATGGAATAAATTAATGTCTGGTAGCTCAACATGGCTTTTATGGAATAATTTTAGTGTCTGGAAACTCAACATGTCTTTAATGGAATAAATTTAGTGCCTGGTAAATCAACATGGCTTTAATGAAATAAATTTCGTGTCTGGTAAATCAACATGTCTTTAATGGAATAAATTTAGTGTCTGGTAAATCAAGATGGCTTTAATGAAATAAATTTAGTGTCTGGTAACTCAACATGGCTTTAATGGAATAAATTTAGTGCCTGGTAACTCAACATGGCTTTAATGGAATAAATTTAGTGTCTGGTAAATCAACATGGCTTTAATGGAATAAATTTAGTGTCTGGTAACTCAACATGGCTTTAATGGTATAAATTTAGTGTCTGGTAATTCAACATGGCTTTAATGGAATAAATTTAGTGCCTGGTAATTCAACATGGCTTTAATGGAATACATTTAATGTCTGGTAATTCAACATGACTTTAATGCAATAAATGTAGTGTCTGGTAACTAAATTTATTCCATTAAAGCCATATTGAATGTCTGGTAATTCAACATTGCTTTAATGAAATAAATTTAGTGCCCGGCAACTCAACATGGTTTTAATGGTATAAATTTAGTGTCTGGTAAATCAACATGGCTTTAATGGAATAAATTTAGTTCTGGTAGTTCAACATGGCTTTAATGGAATGAATTAATGTCTGGTAACTCAACATGACTTTTATGGAATAAATTTTGTGTCTGGTAAATCAACATGGCTTTAATGGAATAAATTTTGTGTCTGGTAAATCAACATGGCTTTAATGGAATAAATTTAGTGTTTGGTAGTTCAACCTGGCTTTAATGGAATAAATTATTGTCTGGTAACTCAACATGACTTTTATGGAATAAATTTAGTGTCTGGTAAGTCAACATGGCTTTAATGGAATAAATTTTGTGTCGTGTAAATCAACATGGCTTCAATGGAATAAATTTAGTATCTGGTAAATCAACATGTCTTTAATGGAATAAATTTAGTGTCTGGTAACTCAACATGTTTTAAATGGAATAAATTTAGTGTCCGGTAAATCAACATGGCTTTAATTTAATAAATTTAGTGCCTGGTAACTCAACATGGCTTTAATGGAATAAACTTAGTGTCTGGTAATTCAACATGGCTTTAATGGAATAAATTAATGTCTGGTAACTCAACATGGCTTTTATGGAATAAATTTAGTGTCTGGTAAATCAACATGGCTCTAATGGAATAAATTTAGTGTCTGGTAAATCAACATGGCTTTAATGGAATAAATTTAGTGTCTGGTAAATCAACATGTCTTTAATGGAATAACTTTAGTGTCTGGTAAATCAACATGGCTTTAATGAAATAAATTTAGTGTCCGGTAACTCAACATGGCTTTAATGGAATAAATTTAGTGCCTGGTAACTCAACATGGCTTTAATGGAATAAATTTAGTGTCTGGTAACTCAACATGGCTTTAATGGAATAAATTTAGTGTCTGGTAATTCAACATGGCTTTAGTGGTATAAATTTAGTGTCTGGTAATTCAACATGGCTTTAATGGAATAAATTTAGTGTCTGGTAAATCAACATGGCTTTAATGGAATAAATTTAGTGTCTGGTATTTCAACATGGCTTTAATCGAATAAATTTAGTGTCTGGTAATTCAACAGGACTTTAATGGTATAAATTTAGTGTGGTAATTCAACATGGCTTTAATGGAATAAATTTAGTGTCTGGTAATTCAACATGGTTTTAATGAAATAAATTTAGTTTCTGGTAATTAAACATGGCTTTAACTAATATATATTTATTGTCTGGTAACTCAACATGGTTTTAATGAAATAAATTTAGTTTCTGATAATTCAACATGGCTTTAATGAAATAAATATAGTGTCTGGTAACTCAACATGGCTTTAATGGAATAAATTAATGTCTGGTAATTCAACATGGCTTTAATGGTATAAATTAATGTCTGGTAATTCAACATGGCTTTAATGGTATAAATTAATGTCTGGTAAATCAACATGGCTTTAATGGAATAAATTTAGTGTCTGGTAATTCAACATGGCTGTAATGGAATAAATTAATGTCTGGTAACTCAACATGGCTTTTATGGAATAAATTTTGTGTCTGGTAAATCAACATGGCTTTAATGGAATAAATTTAGTTTCTGGTAAATCAACATGGGTTTAATGGAATAAATTTAGTGTCTGGTAACTCAACATGTCTTTAATGGAATAAATTTAGTGTCTGGTAAATCAAGATGGCTTTAATGAAATAAATTTAGTGTCTGGTAACTCAACATGGCTTTAATGGAATAAATTTAGTGCCTGGTAACTCAACATGGCTTTAATGGAATAAAGTTAGTGTCTGGTAAATCAACATGGCTTTAATGGAATAAATTTAGTGTCTGGTAACTCAACATGGCTCTAATGGTATAAATTTAGTGTCTGGTAATTCAACTTGGCTTTAATGGAATAAATTTAGTGCCTGGTAATTCAACATGGCTTTAATGGAATAAATTTAGTGTCTGGTAAATCAACATGGCTTTAATGGAATAAATTTATTGTCTGGTAATTCAACACGGCTTTAATGGTATAAATTTAGTGTCTGGTAATTCAACATGGCTTTAATGGAATAAATTTAGTGTCTGGTAACTCAACATGGCTTTAATGGTATAAATTTAGTGTCTGGTAATTCAACATGGCTTTAATGGAATAAACTTAGTGTCTGGTAATTCAACATGGCTTTAATGGAATAAATGTGGTGTCTGGTAACTCAATATGGCTTTAATGGAATAAATTTAATGTCTGGTAATTCAACATTGCTTTAATGAAATAAATTTAGTGCCCGGTAACTCAACATGGCTTTAATGGTATAAATTTAGTGTCTGGTAACTCAACATGGCTTTAATGGAATAAATTTAGTGTCTGGTAATTCAACATGAGTTTAATCGAATAAATTTAGTGTCTAGTAATTCAACATGGCTTTAATGGTATAAATTTAGTGTCCGGTAATTCAACATGGCTTTAATGGAATAAATTTAGTGTCTGGTAACTCAACATGGCTTTAATGGTATAAATTTAGTGTATGGTAATTCAACATGGCTTTAATGGAATAAATTTAGTGTATGGTAATTCAACATGGCTTTAATGGAATAAATTTAGTGTCTGGTAATTCAACATGGCTTTAATGGAATAAATTTAGCGTCTGGTAACTCAACATGGCTTTAATGGAATAAATTTAGTGTCTGGTAATTCAACATGGCTTTAATGGAATAAATTTAGTGTCTGGTAACTCAACATGGCTTTAATGGAATAAATTTAGTGCCTGGTAACTCAACATGGCTTTAATGGAATACATTTAGTGTCTGGTAGCTCAACATGGCTTTAATGGAATAAATTTAGTGTCTGGTAATTCAACATGGCTTTAATGGTATAAATTTAGTGTCTGGTAATTCAACATGGCTTTAATGGAATAAATTTAGTGTCTGGTAATTCAACATGGCTTTAATGGAATAAATTTAGTTTCTGGTAATTCAACATGGCTTTAATTAAATAAATTTAGTGTCTGGGAAATCAACATGGTTTTAATTAAATAAATTATTGTCTGGTATCTCAACATGGTTTTAATGAAATAAATTTAGTGTCTGGTAACTCAACATAGCTTTAATGGGATAAATTAATGTCTGGTAACTCAACATGGCTTTAATGGAATAAATTAATGTCTGGTAATTCAACATGGCTTTAATGGTATAAATTAATGTCTGGTAATTCAACATGGCTTTAATGGTATAAATTAATGTCTGGTAAATCAACATGGCTTTAATGGGACAAATTTAGTGTCTGGTAATTCAACATGGCTGTAATGGAATAAATTAATGTCTGGTAGCTCAACATGGCTTTTATGGAATAATTTTAGTGTCTGGTAAATCAACATGGCTTTAATGGAATAAATTTAGTTTCTGGTAAATCAACATGGCTTTAATGGAATAAATTTAGTGTCTGGTAACTCAACATGTCTTTAATGGAATAAATTTAGTGTCTGGAAACTCAACATGTCTTTAATGGAATAAATTTAGTGCCTGGTAAATCAACATGGCTTTAATGAAATAAATTTCGTGTCTGGTAAATCAACATGTCTTTAATGGAATAAATTTAGTGTCTGGTAAATCAAGATGGCTTTAATGAAATAAATTTAGTGTCTGGTAACTCAACATGGCTTTAATGGAATAAATTTAGTGCCTGGTAACTCAACATGGCTTTAATGGAATAAATTTAGTGTCTGGTAAATCAACATGGCTTTAATGGAATAAATTTAGTGTCTGGTAACTCAACATGGCTTTAATGGTATAAATTTAGTGTCTGGTAATTCAACATGGCTTTAATGGAATAAATTTAGTGCCTGGTAATTCAACATGGCTTTAATGGAATACATTTAATGTCTGGTAATTCAACATGACTTTAATGGAATAAATGTAGTGTCTGGTAACTAAATTTATTCCATTAAAGCCATATTGAATGTCTGGTAATTCAACATTGCTTTAATGAAATAAATTTAGTGCCCGGCAACTCAACATGGTTTTAATGGTATAAATTTAGTGTCTGGTAAATCAACATGGCTTTAATGGAATAAATTTAGTTCTGGTAGTTCAACATGGCTTTAATGGAATAAATTAATGTCTGGTAACTCAACATGACTTTTATGGAATAAATTTTGTGTCTGGTAAATCAACATGGCTTTAATGGAATAAATTTTGTGTCTGGTAAATCAACATGGCTTTAATGGAATAAATTTAGTGTTTGGTAGTTCAACCTGGCTTTAATGGAATAAATTATTGTCTGGTAACTCAACATGACTTTTATGGAATAAATTTAGTGTCTGGTAAGTCAACATGGCTTTAATGGAATAAATTTTGTGTCGTGTAAATCAACATGGCTTCAATGGAATAAATTTAGTATCTGGTAAATCAACATGTCTTTAATGGAATAAATTTAGTGTCTGGTAACTCAACATGTTTTAAATGGAATAAATTTAGTGTCCGGTAAATCAACATGGCTTTAATTTAATAAATTTAGTGCCTGGTAACTCAACATGGCTTTAATGGAATAAACTTAGTGTCTGGTAATTCAACATGGCTTTAATGTAATAAATTAATGTCTGGTAACTCAACATGGCTTTTATGGAATAAATTTAGTGTCTGGTAAATCAACATGGCTCTAATGGAATAAATTTAGTGTCTGGTAAATCAACATGGCTTTAATGGAATAAATTTAGTGTGTGGTAAATCAACATGTCTTTAATGGAATAACTTTAGTGTCTGGTAAATCAACATGGCTTTAATGAAATAAATTTAGTGTCCGGTAACTCAACATGGCTTTAATGGAATAAATTTAGTGCCTGGTAACTCAACATGGCTTTAATGGAATAAATTTAGTGTCTGGTAACTCAACATGGCTTTAATGGAATAAATTTAGTGTCTGGTAATTCAACATGGCTTTAGTGGTATAAATTTAGTGTCTGGTAATTCAACATGGCTTTAATGGAATAAATTTAGTGTCTGGTAAATCAACATGGCTTTAATGGAATAAATTTAGTGTCTGGTATTTCAACATGGCTTTAATCGAATAAATTTAGTGTCTGGTAATTCAACAGGACTTTAATGGTATAAATTTAGTGTGGTAATTCAACATGGCTTTAATGGAATAAATTTAGTGTCTGGTAATTCAACATGGTTTTAATGAAATAAATTTAGTTTCTGGTAATTCAACATGGCTTTAATTAAATATATTTATTGTCTGGTAACTCAACATGGTTTTAATGAAATAAATTTAGTTTCTGATAATTCAACATGGCTTTAATGAAATAAATGTAGTGTCTGGTAATTCAACATGGCTTTAATTGGATAAATTAATGTCTGGTAACTCAACATGGCTTTAATGGAATAAATTAATGTCTGGTAATTCAACATGGCTTTAATGGTGTAAATTAATGTCTGGTAATTCAACATGTCTTTAATGGTATAAATTAATGTCTGGTAAATCAACATGGCTTTAATGGAATAAATTTAGTGTCTGGTAATTCAACATGGCTGTAATGGAATAAATTAATGTCTGGTAACTCAACATGGCTTTTATGGAATAAATTTTGTGTCTGGTAAATCAACATGGCTTTAATGGAATAAATTTAGTTTCTGGTAAATCAACATGGGTTTAATGGAATAAATTTAGTGTCTGGTAACTCAACATGTCTTTAGTGGAATAAATTTAGTGTCTGGTAAATCAAGATGGCTTTAATGAAATAAATTTAGTGTCTGGTAACTCAACATGGCTTTAATGGAATAAATTTAGTGCCTGGTAACTCAACATGGCTTTAATGGAATAAATTTAGTGTCTGGTAAATCAACATGGCTTTAATGGAATAAATTTAGTGTCTGGTAACTCAACATGGCTTTAATGGTATAAATTTAGTGTCTGGTAATTCAACATGGCTTTAATGGAATAAATTTAGTGCCTGGTAATTCAACATGGCTTTAATGGAATAAATTTAGTGTCTGGTAAATCAACATGGTTTTAATGAAATAAATTTAGTTTCTGGTAATTCAACATGGCTTTAATTAAATAAATTTAGTGTCTGGGAAATCAACATGGTTTTAATTAAATAAATTATTGTCTGGTATCTCAACATGGTTTTAATGAAATAAATTTAGTGTCTGGTAACTCAACATAGCTTTAATGGGATAAATTAATGTCTGGTAACTCAACATGGCTTTAATGGAATAAATTAATGTCTGGTAATTCAACATGGCTTTAATGGTATAAATTAATGTCTGGTAATTCAACATGGCTTTAATGGTATAAATTAATGTCTGGTAAATCAACATGGCTTTAATGGGATAAATTTAGTGTCTGGTAATTCAACATGGCTGTAATGGAATAAATTAATGTCTGGTAGCTCAACATGGCTTTTATGGAATAATTTTAGTGTCTGGTAAATCAACATGGCTTTAATGGAATAAATTTAGTTTCTGGTAAATCAACATGGCTTTAATGGAATAAATTTAGTGTCTGGTAACTCAACATGTCTTTAATGGAATAAATTTAGTGTCTGGAAACTCAACATGTCTTTAATGGAATAAATTTAGTGCCTGGTAAATCAACATGGCTTTAATGGTATAAATTTAGTGTCTGGTAATTCAACATGGCTTTAATGGAATAAATTTAGTGCCTGGTAATTCAACATGGCTTTAATGGAATACATTTAATGTCTGGTAATTCAACATGACTTTAATGCAATAAATGTAGTGTCTGGTAACTAAATTTATTCCATTAAAGCCATATTGAATGTCTGGTAATTCAACATTGCTTTAATGAAATAAATTTAGTGCCCGGCAACTCAACATGGTTTTAATGGTATAAATTTAGTGTCTGGTAAATCAACATGGCTTTAATGGAATAAATTTAGTTCTCGTAGTTCAACATGGCTTTAATGGAATGAATTAATGTCTGGTAACTCAACATGACTTTTATGGAATAAATTTTGTGTCTGGTAAATCAACATGGCTTTAATGGAATAAATTTTGTGTCTGGTAAATCAACATGGCTTTAATGGAATAAATTTAGTGTTTGGTAGTTCAACCTGGCTTTAATGGAATAAATTATTGTCTGGTAACTCAACATGACTTTTATGGAATAAATTTAGTGTCTGGTAAGTCAACATGGCTTTAATGGAATAAATTTTGTGTCGTGTAAATCAACATGGCTTCAATGGAATAAATTTAGTATCTGGTAAATCAACATGTCTTTAATGGAATAAATTTAGTGTCTGGTAACTCAACATGTTTTAAATGGAATAAATTTAGTGTCCGGTAAATCAACATGGCTTTAATTTAATAAATTTAGTGCCTGGTAACTCAACATGGCTTTAATGGAATAAACTTAGTGTCTGGTAATTCAACATGGCTTTAATGGAATAAATTAATGTCTGGTAACTCAACATGGCTTTTATGGAATAAATTTAGTGTCTGGTAAATCAACATGGCTCTAATGGAATAAATTTAGTGTCTGGTAAATCAACATGGCTTTAATGGAATAAATTTAGTGTGTGGTAAATCAACATGTCTTTAATGGAATAACTTTAGTGTCTGGTAAATCAACATGGCTTTAATGAAATAAATTTAGTGTCCGGTAACTCAACATGGCTTTAATGGAATAAATTTAGTGCCTGGTAACTCAACATGGCTTTAATGGAATAAATTTAGTGTCTGGTAACTCAACATGGCTTTAATGGAATAAATTTAGTGTCTGGTAATTCAACATGGCTTTAGTGGTATAAATTTAGTGTCTGGTAATTCAACATGGCTTTAATGGAATAAATTTAGTGTCTGGTAAATCAACATGGCTTTAATGGAATAAATTTAGTGTCTGGTATTTCAACATGGCTTTAATCGAATAAATTTAGTGTCTGGTAATTCAACAGGACTTTAATGGTATAAATTTAGTGTGGTAATTCAACATGGCTTTAATGGAATAAATTTAGTGTCTGGTAATTCAACATGGTTTTAATGAAATAAATTTAGTTTCTGGTAATTCAACATGGCTTTAACTAATATATATTTATTGTCTGGTAACTCAACATGGTTTTAATGAAATAAATTTAGTTTCTGATAATTCAACATGGCTTTAATGAAATAAATATAGTGTCTGGTAATTCAACATGGCTTTAATTGGATAAATTAATGTCTGGTAACTCAACATGGCTTTAATGGAATAAATTAATGTCTGGTAATTCAACATGGCTTTAATGGTATAAATTAATGTCTGGTAATTCAACATGGCTTTAATGGTATAAATTAATGTCTGGTAAATCAACATGGCTTTAATGGAATAAATTTAGTGTCTGGTAATTCAACATGGCTGTAATGGAATAAATTAATGTCTGGTAACTCAACATGGCTTTTATGGAATAAATTTTGTGTCTGGTAAATCAACATGGCTTTAATGGAATAAATTTAGTTTCTGGTAAATCAACATGGGTTTAATGGAATAAATTTAGTGTCTGGTAACTCAACATGTCTTTAATGGAATAAATTTAGTGTCTGGTAAATCAAGATGGCTTTAATGAAATAAATTTAGTGTCTGGTAACTCAACATGGCTTTAATGGAATAAATTTAGTGCCTGGTAACTCAACATGGCTTTAATGGAATAAAGTTAGTGTCTGGTAAATCAACATGGCTTTAATGGAATAAATTTAGTGTCTGGTAACTCAACATGGCTCTAATGGTATAAATTTAGTGTCTGGTAATTCAACATGGCTTTAATGGAATAAATTTAGTGACTGGTAATTCAACATGGCTTTAATGGAATAAATTTAGTGTCTGGTAAATCAACATGGCTTTAATGGAATAAATTTATTGTCTGGTAATTCAACACGGCTTTAATGGTATAAATTTAGTGTCTGGTAATTCAACATGGCTTTAATGGAATAAATTTAGTGTCTGGTAACTCAACATGGCTTTAATGGTATAAATTTAGTGTCTGGTAATTCAACATGGCTTTAATGGAATAAACTTAGTGTCTGGTAATTCAACATGGCTTTAATGGAATAAATGTGGTGTCTGGTAACTCAATATGGCTTTAATGGAATAAATTTAATGTCTGGTAATTCAACATTGCTTTAATGAAATAAATTTAGTGCCCGGTAACTCAACATGGCTTTAATGGTATAAATTTAGTGTCTGGTAACTCAACATGGCTTTAATGGAATAAATTTAGTGTCTGGTAATTCAACATGAGTTTAATCGAATAAATTTAGTGTCTAGTAATTCAACATGGCTTTAATGGTATAAATTTAGTGTCCGGTAATTCAACATGGCTTTAATGGAATAAATTTAGTGTCTGGTAACTCAACATGGCTTTAATGGTATAAATTTAGTGTATGGTAATTCAACATGGCTTTAATGGAATAAATTTAGTGTATGGTAATTCAACATGGCTTTAATGGAATAAATTTAGTGTCTGGTAATTCAACATGGCTTTAATGGAATAAATTTAGCGTCTGGTAACTCAACATGGCTTTAATGGAATAAATTTAGTGTCTGGTAATTCAACATGGCTTTAATGGAATAAATTTAGTGTCTGGTAACTCAACATGGCTTTAATGGAATAAATTTAGTGCCTGGTAACTCAACATGGCTTTAATGGAATACATTTAGTGTCTGGTAGCTCAACATGGCTTTAATGGAATAAATTTAGTGTCTGGTAATTCAACATGGCTTTAATGGTATAAATTTAGTGTCTGGTAATTCAACATGGCTTTAATGGAATAAATTTAGTGTCTGGTAATTCAACATGGCTTTAATGGAATAAATTTAGTTTCTGGTAATTCAACATGGCTTTAATTAAATAAATTTAGTGTCTGGGAAATTAACATGGTTTTAATTAAATAAATTATTGTCTGGTATCTCAACATGGTTTTAATGAAATAAATTTAGTGTCTGGTAACTCAACATAGCTTTAATGGGATAAATTAATGTCTGGTAACTCAACATGGCTTTAATGGAATAAATTAATGTCTGGTAATTCAACATGGCTTTAATGGTATAAATTAATGTCTGGTAATTCAACATGGCTTTAATGGTATAAATTAATGTCTGGTAAATCAACATGGCTTTAATGGGACAAATTTAGTGTCTGGTAATTCAACATGGCTGTAATGGAATAAATTAATGTCTGGTAGCTCAACATGGCTTTTATGGAATAATTTTAGTGTCTGGTAAATCAACATGGCTTTAATGGAATAAATTTAGTTTCTGGTAAATCAACATGGCTTTAATGGAATAAATTTAGTGTCTGGTAACTCAACATGTCTTTAATGGAATAAATTTAGTGTCTGGAAACTCAACATGTCTTTAATGGAATAAATTTAGTGCCTGGTAAATCAACATGGCTTTAATGAAATAAATTTCGTGTCTGGTAAATCAACATGTCTTTAATGGAATAAATTTAGTGTCTGGTAAATCAAGATGGCTTTAATGAAATAAATTTAGTGTCTGGTAACTCAACATGGCTTTAATGGAATAAATTTAGTGCCTGGTAACTCAACATGGCTTTAATGGAATAAATTTAGTGTATGGTAAATCAACATGGCTTTAATGGAATAAATTTAGTGTCTGGTAACTCAACATGGCTTTAATGGTACAAATTTAGTGTCTGGTAATTCAACATGGCTTTAATGGTATAAATTTAGTGCCTGGTAATTCAACATGGCTTTAATGGAATACATTTAATGTCTGGTAATTCAACATGACTTTAATGGAATAAATGTAGTGTCTGGTAACTAAATTTATTCCATTAAAGCCATATTGAATGTCTGGTAATTCAACATTGCTTTAATGAAATAAATTTAGTGCCCGGCAACTCAACATGGTTTTAATGGTATAAATTTAGTGTCTGGTAAATCAACATGGCTTTAATGGAATAAATTTAGTTCTGGTAGTTCAACATGGCTTTAATGGAATAAATTAATGTCTGGTAACTCAACATGACTTTTATGGAATAAATTTTGTGTCTGGTAAATCAACATGGCTTTAATGGAATAAATTTTGTGTCTGGTAAATCAACATGGCTTTAATGGAATAAATTTAGTGTTTGGTAGTTCAACCTGGCTTTAATGGAATAAATTATTGTCTGGTAACTCAACATGACTTTTATGGAATAAATTTAGTGTCTGGTAAGTCAACATGGCTTTAAAGGAATAAATTTTGTGTCGTGTAAATCAACATGGCTTCAATGGAATAAATTTAGTATCTGGTAAATCAACATGTCTTTAATGGAATAAATTTAGTGTCTGGTAACTCAACATGTTTTAAATGGAATAAATTTAGTGTCCGGTAAATCAACATGGCTTTAATTTAATAAATTTAGTGCCTGGTAACTCAACATGGCTTTAATGGAATAAACTTAGTGTCTGGTAATTCAACATGGCTTTAATGGAATAAATTAATGTCTGGTAACTCAACATGGCTTTTATGGAATAAATTTAGTGTCTGGTAAATCAACATGGCTCTAATGGAATAAATTTAGTGTCTGGTAAATCAACATGGCTTTAATGGAATAAATTTAGTGTGTGGTAAATCAACATGTCTTTAATGGAATAACTTTAGTGTCTGGTAAATCAACATGGCTTTAATGAAATAAATTTAGTGTCCGGTAACTCAACATGGCTTTAATGGAATAAATTTAGTGCCTGGTAACTCAACATGGCTTTAATGGAATAAATTTAGTGTCTGGTAACTCAACATGGCTTTAATGGAATAAATTTAGTGTCTGGTAATTCAACATGGCTTTAGTGGTATAAATTTAGTGTCTGGTAATTCAACATGGCTTTAATGGAATAAATTTAGTGTCTGGTAAATCAACATGGCTTCAATGGAATAAATTTAGTGTCTGGTATTTCAACATGGCTTTAATCGAATAAATTTAGTGTCTGGTAATTCAACAGGACTTTAATGGTATAAATTTAGTGTGGTAATTCAACATGGCTTTAATGGAATAAATTTAGTGTCTGGTAATTCAACATGGTTTTAATGAAATAAATTTAGTTTCTGGTAATTCAACATGGCTTTAATTAAATATATTTATTGTCTGGTAACTCAACATGGTTTTAATGAAATAAATTTAGTTTCTGATAATTCAACATGGCTTTAATGAAATAAATTTAGTGTCTGGTAACTCAACATAGCTTTAATGGGATAAATTAATGTCTGGTAACTCAACATGGCTTTAATGGAATAAATTAATGTCTGGTAATTCAACATGGCTTTAATGGTATAAATTAATGTCTGGTAATTCAACATGGCTTTAATGGTATAAATTAATGTCTGGTAAATCAACATGGCTTTAATGGGACAAATTTAGTGTCTGGTAATTCAACATGGCTGTAATGGAATAAATTAATGTCTGGTAGCTCAACATGGCTTTTATGGAATAATTTTAGTGTCTGGTAAATCAACATGGCTTTAATGGAATAAATTTAGTTTCTGGTAAATCAACATGGCTTTAATGGAATAAATTTAGTGTCTGGTAACTCAACATGTCTTTAATGGAATAAATTTAGTGTCTGGAAACTCAACATGTCTTTAATGGAATAAATTTAGTGCCTGGTAAATCAACATGGCTTTAATGAAATAAATTTCGTGTCTGGTAAATCAACATGTCTTTAATGGAATAAATTTAGTGTCTGGTAAATCAAGATGGCTTTAATGAAATAAATTTAGTGTCTGGTAACTCAACATGGCTTTAATGGAATAAATTTAGTGCCTGGTAACTCAACATGGCTTTAATGGAATAAATTTAGTGTATGGTAAATCAACATGGCTTTAATGGAATAAATTTAGTGTCTGGTAACTCAACATGGCTTTAGTGGTATAAATTTAGTGTCTGGTAATTCAACATGGCTTTAATGGTATAAATTTAGTGCCTGGTAATTCAACATGGCTTTAATGGAATACATTTAATGTCTGGTAATTCAACATGACTTTAATGGAATAAATGTAGTGTCTGGTAACTAAATTTGTTCCATTAAAGCCATATTGAATGTCTGGTAATTCAACATTGCTTTAATGAAATAAATTTAGTGCCCGGCAACTCAACATGGTTTTAATGGTATAAATTTAGTGTCTGGTAAATCAACATGGCTTTAATGGAATAAATTTAGTTCTGGTAGTTCAACATGGCTTTAATGGAATAAATTAATGTCTGGTAACTCAACATGACTTTTATGGAATAAATTTTGTGTCTGGTAAATCAACATGGCTTTAATGGAATAAATTTTGTGTCTGGTAAATCAACATGGCTTTAATGGAATAAATTTAGTGTTTGGTAGTTCAACCTGGCTTTAATGGAATAAATTATTGTCTGGTAACTCAACATGACTTTTATGGAATAAATTTAGTGTCTGGTAAGTCAACATGGCTTTAATGGAATAAATTTTGTGTCGTGTAAATCAACATGGCTTCAATGGAATAAATTTAGTATCTGGTAAATCAACATGTCTTTAATGGAATAAATTTAGTGTCTGGTAACTCAACATGTTTTAAATGGAATAAATTTAGTGTCCGGTAAATCAACATGGCTTTAATTTAATAAATTTAGTGCCTGGTAACTCAACATGGCTTTAATGGAATAAACTTAGTGTCTGGTAATTCAACATGGCTTTAATGGAATAAATTAATGTCTGGTAACTCAACATGGCTTTTATGGAATAAATTTAGTGTCTGGTAAATCAACATGGCTCTAATGGAATAAATTTAGTGTCTGGTAAATCAACATGGCTTTAATGGAATAAATTTAGTGTGTGGTAAATCAACATGTCTTTAATGGAATAACTTTAGTGTCTGGTAAATCAACATGGCTTTAATGAAATAAATTTAGTGTCCGGTAACTCAACATGGCTTTAATGGAATAAATTTAGTGCCTGGTAACTCAACATGGCTTTAATGGAATAAATTTAGTGTCTGGTAACTCAACATGGCTTTAATGGAATAAATTTAGTGTCTGGTAATTCAACATGGCTTTAGTGGTATAAATTTAGTGTCTGGTAATTCAACATGGCTTTAATGGAATAAATTTAGTGTCTGGTAAATCAACATGGCTTTAATGGAATAAATTTAGTGTCTGGTATTTCAACATGGCTTTAATCGAATAAATTTAGTGTCTGGTAATTCAACAGGACTTTAATGGTATAAATTTAGTGTGGTAATTCAACATGGCTTTAATGGAATAAATTTAGTGTCTGGTAATTCAACATGGTTTTAATGAAATAAATTTAGTTTCTGGTAATTCAACATGGCTTTAATTAAATATATTTATTGTCTGGTAACTCAACATGGTTTTAATGAAATAAATTTAGTTTCTGATAATTCAACATGGCTTTAATGAAATAAATTTAGTGTCTGGTAATTCAACATGGCTTTAATTGGATAAATTAATGTCTGGTAACTCAACATGGCTTTAATGGAATAAATTAATGTCTGGTAATTCAACATGGCTTTAATGGTATAAATTAATGTCTGGTAATTCAACATGGCTTTAATGGTATAAATTAATGTCTGGTAAATCAACATGGCTTTAATGGAATAAATTTAGTGTCTGGTAATTCAACATGGCTGTAATGGAATAAATTAATGTCTGGTAACTCAACATGGCTTTTATGGAATAAATTTTGTGTCTGGTAAATCAACATGGCTTTAATGGAATAAATTTAGTTTCTGGTAAATCAACATGGGTTTAATGGAATAAATTTAGTGTCTGGTAACTCAACATGTCTTTAATGGAATGAATTTAGTGTCTGGTAAATCAAGATGGCTTTAATGAAATAAATTTAGTGTCTGGTAACTCAACATGGCTTTAATGGAATAAATTTAGTGCCTGGTAACTCAACATGGCTTTAATGGAATAAATTTAGTGTCTGGTAAATCAACATGGCTTTAATGGAATAAATTTAGTGTCTGGTAACTCAACATGGCTTTAATGGTATAAATTTAGTGTCTGGTAATTCAACATGGCTTTAATGGAATAAATTTAGTGCCTGGTAATTCAACATGGCTTTAATGGAATAAATTTAGTGTCTGGTAAATCAACATGGCTTTAATGGAATAAATTTATTGTCTGGTAATTCAACACGGCTTTAATGGTATAAATTTAGTGTCTGGTAATTCAACATGGCTTTAATGGAATAAATTTAGTGTCTGGTAACTCAACATGGCTTTAATGGTATAAATTTAGTGTCTGGTAATTCAACATGGCTTTAATGGAATAAACTTAGTGTCTGGTAATTCAACATGGCTTTAATGGAATAAATGTGGTGTCTGGTAACTCAATATGGCTTTAATGGAATAAATTTAATGTCTGGTAATTCAACATTGCTTTAATGAAATAAATTTAGTGCCCGGTAACTCAACATGGCTTTAATGGTATAAATTTAGTGTCTGGTAACTCAACATGGCTTTAATGGAATAAATTTAGTGTCTGGTAATTCAACATGAGTTTAATCGAATAAATTTAGTGTCTAGTAATTCAACATGGCTTTAATGGTATAAATTTAGTGTCCGGTAATTCTACATGGCTTTAATGGAATAAATTTAGTGTCTGGTAACTCAACATGGCTTTAATGGTATAAATTTAGTGTATGGTAATTCAACATGGCTTTAATGGAATAAATTTAGTGTATGGTAATTCAACATGGCTTTAATGGAATAAATTTAGTGTCTGGTAATTCAACATGGCTTTAATGGAATAAATTTAGCGTCTGGTAACTCAACATGGCTTTAATGGAATAAATTTAGTGTCTGGTAATTCAACATGGCTTTAATGGAATAAATTTAGTGTCTGGTAACTCAACATGGCTTTAATGGAATAAATTTAGTGCCTGGTAACTCAACATGGCTTTAATGGAATACATTTAGTGTCTGGTAGCTCAACATGGCTTTAATGGAATAAATTTAGTGTCTGGTAATTCAACATGGCTTTAATGGTATAAATTTAGTGTCTGGTAATTCAACATGGCTTTAATGGAATAGATTTAGTGTCTGGTAATTCAACATGGCTTTAATGGAATAAATTTAGTGTCTGGTAAATCAACATGGCTTTAATGGAATAAATTTAGTGTTTGGTAATTCAACATGGCTTTAATGGTACAAATTTAGTGTCTGGTAATTCAACATGGCTTTAATGGAATAAATTTAGTGTCTGGTAACTCAACATGGCTTTAATGGTATAAATTTAGTGTCTGGTAATTCAACGTGGCTTTAATGGAATAAATTTAGTGTCTGGTAACTCAACATGGCTTTAATGGTATAAATTTAGTGCCTGGTAACTCAACGTGGCTTTAATGGTATAAATTTAGTGTCTGGTAATTCAACATGGCTTTAATGGTATAAATGTTGTTCCTGGTAACTCAACATGGCTTTAATGGTATAAATTTAGTGTCTGGTAATTCAACATGGCTTTAATGGAATAAATTTAGTGCCTGGTAACTCAACATGGCTTTAATGGTATAAATTTAGTGTCTGGTAACTCAAAATGGCTTTAATGGTATAAATTTAGTGTCTGGTAATTCAACATTGCTTTAATGGAATAAATTTAGTGTCTGGTAATTCAACATGGCTTTAATGGAATAAATTTAGTGTCTGGTAATTCAACATGGCTTTAATGGAATAAATTTAGTGTCTGGTAACTCAACATGGCTTTAATGGAATAAATTTAGTGTCTGGTAATTCAACATGGCTTTAATGGAATAAATTTAGTGTCTGGTAATTCAACATGGCTTTAATGGAATAAATTTAGTGTCTGGTAACTCAAGATGGCTTTAATGGAATAAATGTTCGTATCCTAATGGCGGGGCACTTTTATTCCTGTAGGAGTGGGAGTTGTTGCCGCTCGGGAAAAACAGCATTACAGATTGAATGATGCTATGGACTGCGGAGTTCATTTTTCTGTTAAATGGAGGAATGCAGTTTTATTGCCTTCTTGTAGAGTATATTGTATCTGAGTCAAACATGTTTGGAGGCCCGCTCAACACAAAGTAGCGTGCGACTCGCATTCTGGACAGCCCGGGTTCGATCCCCGCCTATGGGTTTTCGTGGTTGGCTGGGGTAGTTTCTCCTGTACAACGTTTTCCCTTCTCATCCTTCAGGTCTGCGAGCTTGATCCCATTCTTGTGGGTGCAACAGACCGAGGTGTCGCAACACAAAGGTTGAGTAGCTTCAAGGAAGTCCATCTCCCTTTAATATACAACATATTTAAAGACAAATAAAATGTTTGTTTATTTTCAATTTTCTAGCAAGTCCCCTTCATTCGGAAGGAAAATAAGAAAGTCCTCCATGGCATTTCAATTTTGTGTCGTTATTCCTCAAGGCCAGCATATAGCATCCCGCTTTTAGACATTTGACTATCACTTCGGTTTCCTGTCTCCATAACGAAATGAAACTATGAAATAGATAGAAAAACAAACTTTTGTAACAATACACATTACATGAGTGGACAGAGAAACTCATTTAAATGTAACACAACAGATTTTTAAATAAAAAGTAAATTTTACAGAGCCCTAGACGTGTGAGAGTCGGTCATTTAAACGCCTATGATCCTTCATGTTCGTACGACTTTCTCTACTCACTCTATCCTCATTGCTATACATATATTTCAAGTTAAGCAAGGCCATACAAGCAGCATTCACACGTTTTGTGTTAGTATTTAGAATTGGACAATCATAGATGACGTAGGTGTAGGATGTAAACATACAGTGTGGAATGTTTTAAAAAATCTGATGATTTCCTCTACCCTCTATCGCTTATTAGTGGTTTAAAAATTATTGTTACCAAAGTTTATTTTCCTATCTACTTCATTTTTGAGATAAACCGTTACAGAAACAGCTACATTACATATGTCGTTATAGAGAACAGCGATAGTCAAATGTTTAACAACTGGACACTATATGCTGCCTTAAAATTCCATACTGTTTCCATGACATCACGAGAAACAAGTGACGGAACTTTAAAGAAGGACTAAGTGTTCAACAAATAGAACCATTAATAACGAATATCTCGGAAATGGCTAATGCCACAAATAGTTATTTGAAATAAATTGTGTGTTTTAAAGAGATGTACATTTTTGTGAAGTACGCTTAACGTTTATCAGTTATATAAGATTCCTTCCGAATGAAGAACACTTTGTCATGTTGATCTACTTAACACGGTATATTAATCAAGATCGGCAGCGCCATAAACATCTTCGTGTCGCATCTTTGGAAGGTACTCAACCTAAATACCAACTTTGGTGTTTATGCGACTTTTCCTTTTAGTTATGCTGTTCACAGATACGCATGCGCGGGACATTTTTCTATAAATAATTTCCTTTGTATTCAGCGGATCTCAAAACATGTATTTCCGCTGAAATCTCGGTATAGGATTTTGGGTGGAATACGATAGCTTCTCTAACTACGTGGCAGAGAAAGTAGAATGGTTAACGCTGAATAAATAATTGTTTTATTCAAGTTTTGCATTTAAAAGTGTTGTACGTTGTGTTATGATTTAACTCTGCATGACTAAGCGTTGCCAGAAAATTCAAGGAAGCCGTAAATATTGTAATCAAAGTTGTTACAGGAGTTTGAGAAAATAAAAGATGACAACTTGACGTTACTTAGCTAGAGCAAGGATTGTATTGCATCAAACAATTCGCTATCGTGGTTTCATGGCAAATGCACGTTTTGAGGTGTGTGTGGATGAACAGCATATTTCAAAAACGAAAAGGTCAGTTCCAAGGATGCGACACAAAGACTTTCAAGCAAATCATCCCACCCCAAACAATCCTTTACATGGAAAAATGTTAGTTGTGTTCTATTTCCTAAAAAAAATAGCTGAATCGCTTTTAATCAAATCGGCATATGTTTAAGATATTTTCATGATTTTCTGGGAAGACTACTTGGTTGTGAACGACTGGTAAATCGTGAGAGATAGAGAAAGTGTTAGAAAATCTCGTTAAATGTTTCTGAGGGCTATACTTGATGCTAATATATAAAACATGAAGATATACGTCAGCACCTGGGAAACAAAAAGTAATACTGATACGCAGACACAGGAGGAGATGCTTGCCGGACGGAACAGGTGCTTTTTGCTACACCTTCGAGTGCAGAAGAAGAACAAGAAGTCGCTATTCTTTTTTTCTCATGGTCGTGCAAACTACCTGCAATTTCAGCCATGAAAATGTGACTATCGCTTCAGCTGCAAGGAAATGTTCTATAAGCTTTGAGTAGAGACCGAACTATTGTCCCCAGAAGCCACAAGGAGGGGCTGGTACAAAACGGTTTAGAGACCAAATTTACAGCATTCTATCCACTTTTAAAACAAGGCACTAAACCTGCTAAAAGGTCGTTTTTCACTCTTAAAGTGATTTGATGGGAAGCGAGCAGGTAGATATGGGAGTGTACAGTCGGCTTCGAAACGTTGCTGACAACATTCACAGCACTTTCTTACAAAAGCTTATACTTGCAGTAGGCTGAAGCGATAGTCACATTTTTGTAAAGTGTGTCATGGCTTTGAAATGCCATGTTCTTTGTACGACTACCAGTAGCAAAACGTGTAAGTATCTATTTGAAAACACAATATCTCGGAAATGGTTTTGTTTTATTTGAAATATACATGTGTTGTGTTACCATTTATATTCACTGATATACGTCATGTTGATCAAAATTATGTTAGCACCATTTTTGAGAACATTTTTCCATGTAAAGGGTTGCAAGCTGCTGAGAAATGAAATGGTAAAGTTTGGAAAGAACGTGCCAGTGAGGACGGCATCAAGCAACAGCTCCTATAACTGCTATAGGCAAGTAGTAGAGTTCCATGTTATGGTGGGGTTGGGGAATTTTCTTCAAAATCTTCGCCTCACATCTTTGAAAGATACTGAACCAAGTTTGGCAAGTTTTTGTTTTTGAGTTCACAGACACACATACGGACCTTTTCCAAAAGTGTTTATTTTGGATTCACGGAGTCTCAATACACGGTATCGAATTTGGGTGGAATACAGTGCTTCCCCTACTTTACTATACGTAGTGGAGAAAGTAAAAATGGGTGAAACTTTCAAAACGTGAACTGTAATATTATTCAAAATGAAAATTTGTCTCTCTGTAATTTGACTGGTAGGAAACAACCCACCTTTACATGCAACATTTTTCGAAAATTGCTATTTTCTCAAAAATGGCTAACGATTTTGGTTAAAATGTAATATATTTAAGATATTGTCATGACAAAATGTATATCTTGAATTTTCCAGGAATGTCCCCAAAACTCCCCTTCTTCCAGAATGGCTTTCCACAGCTGGTAACCCGTAAGAGATAAAACACAACTTTCTGCACAAAAACTCTAGAGCTCGTTAAAAAATACCATTTATGTCTTATACGTTCTTTTTTGTGGAGTGAACCATTTCCGAGATATTCCTTGTTATTGTTTGAATTTTCCAATACTTATACTTTTTCTCAAAGTAGAGAAAGTAGGGGAAGTATTGTATTCCACCCAAAAATTCGATACCGAGATTTCACCGGAAATACATGTTTTGAGACCTCCTGAATCAAAAAAAAAGCATTTTTAGAAACATGTCCGTGCGTGTGTCTGTCTGTGTGTCTGTGAACAGCATAACTCAGAAACGAACAGTCAGATAAACACCAAACTTGGTATTTAGATTCAGTATCTTTCAGAGATGCGACAGGAAGGTTTTCAAGAAAATCCCCCCACCCCAGATTACCCTTTACATGGAACATTTTTTGAAAATTTTAATTTTCTCAAAAATGGCTCTAACGATTTTGTTTAAAATATCGTATGTTTAAGATATTTTCATGAAAAATGAAATGTATATCTCGAATTTTCTGGAAATGTCTCCAAAAGTATTCTTCATTGTGAACGACTTTTGCATAACTGGTAAACCATAAGAGATAGACAAAATTTTGCTACACAAAAAATGTAGATCGCGTTTAAATACACAATTTATGTCATATACATTTTTTTTGTTGAGTGAACCATTTTCGAGATATTGCTTGTTATTCCCTTAAATTTTCCAGTAATTATACTTTTTCTCAAATTCGTTATTCATTATTTTATTTTGTGCTGGACATGCAAAGAGAATGGAATGCGACACATAGCAACCAGCTCTTAAAAGATTTGACTATCGCTTAAAATCTACCATGTTCCCCTTGCATCTACAAGAAAATTAGCAATAAGATTGACATCTCGATATCTCGATTAACATGAAGCATATGGAGAATAAGCGTTTGTAAAAATAGTTTGTACAAGAGTAGAGAAAGTCATGTGAGTGTAACACCAGATCTTTTTTGTCTTGGATATGCAAAGCGTATTAATCTGTGGCAAACAGAATGGTGCTGCACATGGCAACCAGCTATTAAGAGATATGTTTGTGCTTATATTGCCCTTGTAAATACAAATCAAGGGGAACATAGTAGGCCTTAAGCGATAGTCAAATATTTTTAGAACTGGTCGCTATGTGTAAAATGTAATTCTCTTTGCATGTCAAAAGATCGTTTATGCAAATGTTTATCTCAATTAATATGAAATAGATGGAGAATAAGAGTTTGTAAAAATAGTTTGTACAAGAGTAGAGAAAGTCATGTGAGTGTAACACATCAGATTTTTTTATGTCCTGGACATACAAAGAGAATGGAATACTACATATAGCAACCAGCTCTTAAAACATTTGACTGTCGCTTAAAGCCTACCATATTCCCCTTGCACCTACAAGAAAATTAGCAATAAGATTAACATGAAGCATATGGAGAATAAGCGTTTGTACAAGGGTAGAGAAAGTCATGCGAGTTACATCAGATTTTTAGAAAAAAGTGCTGTGTGTGGGTCTGTCTGTGAACAGCATAACTAAAAAACGAAGAGTCCGATAAGTACCAAACTTGGTATTTAGGTTCAGTATCTTCCAACAATGCGACACAAACATTTTCAAGAAAATGCCCCCACTCCAAACTATCCTTTAAGCGGAACATTTTTCGAAGTTTTTTATTTTCCAAAAAATGGCTGTAATGATTTTGATTAAAATACAGTATATTAAAGATATCTACATGACAAATAAAATGTATATCTTGAATTTTCTGGGAATAGCCTGTGAAGTGCTCTTCATTTGGAAGAAATGTTATATAACCTCGTACAACTGGTAAACGTTAAGCGATAGACGAAAACGTACATCTCTAAAACTCACAATTTACTTCAAATAAGTTTTTTGTGGCATGTGCTATTTCTGAGATATCCATTATTATAGGTTCGAATTTTCCATTACTTGGACATCTTTAAAGATCTGTCGACATTCAGTTGTTTCTCGCGATGTCATGGAAACAGTATGGAATTTTAAGGCCAGCATATAGCGTCCAGTTGTTAAACATCTGACTATCGCTGTTCTCTATTACGAAATGTGTAATGTAACTGTTTCTGTAAACGTTTATTTCCATTAAAATGAAGTAGATAGAAAAATAAGCTTCAGCAAAAGTAATATATGGCGGGAGCACACGTAGGCTCGTGTACAGCCTGGACGTTCTTGCCGGGTGCCAGTTGAAGAGCTCAGCAAGGAATTGGATAGGGATTTTGTGGGTGAAATAATAAACTGATTTTTTTCCATAACCTTGATTTATTGAAGAAAATTCAGTCTATTCAGGCGGCTAGCAATTTTCGTTTATGAAGTGCTTTTTAAATCGTATAGCTTAAACCTTCCCGCTATCATTTTATGTTATTTTGTGGATCTTCCACCTGGTTGCACAATTTAATTATATCATCGGTTGCTAGGGTAGTAGCACGGAAACTAATGCCAAGAAAGTGTCTCGGAGTCGTGTAAACTCGGGGTCTCCCTCCCTCCCTTTGAAGGAGGGGTTGTATTGTAGTTCGACTGTTGGGGAACCAAACTTGATGAAGTAACTACCCCACGTATGGTACAAAGTTTCCGGTGCCTTCGCCCCAACGTTTAAGAATCAACTTTGTATTTTTATGTTTCTTTAAATATTATATATATTTATGTTTGCCTCGGCTGCGTCAGTATTAATTTGTAGAAACATGTACCTCTTGTCAGGGGGTGATGCGGCTAAATAATGTAGGTTTACACAAATTATAATTTCTACTTCATTTCTTTTATTAATCCTTCACACGATTAAATAACACTTCACTGATATAGAGAGCTGTGAGATTGTTTATTAATTACTTGCATTTTTAACACGTATTTTATAATATTCTCGCGGTAATGAATTTTCATCTCACCGAGCGAATAAACTGTTCAGGTACGGTGCCTTCTAGCGACTGGCGTTTACCGCTTAAATTTGTAAATCTTTCTATTCCACGTCTCTGATTGGCTAATTTTACTCCAATAGAATACTTTTATTTAACTTTCAGCTTTTCTGGTTGTTGATTGGCTATTTATAAACTGTTTTAAATATTACATTAATGTTTCCAAGAATTACTAGTAGCATTATTAAACTTTCTAATTCATTATTGCTTCAAGGTTGCCTCATTGTTAGCAACTTTCGGCCTCTATTATCACAGCTCCTATTTGGTTAAATTACCTAATACATTCACATAACATTATTATACATGTACTTAATAATATAAACATAATACAATGACTGTTACATGCATTTTATATATTATATCATACACATATTGCGTTAAGTCGGGCTGTTATTATATTTTATATTATATAATTAGACTGAAATCATTTAAGTATTAAAAATACTGCCTCAGCTTTCCTATGACGCCAGAATTCGCACCTTTGTTTGTTACAAGAATTTCCATTGGTTCTTAAGTAGGTTACATGGCAATAAAATGTGGTAAATTGCTGTACATGAGGGACCTGAAGGAGACATTCATTGTTAACCCTAATTGTTATCGTATACGTCCCCTCACCAACAGGTAGATGTGTAACATCACATATTTATGTCTGGTGTTTCATACGGATTTCTCTACCGTCGACTTCGAGTAGGTAGTGCAAGTACCTACTGTATTAAACAACAAAATCGATGTCGAGATTTCACTGAACATATGTTTTGACTTCCTTTGAGAAACAAAAACAAAACCATTTTTGTTTGTCCTTCTGTAAGCAGCGTAATCCAAAACTAAAACTGGGATAGATAAATATCGAAGTTGGGGATCTTCCTAGATTTTCAAGAAACTCCAAACTACCAATCATTCTTTATTTTCTTAAAAATGTCAGTAACAATGTAGATACCGAGCAACTGACTTCTGGATCGATTACCGGCGACCTGGGTTTTTTCGGGGCTTTTCTCGGATCCTCGGCGAATTCTGGACTGGTTTCTTTCAACCCCTGGATTTTCTGTCCTTCCAGTTTGCTCCATTCATGCTTCACCCCATTTGGTCTGTTTCAGGGTCAGGGAAAAGGATGCTCTCTATAAACTTGTCCTGTACCAGCACAGCGCCGAACTATCACATGTTTAAAAGGTACTCACGTTACTCAATTTTGTATATTTGGGAAAGCACAAGAAAGAGAAAGTTATTAAAACACGCCAACAGCTCGTTGTCGCGTCTTGCTTCATTCTTAAGGGAACCAAAATCAGTCTTTTTATGTGAATACGCAATGGGTAGGGAAACGCCTGTGAATTTATTACAGACTTTTGATTTCGTGCCTAGATAGATTTACGAGTGATGACTTTATTACATAAACAAAATCATGAATAAATTTGTGCCTTACATTCACATAAGCTTCTCTAAGTAATGTCGTTTGTTTTTATATCTCTCCTACAAAAGTTTATGTTTCTGTCCACTCCATGTTAATCGAGAAATAGAAATAGAGGAGACTGAAGTAATAGGCAAATCGTTAAAAAACGAGAAAGAACCGAATAGCTACAGCACCCTAAAGTATTGACAAATTGAAACCAATAATAAAGGATGTCACAAAAATTGATGTATATTAAATTGTGTTTTCTAGAGAGATATGCCCGTTGTAGGTACCAAAATCATTCAGACACTATTCAGCAAATGAAAATCCTTAAAGTCGTTTTTCAGAAAAAAAGGGTGTTTAAATAGCAAGTTTGGTATTTCAGTGACTTTTTGTTTTTGAGTTTGTTTATCCACACAGATTGTTTTTGTAAAATGCTTTCTTTTATTCCAGGGATCTCAAAACATGTGAAATCGTGTCATCTAACTTTGCGTGCGCTACTTGAGTAAAGAACAACAAGACAATTGCACGTGTGAAGATATCAATCGGAAACACATGAAAGAGGTTCATTAGTCTAGCCACGATTGCTCAACGTCAACAATGGACCGTTTATTTCAAACTGGGGCGAATTTGAGAAGCCAACAACGAAATTACTGTAAGAGAATATTCTAGAAATGTGAACCAATTATCAGAATGGTCGGATAATTCTTAGATAATCATCACAGAAGAATAGCTCTTATTTAATAACATAGACACTGCGGAGAATCTTGAGTATAAAACGTGAAGCTAGTGAATATGAAGATTCCCAGTCACCAAGTTAAACATTTATATCTTCTCTTTGGTCCCGTAGTTATTTAATAACATAAAGACTACACAGACACATCAGCATACAACGTGAAGCTGGTGAATATGAAGATTCCCAGTCACCAAGTTAAACATTTATATCTTCTCTTTGGTCCCGTAGTTATTTAATAACATAAATACTACACAGAAACATCAGTACACAACGTGAATATGAAGATTCCCAGTCACCAAGTTAAACATTTGTATCTTCTCTTTGGTCCCGTAGTTATTTAATAACATAAAGACTACACAGACACATCAGCATACAACGTGAAGCTGGTGAATATGAAGATTCCCAGTCACCAAGTTAAACATTTGTATCTTCTCTTTGGTCCCGTAGTTATTTAATAACATAAAGACTACACAGAAACATCAACATACAACGTGATACTGGTGAGTATGAAGATTCCCAGTCAACAAGTTAAACATTTGTATCTTCTCTTTGGTCCCGTAGTTATTTAATAACATAAAGTCTACACAGAAACATCAACCTACAACGTGAAGCTGGTGAATATGAAGATTCCCAGTCACCAAGTTAAACATTTGTATCTTCTGTTTGGTCCCGTAGTTATTTAATAACATAAAGTCTACACAGAAACATCAACCTACAACGTGATGCTGGTGAATATGAAGATTCCCAGTCAACAAGTTAAACATTTGTATCTTGTCTTTGGTCCCGTAGTTATTTAATAACATAAAGACTACACAGAAACATCAACATACAACGTGATACTGGTGAGTATGAAGATTCCCAGGTCACCAAGTTAAACATTTGTATCTTCTCTTTGGTCCCGTAGTTGTTTAATAACAAACACTACACAGAAACATCAGTATACAACGTGAATATGAAGATCCCCAGGTCACAAAGTTAAACATTTGTATCCTCTCTTAGGTCCCGTAGTCATTTAATAACATAACGACTACACATAAACGTCGGTATACAACGTGAATATGGTAAATATGAAGATTTTTGGGCACCAAGTTAAACATTTGTATCCTCTCTTAGGTACCGTAGTTATTTAATAACATAACGACTACACAGAAACGTCGGTACACAACGTGAATATGGTAAATATGAAGATTTTCGGGCACCAAGTTAAACATTTGTATCTTCTATGTAGACCCGTAATTGCTTAGTAACATAAAGACTACACAGAAACATTAGTATACAACGTGAAACTTGTGAATATGAAGATTCCCTGGTCAACAACTTAAACTTTTGTCGTTTCTCTTCGGTCCAGTTGTTTTTCTGTAACATAAAGACTACACAGAAACGTCGGTATACAACGTGAAGCTGGTGAATATGAAGATTCCCAGTCACCAAGTTAAACATTTGTATCTTCTCTTTGGACCCGGTAGTTATTTAGTAACATAAAGACTACAAAGATACATCAGTATACAACGTGAAGCTGGTGAATATGAAGATTCCCAGTCACCAAGTTAAACATTTGTATCTTCTCTATGGTCCCGTAGTTATTTAATAACATAAAGACTACACAGAAACATCAATATACAACGTGAAGCTGGTGAATATGAAGATTCACAGTCACCAAGTTAAACATTTGTGCTTTCCCTTTGGTCCCGTAGTTATTCAACAACATAAACACTACACAGAAACATCGGTATACAACGTGAGGCTGTTGAATATGAAGATTCCCAGTCACCAAGTTAAACATTTGTATCTTCCCTTTGGTCCCGTAGTTATTTAGTAACATAAACACTACACAGAAACATCAGTATACAACGCGAATATGAAGATTACCAGGTCTTCAAGTTAAACATTTGTATCTTCTCTTTGGTCCCCTAGTTATTTAATAATATAACACTACACAGAAACATCAGTATACAACGTAAATATAAGATTCCCAGGTCACCAAGTTAAGCATTTGTATTTTATCTTTGGTCCCGTAGTTATTTAATAACATAAACACTACACAGAAACATCAGTATACAACGTGAGGCTGTTGAATATGAAGATTCCCAGTCACCAAGTTAAACATTTGTATCATCCCTTTGATCCCGTAGTTATTTAATTACATAAACACTACACAGAAACATCAGTATACAACGTGAGGCTGTTGAATATGAAGATTCCCAGTCACCAAGTTAAACATTTGTATCTTCCCTTTGGTCCCGTAGTTATTTAGTAACATAAGCACTACACAGAAACATCAGTATACAACGTGAGGCTGTTGAATATGAAGATTCCCAGTCACCAAGTTAAACATTTGTATCTTCCCTTTGGTCCCGTAGTTATTTAGTAACATAAACACTACATAGAAACATCAGTATACAACGTGAATATGAAGATTCCCAGGGAACCAATTTAAACATCTGTATCTCCTCTTTGGTCCCGTAGTTATTTAGTAACATAAACACTACACAGAAACATCAGTATACAACGTGAATATGAAGATTCCCAGGTCTTCAAGTTAAACATTTGTATCTTCTCTTTGGTCCCGTAGTTATTTAATAACATAACACTACACAGAAACATAAGTATACAACGTGAATATGAAGATTCCCAGGTCACCAAGTTAAGCATTTGTATTTTATCTTTGGTCCCGTAGTTATTTAATAACATAAACACTACACAGAAACATCAACATACAACGTGAAGCTGGTGAATATGAAAATTCCCAGGTCCCCAAGTTAAACATTTGTATCTTCCCTTTGGTGCCGTAGTTATTTAATAACATACACAATACACAGAAACATCAACACACAACGTGAAGCTGGTGAATATGAAGATTCCCAGGTCACCAAGTTAAACATTTGTATCTTCTCTTTGAACCCGTAGTTATTCAACAACATAAACACTACACAGAAACATCACCAAACAAGGTGAAGCTGGTGAATATGAAAATTCCCAGGTCACCAAGTTAAACATTTGTATCTTCTCTTTGGTCCCGTAGTTATTAAATAACATAAACACTACACACAAAAATCAGTATACAACGTGAATATGAAGATTCCCAGGTCACCAAGTTAAACATTTGTATCTTCTCCTTGGTCCCGTAGTTATTTAATAACATAAAGACTACACAGAAAATCAGTATACAACGTGAAGCTGGTGAATATGAAGATTCCCAGTCACCAAGTTAAAACTTTGTATAATCTGCTTGGTCCCATAGTTATTTAATAACATAAAGACTACACAGAAACTTCAGTATACGCCGTGAAGCTGGTGAATATCAAGATTCCCACGTCACCAAGTTAAACATTTGTATAATCTCTTTGATTCCGTAGTTATTTAATAACATAAAGACTACACAGAAACATCACTATACAACGTGAATATGAACATTCCCAGGTCACCAAGTTAAACATTTGTATCTTCTATTTGGTCCCGTAGTTATTTAATAACACAAAGACTACACAGAAACATCACTATACAACGTGAATATGAACATTCCCAGGTCACCAAGTTAAACATTTGTATCTTCTACTTGCTCCCGTAGTTATTTAATAACATATAGACTACACAGAAACATCAACATACGCCGTGAAGCTGGTGAATATGAAGATTTCCAGGTCACCAAGTTAAATTTTAGTAGCTTCTCCTTGTTCCCGTAGTTATTTAATGACATAAAGGCTATAAAGGAACATCAGTTTACAACGTGAAGCTGGTGAATATGAAGACTCCCAGGTCACCAAGTTAAACATTTGTATCTTCTCTTTGGTCCCTTAGTTATTTAATAACGTAAAGACCTCACAGAAACATCAACATACGATGTGAAGCTGGTGAATATGAAGATTCCCTGTCACCAAGTTAAACACTTGTATCTTCTCTTTGATCCGTTAGTTATTTAATAACATAAAGACTGCACAGAAACATCAGTATACAACGTGAAGCGGGTGAACATGAGGATTCCCAGTTACTAATTTAAACATTTGTATGTTCTCCTTGGACCTGTATTATTTAATAACATAAATACCTCACAGAAGCTTTAACATACAGTGTGAAGTTTAGGAATATGAAGATTCCCAGTCAACAAGTTAAACATTTGTATCTTCTCTTTGGTCCCGTTGTTATTTAATAACATAAAGACTAAACAGAAACATCAACATACAACGTAAAGCTGGTGAATATGAAGATTCCCAGTCACCAAGTTAAACATTTGTATCTTCTTTTTGGTCCCGTATTTATTTAATAACATAAAGACTAAACAGAAACATCAACATACAACGTAAAGCTGGTGAATATGAAGATTCCCAGTCACCAAGTTAAACATTTGTATCTTCTTTTTGGTCCCGTAGTTATTAAAGAACATCACGACTATACAAAAACGTCGGTGTACAACGTGAATCTGGTAAATATGAATATTTTCAGTTACCAAGTTAAACATTTGAATAATCTCTTTGGTCCCGTAGTTATTTAATAACATAAATACTACACAGAAACATCAACATACAACGTGAATATGAAGATTCCCAGTCATACAGTTAAACATTTGTATCTTGTCTTTGGACCCGGTAGTTATTTAGTAACATAAAGACTACAAAGATACATCAGCATACAACGTGAAGCTTGTGAATATGAAGATTCGCAGTCACCAAGTTAAACATTTGTATCTTCTCTTTGGTCCCGTAGTTATTTACTAACATAAAGACTACAAAGATACATCAGCATACAACGTGAAGCTTGTGAATATGAAGATTCCCAGTCACCAAGTTAAACATTTGTATCTTCTCTTTGGACCCGGTAGTTATTTACTAACATAAAGACTACAAAGATACATCAGTATACAACGTGAAGCTGGTGAATATGAAGATTCCCAGTCACCAAGTTAAACATTTGTATCTTCTCTTTGGTCCCGTAGTTATTTAGTAACATAAAGACTACACAGGAGCATCAACATACAACATGAAGCTTGTGAATATGAAGATTCCGAGGTCAACAAGTTAAACCTTTGTAGTTTCCCTTTGGTCCAGTTGTTATTCAGTAAAATAAAGACTGCACAGAAACATCAACATACAACGTGAGTAGGGGGAAAATAAGAGAGCTGGCACAGTTAATTTATGCATGGAATGTCTATTCATATGCAAATGAGCTCCCCACCCCCATTTTCCCCCACCCCCAGCTCCTTGGTAGCTTTGCTTGCACCTGAGGGCCATAAATCTTGTTGAGTACAATGGAAGCTTGACAGTTAAGCAATTAAGGCTGTCAATCAACTGTCAAAACGAACAAAGGGGTCATAAATTTAAGGTTCTGTAACAAAGGCGAGATGTTTTTCCTACCCGTTCCACATCTGCCCACTTCTGCACCTTTTGCAGTTACCCGCTCCACTCCTATTGTATGTCGAACACGTGGCATACTCATTCCACTAGCTTTTAACAAAAGAACAATGCTTACCCTTCAGCTGTCAAAATGAACAAAGCCCATGATGAATTAGGGTCGTGACAAAGAGAACCTAAGCCAATTAACAGAGAAACAAGTTCTATTGTCCGGGGCAGGCCTTTATTTCTGATTCCACTGCCCCATAACAAAGCCGGTTCCCTTTCCATTGTGGAAGAGATTCTATTGTGTGTGCCTTTCTATTGTCCCGGGGCAAGACTACTTTAGAAAGACCCCTGCGGCGTTCCCATTTCACTGCTCTATAACAAAGCGGTCCCTTGCCATTGTCTCCCGAACACTGCTAGCTTAACAAAAGAATCTGAAGGTTGCCTCATGCTCGTCCTGTCCTTGTTTGCGTGAAAGAGAGAGAAGCTTTTTTACCAACTCTGCGTAACAACGTCAGAGTCGGCCATCATTATTTTTGCCCTGAGGGGCTGTTCTCTCCGATGTTTTACGAGATCCTACGAATATATCCGAGCATAGTTAAACAAGCTCTCTGTTTATGTAGTTGACTTTTCAATCGCGATATAAAAATGTATTTAACCTATGTCATTACATACATTAAACCTCTGCATGGATATCCATAGATCGGTGCTCGATTCTTACTGTAATCAAAAGTTTATTGCTAATGAGAAATTAATTATTGATATTATTATATCATTACCTTAATTAATAAAAGTGCGTTCAGAGGATTGTAGCTCGAATCTTACCAAGTGAAACTCTAACGCGTAATAACTCTTAAACTATGCACGGGCAGATTAAAAAAATGCATTTATCAAATATAATTTAATTTTTTATATATCATTACCCTAATTAATGAAAGGGTGTTCATAGGGTTCTAGCTCGAATCTTACGCAGCGAAACTCTACTGCTTAATAAATATTAAACTATGCAAGGTCATATTAAAATGCATTTATCAAGTATAATTTAATTTTTATATATCATTACAATAATTAATAAAAGGGTGTTCAGAGGGTCCTAGATCGAATCTGCGAAACTCTAATGCGCAATAACTATTAAACTATGCACGGCCAGATTAAGACGTATTTAAAAAATATAATTTAATTTTTATATATCATTACAATAATCAATAAAAGGTTGTTCAGGGGGTCCTAGATCGAATCTGCGAAACTCTAATGCGCAATAACTATTAAACTATGCAAGGCCAGATTAAAACGTATTTAACAAATATAATTTAATTTATATCACATTACAATGTTTAACGAGCTGTATTCTTAGGAACCCAGAGGCCCCTAGTTCGAATCTTACCCTGCGGAACGCTATAATAACTATTAAAATATTGAAGCAGGGGGTGGTCAGATTAAAATTGCATTTAACAACTATCATTGTTTATATTAAACCACAGCGTATACATAGATATCCCGATGCCTAGACACCATTCTTTCTTCTTCTCCTCTCTTTTTCTTTCTATCTATCTCTTTCTTTCTCCACGACTTGTAAACATTCAGTCGTTCACATATACACGAGCACTTGTACAAATATCAGCAAACATACACTGGTGCACGCATGCACACACGCGCACACACACACACGCAAGCACATACACACACGCACATACATTTACCGGCACACACATACATACATACATACACCAGTACACACACGCATTCACACATCTCATGCGTATACATACATACACCAGTGCTCTTACACCCACACATACATATACATGGACACACACGCCCCCACATGGGCCCTTCAGTGACAAAGTTATTCCACCTAATCAGCTGTCTGAATCTGATTTCCTAGTGAATATATTTAGGTTGAGCATCATACGAATTTAGCGCAGTATTGCATCAGTCTCCTTGCTCTATAATAAAAGTGGACACTCCATCTATCAGTTTTCCCATCTGTTACGGTTGGATACCGTATTTCACAGGAACCATCAAATCAAATTTTACCTGTTGTTCATAAACATACGCTTCATAGAGCAAACAGGGGAGCATAACAGCAATATAATTGCCTTTAGAAACAAGGATATAAGCATAATGCCTATAGATTTTAGAAGAAGTCAACGACGTCGAGGATATAATAATGGAATGATTCGACGCACACATCATGCTCTGCCCTTGACGCCCATGAGGTTAACATCACGCAATCAGCAGTTCCTACAGTTATTGGGCTTCAGAATCCTATAATCATGGGACATCTTCAATGTTACCGACACCTCAATGACACCGAGATTCGACGACAAGGTCACTAAGAAGAGGAACATGTGTTTTCACCATATAATACATCAGTTCTGGACTCTAACAACGAGTTTAGAATCCCTTGTCAAGTTGAACATTTATATACTTTACACCGTCTCAGGGTGAAGAGAATGCTGTTGTTAAACCTGTACTCATCGAGTGGAGAAGGTCTGTGATTCGACTTTCTGATGCTGAGATCCTCAAGACTGTTAAGCTGGATAAGACTCTGTTTCACCATTTAGGACCATGGATCTGCATACTCAACCTGCTGTGTTACAGGAATTTACCTGAATAGTGACACCACATCTAAAATGGAGAAGCCGTGTTTTGTCATTTTTTGGTACTCTGACTTAAGATCGAGTAATGCATCTAAAGACGGTTCTCTTTTTGATCATTGTGACATAACTTAAACTAATCATTGTAATGATTTATTTTTCATTAGAAATGCAAGGATTTTTAATGAATAAAAAAACTATGTAAAAGCATACCTTAATTCTTTTATTGTTATTATTTATCTTACATTTCCATCACTTTCTCATCCGACTCATTGTTTCTGTATATGTCATTACACTTGTAACAGCAGGTTATGCAAATTTCTTTATTATTTAAATGAAAGTCTTTTTATTTTCATAATTTGTATTCCAGCGTGGCAAACGGTCTTAATGCTGTTAATATATACAGGGTTCAAGGCTTTTAGGATACAAATTTCACCATTACTTAAAGTATTTTCACAGTCACTTAAATTATTGCTCACAATGCTTAATTTCAGTGAATATAGGGAGACTCGTTCGAGCTAACTCTCAGCTATGCATTGAATTGTATACAAAATTGTCCGTATTTTTCATCGTATACCCTGTAATGTTATATAAGGATCCTGTCTTAACGTGTTTCGGTGATGTAGATGTCTCAGCACCCGCTTCTTGCCGAAATGTTTCTTGTAGGTGCCGATGGTGCTTATTCTACCCTCCAATAGCGTCAGCATCCTTTGCATGGCAGTAGGCTATTCCTCTTCTTCTTCCTCTTATTGCACACCCTGAAACATTGCACAATGGAAGTCTTAGAAAACTATCTTGGTCAAGTAAAGGCAACCTGAAAAGAATTACATTTTTTGTTATGATACATGTAAAATGAAGCACAAAGATTTGTATAAACATTCGCATATTTAGAGTTATTCCAATGCGCTAGATATAATTAAACTCAAGCATGTGATATTGTGATTTCGTAAATTTTTTATAAAATTCTATAATATACATCTTTTGTATCTTTATATGTAATATCAATGAGTCAGTTGTTTTATTTATGAATTTTTCATTGTGAAATAGGAGAACATTCAATACTTAAGTTTGACACTTCTACGCACCTTCTTTGCATGTAAAAAAGACAATTTATATGTCCTAAATTTCCACATCTCTGCCATACCGTTATACTGGAGGTATACGTTCCCAGGTATTTCTGCAATCTCTTGATTGGTTAACGAATTATAGCGCTCTGGCAAGAACACTTGACAATCCTCCAGCGAAGATACGATCCTGGTACCATATCTTGATTGAACTCTCTTTAAGGACTTTATCTCATAGTTAAGACCTATTTCGAGATCTTGAACTCGACGAGTCGGTAGGAAACTACGCTCTTCAACCATCTTGTTAAGTCTATCAGCTAAACAATCTGTAACAGACATTGTCATGAATTATTATTTTTCACTACATTATTTAAGTTGAAGAACGAGTTATACACTTCTTTATATTAGAACTAGGGTGTGTATGTTTTGTAGGTAAGCCTATGAATGTGTAGAGAAACAAGGAACGAGTGGAGTAAATCATGTGAATGTTCATTGAAGATGAGCCAGCAGAGAACCGAAGAATGCATAGTGAAACAAAGAATGAGTGGGGAAAATCGTATGAATGTTTATGTAAGAAGAATGTGTAGCGAAGATCGTGTGAATGTTAATGGAAGCAAAGAATGTGCAGAGAAAGTCGTGTGAATGTTAACAGAGCATGAACCTGCAGGGGAACAAAGAATGAGTAGAGGAAATCATGTGAGTGTATAGTGAAACAAAGAATGAGGGGAAAATCGTATGAATGTTTATGTAAGAAGAATGTGTTGCGAAAATCATGTGAACTGGAGAAGAGTATGCAGTGAAATCCATGTGAATGTAAAGCACAGATTAGAAAATATGATGCCCTTTGCAACGAATCGTCTTTCATGTACTGTAACGTTTAAACAAAATTAAATGTATTGTAAAAGCCAACAGTGATTTTGTATAGTTATGTAAAACTCACCTTGCATTGTCACGTTTTGATATGTGCTGAATGTGTAGACGGCCTGCAGCTCACGTTGCTTTTAATGCTCTTTAAAACTTTAATGTAAAGTTAATAAGTACACAACAGTTCTAACATGGGCAGATATCTGTTTATATAAGGATCTAAACCCCCTCCAGGCGATGCCGGCACGTCATCATGGCTGTGATGCTTACACTCACGTGATTATTGCAGCCAATGACATCATCTCTTGCTGCGCATGCGCAGAGGCTCTCGGCACTTCTATCCCTACTTGTTTCACTTCCTCTCGCTCTCTCTCTCTCTCTCTCTCTCCCTCTCTCGCTCTCTCTCACACAGAGTACATCCATAATGTCGTTACACAAAGCTGCATACAGCTAAAGCATCAATCTAAGTGATGTATTCTAGAGTACAGAGGAAAATCAGTGAAGTCATTGAAAGATCGGGATTCGAACTAGGGGCAACTGATTGGAAATTATATACAGCATTAATTGTTCATTGCATGAGCTATCAAACATGCTTTCGTCCACGGCTCTATATCTGCTAGTTTCTGCGATAATTGAGTTTTAAGGGGACCTAGGACAGATTTTTTAGTGAAAATGGCCAAAATCTTCAATTTTTTGATTTCTGCAAAAATTAACTCTTTATAATGTTAGTCAAACATTTAAATGCATTTTATGCTGATAAGCACCTTTTTAAAGGGTTTGGTAGCCATTTTTAAAAACCACTGCACGGAAATTTAAATGCCTGCCACGCCCATTTTTGTTCTCGCTTGCAAAATAGTTACTTTCTTTCCAAAAAAATCATTCAAATTTGCACCATAGTCAGTGTGTATTGGTTATTGCTTCCATCTGGTGTTCATTACTGTAACTACAACAAAACTTCATCTTCATGAGTTCAAAACATAGCCGATTGTTTTGGAAACAAAATATACAGCCGTCTCACACCAGTAAAATATATTTTTATTATAGTATTTAAATATTTTAAGAATTTATTTGTAACATTTTATCTGTTTTATAAGTTTTAAATAATTATGTGTTATGTATACATGCAGCTTGGTTTTGTGAGGTTATTACTGTCAGTGTCTTTCAAGTTTATTTATTGGTAATTGAAATGCATACACTAAGTGCAAGTTGGAGGAAACCAACAGGTAGGATGAGTAAAAGGAAGCTAAAGACTCTGAAAAATATTGAAAAAAGATGAATAGGTGTTCCCAAAGAAACTATAGAATCACAACCTGGCCCATCAACATTGCCATATGATCACAAAAGTATTTTATCTGATTCAAATAGTAGTACAGAAATTTCAGATTCTACTTCTGTTGTATATAATACATTACCCACACATACCAGTACACATGAAATAATTTCTGCCAGTGACAAAAAGCTCAGATATTTTGAAACACCACTTACACAGCCTAACCTACATGAAAATAAATACATTTTAATTCACTCACAAGTTCTGAATGAGTTATGTGGCAATATAGTATGTGATGAGTGTGGGGAAAAGTCTTTGATTATTGAAACAGGAGAAAATAAGGGCCTAGCATGTAAGCTTACTGTAAAATGTAAGAATTGTGACAAGACATTTTCAGATGTTTACTCCAGCCCAAAAGTAAAGACTGATTCCAAAAGTAAAAAGACTGCTTTTGATGTAAATAGAAGATGTATAGAGACATTTTTAAAAATTGGAGGTGGTCACAGAACAATGGAAAGATTTTGCATGAGCATGAATTTGAATATAATAGATTCTAAAACATTCACTAAGCATATGCATGCCTTAGCAGATGAATCAGAGACCATAAGAAAAAATGTTCTTTCCAAATCAAGAGAAGCAGTGCATAAAGTCCATAAGGATCTGAATGCAGCAAACATAAATAAGAAAGTAATAATTATAGCTGTGTCTTTTGATGGAACCTGGCACAAAAGAGGGTTCAGATCTCTATATGGGATAGGGATAGTAATTGATATTTTAACTGGATTAGTCATTGACTTTGAAATTTTATCAAAATATTGCCCCATGTGTGTCCTCTCTCAAAATGAACTGGGAGAAGATACTCCAGAGTATAACATATGGCTTAGAGGACATAAAAGTATACCTGGAGAATGCTGTAGGAATTACTCTGGTTCATCTGTTGCTATGGAAGTTTCTGCAGCAGATATCTTATGGAAGAGGCCTGTAAGTGAGTGTTCCATGCGCTACACAACTCTATTATCTGACGGTGATGCCAAAACATTCCTTCACCTGACAAAGGAAGCTATATATGGATCAGATACCACAATTATAAAAGAAGAGTGTGTTAACCATATTGCCAAGAGGATGGGTACAGGATTAAGGAATTTGGTACAGGAATGGAAAGCAAAAGGCACTCAACTTGGTGGGCGAGGACCAGGAACACTAAAAGAAGCTAATATTGTCAAGTTAACCAATTATTATAGGAATGCCATTGTCTCTAATTTACCTGATGTTGATAGGATGAAATCTGCCATCTATGCCACTTTGTATCATTGCTCATCTACTGATGAAAGCCCAAAACATAGTAAATGTCCTTCTGGAAAGGATTCATGGTGCTTCTACAATAGAAGTATTGCAGAAGAAAAAAAGCCAGAAAGCCATAAGGTTATGTCTATACAGTTTTCTTCTGCTATGCTAGTAAAAATACTACCATTGTACCAAAGACTAGCCTGTACTGAACTTTTGTCAAGATGCACCCAAGGTGGAACTCAGAATACAAATGAAAGTTTGCATTCTTCAATTTGGAGAAAGTGTCCTAAGGAAACCTTTGTTTCCAGGAAAAGGTTAGACATAGGAGTAATTGATGCCATTTCTGAATATAATATGGGATGCATTGCTTCACAAGTAGTAAAAGCCAGTTCAACTGGAGAAGAAATTACTGGAATAGGAAGAAAAATAGCTCTGAAAAGAGATTCTCGCAGAAAGTATGAAAGTCGCCGCTCCACATTACAACAGCAGAAGTCCACCAGAAAGAAGAAGAAGGTGTTGAAATTGCAAGCAGAAGAGACTAAGAAGAAGAAGGAGGGAAAGAGCTATGGTTCTGGACAATTTTAACCCTTTACACCAGGTACATTAGCCTGTATAGATGTTTTCAATATAAAATTTAAGTTTTCTCAGAACGACATTTTTCAATATTTCAAATGTCCCATGCGGGATAGTTTTCTTTAGTTTTGCATGAAACTTGGCATAATAGTTCTACTGTTCTATCTAAAGAAGTTGTAGTATCATTTTTGGGCTACTATGTAAAACTTGGACACAGTGGGCTATTAACCCTAAAAATTTTTACTTTTTAGGCTGTAATATCTGCATTAATGATTATAATTAATAATTTGTTATTCAAAGCACAAAATGAAAAAGCATACTAGAATAATTTGTAAGGAGTTCAAATATTAATGTGACAAAGTGGTACTGATGAAAAATAAAATTTGTCCCGCATGGAGTATTTCATAATTTTCAAATATCGCGATATGAAAAACAGAAAATATCTCATATCTGAAAAACTACTTCATCAATTTTATTGAAATTTACGCATAATGCTACTTAGAATGAGGGAAACCAACATACAAAATTTTAATAAGATTGAAAAAAAATTGTAGAAAATCATATAATCTGTCCTAGGTCCCCTTAAACTTAAGGATCGAACCCTGGACGTCAGGTACCCTAGTATACACCCGCAAGATACTAACTGATGACATAAACGTAATAAGGTTTATTAGGTGCCTTTTATCCTAATTATTTACTATGTTATTAAATTTATAAGTAAATTTCATTGAATCAGTATTCGAACTCAGAACACCGGAAAGAAAATTATTTATAATATTAGTTTGTTATGTTTAAAGACCTGTATGCAGTTACAGCATCGACCTAAGTGATATATTATAGAGTACAGTGGAAAATTAAGGAAGTCACTGAAAGATCGGGATTCGAGCTAGGGACAACTGATTGGAAATTATATAAAGCATTAATTGTCCATCATAGGAGCTAAAAATCGTGCTTTGGCCCGCACCTTTATCCCTGCTAGTTTCTGAGATAATTGAGATTTTAAAATTAAGGATCGAACCCATGACACCTGGTGCTCTAATATACATGCACAAGAAACGAGCTAATGACATAAAAAAGTAATAAAGTTTATTTACCATCTTTATTTTAATTAGTTTTGGAGTTATTAGAAGATGAATTTGTAATCACTCCTAGGATTCGAACCCATGCATCCAGACCAGTTTCGAACAATTCGTAAATGATGCGTCGCATCCCAAGCTATAACTAGTTTTTATTGCATCATTTTGTCTCTTTTCATTCAGGACATGCGCGTGAGTTGGTGTGTGCGTGTGTATGCGTGTGCGTGTGTGGATTGGTGCTGTTTGGGTGTTAGTGAACAGGCATATGTGCTTGCACGTGTGTATGTGTAGTCGTGTGCGTATGTGCAAGTGTAACGGTGTATGTATGTACGTGAGTGTGTGTGCGTGTATGCGTGTGCGTGTGTGTCCATGTATATGTATGTGTGAGTGTAAGAGCACTGGTGTATGTATGTATACGCATGAGATGTGTGAATGCGTGTGTGTACTGGTGTATGTATGTATGTATGTGTGTGCCGGTGTATGTATGTGCGTGTGTGTATGTGCTTGCGTGTGTGTGTGCGTGTGTGTACTTGCATGTACGTGTGTGCGTGTGTGTGCATGCGTGCACCAGTGTATGTTTCCTGATGTGTGTACAAGTGCTCGTGTATATGTGAACGCCTGAATGTTTACAAGTCGTGGAGAAAGAAAGAGATAGATAGAAAGAAAAAGAGAGGAGAAGAAGAAAGAATGGTGTCTAGGCATCGGGATATCTAAGTATACGCTGTGGTTTAATATAAACAATGATAGTTGTTAAATGCAATTTTAATCTGACCACCCCCTGCTTCAATATTTTAATAGTTATTATAGCGTTTCGCAGGGTAAGATTCGAACTAGGGGCCTCTGGGTTCCTAAGAATACAGCTCGTTAAACATTGGAATGTGATATAAATTAAATTATATTTGTTAAATACGTTTTAATCTGGCCTTGCATAGTTTAATAGCTTTGCGCATTAGAGTTTCGCAGATTCGATCTAGGACCCCCTGAACAACCTTTTATTGATTATTGTAATGATATATAAAAATTAAATTATATTTTTTAAATACGTCTTAATCTGGCCGTGCATAGTTTAATAGTTATTGCGCATTAGAGTTTCGCAGATTCGATCTTGGACCTTCTGAACACCCTTTTATTAATTATTGTAATGATATATAAAAATTAAATTATACTTGATAAATGCATTTTAATCTGACCTTGCATAGTTTAATATTTATTAAGCAGTAGAGTTTCGCTGCGTAAGATTCGAGCTAGAACCCTCTGAACACCCTTTCATTAATTAGGGTAATGATATATAAAAAATTAAATTATATTTGATAAATACATTTTTTTAATCTGCCCGTGCATAGTTTAATAGTTATTACGCGTTAGAGTTTCCCTTGGTAAGATTCGAGCTACAATCCTCTGAACGCACTTTTATTAATTAAGGTAATGATATAATAATATCAATCATTAATTTCTCATTAGCAATAAACTTTTGATTACAGTAAGAATCGAGCACCGATCTATGGATATCCATGCAGAGGTTTAATGTATGTAATGCCATAGGTTAAATACATTTTTATATCGCGATTGAAAAGTCAACTACATAAACAGAGAGCTTGTTTAACTATGCTCGGATATATTCGTAGGATCTCGTAAAACATCGGAGAGAACAGCCCCTTAGGGCAAAAATAATGATGGCCGACTCTGACGTTGTTACGCAGAGTTGGTAAACAAGCTTCTCTCTCTCTTTCACGCAAACAAGGACAGGACGAGCATCAGGCAACCTTCAGATTCTTTTGTTAAGCTAGCAGTATTCGGGAGACAATGGCAAGGGACCGCTTTGTTATGGAGCAGTGGAATGGGAACGCCGCAGGGGTCTTTCTAAAGTAGCCTTGTCCCGGGACAATAGAAAGGCATACAATAGAATCTGTTCCACAATGGAAAGGGACCGGCTTTGTTATAAGGTTGTGGAATGAGAAATGCCAGATGGTCTTATTAAAGAAGGCTTGCCCCGGATAATAGAAAGGCACACACAATAGAATCTCTTCCACAATGGAAAGGGAACCGGCTTTGTTATGGGGCAGTGGAATCAGAAATAAAGGCCTGCCCCGGACAATAGAACTTGTTTCTCTGTTAATTGGCTTAGGTTCTCTTTGTCACGACCCTAATTCCTCATGGGCTTTGTTCATTTTGACAGCTGAAGGGTAAGCATTGTTCTTTTGTTAAAAGCTAGTGGAATGAGTATGCCACGTGTTCGACAAACAATAGGAGTGGAGCGGGTAACTGCAACAGGTGCAGAAGTGATCAGATGTGGAATGGGTAGGAAAAACATCTCGCCTTTGTTACAGAACCTTAATTTTATGACTCCTTTGTTCGTTTTGACAGTTGATTGACAGCCTTAATTGCTTAACTGTCAAGCTTCCATTGTACTCAACAAAATTTATGGCCCTCAGGTGCAAGTAAAACTACCAAGGAGCTGCGGGTGGGGGAAAATGGGGGTGGGGAGCTCATTTGCATATGAATAGATATTCCATGCATAAATTAACTATGCCAGCTCTCTTATTTTCCCCCTACTACTACGTGAAAGTAGTGAAATTAAAGCTTCCCAGGTCACACAGTTAAACTTTTGTAGCTTCTCTTTGGTCCCGTAGTTATTCAGTATCATAAAGACTACACAGACACATCAGTATACAACGTGAAGCTGGGGAATATCAAGATTCCAGGTCACCAAGTTGCACATTTGAATAATCTGTTTGGTCCCGTAGTTATTTAATAACATAAAGACTACAAAGAAACATCAGTATACAACGTGATGATTGAATATGAAGATTCCCAGTCACCAAGTTAAACACTTGTATCTTCTCTTTGGTCCCGTAGTTATTTAATAACAAACACTACACAGAAACATCACTATACAACGTGAATATGAAGATTTCCAGGTCACCAACTTAAACATTTGTATCTTCTCTTTGGTCCCGTAGTTATTAAATAACATAAACACTACACACAAAAATCGTATACAACGTGAATATGAAGATTCTCAAGTCACCAAGTTAAACATTTGTATCTTCTCTTTGGTCCCGTAGTTATTTAATAACATAAACACTACACAGAAACATCAACATACAACCTGCAGCTGGTGAATATGAAGATTCCCAGTCAACAAGTTAAACATTTGTACCTTCTTTTTGGTCCCTTAGTTATTCAACAACTTAAACACTACACAGAAACATCACCAAACAACGTGAAGCTGTTGAATATGAAGATTCCCAGGTCACCAAGTTAAACATTTGTATCTTCTCTTTGCTCCCGTAGTTATTTAATAACATAAAGACTACAAAGAAACATCAGTATACAACCTTGAAGCCGGTGAATATGAAGATTCCCAGTCACCAAGTTAAACATTGGTATAATCTGCTTGGTCCCATAGTTATTTAATAACATAAAGACTACACAGAAACTTCAGTATACGCCGTGAAGCTGGTGAATATCAAGATTCCCAGGTCACCAAGTTAAACATTTGTATAATCTCTTTGATCCCGTACTTATTTAATAACATAAAGACTACACAGAAACATCACTATACAACGTGAATATGAACATTCCCAGGTCACCAAGTTAAACATTTGTATCTCTACTTGGTCCCGTAGTTATTTAATAACATAAAGACTACACAGAAACATCAACATACGCCGTGAAGCTGGTGAATATGAAGATTTCCAGGTCACCAAGTTAAATTTTGGTAGCTTCTCCTTGGTCCCGTAGTTATTTAATGACATAAAGACTATAAAGAAACATCAGTTTACAACGTGAAGCTGGTGAATATGAAGACTCCCAGGTCACCAAGTTAAACATTTGTATCTTCTCTTTAGTCCCGTAGTTATTTAATAACGTAAAGACCTCACAGAAACATCAATATACAATGTGAAGCTGGTGAATATGAAGATTCCCAGTCACCACGTTAAACACTTGTATCTTCTCTTTGATCCGGTATTTATTTAATAACATAAAGACTATACAGAAACATCAGTATACAACGTGAAGCTGGTGAACATGAAGATTCCCAGTTACTAATTTACACATTTGTATGTTCTCCTTGGACCCGTATTTATTTAATAACATAAATACCTCAGAGAAGCATCAACATACAGCGTGAAGTTTAGGAATATGAAGATTCCCAGTCAACAACTTAAACATTTGTATCTTCTCTTTGGTCCCGTTGTTATTTACTAACATAAAGACTAAACAGAAACATCAACATACAACGTAAAGCTGGTGAATATGAAGATTTTCAGTTGCCAAGTAATCGTTTGTATCTTCTCTTTGGTCCCTTATTTATTTAATAACATAAATACTACACAGAAACATTAATATACAACGTGAAGCTGGTGGATGTGAAGATTCCCAGTCACCAAGTTAAACATTTGTATCTTCTCTTTGGTCCCATAGTTATTTAATAACATAAAGACTACACAGGAACATCAACATACAACGTGAAGCTGGTAAATATTAAGATTCCCAGTCACCAAGTTAAACATTTGTATCTTCTATTTGGTCCCATAGTTATTTAATAACATAAATACTACACAGAAACATCAACATTCAACGTATATATGAAGATACCCAGTCACAGTTAAACATTTGTATCCTCTCTTTGGTCCCGTAGATATTTAGTAACATAAAGACTACACAGGAGCATCAACACACAACGTGAAGCTGGTGAATATGAAGATTCCCAGTCACCAAGTTAAACATTTGTATCTTCTCTTTGGTCCCGTAGTTATTTAGTAACATAAACACTACAAAGATACATCAGTATACAACGTGAAGCTTGTGGATATGAAGATTCCGAGGTCAACAAGTTAAACTTTTGTAGTTTCCCTTTTGTGCAGTTGTTATTCAGTAAAATAAAGACTGCACAGAAACATCAACATAGAACGTGAAAGTATTGAAATTGAAGCTTCCCAGGTCACAAAGTTAAACTTTTGTAGCTTCTCTTTGGACCCGTAGTTATTCAGTATCATAAAGACTACACAGACACATCAGTATACAACGTGAAGCTGGTGAATATGAAGATTCAAACTCACCAAGTTAAACATTTGTATCTTCTCTGTAGTCCCGTAGTTATTTAATAACATAAAGTCTGCACAGAAACATCAGTATACAACGTTAAACTGGTGAACATGAAAATTCCCAGGTCACCAAGATAAATTTTAGTAGCTTTCCCCTAGTCCCGTAGTTGTTTCATAACATAATGACTATACAGAAGCATTAGTATTGAAACGGCAACTCTAGGCCGGGCCCGAGAACAGTAATTCTAGATAATTTATTAATTAACTTTTATTGATGTTAAATCGTACTATGTAAATATCTTTTTCTCAATACTGCTTGTATATTTTAAGAAGGGTGATTTAACATTATGTATCTATCTAGGTTACTAATATTAGTAGAGTTATAAATGGTTTAATGTAAATAATTTAAGCGCTATGTTAAAATACTGTCCACGGTGGAATGTTTTAGCTACAGGAATAGTGCTTTCGAAGGCAGAAAACCTAGTTTTATTACCTCTCTTCGGTCGCAGTGCTATTATTCCTACAGCGAGGGTGTAGAGCCTTTGTCCCATTATTTGATAATTCGCCGTGACCAAGTGAGTGAGAAGGACAATCTAACGGTACATGTAGGAAAAGCCGCGATTTATATTAAAATTGGACCAATGAAATCCCTGGAAGTTTATTCGAAATAGTTAGACGCGTCGAGTCGCGCTAAAAATGTACCAATAGGAAAGGAAGCAGCCTCAGGAGCCTGAGACTATAAATGGATCTGTTTGGGGAAAATTCGGGCAGTTCATGTCAGGTGTGGTCAGGGAGAGATGCTGCAGGATGCGTGAGATATCGCGCCAAGAAAGGAATCAAGTCAGCTTTGTAATGTCAGCTTAGTATTGCATTTTATTCGACAGTTTATGTCATGTGTGGTCAGGGAGAGATGCTGCAGGATGTGTGAGATATCGCGCCAAAAAGGGAATCAAGTCAAATTTGTCATGTCAGCTTAGTATTTCATTTTATTCGAGAGTTTTCGTAATGTGTGGTCAGGGAGAGATGCTGCAGAATGTGTGAGATATCGCGCCAAAACAGGGAATCAAAATAGTTTTAGCAACACACCTAAGATCCGCTACTCTGAAAGCGACAATAAGAATAGTTATATTTCGTGCCATATCCACGCCATAGTTTAACAGCAGTGGACAGTATTTTACAGCGGCAATACCAGTTTTGTATACTACGAGTGTTAATTAAATAAAAAGAAACGGCAGTGTCATCTTTTCATAAACAAAGCAAGTCTATGTCTTCCTATATCACCACCCGAGATCTACGTTTTCCTTTACCGAGGATAAGTCCATGCTCCCATATAATTTAAGGAAAATTACTGCAGCTAGCCGAGGATAAATTGAAGAACCAACACGCTGAGAACTTCTTGAAGCAACGGGAGAAGCATCAAGGTAAGCTACAGCAACGGATGAGGAGGTGAGCGCCGCAGTATACAACGTGAGGCTGGAGAATATGAAGATTTCCAGTCAACAAGTTAAACAGTTGTAGCTTCGCCTTGGTCCCGTAATTATTTAATAACATAAAGACTGCGCAGAAACTTCAGTATACAACGTGAAGCTGGTAAATGTGAAGATTCCCAGTCACCAAGTTAAACTTTGGTATCTTCTCTTTGGTCCCGTAGTTATTTAATAACATAAAGACAGCACAGAAACATCAGTATAAAACGTTAAACTGGTGAACATGAAGATTCCCAGGTCACCAAGTTAAACATTTGTTTCTTTTCTTTGGTCCCGTAGTTATTTAATAACATTACGACTACACAGAAACGTCGTTATACAACGTGGAGCATGTACATATGAAGATTTTCAGTTCCCAAGTTAAACATTTGTATCTTTTCTTTGGTCCCGTAGTTATTTAGTAACATTACGACTACACAGAAACGTCGGTATAACGTGAATATGGAAAATATGAAGATTTTCAGGCACCAAGTTAAACATTTGTATCTTCTCTGTGGACCCGTAATTACTTAGTAACATAAAGACTAAACAGAAACATCAGTAAACAACGTGAAACTTGTGAATATATAGATTACCTGGTCAACAGGTGAAACTTTTGTCGTTTCTCTTCGGTCCAGTTGTTTTTCTTTAACATAAGGACTACACAGAAACATTGGGATACAACGTGAATATGAAGATTTCCAGGTCACCAACTTAAACATTTGTATCTTCTCTTTGGTCCCGTAGTTATTTAATAACATAAACACTACACAAAACATCAACCTACAACGTGAAGCTGGTGAATATGAAGATTCCCAGTCAACAAGTTAAACATTTGTATCTTCTCTTTGGTCCCGTAGTTATTTAATAACATAAACACTACACAGAAACATCAACCTACAACGTGAAGCTGGTGAATATGAAGATTCCCAATCACCAAGTTAAACATTTGTATCTTCTCTTTGGTCCCGTAGTTATTTAATAACATAAAGTCTACACAGAAACATCAACCTACAACGTGAAGCTGGTGAATATGAAGATTCCCAGTCACCAAGTTAAACATTTGTATCTTTTCTTTGGTCCCGTAGTTATTTAATAACATAAAGTCTACACAGAAACATCAACCTACAACGTGATGCTGGTGAATATGAAGATTCCCAGTCAACAAGTTAAACATTTGTATCTTCTCTTTGGTCCCGTAGTTATTTAATAACATAAAGTCTACACAGAAACATCAACCTACAACGTGAAGCTGGTGAATATGAAGATTTCCAGTCACCAAGTTAAACATTTGTATCTTCTCTTTGGTCCCGTAGTTATTTAATAACATAAAGTCTACACAGAAACATCAACCTACGACGTGATGCTGGTGAATATGAAGATTCCCAGTCAACAAGTTAAACATTTGTATCTTCTCTTTGGTCCCGTAGTTATTTAATAACATAAAGACTACACAGAAACATCAATATACAACGTGATGCTGGTGAATATGAAGATTCCCAGTCAACAAGTTAAACATTTGTATCTTCTCTTTGTTCCCGTAGTTATTTAATAACATAAAGACTACACAGAAACATCAACATACAACGTGATACTGGTGAGTATGAAGATTCCCAGTCAACAAGTTAAACATTTGTATCTTCTCTTTGGTCCCGTAGTTATTTAATAACATAAAGTCTACACAGAAACATCAACCTACAACGTGAAGCTGGTGAATATGAAGATTCCCAGTCACCAAGTTAAACATTTGTATCTTCTGTTTGGTCCCGTAGTTATTTAATAACATAAAGTCTACACAGAAACATCAACCTACAACGTGATGCTGGTGAATATGAAGATTCCCAGTCAACAAGTTAAACATTTGTATCTTGTCTTTGGTCCCGTAGTTATTTAATAACATAAAGACTACACAGAAACATCAACATACAACGTGATACTGGTGAGTATGAAGATTCCCAGTCAACAAGTTAAACATTTGTATCTTCTCTTTGGTCCCGTAGTTATTTAATAACATAAAGTGTACACAGAAACATCAACCTACAACGTGAAGCTGGTGAATATGAAGATTCCCAGTCACCAAGTTAAACATTTGTATGTTCTGTTTGGTCCCGTAGTTATTTAATAACATAAAGTCTACACAGAAACATCAACCTACAACGTGATGCTGGTGAATATGAAGATTCCCAGTCAACAAGTTAAACATTTGTATCTTCTCTTTGGTCCTGTAGTTATTTAATAACATAAAGACTACACAGAAACATCAACATACAACGTGATGCTGGTGAATATGAAGATTCCCAGTCAACAAGTTAAACATTTGTATCTTCTCTTTGGTCCCGTAGTTATTTAATAACATAAACACTACACAGAAACATCAACCTACAACGTGAAGCTGGTGAATATGAAGATTCCCAGTCAACAAGTTGAACATTTGTATCTTCTCTTTGGTCCCGTAGTTATTTAATAACATAAATACTACACAGAAACATCAACCTACAACCTGAAGCTGGTGAATATGAAGATTCCCAGTCACCAAGTTAAACATTTGTATCTTCTCTTTGGTCCCGTAGTTATTTAATAACATAAAGTCTACACAGAAACATCAACCTACAACGTGATGCTGGTGAATATGAAGATTCCCAGTCACCAAGTTAAACATTTGTATCTTCTCTTTGGTTCCGTAGTTATTTAATAACATAAAGTCTACACAGAAACATCAACCTACAACGTGATGCTGGTGAATATGAAGATTCCCGGTCAACAAGTTAAACATTTGTATCTTCTCTTTGGTCCCGTAGTTATTTAATAACATAAAGACTACACAGAAACATCAATATACAACGTGATGCTGGTGAATATGAAGATTCCCAGTCACCAAGTTAAACATTTGTATCTTCTCTTTGGTCCCGTAGTTATTTAATAACATAAAGACTACACAGAAACATCAACATACAACGTGATGCTGGTGAGTATGAAGATTCCCAGTCAACAAGTTAAACATTTGTATCTTCTCTTTGGTCCCGTAGTTATTTAATAACATAAAGACTACACAGAAACATCAATATACAACGTGATGCTGGTGAATATGAAGATTCCCAGTCAACAAGTTAAACATTTGTATCTTCTGTTTGGTCCCGTAGTTATTTAATAACATAAAGACTACAAAGAAACAGCAGTATACAACGTGAAGCTAGTGAATATGAAGATTCCCAGTCACCAAGTTAAACATTTGTATCTTCTCTTTGGTCCCGTAGTTATTTAATAACATAAAGACTACAAAGAAACAGCAGTATACAACGTGAAGCTGGTGAATATGAAGATTCCCAGTCACCAACTTAAACTTTTGTATAATCTCTTTGGTCCCGTCGTTATTTAATAACATAAAGACTACAAAGAAACAGCAGTATACAACGTGATGATGGTGAATATGAAGATTCCCAGTCACCAAGTTAAACGTTTGTATAATCTCTTTGGTCCCGTAGTTATTTAATAACATAAACACTACACAGAAACATCAACATACAACGTGATGCTGGTGAATATGAAGATTCCCAGTCAACAAGTTAAACATTTGTATCTTCTCTTTGGTCCCGTAGTTATTTAATAACATAAAGACTACACAGAAACATCAACCTACAACGTGAAGCTGGTGAATATGAAGATTCCCAGTCAACAAGTTAAACATTTGTATCTTCTCTTTGGTCCCGTAGTTATTTAATAACATAAACACTACACAGAAACATCAACCTACAACGTGAAGCTGGTGAATATGAAGATTCCCAGTCACCAAGTTAAACATTTGTATCTTCTCTTTGGTCCCGTAGTTATTTAATAACATAAAGTCTACACAGAACGTGAAGCTGGTGAATATGAAGATTCCCAGTCACCAAGTTAAACATTTGTATCTTCTCTTTGGTCCCGTAGTTATTTAATAACATAAAGTCTACACAGAAACATCAACCTACAACGTGATGCTGGTGAATATGAAGATTCCCAGTCAACAAGTTAAACATTTGTATCTTCTCTTTGGTCCCGTAGTTATTTAATAACATAAAGTCTACACAGAAACATCAACCTACAACGTGAAGCTGGTGAATATGAAGATTTCCAGTCACCAAGTTAAACATTTGTATCTTCTCTTTGGTCCCGTAGTTATTTAATAACATAAAGTCTACACAGAAACATTAACCTACGACGTGATGCTGGTGAATATGAAGATTCCCAGTCAACAAGTTGAACATTTGTATCTTCTCTTTGGTCCCGTAGTTATTTAATAACATAAAGACTACACAGAAACATCAATATACAACGTGATGCTGGTGAATATGAAGATTCCCAGTCAACAAGTTAAACATTTGTATCTTCTCTTTGGTCCCGTAGTTATTTAATAACATAAAGACTACACAGAAACATCAACATACAACGTGATACTGGTGAGTATGAAGATTCTCAGTCAACAAGTTAAACATTTGTATCTTCTCTTTGGTCCCGTAGTTATTTAATAACATAAAGTCTACACAGAAACATCAACCTACAACGTGAAGCTGGTGAATATGAAGATTCCCAGTCACCAAGTTAAACATTTGTATCTTCTGTTTGGTCCCGTAGTTATTTAATAACATAAAGTCTACACAGAAACATCAACCTACAACGTGATGCTGGTGAATATGAAGATTCCGACTCAACAAGTTAAACATTTGTATCTTCTCTTTGGTCCCGTAGTTATTTAATAACATAAAGACTACACAGAAACATCAACATACAACGTGATGCTGGTGAATATGAAGATTCCCAGTCAACAAGTTAAACATTTGTATCTTCTCTTTGGTCCCGTAGTTATTTAATAACATAAACACTACACAGAAACATCAACCTACAACGTGAAGCTGGTGAATATGAAGATTCCCAGTCAACAAGTTGAACATTTGTATCTTCTCTTTGGTCCCGTAGTTATTTAATAACATAAACACTACACAGAAACATCAACCTACAACCTGAAGCTGGTGAATATGAAGATTCCCAGTCACCAAGTTAAACATTTGTATCTTCTCTTTGGTCCCGTAGTTATTTAATAACATAAAGTCTACACAGAAACATCAACCTACAACGTGATGCTGGTGAATATGAAGATTCCCAGTCACCAAGTTAAACATTTGTATCTTCTCTTTGGTTCCGTAGTTATTTAATAACATAAAGTCTACACAGAAACATCAACCTACAACGTGATGCTGGTGAATATGAAGATTCCCGGTCAACAAGTTAAACATTTGTATCTTCTCTTTGGTCCCGTAGTTATTTAATAACATAAAGACTACACAGAAACATCAATATACAACGTGATGCTGGTGAATATGAAGATTCCCAGTCACCAAGTTAAACATTTGTATCTTCTCTTTGGTCCCGTAGTTATTTAATAACATAAACACTACACAGAAACATCAACATACAACGTGATGCTGGTGAGTATGAAGATTCCCAGTCAACAAGTTAAACATTTGTATCTTCTCTTTGGTCCCGTAGTTATTTAATAACATAAAGACTACACAGAAACATCAATATACAACGTGATGCTGGTGAATATGAAGATTCCCAGTCAACAAGTTAAACATTTGTATCTTCTCTTTGGTCCCGTAGTTATTTAATAACATAAAGACTACACAGAAACATCAACATACAACGTGAAGCTGGTGAGTATGAAGATTCCCAGTCAACAAGTTAAACATTTGTATCTTCTCTTTGGTCCCGTAGTTATTTAATAACATAAAGACTACACAGAAACATCAATATACAACGTGATGCTGGTGAATATGAAGATTCCCAGTCAACAAGTTAAACATTTGTATCTTATCTTTGGTCCCGTAGTTATTTAATAACATAAAGACTACACAGAAACATCAACATACAACGTGAAGCTGGTGAGTATGAAGATTTTCAGTCACCAAGTTAAACATTTGTATCTTATCTTTGGTCCCGTAGTTATTTAATAACATAAAGACTACACAGAAACATCAATATACAACGTGATGCTGGTGAATATGAAGATTCCCAGTCAACAAGTTAAACATTTGTATCTTATCTTTGGTCCCGTAGTTATTTAATAACATAAAGACTACACAGAAACATCAATATACAACGTGATGCTGGTGAATATGAAGATTCCCAGTCACCAAGTTAAACATTTGTATCTTCTCTTTGGTCCCGTAGTTATTTAATAACATAAAGACTACACAGAAACATCAACATACAACGTGATGCTGGTGAGTATGAAGATTCCCAGTCAACAAGTTAAACATTTGTATCTTCTCTTTGGTCCCGTAGTTATTTAATAACATAAAGACTACACAGAAACATCAATATACAACGTGATGCTGGTGAATATGAAGATTCCCAGTCAACAAGTTAAACATTTGTATCTTCTCTTTGGTCCCGTAGTTATTTAATAACATAAAGACTACACAGAAACATCAACATACAACGTGAAGCTGGTGAGTATGAAGATTCCCAGTCAACAAGTTAAACATTTGTATCTTCTCTTTGGTCCCGTAGTTATTTAATAACATAAAGACTACACAGAAACATCAATATACAACGTGATGCTGGTGAATATGAAGATTCCCAGTCAACAAGTTAAACATTTGTATCTTATCTTTGGTCCCGTAGTTATTTAATAACATAAAGACTACACAGAAACATCAACATACAACGTGAAGCTGGTGAGTATGAAGATTTTCAGTCACCAAGTTAAACATTTGTATCTTATCTTTGGTCCCGTAGTTATTTAATAACATAAAGACTACACAGAAACATCAATATACAACGTGATGCTGGTGAATATGAAGATTCCCAGTCAACAAGTTAAACATTTGTATCTTATCTTTGGTCCCGTAGTTATTTAATAACATAAAGACTACACAGAAACATCAATATACAACGTGATGCTGGTGAATATGAAGATTCCCAGTCACCAAGTTAAACATTTGTATCTTCTCTTTGGTCCCGTAGTTATTTAATAACATAAAGACTACACAGAAACATCAACATACAACGTGAAGCTGGTGAGTATGAAGATTTTCAGTCACCAAGTTAAACATTTTGGAATTGTAAGCATCTTCTCAGTTGTTAATTATAAATATCGGTGGAGTAATGTCTAATGTTACGTTGGACACAATCTTCTCTCCTTATCATACGCTGGTAATGAACAGAAAGTATGTATCCCATACCGATTCCCTTGTGTTTCCTCGTGTTCTAATTATCCAGACTTTGTGAATATGTATTTTCTAGTATTTTGCCATTTAGGACTAACTTTTGCGGCATATATTACAGCAAACAATTATTTTCTATGACGGTGCGTGAAATGAATCTCTCTAATAATTGTGAATAGCTTTGTTAGGAAGGAGAACTTTGGAAGTTGTGTGAAAGCCAAGAAGCCGTCAGTAGTTGTAGTTTCTTTCTAAATGAGTAAAATAGAAATAAAACAAGTAGGTATTCACGGCGCACGTTATTGTGTTTTGCATCTCAAAATGTTCAACTCAACTATTACACAGTTAATTTTCGGCATTGCAGAACAAATCAACGACAAAATAAAGTAATATACAAAAATCTGATGTGTTACATTCACATGACCTTCCTTTCCCTCTGTCGTTCATTAGTGGGAACACAAGTTATTCCTACGAAAGTTTATTTTTCTGTCTACTACATTTTAATGTAAATAAACCTTTACAGAAACAGCTACATTACACATTTCGTTATAGAGAACAGCGATAGTCAAATGTTTAACAACTGGACGCTATATGCTGCCTTAAAATTCCATACTGTTTCCATGACATCGCGAGAAACAACTGAATGTCGACAAGACCTTAAAGAATGAGCAAGTATTGAACAATTCGAACCATTAATAACGTATATCTCGAAAGTGACTGATGCCACAGGAAAACGTTATTTGGAATAAATTGCGTGTCTTAAAGAGACCTGCATTTCTTGTGTAATACGCTTTCATCTAAGTCGCTATTTATTTGTTCTCACACACACACACATACACGCACCTTTTTTTGCATTCAGGGGGCCTCAAAACATGTATTTCCGATGATATCTCGGTATCGAATTATTGGGTGGAATGAAGAAAGAATGTGACTAGAAAGAATACTGAGCCATATGACATCACGAGAATCCTCCATTGTACTCAGTGTTGCACAAATTAATGGAGAGAACAGTTTACTTATTTAGACAGCTTTCAGCATCTTCCATATTATTGCTTTCACATTATTTTTTGTGCGTGGTGTGTACAGATATTGCGGTGAAAATAAGCTTTTATTTGCAGGAAGAATAAAACGTCAAAGTCAGGGACTTCCAATGTTTTTCCTCATTAATATCTCAAATTTAAGACTTCACGAATTTATTTCTCCGCCAGTATAAACCACAGTGTGCATTACTTAGTCCATATAAAATAATTTTCTAAACACCACATATGAGAAGACATTAAAAAAACGTAAGAATACGTGAAATGTTATACCATTTGTTCTTTCTGACCTGTCACACTCACATGACCTTCTCTACCCTTGTACAAACGCTTATTCTCCATCTACTTCATGTTAATCTTATTGCTAATTTCCTTGTAGATGCACGGGGAATATGGTAGCCTTTAAGCGATAGTCAAATGTTTTAAGAGCTGTTTGCTATGTGGAGTATTCCATTCTCTTTGCATTGCCAGGACAAAAAAAAAAGAATAACGAATTCCCATTTGAGAGAATTCAAACAAATAAGAAGAAATATCTCGGAAATTGTTCACCGGACAAAAAAATATATATGACATAAATTGTGTATTTTAACAAGATCTACATCTTTTCTGTAGTAAAATTTTGTATATTTCTTACGGTTTATCAGTTATGCAAAATTCACTGAGAATGAAGAGGACTTTCGGGGACATTTCCAGAAAATTCAAGATACACATTTCATTTGCCATCAAAGTATCTTAAATATATGATATTTTAATCAAAATCGTTAACCATTTTTGAAAAATGTTCCATGCAAAGGGTAGTCTGGGTGAGAGCATTTTCTTTAAAATCTTCGTCTCGCATCTTTGAAAGATAGTGAACCTAAATCCCAAGTTTGGTGTTCATCGGACTTTTCGTTTTTCAGTTATGCTGTTCACAGACTTTTCTCTAAACATTCTTTTGTGGGTTCAGGGGCCCCAAAACATGTATTTCCGGTGAAATCTCGGCATCGATTTTTTGGGTGGAACACAGTGTTACTATAGGTAGTAGAGGAGACAGGGTGTTCACTTTCCTATTCCTATCCATATGCACTTGCCTCAAGGCTTATTAATATATTTAAGTGCACTTAATTTTGTAGACAGACAAATTTTGGAAAAGCTTGAAATGCGCAACCACCGCCATGCTCAGTCACGTGACTCTCATTCAGAAGCCTACATTGTAATTGTGCCCTTAAAGTCACAACAAAGAAAGAAATGCTACAAACGTCATTTAGAACAAAGAGGAGTTATACGTTTTATATGTATATGATATTTTACAAAAATCGTCAGAGCGGATTTTGAAACAAAAACAAACGACAATCTTTACTTTCTCTACCACGTACATAGTAGGTACAAAAGTATTGCTTTCCACCTAAAAATTAGATTTCACCGGAAATACATGTTTCGAGACCCCTGAATTAAAAAGAAAAAGGTCCGCGTGTGCGTGAGTCTGTGAACAGGAGAAGTTGGTATGTTGCAAGGATGCGACACGAGCATTTTCCAGAAAACTCCCCCCACCACTATCCTTTGCATGGAACTTTATTTTCTTAAAAATGGCTCTAATGCTTTCCATTAAAACACCAAATAAATTAGAGATGTTTACATTTATCTGTGAAGATCTCTTCATTCGGACGGAAGTTTCTATACCCGTAAACGTTAGCACACAAAAACGTAATCTCTTTAAAACGCACAATTTATTTCAAATTAGCTTCTTTTTGTGGCATCAGTCAATTCTGAGATACCCCTTACTAATGGTTCGAGTATTTCAATTCTGCGTAATTCTTTTAAGGTCATGTCGACTTTCAGTTGTTTCTCGCGATGTCATGGAAACAGTGTGGAATTTTAAGGCAGCATATAGCGTCCAGTTGTTAAACATTTGACTATCGCTGTTCTCTATAACGAAATGTGTAATGTAGCTGTTTCTGTAAAGGTTTATCTCGATAAAGTGAAGTAGTAAAATAAACTTTCATAAGAACATTTTGTATACCCACTAATAAACGACAGAGTAGACAATGTCACGTGAATGACTTTAAAGAAAGTTTATTTTGAGTACAAGGATTTTGCTAAAATATCTCGGGAAGACAGGGGACTTCACATCGTGTATTTAGAGAATGTCATAATTAAATACGCCGGACGTCGATAGAACACAAATCCTGCTGATGATTGGATTCCCTAAACGGTTTTTAAAATTGTTTCAAACTGCCTGTATCGATACATAATAAGTACAAGGTGGCGGGCTTCTCATAATGACTTGCCTTATAAGGTATCACAAAGGAGCCGACAAACCCGCCTTCCCGCCGCGGAACGAAACCTGTTCCATTCACTGCTTTGTCTCGGCCGCTTCAAGGCTACACAAGTAGGAATCATTGGTACGGTAGCTTCCTCGTGGTGCAGTCCTGGGTTCGACACCAGTAATGAGCGCAAATGTCCTTATAAGGTAAATCAAAAGATGCCGCCTCATCCCATTATAGCATAACAACACGGTGACTTGGCCCTGTACCGAAGTGTACACTTTCGCTGGAGCCAGCGTGGTACACCAACAAAACTGGTCATGAAGTCGAGGTATGTTAAGTGCACACCTCCAGCTGTCCGTGTACACCTTCAGGCTGTGCCGCTTTGTTTCGCCTCAGGTCACAGAAGTGCGGCAGCAATAGCGAGGCTTGGCAGCAGCCGCAAGTACCCACATTTGGACGCATCCTAAGTATGATAAATAAGGTTTTACACACACATACACGCTCGCCCATCACATAAAGTTGCCGGTGTTATATAAAAATAACCTGCCCCTAGTAAAAAAAACCCACTCAGGTAATCTTCCCCCACTCCTGTCGGATCCACTTCAAAGGAAGCGCAAGGTGCCAAAAGTGGGGGGCTTTTTTATTGTTGTGCGTGCACTGTCATAACACCCTCCCCAAATTGCTTTGTCAAAATACTGATCAGTGGTCAGCCTGTATCCGATTCCAGAGTAGGGGACTTGTAGCTGATTCCTTGTCGACTGTAGGGGTGTTGTAACATTACCAGAGTAGCGACTTGAAGATGATCTTTTGTCGACTGTAGGGGTGTTGTAACAATACCAGAGTAGCGACTTGAGGATGATCTTTTGTCGACTGTAGGGGTGTTGTAACAATACCAGAGTAGGGGACTTGTAGCTGATTCCTTGTCGACTGTAGGGATGTTGTAACAATACCAGAGTATACGACATGTAGATGATCTTTTGTCGACTGTAGGGATGTTGTAACATTACCAGAGTAGCGACTTGTAGATGATCTTTTGTCGAATGTAGGGGTGTTGTAACATTACAAGAGTAAGCGACTTGTAACTGATTCCTTGTCGACTGTAGGGGTGTTGTAACATTACCAGAGTAGCGACTTGTAGATGATCTTTTGTCGACTGTAGGGATGTTGTAACAATACCAGAGTATACGACTTGTAGATGATCTTTTGTCGACTGTAGGGGTGTTGTAACATTACAAGAGTAGGCAACACGTAGCTGATTTTTTGTCGACTGAAGTGGTGTTGTAAAAACACCAGAGTAACCGACATGTAGCTGATTCCTTGTCGACAGTGGTGTTGTAACAATACCAGAATATACGACTTGTAGATGATTCCTTGTCGACTGTAGGGATGTTGTAACAATACCAGAATATACCACTTGTAGATGATTCCTTGTCGACTGTAGTGGTGTTGTAATAATACCCGTCTATGCGACTTGTAGCTGATTCCTTGTCGACTGTAGTGGTGTTGTAACAATACCAGAATATACGACTTGTAGCTGATTCCTTGTCGACTGTAGTGGTGTTGTAATAATACCCGTCTATGCGACTTGTAGCTGATTCCTTGTCGACTGTAGTGGTGTTGTAACAATACCAGAATATACGACTTGTAGCTGATTCCTTGTCGACTGTAGTGGTGTTGTAATAATACCCGTCTATGCGACTTGTAGATGATTCCTTGTCGACTGTAGTGGTGTTGTAATAATACCCGTCTATGCGACTTGTAGCTGATTCCTTGTCGACTGTAGTGGTGTTGTAATAATACCCGTCTATGCGACTTGTAGATGATTCCTTGTCGACTGTAGTGGTGTTGTAACAATACCAGAATATACGACTTGTAGCTGATTCCTTGTCGACTGTAGTGGTGTTGTAATAATACCCGTCTATGCGACTTGTAGATGATTCCTTGTCGACTGTAGTGGTGTTGTAATAATACCCGTCTATGCGACTTGTAGCTGATTCCTTGTCGACTGTACGGGTGTTGTAACAACACCAGAGTAACCGACTTGTAGCTGATTCCTTGTCGACTGTAGGGATGTTGTAACAATACCAGAGTATAAGACTTGTAGATGATCTATTGTCGACCGTAGGGGAGTTGTAACATTACCAGAGTAGACAACACGTAGCTGATTTTTTGTCGACTGTAGTGGTATTGTAACAATACCAGAGTAAGCGACTTGTAGCTGATTCCTTGTGCTCAGTAGTGGTGTTGTAACAATACCAGAGTAAGCGACTTGTAGCTGATTGCTTGTGCTCAGTAATGGTGTTGTAACAATACAGGAGTAAGCGACTTGTAGCTGATTCCTTGTGCTCAGTAGTGGTGTTGTAACAATACCAGAGTAAGCGACTTGTAGCTGATTGCTTGTGCTCAGTAATGGTGTTGTAACAATACAGGAGTAAGCGACTTGTAGCTGATTGCTTGTGCTCAGTAGTGGTGTTGTAACAATACCAGAGTAAGCGACTTGTAGCTAATTCCTTGTCGACTGTAGGGATGTTGTAAAATACCAGAGTAAGCGACTTGTAGCTGATTCCTTTACGACTGTAGGGGTGTTGTAACAATACCAGAGTAAGCGACTTGTAGCTGATTCCTTGTCGACTGTAGGGATGTTGTAACAATACCAGAGTAAGCGACTTGTAGCTGATTCCTTGTCGACTGTAGGGGTGTTGTAACAATACCAGAGTAAGCGACTTGTAGCTGATTCCTTTACGACTGTAGGGGTGTTGTAACAATACCAGAGTAAGCGACTTGTAGCTGATTCCTTGTCGACTGTAGGGATGTTGTAACAATACCAGAGTAAGCGACTTGTAGCTGATTCCTTGTCGACTGTAGGGGTGTTGTAACAATACCAGAGTAAGCGACTTGTAGCTGATTCCTTGTCGACTGTAGGGATGTTGTAACAATACCAGAGTAAGCGACTTGTAGCTGATTCCTTGTCGACTGTAGGGGTGTTGTAACAATACCAGAGTAAGCGACTTGTAGCTGATTCCTTTACGACTGTAGGGGTGTTGTAACAATACCAGAGTAAGCGACTTGTAGCTGATTCCTTGTCGACTGTAGGGATGTTGTAACAATACCAGAGTAAGCGACTTGTAGCTGATTCCTTGTCGACTGTAGGGGTGTTGTAACAATACCAGAGTAAGCGACTTGTAGCTGATTCCTTTTCGACTGTAGGGGTGTTGTAACAATACCAGAGTAAGCGACTTGTAGCTGATTCTTTGTCGACTGTAGAGGTGTTGTAACAATACCAGAGTAAGCGACTTCTAGCTGATTCCTTGTCGACTGTAGGGATGTTATAACAATACCAGAGTATACGACTTGTAGATGATCGTTTCTCGACTGTAGGGGGTGTTGTAACATAACAAGAGTTGGCAACACGTAGCTGATCTTTTGTCAACTGTAGGGGTGGTGTAACATTACCAGAGCAAGCAACTTATAGCTGATTCCTATTGATCTGTAGAGGTGTTGTAACTGATACAAGAGGTGGGGAATGGTAGCCGATTCCTTGTGCTCAGTAGTGGTGTTGTAACAATACCAGAGTAAGCGACTTGTAGCTGATTGCTTATGCTCAGTAGTGGTGTTGTAACAATACCAGAGTAAGCGAATTGTAGCTGATTCCTTTACGACTGTAGGGGTGTTGTAACAATACAAGAATAAGCGACTTGTAGCTGATTCCTTGTCGAATGTAGGTTGCTGTAACAATACCCGTCTATGCGACTTGTAGCTGATTCCTTGTCGACTGTAAGATGTTATAACAATACCCCTCTATGCGACTTGTAGCTGATTCCTTATCGACTGTAACTTGTTGTAACAAAACCCGTCTATGCGATTTGTAGCTGATTCCTTGTCGACTGTAGGTTGTTGTAAGAATACCCGTCTATGCGACTTGTAGCTGATTCCTAGTCGACGGTAAGTTGTTGTAACAATACCCGTCTATGCGACTTGTAGCTGATTCCTTGTCGACTGTAAGTTTTTATAACAATACCCGCCTATGCGACTTGTAGCTGATTCCATGTCGACTGTAAGTTGTTGTAACAATACCCGTCTATGCGACTTGTAGCTGATTCCATGTCGACTGTAAGTTGTTGTAACAATACCCGTCTATGCGAATTGTAGCTGATTCCTTGTCGACTGTAAGTTGTTGTAATAATACCCGTCTATGCGACTTGCAGCTTATTCCATGTCGACTGTAAGTTGTTGTAATAATACCCGTCTATGCGACTTGCAGCTGATTCCATGTCGACTGTAAGTTGTTGTAATAATACCCGTCTATGCGACTTGCAGCTGATTCCATGTCGACTGTAAGTTGTTGTAATAATACCCGTCTATGCGACTTGTAACTGATTCCATGTCGACTGTAAGTTGTTGTACCAATACCCGTCTATGCGACTTGTAGCTGATTCCATGTCAACTGTAAGTTGATGTAATAATACCCGTCTATGGGACTTGTAGCTCATTGCTTGTCGACTGTAAGTTGATGTAATAATACCCGTCTATGCGACTTGTAGCTGATTCCATGTCGACTGTAAGTTGTTGTACCAATACCCGTCTATGCGACTTATAGCTGATTCCATGTCAACTGTAAGTTGATGTAATAATACCCGTCTATGCGACTTGTAGCTCATTGCTTGTCGACTGTAAGTTGTACCAATACCCGTCTATGCGACTTGTAGCTGATTCCATGTCAACTGTAAGTTGATGTAATAATACCCGTCTATGCGACTTGTAGCTGATTCCATGTCAACTGTAAGTTGATGTAATAATACCCGTCTATGCGACTTGTAGCTCATTGCTTGTCGACTGTAGGGGTGTTGTAACAATACCACAGTACACGAATTGTAGATGATTTATGTCGACTGTACGGGTGTTGTAACATTACCAGAGTAGGCAACACGTAGCTGATTTTGTTCGACTGTAGTGGTGTTGTAACAACACCAGAGTATCCGACTTGTAGCTGATTCCTTGTCGACTGTAGGGATGTTGTAGCAATACCAGAGTATACGACTTGTAAATGTTCTTTTGTCGAATGTAGGGGTGTTGTACCATTACCAGAGTAGGCAAGACGTAGCTGATTTTTTGTCGACTGAAGTGGTGTTGTAACAATACCAGAGTAAGCGACTTGTAGCTGATTGCTTGTGCTCAGTAGTGGTGTTGTTACAATACCAGAGTAAGCGACTTGTTGCTGATTGCTTGTGCTCAGTAGTGGTGTTGTAACAATACCAGAATAACCGACTTGTAGATGATTGCTTGTGCTCAGTAGTGGTGTTGTAACAATACCAGAATAACCGACTTGTAGATGATTGCTTGTGCTCAGTAGTGGTGCTGTAACAATACCAGAGTAAGCGACTTGTAGCTGATTGCTTGCGCTCAGTAGTGCTGCTGTAACAATACCAGAGTAAGCGACTTATAGCTGATTCCTTCTCGACTGTAGGGGTGTTGTAACAATACCAGAGTAAGCGACTTGTAGCTGAGTCCTTGTCGACTGTAGGGGGTTATAACAAAACCAGAGTAAGCGACTTGTGCCGATTCCTTGTCGACTGTAGGGGTGTTGTAACAGTACCAGAGTAACCGACTTGTACCTGATTCCTTATCAAATGTAGGGATGTTCTAACAATACCAGAGTATACGACTTGTAGATGATCGTTTGTTGGCTGTAGGGGTGTTGTAACATTACCAGAGTAGGCAACCCGTAGCTGATTTTTTGTCGACTGAAGTGGTGTTGTAACAATACCAAAGTAAGCGACTTGTAACTGATTGCTTATGCTCAGTAGTGGTGTTGTAACAATACCAGAGTAAGCGACTTGTAGCTGATTGCTTGTGCTCAGTAGTGGTGTTGTAACAATACCAGAGTAAGCGACATGTAGCTGATTGCTTGTGCTCAGTAGTGGTGTTGTAACAATACCAGAGTAAGCGACTTGTAGCTGATTGCTTGTGCTCAGTAGTGGTGTTGTAACAATACCAGAGAAAGCGACTTGTTGCTGATTCCTTGACGACTGTAGGGGTGTTGTAACAGTACCACAGTAAACGACTTGTAGCTGATACCTTGTCGACTGTAGGGGTGTTGTAACAATACCAGAGTAAGCGACTTGAAGCTGATTCCTTGTCGACTGTAGGGGTGTTGTAACAATACCAGAGTAAGCGAATTGTAGCTGATTCCTAGTCGACTATAAGTTGTAACAATACCCGTCTATGCGACTTGTAGCTGATGCCTTGTCGACTGTAAGTTGTTGTAACAATACCCGTCTATGCGACTTGTAGCTGATGCCTTGTCGACTGTATGTTGTTGTAACAATACCCGTCTATGCGACTTGCAGCTGATTCCTTGTCGACTGTAAGTTGTTGTAACAATACCCGTCTATGCGAATAGTAGCTGATTCCTTGTCGACTGTAAGTTGTTCTAACAATAGCCGCCTTAGCGACTTGTAGCTGATTCCTTATCGACTGTTAGTTGTTGTAACAATACCCGTCTATGCGACTTGTAGCGGATTCATTGTCGACTGTAAGTTGTTGTAACAATACCCGTCTATACGACTTGTCACTGATTCCTTGTCGACAGTAAGTTGTTGTAACAATATCCTTCTATGCGACTTGTAGCTGATTTCTTGTCGACTGTAAGTTTTTGTAACAATACCCGTCTATGCGAATTGTAGCTGATTCCTTGTCGACTGCAAGTTGTTGTAACAATACCAGAGTAAGCAACTTGTAGCTGATTCGTTTTTGACTGTAACTTGTTGTAACAATACCCGTCTATGCGAATAGTAGCTGATACCTTATCGACTGTAAGTTGATGTTACAATACCCGTCTATGCGACTTGTAGTTGATTCCTTGTCGACTGTAAGTTGTTGTAACAATACCCGTCTATGCGAATAGTAGCAGATTCCTTGTTGACTGTAAGTTGTTGTAACAATACCCGTCTATGCGAATTGACGCTGATTCCTTGTCGACTGTAGGGGTGTTGTAACAATACCAGAGTAAGCGACTTGTAGCTGATTCCTTGTCGACTGTAGGGGTGTTGTAACAATACCAGAGTAAGCGAATTGTAGCTGATTCCTTGTCGACTGTAGGGGAGTTTTAACAATACCAGAGTATGCGACTTGCAGCTGATTCCTTGTCGAATGTAGGTTGCTGTAACAATACCCGTCTATGCGAGTTGTAGCTGATTCCTTGTCGACTGTAGGGGTGTTGTATAAATACCAGAGTTAGCGACTTGTAGCTGATTCCTTGTCGACTGTAGGGTGTTGTAACAGTACCACAGTAAGAGAGTTGTAGCTGATTCCTTGTCGACTGTAGGGGTGTTGTAACAAAACCAGAGTAAGCTACTTGTAGCTGATTCCTTGTCGACTGTAGGGGTGTTGTAACAACACCAGAGTAAGCGACTTGTAGCTGATTCCTTGTCGAATGTAGGTTGCTGTAACACTACCCGTCTATGCGACTTGTAGCTGATTCCTTGTCGACTGTAGGGGTGTTGTACCATTACCAGAGTAGGCAAGACGTAGCTGATTTTTTGTCGACTGAAGTGGTGTTGTAACAATACCAGAGTAAGCGACTTGTAGCTGATTGCTTGTGCTCATTAGTGGTGTTGTTACAATACCAGAGTAAGCGACTTGTTGCTGATTGCTTGTGCTCAGTAGTGGTGTTGTAACAATACCAGAATAACCGACTTGTAGATGATTGCTTGTGCTCAGTAGTGGTGTTGTAACAACACCAGAGTAAACGACTTGTAGCTGATTGCTTGTGCTCAGTAGTGCTGCTGTAACAATACCAGAGTAAGCGACTTATAGCTGATTCCTTCTCGACTGTAGGGGTGTTGTAACAATACCAGAGTAAGCGACTTGTAGCTGAGTCCTTGTCGACTGTAGGGGGTTATAACAATACCAGAGTAAGCGACTTGTGCCGATTCCTTGTCGACTGTAGGGGTGTTGTAACAGTACCAGAGTAACCGACTTGTACCTGATTCCTTATCAAATGTAGGGATGTTCTAACAATACCAGAGTATACGACTTGTAGATGATCGTTTGTTGGCTGTAGGGGTGTTGTAACATTACCAGAGTAGGCAACCCGTAGCTGATTTTTTGTCGACTGAAGTGGTGTTGTAACAATACCAAAGTAAGCGACTTGTAACTGATTGCTTATGCTCAGTAGTGGTGTTGTAACAATAATAGAGTAAGCGACTTGTAGCTGATTGCTTGTGCTCAGTAGTGGTGTTGTAACAATACCAGAGTAAGCGACATGTAGCTGATTGCTTGTGCTCAGTAGTGGTGTTGTAACAATACCAGAGTAAGCGACATGTAGCTGATTGCTTGTGCTCAGTAGTGGTGTTGTAACAATACCAGAGAAAGCGACTTGTTGCTGATTCCTTAACGACTGTAGGGGTGTTGTAACAGTACCACAGTAAACGACTTGTAGCTGATACCTTGTCGACTGTAGGGGTGTTGTAACAACCCCAGAGTAAGCGACTTGAAGCTGATTCCTTGTCGACTGTAGGGGTGTTGTAACAATACCAGAGTAAGCGAATTGTAGCTGATTCCTAGTCGACTATAAGTTGAAACAATACCCGTCTATGCGACTTGTAGCTGATGCCTTGTCGACTGTAAGTTGTTGTAACAATACCCGTCTATGCGACTTGTAGCTGATGCCTTGTCGACTGTAAGTTGTTGTAACAATACCCGTCTATGCGAATAGTAGCTGATTCCTTGTCGACTGTAAGTTGTTCTAACAATAGCCGCCTTAGCGACTTGTAGCTGATTCCTTATCGACTGTTAGTTGTTGTAACAATACCCGTCTATGCGACTTGTAGCTGATGCCTTGTCGAATGTAAGTTGTTGTAACATTACCCGTCTATGCGACTTGCAGCTGATTCCTTGGCGACTGTAAGTTGTTGTAACAATACCCGTCTATGCGAATAGTAGCTGATTCCTTGTCGACTGTAAGTTGTTCTAACAATAGCCGCCTTAGCGACTTGTAGCGGATTCATTGTCGACTGTACGTTTTTGTAACAATACCCGTCTATACGACTTGTCACTGATTCCTTGTCGACAGTAAGTTGTTGTAACAATATCCTTCTATGCGACTTGTAGCTGATTTCTTGTCGACTGTAAGTTGTTGTAACAATACCCGTCTATGCGAATTGTAGCTGATTCCTTGTCGACTGCAAGTTGTTGTAACAATACCAGAGTAAGCATCTTGTAGCTGATTCCTTGTCGACTGTAAGTTGTTGTAACAATACCCGTCTATGCGAATAGTAGCTGATACCTTATCGACTGTAAGTTGTTGTAACAATACCCGTCTATGCGAATAGTAGCAGATTCCTTGTCGACTGTAAGTTGTTGTAACAATACCCGTCTATGCGACTTGACGCTGATTCCTTGTCGACTGTAAGTTGTTGTAACAATACCCGTCTATGCGAATAGTAGCTGATACCTTATCGACTGTAAGTTGTTGTAACAATACCCGTCTATGCGACTTGTAGCTGATTCCTTGTCGACTGTAAGTTGTTGTAACAATACCCGTCTATGCGAATAGTAGCAGATTCCTTGTTGACTGTAAGTTGTTGTAACAATACCCGTCTATGCGAATTGACGCTGATTCCTTGTCGACTGTAGGGGTGTTGTAACAATACCAGAGTAAGCGACTTGTAGCTGATTCCTTGTCGACTGTAGGGGTGTTGTAACAATACCAGAGTAAGCGACTTGTAGCTGATTCCTTGTCGACTGTAGGGGAGTTGTAACAATACCAGAGTAAGCGACTTGTAGCTGATTCCTTGTCGAATGTAGGTTGCTGTAACAATACCCGTCTATGCGAGTTGTAGCTGATTCCTTGTCGACTGTAGGGGTGTTGTAAAAATACCAGAGTTAGCGACTTGTAGCTGATTCCTTGTCGACTGTAGGGTGTTGTAACAGTACCACAGTAAGAGAGTTGTAGCTGATTCCTTGTCGACTGTAGGGGTGTTGTAACAAAACCAGGGTAAGCTACTTGTAGCTGATTCCTTGTCGACTGTTGGGGTGTTGTAACAACACCAGAGTAAGCGACTTGTAGCTGATTCCTTGTCGAATGTAGGTAGCTGTAACACTACCCGTCTATGCGACTTGTAGCTGATTCCTTGTCGAATGTAGGTAGCTGTAACACTACCCGTCTATGCGACTTGTAGCTGATTCCTTGTCGACTGTAGCTTGTAATAATACCCGTCTATGCGACTTGTAGCTGATTCCTTGTCGACTGTTGGGGTGTTGTAACAATACCAGAGTAAGCGACTTGTAGCTGATTCCTTGTCGACTGTAAGATGTTATAACAATACCCGTCTATGCGACTTGTAGCTGATTCCTTGTCGACTGTAAGTTGTTGTATCAATACCCGTCTATGCGAATGGTAGCTGATTCCATGTCGCCTGTAAGTTGTTGTAACAATACCCGTCTATGCGATTTGTATCTGATTCCATGTCAACTGTAAGTTGATGTAATAATACCCGTCTATGCGACTTGTAGCTCATTGCTTGTCGACTGTAAGTTGATGTAATAATACCCGTCTATGCGACTTGTAGCTGATTCCATGTCGACTGTAAGTTGTTGTAATAATACCCGTCTATGCGACTTGTAGCTGATTCCTTGTCGACTGTAAGTTGTAATAATACCCGTCTATGCGACTTGTAGCTGATTCCATGTCGACTGTAAGTTGTTATAATAATACCCGTCTATGCGACTTGTAGCTGATTCCATGTCGACTGTAAGTTGTTATAATAATACCCGTCTATGCGACTTGTAGCTGATTCCATGTCGACTGTAAGTTGTAATAATACCCGTCTATGCGACTTGTAGCTGATTCCATGTCGACTGTAAGTTGTTATAATAATACCCGTCTATGCGACTTGTAGCTCATTCCATGTCGACTGTAAGTTGTTGTATTAATACCCGTCTATGCGACATGTAGCTGATTACATGTCAACTGTAAGTTGTTGTAATAATACCCGTCTATTCGACTTGCAGCTGATTCCATGTCAACTGTAAGTTGTTGTAATAATACCCGTCTATTCGACTTGTAGCTGATTACATGTCAACTGTAAGTTGTTGTAATAATACCCGTCTATTCGACTTGCAGCTGATTCCATGTCAACTGTAAGTTGTTGTAATAATACCCGTCTATGCGACATGTAGCTGATTCCAATGCGACTGTAAGTTGTTGTACCAATACCCGTCTATGCGACTTGTAGCTGATTCCATGTCAACTGTAAGTTGATGTAATAATACCCGTCTATGCGACTTATAGCTCATTGCTTGTCGACTGTAGGGGTGTTGTAACAATACCACAGTACACGAATTGTAGATGATTTATGTTGACTGTACGGGTGTTGTAACATTACCACAGTAGGCAACACGTAGCTGATATTTTGTCGACTGTAGTGGTGTTGTAACAACACCAGAGTATCCGACTTGTAGCTGATTCCTTGTCGACTGTAGGGATGTTGTAGCAATACCAGAGTATACGACTTGTAAATGTTCCTTTGTCGAATGTAGGGGTGTTGTACCATTACCAGAGTAGGCAACACGTAGCTGATTTTTTGTCGGCTGAAGTGGTGTTGTAACAATACCAGAGTAAGCGACTTGTAGCTGATTGCTTGTGCTCAGTAGTGGTGTTGTTACAATACCAGAGTAAGCGACTTGTTGCTGATTGCTTGTGCTCAGTAGTGGTGTTGTAACAATAGCAGAATAACCGACTTGTAGATGATTGCTTGTGCTCAGTAGTGGTGTTGTAACAATACCAGAGTAAGCGACTTGTAGCTGATTGCTTGCGCTCAGTAGTGGTGCTGTAACAATACCAGAGTAAGCGACTTATAGCTGATTCCTTGTCGACTGTAGGGGTGTTGTAACACTACCAGAGTAAGCGACTTGTAGCTGAGTCCTTGTCGACTGTAGGGGGTTATAACAATACCAGAGTAAGCGACTTGTGCCGATTCCTTGTCGACTGTAGGGGTGTTGTAACAATATCAGAGTAACCGACTTGTACCTGATTCCTTATCAAATGCAGGGATGTTCTAACAATACCAGAGTATACGACTTGTAGATGATTGTTTGTTGGCTGTAGGGGTGTTGTAACATTACCAGAGTAGGCAACACGTAGCTGATTTTTTGTCGACTGAAGTGGTGTTGTAACAATACCAAAGTAGGCGACTTGTAGCTGATTGCTTATGCTCAGTAGTGGTGTTGTAACAATGCCAGAGTAAGCGACTTGTAGCTGATTGCTTGTGCTCAGTAGTGGTGTTGTAACAATACCAGAGTAAGCGACATGTAGCTGATTGCTTGTGCTCAGTAGTGGTGTTGTAACAATACCAGAGTAAGCGACTTGTAGCTGATTGCTTGTGCTCAGTAGTGGTGTTGTAACAATACCAGAGAAAGCGATTTGTTGCTGTTTCCTTGACGACTGTAGGGGTGTTGTAACAGTAACACAGTAAACGACTTGTAGCTGATACCTTGTCGACTGTAGGGGTGTTGTAACAATACCAGAGTAAGCGACTTGAAGCTGATTCCTTGTCGACTGTAGGGGTGTTGTAACAATACCAGAGTAAGCGAATTGTAGCCGATTCCTAGTCGACTATAAGTTGTAACAATACCCGTCTATGCGACTTGTAGCTGATTCCTTGTCGACTGTAAGTTGTTGTAACAATACCAGAGTAAGCGAATTGTAGCTGATTCCTAGTCGACTATAAGTTGTAACAATACCCGTCTATGCGACTTGTAGCTGATTCCTTGTCGACTGTAAGTTGTTGTAACAATACCCGTCTATGCGACTTGTAGCTGATTCCTTGTCGACTGTAAGTTGTTGTAACAATACCCGTCTATGCGACTTGTAGCTGATTCCCTGTCGACTGTAAGTTTTAGTAACAATACCCGTCTATGCGACTTGTAGCTGATGCCTTGTCGACTGTAAGTTGTTGTAACAATACCCGTCTATGCGATTTGCAGCTGATTCCTTGTCGTATGTAAGTTGTTGTAACAATACCCGTCTATGCGAATAGTAGCTGATTCCTTGTCGACTGTAAGTTGTTGTAACAATAGCCGCCTTAGCGACTTGTAGCTGATTCCTTGTCGACTGTAAGTTGTTGTAACAATACCCGTCTGTGCGACTTGTAGCGGATTCATTGTCGACTGTAAGTTTTTGTAACAATACCCGTCTATGCGACTTGTAGCTGATTTCTTGTCGACTGTAAGTTGTTGTAACAGCATCCGTCTATGCGAATTGTAGCTGATTCCTGGTCGACTGCAAGTTGTTGTAACAATACCAGAGTAAGCAACTTGTAGCTGATTCGTTTTTGACTGTAACTTGTTGTAACAATACCCGTCTATGCGAATAGTAGCTGATACCTTATCGACTGTAAGTTGATGTAACAATACCCGTCTATGCGAATAGTTGCAGATACCTTGTCGACTGTAAGTTGTTGTAACAATACCCGTCTATGCGAATTGACGCTGATTCCTTGTCGACTGTAGGGGTGTTGTAACAATACCAGAATAAGCGACTTGTAGCTGATTCCTTGTCGACTGCAGGGGTGTTGTAACAATACTAGACTAAGCGAATTGTAGCTGATCCCTTGTCGACTGTAGGGGTGTTGTAACAATACCAGAGTATGCGACTTGTAGCTGATTCCTTGTCGAATGTAGGTTGCTGTAACAATACCCGTCTATGCGAGTTGTAGCTGATTACTTGTCGACTGTAGGGGTGTTGTAAAAATACCAGAGTTAGCGACTTGTAGCTGATTCCTTGTCGACTGTAGGGTGTTGTAACAGTACCACAGTAAGCGAGTTGTAGCTGATTCCTTGTCGACTGTAGTGGTGTTGTAACAAAACCAGAGTAAGCTACTTGTAGCTGATTCCTTGTCGACTGTAAGGGTGTTGTAACAATACCAGAGTAAGCGACTTGTAGCTGATTCCTTGTCGAATGTAGGTTGCTGTAACACTACCCGTCTATGCGACTTGTAGCATATTCCTTGTCGACTGTAGGGGATTTGTAACAATACCAGAGTAAGCGACTTGTAGCTGATTCCTTGTCGACTGTAAGATGTTCTAACAATACCCGTCTATGCGACTTGTAGCTGATTCCTTGTCGACTGTAGGGGTGTTGTAACAATACCAGAGTAAGCGACTTGTAGCTGATTCCATTCGACTGTAAGATGTTATAACAATATCCGTCTATGCGCCTTATAGCTGATTCCTTATCGACTGTAAGTTGTTGTAACAAAACCCGTCTATGCGACTTGTAGCTGATTCCATGTCGACTGTAAGTTGTTGTAACAAAACCCGTCTATGCGCCTTATAGCTGATTCCATGTCGACTGTAAGTTGTTGTAACAAAACCCGTCTATGCGACTTGTAGCTGATTCCTTGTCGACGGTAAGTTGTTGTAACAATACCCGTCTAAGCGACTTGTAGCTGATACCTTGTCGACTGTAGGTGTGTTGTACTAATACCAGAGTAAGCGACTTGTAGCTGATTCCTTGTCGACTGTAAGATGTTATAACAATACCCGTCTATGCGACTTGTAGCTGATTCCTTATCGACTGTAAGTTGTGGTAACAAAACCCACTTTACGACTTGTAGCTGATTCCTTATCGACTGTAAGTTGTTGTAACAATACCCGTCTATGCGACTTGTAGCTGATTCCATGTCGACGGTAAGTTGTTGTAACAATAACCGTCTAAGCGACTTGTAGGTGATACCTTGTCGACTGTAAGTTGTTGTAACAATACCCGTCTATGCGACTTGTAGCTGATTCCATGTCGACGGTAAGTTGTTGTAACAATAACCGTCTAAGCGACTTGTAGGTGTTACCTTGTCGACTGTAAGTTGATGTAACAATACATGTCTATGCGACTGGTAGCTGATTCCTTGTCGACTGTAAGTTGTTGTAACAATACCCGTCTATGCGAATAGTAGGTGATTCCTTGTCGACTGTAAGTTGTTGTAACGATACCCGTCTATGCGACTTGTAGCTGATTCCTTGTCGACTGTAAGTTGTTGTAACAATACCCGTCTATGAGAATTGTAGCTGATCCCTTGTCGACTGTAAGTTGTTGTAACAATACCTGTCTATGCGAATTGTAGTTGATTCCATGTCGCCTGTAAGTAGTTGTAACAATACCCGTCTATGCGAATTGTAGTTGATTCCTTGTCGACTGTAAGTTGTAACAATACCCGTCTATGCGAATTGTAGCTGATTCCATGTCGCCTGTAAGTAGTTGTAACAATACCCGTCTATGCGAATTGTAGTTGATTCCTTGTCGACTGTAATTTGTTGTAACAATACCCGTCTATGCGAATTGTAGCTGATTCCTTGTCGACTGTAAGTTGTTGTAACAATACCCGTCTATGCGAATTGTAGCTGATTCCATGTCGCCTGTAAGTTGTTGTAACAATACCCGTCTATGCGACTTGTAGCTGATTCCTTGTCGACTGTAAGTTGTTGTAACAATACCCGTCTATGCGAATTGTAGCTGATTCCTTGTCGACTGTAAGTTGTTGTATCAATACCCGTCTATGCGAATGGTAGGTGATTCCATGTCGCTTGTAAGTTGTTGTAATAATACCCGTCTATGCGATTTGTAGCTCATTGCTTGTCGACTGTAAGTTGTTGTAACAATACCCGTCTATGCGAATTGTAGCTGATTCCTTGTCGACTGTAAGTTGTAATAATACCCGTCTATGCGACTTTTGGCTGATTCCATGTCAACTGTAAGTTGTTGTTCCAATACCCGTCTATTCGACTTCTGGCTGATTCCATGTCAACTGTAAGTTGTTGTAATAATACCCGTCTATTCGACTTTTGGCTGATTCCATGTCAACTGTAAGTTGTTGTACCAATACCCGTCTATTCGACCTCTGTCTGATTCCATGTTAACTGTAAGCTGTTGTACCAATACTCGTTTATTCGACTTGTAGCTGATTCCATGTTATCTGTAAGTTGTTGTACCAATACCCGTTTATTCGACTTCTGGCTGATTCCATGTCAACTGTAAGTTGTTGTACTAATACCCGTCTATTCGACTTGTAGCTGATTCCATGTCAACTGTAAGTTGTTGTAATAATACACGTCTATGCGACTTGTAGCTGATTCCTTGTCGACTGTAAGTTGTTGTACCAATACCCGTCTATGCGACTTGTAGCTGATTCCTTGTCGACTGTAGGGGTGTTGTAACAATACCACAGTATACGACTTGTAGATGACCTTTTGTCGACTGTAGGGGTGTTGTAACATTACCAGAGTAGGCAACACGTAGCTGATTTTTTGTCGACTGTAGTGGTGTTGTAAAAACACCAGAGTAACCGAATTCTAGCTGATTCATTGTCGACTGAAGTGGTGTTATAACAAAACCAGAGTAAGCGACTTGTAGCTGTTTGCTTATGCTCAGTAGTGGTGTTGTAACAATACCATAGTAAGCGACTTGTAGCTGATTGCTTGTGTTCAGTAGTGGTGTTGTAACAAAACCAGAGTAAGCGACTTGTAGCTGATTGCTTGTGCTCAGTAGTGGTGTTGTAACAATACCAGAGTAAGCGATTTGTAGCAGATTGCTTGTGCTCAGCAGTGGTGTTGTAACAATACCAAAGTAAGCGACTAGTCGCTGATTGCTTGTGCTCAGTAGTGGTGTTGTATGAATACCAGAATAAGCGACTTGTAGATGATTGCTTGTTTTCAGTAGTGGTGTTGTAACAATACCAGAGTAAGCGACTTGTAGCTGATTGCTTGTGCTCAGTAGTGGTGCTGTAACAATACCAGAGTAAGTGACTTATAGCTGATTCCTTGTCAACTGTAGTGGGTTGTAACAATACCAGAGTAAGCGACTTGTAACCGATTCCTTGTCGACTGTAGGGGTGTTGTAACAATACCAGAGTAACCGACTTTTACCTGATTCCTTATCAAATGTAGGGATGTTGTAACAATACCAGAGTATACGACTTGTAGATATCTTTTGTCGACTATAGGGGTGTTGTAACATTACCAGAGTAGGTAACACGTAGCTGACTTTTTGTCGACTGAAGTGGTGTTATAACAAAACCAGAGTAAGCGACTTGTAGCTGATTGCTTATGCTCAGTAGTGGTGTTGTAACAATACCAGAGTAAGCGACTTGTAGCTGATTGCTTATGCTCAGTAGTGGTGTTGTAACAATACCAGAGTAAGCGACTTGTAGCTGATTGCTTATGCTCAGTAGTGGTGTTGTAACAATACCAGAGTAAGCGACTTGTAGCTGATTGCTTGTGCTCAGTAGTGGTGTTGTAACAATACCAGAGTAAGCGACTTGTAACTGATTGCTTATGCTCAGTAGTGGTGTTGTAACAATACCAGAGTAAGCGACTTGTAGCTGATTGCTTGTGCTCAGTAGTGGTGTTGTAACAATACCAGAGTAAGCGACTTGTAGCTGATTGCTTGTGCTCAGTAGTGGTGTTGTAACAATACCAGAGTAAGCGACTTGTAGCTGATTGCTTGTGCTCAGTAGTGGTGTTTTAACAATACCAGAGTATGCGACATGTAGCTGATTGCTTGTGCTCAGTAGTGGTGTTGTAACAATACCAGAGTAAGCGACTTGTAGCTGATTGCTTGTGCTCAGTAGTGGTGTTGTAACAATACCAGAGTAAGCGACTTGTAGCTGATTGCTTGTGCTCAGTAGTGGTGTTGTAACAATACCAGAGTATGCGACATGTAGCTGATTGCTTGTGCTCAGTAGTGGTGTTGTGACAATACCAGAGTAAGCGACTTGTAGCTGATTGCTTCTGCTCAGTAGTGGTGTTGTAAGAATACCAGAGTAAGCGACTTGTAGCTGATTCCTTGACGACTTAGGGGTGTTGTAAGAGTACCACAGTAAGCGACTTCTAGCTGATACCTTGTCGACTTTAGGGGTGTTGTAACAATACCAGAGTAAACGACTTGTAGCTGATTCCTATTCGACTGTAGGGGTGTTGTAACGACACCAGAGTAAGTGAATTGTAGCTGATTCCTTGTCGACTGTAAGTTGTTGTAACAATACCCGTCTATGCGACTTGTAGCTGATTCCTTGTCGACTGTAAGTTGTTGTAACAATACCCGTCTATGCGACTTGTAGCTGATTCCTTGTCGACAGTAAGTTGTAACAATACCCGTCTATGCGAATATAGCTGATTCCTTGTCGACTGTAAGTTGTTGTAACAATACACGTCTTAGCGACTTGTAGCTGATTCCTTGTCGACTGTAAGTTGTTGTACTAATACATGTCTATGCGAATAGTAACTGATTCCTTGTCGAGTGTAAGTTGTTGTAACAATACCCGTCTATGGGACTTGTAGCTGATTCCTTGTCGACTGCAAGTTGTTGTAACAATACCCGTCTATGCGAATAGTAGCTGATTCCTTGTCGACTGTAAGTTGTTGTAACAATACCCGACTATGCGACTTGTAGCTGATTCCTTGTCGACTGTAAGTTGTTGTAACAATACCCGTCTATGCGAATATAGCTGATTCCTTGTCGACTGTAAGTTGTTGTAACAATGCACGTCTTAGCGACTTGTAGCTGATTCCTTGTCGACTGTAAGTTGTTGTAACAATACCCGTCTATGCGAATAGTAGCTGATTCCTTGTCGACTGTAAGTTGTTGTAACAATACCCGACTATGCGACTTGTAGCTGATTCCTTGTCGACCGTAAGTTGTAACAATACCCGTCTATGCGAATATAGCTGATTCCTTGTCGACTGTAAGTTGTTGTAACAATACACGTCTTAGCGACTTGTAGCTGATTCCTTGTCGACTGTAAGTTGTTGTACTAATACCCGTCTATGCGAATAGTAACTGATTCCTTGTTAAGTGTAAGTTGTTGTAACAATACCCGTCTATGCGAATAGTAGCTGATTCCTTGTCAACTGTAAGTTGTTGTAACAATACCAGAGTAAGCAACTTGTAGCTGATTCCTTGTCGACTGTAACTTGTTGTAACAATACCCGTCTCTGCGAATAGTAGCTGATACCTTATCGACTGTAAGCTGATGTAACAATACCCGTATATGCGACTTGTAGCTGATTCCTCGTCGACTGTAAGTTGTTGTAACAATATCCGTCTATGCGAATAGTAGCTGATTCCTTGTTGACTGTAAGTTGTTGTAACAATACCCAACTATGCGAATTGTAGCTGATTCCTTGTCTTTAGGGGTGTTGTAACAATACCAGAGTAAGGAACTTGTAGCTGATTCCTTGCCGACTGTAAGTGGTTGTAACAATATTAGATTAAGCTACTTGTAGCTGATTCTTTGACGACTGTAGGGGTGTTGTAACAGTACCACAGTAAGCGACTTGTAGCTGATTCCTATTCGACTGTAGGGGTGTTGTAACAACACCAGAGTAAGTGAATTGTAGCTGATTGCTTGTCGACTGTAAGATGTTGTAACAATACCCGTCTATGCGACTTGTAGCTGATTCCTTGTCGAGTGTAAGTTGTTGTAACAATACCCGTCTATGCGACTTGTAGTTGATTCCTTGTCGACTGTAAGTTGTTGTACTAATACCCGTCTATGCGAATAGTAACTGATTCCTTGTCAACTGTAAGTTGTTGTAACAATACCCGTCTATGCGACTTGTAGCTGATTCCTTGTCGACTGTAAGTTGTTGTAACAATACCCGTCTATGCGACTTGTAGCTGATTCCTTGTCGACTGTAAGTTGTTGTAACAATACCCGTCTTAGCGACTTGTAGCTGATTCCTTGTCGACTGTAAGTTGTTGTAACAATACCCGTCTATGCGACTTGTAGCTGATTCCTTGTCGACTGTAAGTTGTTGTAACAATACCCGTCTATGCGACTTGTAGCTGATTCCTTGTCGACTGTAAGTTGTTGTAACAATACCCGTCTTAGCGACTTGTAGCTGATTCCTTGTCGACTGTAAGTTGTTGTAACAATACCCGTCTTAGCGACTTGTAGCTGATTCCATGTCCACTGTAAGTTGTTGTAACAATACCCGTCTTAGCGACTTGTAGCTGATTCCATGTCCACTGTAAGTTGTTGTAACAATACCCGTCTATGCGACTTGTAGCTGATTCCTTGTCGACTGTAAGTTGTTGTAACAATACCCGTCTATGCGACTTGTAGCTGATTCCATGTCCACTGTAAGTTGTTGTAACAATACCCGTCTATGCGACTTGTAGCCGATTCCTTGTCGACTGTAAGTTGTTGTAACAATACCCGTCTATGCGACTTGTAGCCGATTCCTTGTCGACTGTAAGTTGTTGTAACAATACCCGTCTTAGCGACTTGTAGCTGATTCCTTGTCGACTGTAAGTTGTTGTACTAATACCCGTCTATGCGACTTGTAGCTGATTCCTTGTCGACTGTAAGTTGTTGTAAAAATACCCGTCTATGCGAATAGTAACTGATTCCTTGTCGAGTGTAAGTTGTTGTAACAATACCCGTCTATGCGACTTGTAGCTGATTCCTTGTCGACTGTAAGTTGTTGTAACAATACCAGAATAAGCGACTTGTAGCTGATTCCTTGTCGACTGTAAGTTGTTGTACTAATACCCGTCTATGCGAATAGTAACTGATTCCTTGTCGAGTGTAAGTTGTTGTAACAATACCCGTCTATGGGACTTGTAGCTGATTACTTGTCGACTGTAAGTTGTTGTAACAATACCCGTCTATGCGAATAGTAGCTGATTCCTTGTCGACTGTAAGTTGTTGTAACAATACCCGACTATGCGACTTGTAGCTGATTCCTTGTCGACTGTAAGTTGTTGTAAAAATACCTGTCTATGCGACTTGTAGCGGATTCCTTGTCTACTGTAAGTTGTTGTAAAAGTACCCGTCTATGCTACTTGTAGCTGATTCCTTGAGACTGTAAGTTGTTGTAACAATGCCCTTCTATTCGAATTGTAGCTGATTCCTTGTCGACTGTAAGTTGTTGTAACAATACCAGAGTAAGCAACTTGTAGCTGATTCCTTGTCGACTGTAAGTTCTTGTAACAATATCCGTCTATGCGAATAGTAGCTGACTCCTTGTTGACTGTAAGTTGTTGTAACAATACCCAACTATGCGAATTGAAGCTGATTCCTTGTCTTCTGTAGGGGTGTTGTAACAATACCAGAGTAAGCGACTTGTAGCTGATTCCTTGCCGACTGTAAGTGGTTGTAACAATATTAGAGTAAGCTACTTGTAGCTGATCCCTTGTCGACTGTAGGGGTGTTGTAACAATACCAGAGTAAGCGACTTGCTGCTGATTCCTTGTCGACTGTAAGTTGTTGTAACAATACCCGTCTATGCGGATTAGATCTGATTCCTTGTCGACTGTAGGGATGTTGTAACAATACCAGAGGTAGCGACTTCTAGCTGATTACTTGTCGACTGTAGGGGTGTTGTAATAGTACCACAGTAAGTGACTTGTAGCTGATTCCTTGTCGACTGTAGGGGTGTTGTAACAATACCAGAGTAAGCGACTTGTAGCTGATTCCTTGTCGACTGTAGGGGTGTTGTAACAATACCAGAGTATACGACTTTTAGATGATCTTTTGTCGACGATAGGGGTGTTGTAACATTAAAAGAGTAGGCAACACGTAGCTGATCTTTTGTCAACTGTAGGGGTGGTGTAACATTACCAGAGTAAGCGACTTGTAGCTGATTCCTTGTGCTCTGTAGGGGTGTTGTAACTAATACAAGAGGTGGGGAATGGTAGCTGATTGCTTGTGCTCACTTGTGGTGTTGTAACAGTACCAGAGTAAGCGACTTGCAGCAGATTGGTTGTGCTCAGTAGTGCTGTTGTAACAATACCAGAGTAAGAGAATTGTAGTTGATTGCTTGTGCTCAGTAGTGGTGTTGGAACACTACCAGAGTAACCGACTTGTAGCTGATTCCTTGTCGACTGTAGGGGCGTTGAAACAATACCAGAATAAGCGACTTGTAGCTGATTCCTTGTCGACTGTAAGTTGTTGTAACAGTACCCGTCTATGCGACTTGTAGCTGATTCCTTGTCGACTGTAAATTGTTGTAACAATACCCATCTATGCGAATTGTAGCTGATTCCTTGTCGACTGTAAGTTGTTGTAGCAATACACGTCTATGCGACTTGTAGCTGATTCCTTGTCGACTGTAAGTTGTTGTAACAAATTCCCCGTCTATCCGACTTGTAGCTGATTCCTTTTCGACTCTTAGTTGTTGTAACAATACTCGTCTATGCGAATAGTAGCTGATTCCTTGTCGACTGTAGGTTGTTGTAACAATATACGTGTATTCGAATTGTAGCGCATTTCTTTTCGACTATAGGGCTGTTTTAACAATACCCGTGTATGCGACTTGTAGCTGGTTCCTCGTCGACTGTAGGGGTGTAGTAACTGATATCAAATTTGGGGAATTGTAACTAATCACTTGTGCGCAGTAGAGCTCTTGTAATTGATACCATAGTAAGGGACTTGTAGCTGATTCCTTGTCGACTGTAGGGGTGTTGTAAAAATACCACAGTATACGACTTGTAGATGATGTTTTGTCGACTGTAGGGGTGTTGTAACATTACCAGAGTAGGCAACACATAGCTGATTTTTTGTCGAATGTAGTGGTGTTGTAACAACACCAGAGTAACCGAATTGTAGCTGATTCCTATTCGACTGTAGGGATGATGTAACAATACCAGAGTATACGACTTGTAGATGTTCTTTTGTCGAATGTAGGGGTGTTGTACCATTACCAGAGTAGGAAACACGCAGCTGATTATTTGTCGACTGAAGTGGTGTTGTAACAATATCAGAGTAAGCGACTTGTAGCTGATTGCTTGTGCCCAGTAGTGGTGTTGTAACAATACCAGAATAAGCGACTTGTAGATGATTGCTTGTGCTCAGTAGTGGTGCTGTAACAATACCAGAGTAAGCGACTAGTCGCTGATTGCTTGTGCTCAGTAGTGGTGTTGTAACAATACCAGAATAAGCGCCTTGTAGATGATTGCTTGTGCTCAGTAGTGGTGTTGTAACAATACCAGAGTAAGCGACTTGTAGCTGATTGCTTGTGCCTCAGTAGTGATGCTGTAACAATACCAGAGTAAGCGACTTATAGCTGATTCCTTGTCGACTGTAGGGGTGTTGTAACAATACCAGAGTAAGCAAATTGTAGCTGAGTCCTTGTCGACTGTAGGGGGTTGTAACAATACCAGAGTAAGCGACTTGTAGCCGATTCCTCGTCGACTGTAGGGGTGTTGTAACAATACCAGAGTAACCGACTTGTACCTGATTCCTTGTCGACTGTAGGGGTGTTGTAACAATACCAGAGTAAGCGACTTGTAGCCGAATCCTTGTCGACTGTAGTGGTGTTGTAACAATACCAGAGTAAGCGACTTGTAGCTGATTCCTTGTCGACTGTAGGGATGTTGTAACACTGCCAGCGTATAAGACTTATAGATGATCTTTTGTCGACTGTAGGGGTGTTGTAACAATACCAGAGTAGGCAAAACGTAGCTGATTTCTTGTCGACTGTAAGTTGTTGTAACAATAACCGTCTATGCGTATTGTAGCTGATTCCTTGTCGACTGTAAGTTGTTGTAACAATACACGTCTATGCGAATTGTAGAATATTCCATGTCGCCTCTAAGTTGTTGTAACAATACCCGTCTATGCGACTTGTAGCTGATTCCTTGTCGACTGTAAGTTGTTGTTACAATACCCGTCTATGCGAATTGTAGCTGATTCCATGTCGCCTGTAAGTTGTTGTAACAATACCCGTCTATGCGACTTGTAGCTGATTCCTTGTCGACTGTAAGTTGTTTTAACAATACCCGTCTATGCGACTTGTAGCTGATTCCATGTCAACTGTAAGTTGTTGTAACAATACCCGTCTATGGGAATTGTAGCTGATTCCATGTCGCCTGTAAGTTGTTTTAACAATACCCGTCTATGCGACTTGTAGCTGATTCCTTGTCGACTGTAAGTTGTTGTAACAATACCCGTCTATGCGGATTAGATCTGATTCCTTGTCGACTGTAGGGATGTTGTAACAATACCAGAGGTAGCGACTTGTAGCTGATTACTTGTCGACTGTAGGGGTGTTGTAATAGTACCACAGTAAGTGACTTGTAGCTGATTCCTTGTCGACTGTAGGGGTGTTGTAACAATACCAGAGTAAGCGACTTGTAGCTGATTCCTTCTCGACTGTAGGGGTGTTGTAACAATACCAGAGTATACGACTTTTAGATGATCTTTTGTCGACGATAGGGGTGTTGTAACATTAAAAGAGTAGGCAACACGTAGCTGATCTTTTGTCAACTGTAGGGGTGGTGTAACATTACCAGAGTAAGCGACTTGTAGCTGAATCCTTGTGCTCTGTAGGGGTGTTGTAAATAATACAAGAAGTGGGGAATGGTAGCTGATTGCTTGTGCTCACTAGTGGTGTTGTAACAGTACCAGAGTAAGCGACTTGCAGCAGATTGGTTGTGCTCAGTAGTGCTGTTGTAACAATACCAGAGTAAGAGAATTGTAGTTGATTGCTTGTGCTCAGTAGTGGTGTTGGAACACTACCAGAGTAACCGACTTGTAGCTGATTCCTTGTCGACTGTAGGGGCGTTGAAACAATACCAGAATAAGCGACTTGTAGCTGATTCCTTGTCGACTGTAAGTTGTTCTAACAGTACCCGTCTATGCGACTTGTAGCTGATTCCTTGTCGACTGTAAATTGTTGTAACAATACCCATCTATGCGAATTGTAGCTGATTCCTTGTCGACTGTAAGTTGTTGTAACAATACCCGTCTATGCGACTTGTAGCTGATTCCTTGTCGACTGTAAATTGTTGTAACAATACCCGTCTATGCGAATTGTAGCTGATTCCTTGTCGACTGTAAGTTGTTGTAACAATACCCGTCTATGCGAATTGTAGCTGATTCCTTGTCGACTGTAAGTTGTTGTAACAATACACGTCTATGCGAATTGCAGAGTATTCCATGTCGCCTAAAAGTTGTTGTAACAATACCCGTCTATGCGACTTGTAGCTGATTCCTTGTCGACTGTAAGTTGTTGTTACAATACCCGTCTAAGCAAATTGTAGCTGATTCCATGTCGGCTGTAAGTTGTTGTAACAATACCCGTCTATGCGACTTGTAGCTGATTCCTTGTCGACTGTAAGTTGTTTTAACAATACCCGTCTGTGCGACTTGTAGCTGATTCCATGTCGCCTGTAAGTTGTTGTAACAATACCCGTCTATGGGAATTGTAGCTGATTCCATGTCAACTGTAAGTTGTTGTAACAATACCCGTCTATGCGACTTGTAGCTGATTCCTTGTCGACTGTAAGTTGTTGTAACAATACCCGACTATGCGACTTGTAGCTGATTCCTTGTCGACTGTAAGTTGTAACAATACCCGTCTATGCGTATATAGCTGATTCCTTGTCGACTGTAAGTTGTTGTAACAATACACGTCTTAGCGACTTGTAGCTGATTCCTTGTCGACTGTAAGTTGTTGTAACAATACCCGTCTATGCGAATAGTAGCTGATTCCTTGTCGACTGTAAGTTGTTGTAACAATACCCGTCTATGCGACTTGTAGCTGATTCCTTGTCGACGGTAAGTTAAAACAATACCCGTCTATGCGAATATAGCTGATTCCTTGTCGACTGTAAGTTGTTGTAACAATACACGTCTTAGCGACTTGTAGCTGATTCCTAGTCGAGTGTAAGTTGTTGTAACAATACCCGTCTATGGGACTTGAAGCTGATTCCTTGTCGACTGTAAGTTGTTGTAACAATACCCGTCTATGGGACTTGTAGCTGATTCCTTGTCGACTGTAAGTTGTTGTAACAATACCCGTCTATGGGACTTGTAGCTGATTCCTTGTCGACTGTAAGTTGTTGTAACAATACACGTCTTAGCGACTTGTAGCTGATTCCTTGTCGACTGTAAGTTGTTGTAACAATACCCGTCTATGCGAATAGTAGCTGATTCCTTGTCGACTGTAAGTTATTGTAACAATACCCGTCTATGCGAATAGTAGCTGATTCCTTGTCGACTGTAAGTTGTTGTAACAATACACGTCTTAGCGACTTGTAGCTGATTCCTTGTCGACTGTAAGTTGTTGTACTAATACCCGTCTATGCGAATAGTAACTGATTCCTTGTCGACTGTAAGTTATTGTAACAATACCCGTCTATGCGAATAGTAACTGATTCCTTGTCGACTGTAAGTTGTTGTACTAATACCCGTCTATGCGAATAGTAGCTGATTCCTTGTCGACTGTAAGTTATTGTAACAATACCCGTCTATGCGAATAGTAGCTGATTCCTTGTCGACTGTAAGTTGTTGTAACAATACCCGTTTATGCGAATAGTAGCTGATTCCTTGTCGACTGTAAGTTATTGTAACAATACCCGTCTATGCGAATAGTAGCTGATTCCTTGTCGACTGTAAGTTGTTGTAACAATACACGTCTTAGCGACTTGTAGCTGATTCCTTGTCGACTGTAAGTTGTTGTACTAATACCCGTCTATGCGAATAGTAGCTGATTCCTTGTCGACTGTAAGTTGTTGTAACAATACCCGTCTATGCGAATAGTAGCTGATTCCTTGTCGACTGTAAGTTGTTGTAACAATACCCGTCTATGCGAATAGTAGCTGATTCCTTGTCGACTGTAAGTTATTGTAACAATACCCGTCTATGCGAATAGTAGCTGATTCCTTGTCGACTGTAAGTTGTTGTAACAATACCCGTCTATGCGAATAGTAGCTGATTCCTTGTCGACTGTAAGTTATTGTAACAATACCCGTCTATGCGAATAGTAGCTGATTCCTTGTCGACTGTAAGTTGTTGTAACAATACCCGTCTATGCGAATAGTAGCTGATTCCTTGTCGACTGTAAGTTGTTGTAACAATACACGTCTTAGCGACTTGTAGCTGATTCCTTGTCGACTGTAAGTTGTTGTAACAATACCCGTCTATGCGAATAGTAGCTGATTCCTTGTCGACTGTAAGTTGTTGTAACAATACCCGTCTATGCGAATAGTAGCTGATTCCTTGTCGACTGTAAGTTGTTGTAACAATACCCGTCTATGCGAATAGTAGCTGATTCCTTGTCGACTGTAAGTTGTTTTTACAATACCCGTCTATGCGAATAGTAGCTGATTCCTTGTCGACTGTAGGTTGTTGTAACAATACCCGTCTATGCGAATAGTAGCTGATTCCTTGTCGACTGTAAGTTGTTGTAACAATACACGTCTTAGCGACTTGTAGCTGATTCCTAGTCGAGTGTAAGTTGTTGTAACAATACCCGTCTATGGGACTTGTAGCTGATTCCTTGTCGACTGTAAGTTGTTGTAACAATACCCGTCTATGGGACTTGTAGCTGATTCCTTGTCGACTGTAAGTTGTTGTAACAATACCCGTCTATGGGACTTGTAGCTGATTCCTTGTCGACTGTAAGTTGTTGTAACAATACCCGTCTATGGGACTTGTAGCTGATTCCTTGTCGACTGTAAGTTGTTGTAACAATACCTGTCTATGCGACTTGTAGCGATTTCCTTGTCGACTATAAGTTGTTGTAACAATACCCATCTATGCGACTTGTAACTGATTCCTTGTCGACAGTAAGTTGTTGTAACAATACCCGTCTATGCTACTTGTAGCTGATTCCTTGAGACTGTAAGTTGTTGTAACAATACCCTTCTATGCGAATTGTAGCTGATTCCTTGTCGACTGTAAGTTGTTGTAACAATACCCTTCTATGCGACTTGTAACTGATTCCTTGTCGACTGTAAGTTGTTGTAACAATACCCTTCTATGCGAATTGTAGCTGATTCCTTGTCGACTGTAAGTTGTTGTAACAATACAAGAGTAAGCAACTTGTAGCTGATTCCTTGTCGACTGTAACTTGTTGTAACAATACCCGTCTATGCGAATAGTAGCAGATTCCTTGTTGACTGTAAGTTGTTGTAACAATACCCGTATATGCGACTTGTAGATGATTCCTCGTCGACTGTAAGTTGTTGTAACAATATCCGTCTATGCGAATAGTAGCTGATTCCTTGTTGACTGTAAGTTGTTGTAACAATACCCAACTATGCGAATTGTAGCTGATTCCTTGTCTTTAGGGGTGTTGTAACAATACCAGAGTAAGGAACTTGTAGCTGATTCCTTGCCGAATGTAAGTGGTTGTAACAATATTAGATTAAGCTACTTGTAGCTGATTCCTTGACGACTGTAGGGGTGTTTTAACAGTACCACAGTAAGCGACTTGTAGCTGATTCGTATTCGACTGTAGGGGTGTTGTAACAACACCAGAGTAAGTGAATTGTAGCTGATTCCTTGTCGTCTGTATGTTTTTGTAACAATACCCGTCTATGCGACTTGTAGCTGCTGCCTTGTCGACTGTAAGATGTTGTAACAATACCCGTCTATGCGACTTGTAGCTGATTCCTTGTCGAGTGTAAGTTGTTGTAACAATACCCGTCTATGCGACTTGTAGCTGATTCCTTGTCGACTGTAAGTTGTTGTACTAATACCCGTCTATGCGAATAGTAACTGATTCCTTGTCGAGTGTAAGTTGTTGTACTAATACCCGTCTATGCGACTTGTAGCTGATTCCTTATCGACTGTAAGTTGTTGTAACAATACCCGTCTATGCGACTTGTAGCTGATTCGTTGTCGACTGTAAGTTGTTGTAACAATACCCGTCTATGCGACTTGTAGCTGATTCCTTATCGACTGTAAGTTGTTGTAACAATACCCGTCTATGCGACTTGTAGCTGATTCCTTGTCGACTGTAAGTTGTTGTAACAATACCCGTCTATGCGACTTGTAGCTGATTCCTTGTCGAGTGTAAGTTGTTGTAACAATACCCGTCTATGCGACTTGTAGCTGATTCCTTGTCGACTGTAAGTTGTTGTAACAATACCTGTCTTAGCGACTTGTAGCTGATTCCTTGTCGACTGTAAGTTGTTGTACTAATACCCGTCTATGCGAATAGTAACTGATTCCTTGTCGAGTGTAAGTTGTTGTAACAATACCCGTCTATGGGACTTGTAGCTGATTCCTTGTCGAGTGTAAGTTGTTGTAACAATACCCGTCTATGCGAATAGTAGCTGATTCCTTGTCGAGTGTAAGTTGTTGTAACAATACCCGTCTATGCGAATAGTAACTGATTCCTTGTCGAGTGTAAGTTGTTGTAACAATACCCGTCTATGCGAATAGTAGCTGATTCCTTGTCGAGTGTAAGTTGTTGTAACAATACCCGTCTTAGCGACTTGTAGCTGATTCCTTGTCGACTGTAAGTTGTTGTAACAATACCTGTCTATGCGACTTGTAGCGGATTCCTTGTCTACTGTAAGTTGTTGTAACAGTACCCGTCTATGCTACTTGTAGCTGATTCCTTGAGACTGTAAGTTGTTGTAACAATGCCCTTCTATTCGAATTGTAGCTGATTCCTTGTCGACTGTAAGTTGTTGTAACAATACCAGAGTAAGCAACTTGTAGCTGATTCCTTGTCGACTGTAAGTTGTTGTAACAATATCCGTCTATGCGAATATTAGCTGACTCCTTGTTGACTGTAAGTTGTTGTAACAATACCCAACTATGCGAATTGAAGCTGATTCCTTGTCTTCTGTAGGGGTGTTGTAACAATACCAGAGTAAGCGACTTGTAGCTGATTCCTTGCCGACTGTAAGTGGTTGTAACAATATTAGAGTAAGCTACTTGTAGCTGATCCCTTGTCGACTGTAGGGGTGTTGTAACAATACCAGAGTAAGCGACTTGTAGCTGATTCCTTGTCGACTGTAAGTTGTTGTAACAATACCCGTCTATGCGACTTGTAGCTGATTCCTTGTCGACTGTAAGTTGTTGTAACAATACCCGTCTATGCGGATTAGATCTGATGCCTTGTCGACTGTAGGGATGTTGTAACAATACCAGAGGTAGCGACTTGTAGCTGATTCCTTGTCGACTGTAGGGGTGTTGTAATAGTACCACAGTAAGTGACTTGTAGCTGATTCCTTGTCGACTGTAGGGGTGTTGTAACAATACCAGAGTAAGCGACTTGTAGCTGATTCCTTGTCGACTGTAGGGGTGTTGTAACAATACCAGAGTATACGACTTTTAGATGATTTTTTGTCGACGATAAGGGTGTTGTAACATTAAAAGAGTAGGCAACACGTAGCTGATCTTTTGTCAACTGTAGGGGTGGTGTAACATTACCAGAGTAATCGACTTGTAGGTTATTCCTTGTGCTCTTTAGGGGTGTTGTAACTGATACAAGAGGTGGGGAATGGTAGCTGATTGCTTGTGCTCACTAGTGGTGTTGTAACAGTACCAGAGTAAGCGACTTGCAGCAGATTGGTTGTGCTCAGTAGTGCTGTTGTAACAATACCAGAGTAAGAGACTTGTAGTTGATTGCTTGTGCTCAGTAGTGGTGTTGGAACACTACCAGAGTAAGCAACTTGTAGCTGATTCCTTGTCGACTGTAGGGGCGTTGAAACAATACCAGAATAAGCGACTTGTAGCTGATTCCTTGTCGACTGTAAGTTGTTCTAACAGTACCCGTCTATGCGAATTGTAGCTGATTCCTTGTCGACTGTAAATTGTTGTAGCAATACACGTCTATGCGACTTGTAGCTGATTCCGTGTCGACTGTAAGTTGTTGTAACAAATTCCCCGTCTATGCGACTTGTAGCTGATTCCTTTTCGACTCTTAGTTGTTGTAAACAATACCCGTCTTAGCGACTTGTAGCTGATACCTTGTCGACTGCAAGTTGTTGTAAAAATACCCGTCTATGCGAATAGTAGCTGATTCCTTGCCGACTGTAAGTTGTTGTAACAATACCTGTCTATGCGACTTGTAGCAGATTCCTTGTCGACTGTAAGTTGTTGCAACAATACCCGTCTATGCGACTTGTAACTGATTCCTTGTCGACAGTAAGTTGTTGTAACAATACCCGTCTATGCTACTTGTAGTTGATTCCTTGAGACTGTAAGTTGTTGTAACAATACCCTTCTATGCGAATTGTAGCTGATTCCTTGTCGACTGTAAGTTGTTGTAACAATACAAGAGTAAGCAACTTGTAGCTGATTCCTTGTCGACTGTAACTTGTTGTAACAATACCCGTCTATGCGACTTGTAGCTGATTCCTTGTCGACTGTAAGTTGTTGTAACAATACAAGAGTAAGCAACTTGTAGCTGATTCCTTGTCGACTGTAACTTGTTGTAACAATACCCGTCTCTGCGAATAGTAGCTGATACCTTATCGACTGTAAGCTGATGTAACAATACCCGTCTATGCGACTTGTAGTTGCTGCCTTGTCGACTGTAAGATGTTGTAACAATACCCGTCTATGCGACTTGTAGCTAATTCCTTGTCGACTGTAAGTTGTTGTACTAATAACCGTCTATGCGAATAGTAACTGATTCCTTGTCGAGTGTAAGTTGTTGTAACAATACCCGTTTATGGGACTTGTAGCTGATTCCTTGTCGAGTGTAAGTTGTTGTAACAATACCCGTCTATGCGACTTGCAGCTGATTCCTTGTCGACTGTAAGTTGTTGTAACAATACCCGTCTATGCGAATAGTAGCTGATTCCTTGTCGACTGTAGGTTGTTGTAACAATACCCGACTATGCGACTTGTAGCTGATTCGTTGTCGACTGTAAGTTGTTGTAACAGTACCCGTCTATGCTACTTGTAGCTGATTCCTTGAGACTGTAAGTTGTTGTAACAATGCCCTTCTATTCGAATTGTAGCTGATTCCTTGTCGACTGTAAGTTGTTGTAACAATACCAGAGTAAGCAACTTGTAGCTGATTCCTTGTCGACTGTAAGTTGTTGTAACAATATCCGTCTATGCGAATAGTAGCTGACTCCTTGTTGACTGTAAGTTGTTGTAACAATACCCAACTATGCGAATTGAAGCTGATTCCTTGTCTTCTGTAGGGGTGTTGTAACAATACCAGAGTAAGCGACTTGTAGCTGATTCCTTGCCGACTGTAAGTGGTTGTAACAATATTAGAGTAAGCTACTTGTAGCTGATCCGTTGTCGACTGTAGGGGTGTTGTAACAATACCAGAGTAAGCAACTTGTAGCTGATTCCTTGTCGACTGTAAGTTGTTGTAACAATACCCGTCTATGCGGATTAGATCTGATTCCTTTTCGACTGTAGGGATGTTGTAACAATACCAGAGGTAGCGACTTGTAGCTGATTCCTTGTCGACTGTAGGGGTGTTGTAATAGTACCACAGTAAGTGACTTGTAGCTGATTCCTTGTCGACTGTAGGGGTGTTGTAACAATACCAGAGTAAGCGACTTGTAGCTGATCCCTTGTCGACTGTAGGGGTGTTGTAACAATACCAGAGTATACGACTTTTAGATGATTTTTGTCGACGATAAGGGTGTTGTAACATTAAAAGAGTAGGCAACACGTAGCTGATCTTTTGTCAACTGTAGGGGTGGTGTAACATTACCAGAGTAAGCGACTTGTAGCTGATTCCTTGTGCTCCGTAGGGGTGTTGTAACTGATACAAGAGGTGGGGAATGGTAGCTGATTGCTTGTGCTCACTAGTGGTATTGTAACAGTACCAGAGTAAGCGACTTGCAGCAGATTGGTTGTGCTCAGTAGTGCTGCTGTAACAATACCAGAGTAAGAGACTTGTAGTTGATTGCTTGTGCTCAGTAGTGGTGTTGGAACACTACCAGAGTAAGCGACTTGTAGCTGATTCCTTGTCGACTGTAGGGGCGTTGAAACAATACCAGAATAAGCGACTTGTAGCTGATTCCTTGTCGACTGTAAGTTGTTCTAACAGTACCCGTCTATGCGAATTGTAGCTGATTCCTTGTCGACTGTAAGTTGTTGTAGCAATACACGTCTATGCGACTTGTAGCTGATTCCGTGTCGACTGAAAGTTGTTGTAACAAATTCCCCGTCTATGCGACTTGTAGCTGATTCCTTTTCGACTCTTAGTTGTTGTAACAATACTCGTCTATGCGAATAGTAGCTGATTCCTTGTCGACTGTAAGTTGTTGTAAACAATACCGTCTTAGCGACTTGTAGCTGATACCTTGTCGACTGCAAGTTGTTGTAACAATACCCGTCTATGCGAATAGTAGCTGATTCCTTGCCGACTGTAGGGCTGTTGTAACAATATACGTGTATTCGAATTGTAGCGGATTTCTTTTCGACTATAGGGCTGTTGTAACAATACCCGTGTATGCGACTTGTAGCTGGTCCCTCGTCGACTGTAGGGGTGTATTAAACGATATCAGAGGTGGGGAATTGTAACTAATTACTTGTGCGCAGTAGAGGTCTTGTAATTGATACCATAGTAGGGGACTTGTAGCTGATTCCTTTTCGACTGTAAGTTGCTGTAACAATACCCGTGTATGCGACTTGTAGCTGGTTCCTCGTCGACTGTAGGGGTGTAGTAACTGATATCAAATTTGGGGAATTGTAACTAATTACTTGTGCGCAGTAGAGCTCTTGTAATTGATACCATAGTAGGGGACTACAGCTGATTCCTTGTCGACTGTAAGTTGTTGTAACAATACTCGTCTATGCGAGTTGTAGCTGATTCCTTTTCGACTGTAGGGGTGTTGTAACAATACCAGAGTAAGCGACTTGTAGCTGTTTCCTTGTCGACTGTAAGGGTGTTGTATCAATACCAAAGTAAGCGTCTTGTAGCTGATTCCTTGTCGACTGTAGGGGTGTATTAACTGATATCAGAGGTGGGGAATTGTAACTAATTATTGCGCGCAGTAGAGGTCTTGTAATTGATACCATAGTAGGGGACTTGTAGCTGATTCCTTGTCGACTGTAGGGGTGTTGTAAAAATACCACAGTATACGACTTGTAGATGATGTTTTGTCGACTGTAGGGGTGTAGCAACATTACCAGAGTAGGCAACACGTAGCTGATTTTAGGTCGAATGTAGTGGTGTTGTAACAACACCAGAGTAACCGAATTGTAGCTGATTCCTATTCGACTGTAGGGGTGTTGTAACAATACCAGAGTATACGACTTGTAGATGTTCTTTTGTCGAATGTAGGGGTGTTGTACCATTACCAGATTAGGCAACACGCAGCTGATTATTTGTCGACTGAAGTGGTGTTGTAACAATACCAGAGTAAGCGACTTGTAGCTGATTGCTTGTGCTCAGTAGTGGTGTTGTAACAATACCAGAATAAGCGACTTGTAGCTGATTGCTTGTGCTCACTAGTGGTGTTGTAACAATACCAGAGTAAGCGACTTGTAGCTGATTGCTTGTGCTCAGTAGTGGTGTTGTAACAATACCAGAATAAGCGACTTGTAGATGATTGCTTGTGCTCAGTAGTGGTGCTGTAACAATACCAGAGTAAGCGACTAGTCGCTGATTGCTTGTGCTCAGTAGTGGTGTTGTAACAATACCAGAATAAGCGCCTTGTAGATGATTGCTTGTGCTCAGTAGTGGTGTTGTAACAATACCAGAGTAAGCGACTTGTAGCTGATTGCTTGTGCTCAGTAGTGATGCTGTAACAATACCAGAGTAAGCGACTTATAGCTGATTCCTTGTCGACTGTAGGGGTGTTGTAACAATACCAGAGTAAGCGAATTGTAGCTGAGTCCTTGGCGACTGTACGGGGTTGTAACAATACCAGAGTAAGCGACTTGTAGCCGATTCCTCGTCGACTGTAGGGGTGTTGTAACAATACCAGAGTAACCGACTTGTACCTGATTCCTTGTCGACTGTAGGGGTGTTGTAACAATACCAGAGTAAGCGACTTGTAGCCGAATCCTTGTCGACTGTAGTGGTGTTGTAACAATACCAGAGTAAGCGACTTGTATCTGATTCCTTGTCGACTGTAGGGATGTTGTAACAATGCCAGCGTATAAGACTTGTAGATGATCTTTTGTCGACTGTAGGGGTGTTGTAACAATACCAGAGTAGGCAACACGTAGCTGATTTCTTGTCGACTGTAAGTTGTTGTAACAATAACCGTCTATGCGATTTGTAGCTGATTCCATGTCGCCTGTAAGTTGTTGTAACAATACCCGTCTATGCGACTTGTAGCTGATTCCTTGTCGACTGTAAGTTGTTGTAACAATACCCGTCTATGCGACTTGTAGCTGATTGCTTCTCGACTGTAAGTTGTTGTAACAATACCCGTCTATTCAACTTGTAGCTGATTCCATGAGGACTGTAAGTTGTTGTAACACTGCCAGAGTAAGCGACTTGTAGCTGATTCCTTGTCGACTGTAAGTTGTTGTAACAATACCCGTCTATGCGAATTGTAGCTGATTCCTTGTCGACTGTAACTTGTTGTAACAATACCCGTCTATGCGAATTGTAGCTGATTCCTTGTCGACTGTAAGTTGTTGTAACAATACCCGTCTATGCGAATTGTAGCTGATTCCTTGTCGACTGTAAGTTGTTGTAACAATACACGTCTATGCGAATTGTAGCATATTCCATGTCGCCTATAAGTTGTTGTAACAATACCCGTCTATGCGACTTGTAGCTGATTCCTTGTCGACTGTAAGTTGTTGTTACAATACCCGTCTATACGAATTGTAGCTGATTCCATGTCGCCTGTAAGTTGTTGTAACAATACCCGTCTATGCGACTTGTAGCTGATTCCTTGTCGACTGTAGGTTGTTTTAACAATACCCGTCTATGCGACTTGTAGCTGATTCAATGTCAACTGTAAGTTGTTGTAACAATACCCGTCTATGCGACTTGTAGCTGATTCCATGTCAACTGTAGGTTGTTGTACCAATAACCGTCTATGCGACTTGTAGCTGATTCCTTGTCGACTGTAGGTTGTTTTAACAATACCCGTCTATGCGACTTGTAGCTGATTCCTTGTCGACTGTAAGTTGTTGTACCAATAACCGTCTATGCGACTTGTAGCTGATTCCATGTCAACTGTAAGTTGTTGTACCAATAACCGTCTATGGGAATTGTAGCTGATTCCATGTCGCCTGTAAGTTGTTGTAACAATACCCGTCTATGCGACTTGTAGCTGATTCCTTGTCGACTGTAAGTTGTTGTAACAATACCCGTCTATGCGACTTGTAGCTGATTCCTTGTCGACTGTAAGTTGTTGTACCAATAACCGTCTATGCGACTTGTAGCTGATTCCATGTCAACTGTAAGTTGTTGTACCAATACCCGTCTATGCGACTTGTAGCTGATTCCATGTTAACTGTAAGTTGTTGTACCAATACCCGTCTATGCGACTTGTAGCTGATTCCATGTTAACTGTAAGTTGTTGTAATAATACCCGTCTATTCGACTTGTAGCTGATTCCATGTCAACTGTAAGTTGTTGTACCAATACCCGTCTATGCGACTTGTAGCTGATTCCATGTTAACCGTAAGTTGTTGTAACAATACCCGTCTATTCGACTTGTAGCTGATTACATGTCAACTGTAAGTTGTTGTACCAATACCCGTCTATTCGACTTCTGGCTGATTCCATGTCAACTGTAAGTTGTTGTAACAATACCCGTCTATGCGACTTGTAGTTGATTCCATGTCGCCTGTAAGTTGTTGTACCAATACCCGTCTATTCGACTTCTGGCTGATTCCATGTCAACTGTAAGGTGTTGTAATAATACCCGTCTATGCGACTTGTAGTTGATTCCATGTCGCCTGTAAGTTGTTGTAACAATACCCGTCTATGCGACTTGTAGCTGATTCCTTGTCAACTGTAAGTTGTTGTAACAATACCCGTCTATGCGACTTGTAGCTGATTCCATGTTAACCGTAAGTTGTTGTAACAATACCCGTCTATTCGACTTGTAGCTGATTACATGTCAACTGTAAGTTGTTGTACCAATACCCGTCTATTCGACTTCTGGCTGATTCCATGTCAACTGTAAGTTGTTGTAACAATACCCGTCTATTCGACTTGTAGCTGATTCCTTGTCGACTGTAAGTTGTTGTAACAATACCCGTCTATTCGACTTGTAGCTGATTCCTTGTCGACTGTAAGTTGTTGTAATAATACCCGTCTATGCGACTTGTAGCTGATTCCTTGTCGACTGTAAGTTGTTGTAACAATACCCGTCTATGCGACTTGTAGCTGATTCCTTGTCGACTGTAAGTTGTTGTAACAATACCCGTCTTAGCGACTTGTAGCTGATTCCTTGTCGACTGTAAGTTGTTGTAACAATACCCGTCTTAGCGACTTGTAGCTGATTCCATGTCCACTGTAAGTTGTTGTAACAATACCCGTCTTAGCGACTTGTAGCTGATTCCATGTCCACTGTAAGTTGTTGTAACAATACCCGTCTATGCGACTTGTAGCTGATTCCTTGTCGACTGTAAGTTGTTGTAACAATACCCGTCTATGCGACTTGTAGCTGATTCCATGTCCACTGTAAGTTGTTGTAACAATACCCGTCTATGCGACTTGTAGCCGATTCCTTGTCGACTGTAAGTTGTTGTAACAATACCCGTCTTAGCGACTTGTAGCTGATTCCTTGTCGACTGTAAGTTGTTGTACTAATACCCGTCTATGCGACTTGTAGCTGATTCCTTGTCGACTGTAAGTTGTTGTAAAAATACCCGTCTATGCGAATAGTAACTGATTCCTTGTCGAGTGTAAGTTGTTGTAACAATACCCGTCTATGCGACTTGTAGCTGATTCCTTGTCGACTGTAAGTTGTTGTAACAATACCAGAATAAGCGACTTGTAGCTGATTCCTTGTCGACTGTAAGTTGTTGTACTAATACCCGTCTATGCGAATAGTAACTGATTCCTTGTCGAGTGTAAGTTGTTGTAACAATACCCGTCTATGGGACTTGTAGCTGATTACTTGTCGACTGTAAGTTGTTGTAACAATACCCGTCTATGCGAATAGTAGCTGATTCCTTGTCGACTGTAAGTTGTTGTAACAATACCCGACTATGCGACTTGTAGCTGATTCCTTGTCGACTGTAAGTTGTTGTAAAAATACCTGTCTATGCGACTTGTAGCGGATTCCTTGTCTACTGTAAGTTGTTGTAAAAGTACCCGTCTATGCTACTTGTAGCTGATTCCTTGAGACTGTAAGTTGTTGTAACAATGCCCTTCTATTCGAATTGTAGCTGATTCCTTGTCGACTGTAAGTTGTTGTAACAATACCAGAGTAAGCAACTTGTAGCTGATTCCTTGTCGACTGTAAGTTCTTGTAACAATATCCGTCTATGCGAATAGTAGCTGACTCCTTGTTGACTGTAAGTTGTTGTAACAATACCCAACTATGCGAATTGAAGCTGATTCCTTGTCTTCTGTAGGGGTGTTGTAACAATACCAGAGTAAGCGACTTGTAGCTGATTCCTTGCCGACTGTAAGTGGTTGTAACAATATTAGAGTAAGCTACTTGTAGCTGATCCCTTGTCGACTGTAGGGGTGTTGTAACAATACCAGAGTAAGCGACTTGCTGCTGATTCCTTGTCGACTGTAAGTTGTTGTAACAATACCCGTCTATGCGGATTAGATCTGATTCCTTGTCGACTGTAGGGATGTTGTAACAATACCAGAGGTAGCGACTTCTAGCTGATTACTTGTCGACTGTAGGGGTGTTGTAATAGTACCACAGTAAGTGACTTGTAGCTGATTCCTTGTCGACTGTAGGGGTGTTGTAACAATACCAGAGTAAGCGACTTGTAGCTGATTCCTTGTCGACTGTAGGGGTGTTGTAACAATACCAGAGTATACGACTTTTAGATGATCTTTTGTCGACGATAGGGGTGTTGTAACATTAAAAGAGTAGGCAACACGTAGCTGATCTTTTGTCAACTGTAGGGGTGGTGTAACATTACCAGAGTAAGCGACTTGTAGCTGATTCCTTGTGCTCTGTAGGGGTGTTGTAACTAATACAAGAGGTGGGGAATGGTAGCTGATTGCTTGTGCTCACTTGTGGTGTTGTAACAGTACCAGAGTAAGCGACTTGCAGCAGATTGGTTGTGCTCAGTAGTGCTGTTGTAACAATACCAGAGTAAGAGAATTGTAGTTGATTGCTTGTGCTCAGTAGTGGTGTTGGAACACTACCAGAGTAACCGACTTGTAGCTGATTCCTTGTCGACTGTAGGGGCGTTGAAACAATACCAGAATAAGCGACTTGTAGCTGATTCCTTGTCGACTGTAAGTTGTTGTAACAGTACCCGTCTATGCGACTTGTAGCTGATTCCTTGTCGACTGTAAATTGTTGTAACAATACCCATCTATGCGAATTGTAGCTGATTCCTTGTCGACTGTAAGTTGTTGTAGCAATACACGTCTATGCGACTTGTAGCTGATTCCTTGTCGACTGTAAGTTGTTGTAACAAATTCCCCGTCTATCCGACTTGTAGCTGATTCCTTTTCGACTCTTAGTTGTTGTAACAATACTCGTCTATGCGAATAGTAGCTGATTCCTTGTCGACTGTAGGTTGTTGTAACAATATACGTGTATTCGAATTGTAGCGCATTTCTTTTCGACTATAGGGCTGTTTTAACAATACCCGTGTATGCGACTTGTAGCTGGTTCCTCGTCGACTGTAGGGGTGTAGTAACTGATATCAAATTTGGGGAATTGTAACTAATCACTTGTGCGCAGTAGAGCTCTTGTAATTGATACCATAGTAAGGGACTTGTAGCTGATTCCTTGTCGACTGTAGGGGTGTTGTAAAAATACCACAGTATACGACTTGTAGATGATGTTTTGTCGACTGTAGGGGTGTTGTAACATTACCAGAGTAGGCAACACATAGCTGATTTTTTGTCGAATGTAGTGGTGTTGTAACAACACCAGAGTAACCGAATTGTAGCTGATTCCTATTCGACTGTAGGGATGATGTAACAATACCAGAGTATACGACTTGTAGATGTTCTTTTGTCGAATGTAGGGGTGTTGTACCATTACCAGAGTAGGAAACACGCAGCTGATTATTTGTCGACTGAAGTGGTGTTGTAACAATATCAGAGTAAGCGACTTGTAGCTGATTGCTTGTGCCCAGTAGTGGTGTTGTAACAATACCAGAATAAGCGACTTGTAGATGATTGCTTGTGCTCAGTAGTGGTGCTGTAACAATACCAGAGTAAGCGACTAGTCGCTGATTGCTTGTGCTCAGTAGTGGTGTTGTAACAATACCAGAATAAGCGCCTTGTAGATGATTGCTTGTGCTCAGTAGTGGTGTTGTAACAATACCAGAGTAAGCGACTTGTAGCTGATTGCTTGTGCCTCAGTAGTGATGCTGTAACAATACCAGAGTAAGCGACTTATAGCTGATTCCTTGTCGACTGTAGGGGTGTTGTAACAATACCAGAGTAAGCAAATTGTAGCTGAGTCCTTGTCGACTGTAGGGGGTTGTAACAATACCAGAGTAAGCGACTTGTAGCCGATTCCTCGTCGACTGTAGGGGTGTTGTAACAATACCAGAGTAACCGACTTGTACCTGATTCCTTGTCGACTGTAGGGGTGTTGTAACAATACCAGAGTAAGCGACTTGTAGCCGAATCCTTGTCGACTGTAGTGGTGTTGTAACAATACCAGAGTAAGCGACTTGTAGCTGATTCCTTGTCGACTGTAGGGATGTTGTAACACTGCCAGCGTATAAGACTTATAGATGATCTTTTGTCGACTGTAGGGGTGTTGTAACAATACCAGAGTAGGCAAAACGTAGCTGATTTCTTGTCGACTGTAAGTTGTTGTAACAATAACCGTCTATGCGTATTGTAGCTGATTCCTTGTCGACTGTAAGTTGTTGTAACAATACACGTCTATGCGAATTGTAGAATATTCCATGTCGCCTCTAAGTTGTTGTAACAATACCCGTCTATGCGACTTGTAGCTGATTCCTTGTCGACTGTAAGTTGTTGTTACAATACCCGTCTATGCGAATTGTAGCTGATTCCATGTCGCCTGTAAGTTGTTGTAACAATACCCGTCTATGCGACTTGTAGCTGATTCCTTGTCGACTGTAAGTTGTTTTAACAATACCCGTCTATGCGACTTGTAGCTGATTCCATGTCAACTGTAAGTTGTTGTAACAATACCCGTCTATGGGAATTGTAGCTGATTCCATGTCGCCTGTAAGTTGTTTTAACAATACCCGTCTATGCGACTTGTAGCTGATTCCTTGTCGACTGTAAGTTGTTGTAACAATACCCGTCTATGCGGATTAGATCTGATTCCTTGTCGACTGTAGGGATGTTGTAACAATACCAGAGGTAGCGACTTGTAGCTGATTACTTGTCGACTGTAGGGGTGTTGTAATAGTACCACAGTAAGTGACTTGTAGCTGATTCCTTGTCGACTGTAGGGGTGTTGTAACAATACCAGAGTAAGCGACTTGTAGCTGATTCCTTCTCGACTGTAGGGGTGTTGTAACAATACCAGAGTATACGACTTTTAGATGATCTTTTGTCGACGATAGGGGTGTTGTAACATTAAAAGAGTAGGCAACACGTAGCTGATCTTTTGTCAACTGTAGGGGTGGTGTAACATTACCAGAGTAAGCGACTTGTAGCTGAATCCTTGTGCTCTGTAGGGGTGTTGTAAATAATACAAGAAGTGGGGAATGGTAGCTGATTGCTTGTGCTCACTAGTGGTGTTGTAACAGTACCAGAGTAAGCGACTTGCAGCAGATTGGTTGTGCTCAGTAGTGCTGTTGTAACAATACCAGAGTAAGAGAATTGTAGTTGATTGCTTGTGCTCAGTAGTGGTGTTGGAACACTACCAGAGTAACCGACTTGTAGCTGATTCCTTGTCGACTGTAGGGGCGTTGAAACAATACCAGAATAAGCGACTTGTAGCTGATTCCTTGTCGACTGTAAGTTGTTCTAACAGTACCCGTCTATGCGACTTGTAGCTGATTCCTTGTCGACTGTAAATTGTTGTAACAATACCCATCTATGCGAATTGTAGCTGATTCCTTGTCGACTGTAAGTTGTTGTAACAATACCCGTCTATGCGACTTGTAGCTGATTCCTTGTCGACTGTAAATTGTTGTAACAATACCCGTCTATGCGAATTGTAGCTGATTCCTTGTCGACTGTAAGTTGTTGTAACAATACCCGTCTATGCGAATTGTAGCTGATTCCTTGTCGACTGTAAGTTGTTGTAACAATACACGTCTATGCGAATTGCAGAGTATTCCATGTCGCCTAAAAGTTGTTGTAACAATACCCGTCTATGCGACTTGTAGCTGATTCCTTGTCGACTGTAAGTTGTTGTTACAATACCCGTCTAAGCAAATTGTAGCTGATTCCATGTCGGCTGTAAGTTGTTGTAACAATACCCGTCTATGCGACTTGTAGCTGATTCCTTGTCGACTGTAAGTTGTTTTAACAATACCCGTCTGTGCGACTTGTAGCTGATTCCATGTCGCCTGTAAGTTGTTGTAACAATACCCGTCTATGGGAATTGTAGCTGATTCCATGTCAACTGTAAGTTGTTGTAACAATACCCGTCTATGCGACTTGTAGCTGATTCCTTGTCGACTGTAAGTTGTTGTAACAATACCCGACTATGCGACTTGTAGCTGATTCCTTGTCGACTGTAAGTTGTAACAATACCCGTCTATGCGTATATAGCTGATTCCTTGTCGACTGTAAGTTGTTGTAACAATACACGTCTTAGCGACTTGTAGCTGATTCCTTGTCGACTGTAAGTTGTTGTAACAATACCCGTCTATGCGACTTGTAGCTGATTCCTTGTCGACGGTAAGTTAAAACAATACCCGTCTATGCGAATATAGCTGATTCCTTGTCGACTGTAAGTTGTTGTAACAATACACGTCTTAGCGACTTGTAGCTGATTCCTAGTCGAGTGTAAGTTGTTGTAACAATACCCGTCTATGGGACTTGAAGCTGATTCCTTGTCGACTGTAAGTTGTTGTAACAATACCCGTCTATGGGACTTGTAGCTGATTCCTTGTCGACTGTAAGTTGTTGTAACAATACCCGTCTATGGGACTTGTAGCTGATTCCTTGTCGACTGTAAGTTGTTGTAACAATACACGTCTTAGCGACTTGTAGCTGATTCCTTGTCGACTGTAAGTTGTTGTAACAATACCCGTCTATGCGAATAGTAGCTGATTCCTTGTCGACTGTAAGTTATTGTAACAATACCCGTCTATGCGAATAGTAGCTGATTCCTTGTCGACTGTAAGTTGTTGTAACAATACACGTCTTAGCGACTTGTAGCTGATTCCTTGTCGACTGTAAGTTGTTGTACTAATACCCGTCTATGCGAATAGTAGCTGATTCCTTGTCGACTGTAAGTTATTGTAACAATACCCGTCTATGCGAATAGTAGCTGATTCCTTGTCGACTGTAAGTTGTTGTAACAATACCCGTTTATGCGAATAGTAGCTGATTCCTTGTCGACTGTAAGTTGTTGTAACAATACCCGTCTATGCGACTTGCAGCTGATTCCTTGTCGACTGTAAGTTGTTGTAACAATACCCGTCTATGCGAATAGTAGCTGATTCCTTGTCGACTGTAGGTTGTTGTAACAATACCCGACTATGCGACTTGTAGCTGATTCGTTGTCGACTGTAAGTTGTTGTAACAGTACCCGTCTATGCTACTTGTAGCTGATTCCTTGAGACTGTAAGTTGTTGTAACAATGCCCTTCTATTCGAATTGTAGCTGATTCCTTGTCGACTGTAAGTTGTTGTAACAATACCAGAGTAAGCAACTTGTAGCTGATTCCTTGTCGACTGTAAGTTGTTGTAACAATATCCGTCTATGCGAATAGTAGCTGACTCCTTGTTGACTGTAAGTTGTTGTAACAATACCCAACTATGCGAATTGAAGCTGATTCCTTGTCTTCTGTAGGGGTGTTGTAACAATACCAGAGTAAGCGACTTGTAGCTGATTCCTTGCCGACTGTAAGTGGTTGTAACAATATTAGAGTAAGCTACTTGTAGCTGATCCGTTGTCGACTGTAGGGGTGTTGTAACAATACCAGAGTAAGCAACTTGTAGCTGATTCCTTGTCGACTGTAAGTTGTTGTAACAATACCCGTCTATGCGGATTAGATCTGATTCCTTTTCGACTGTAGGGATGTTGTAACAATACCAGAGGTAGCGACTTGTAGCTGATTCCTTGTCGACTGTAGGGGTGTTGTAATAGTACCACAGTAAGTGACTTGTAGCTGATTCCTTGTCGACTGTAGGGGTGTTGTAACAATACCAGAGTAAGCGACTTGTAGCTGATCCCTTGTCGACTGTAGGGGTGTTGTAACAATACCAGAGTATACGACTTTTAGATGATTTTTGTCGACGATAAGGGTGTTGTAACATTAAAAGAGTAGGCAACACGTAGCTGATCTTTTGTCAACTGTAGGGGTGGTGTAACATTACCAGAGTAAGCGACTTGTAGCTGATTCCTTGTGCTCCGTAGGGGTGTTGTAACTGATACAAGAGGTGGGGAATGGTAGCTGATTGCTTGTGCTCACTAGTGGTATTGTAACAGTACCAGAGTAAGCGACTTGCAGCAGATTGGTTGTGCTCAGTAGTGCTGCTGTAACAATACCAGAGTAAGAGACTTGTAGTTGATTGCTTGTGCTCAGTAGTGGTGTTGGAACACTACCAGAGTAAGCGACTTGTAGCTGATTCCTTGTCGACTGTAGGGGCGTTGAAACAATACCAGAATAAGCGACTTGTAGCTGATTCCTTGTCGACTGTAAGTTGTTCTAACAGTACCCGTCTATGCGAATTGTAGCTGATTCCTTGTCGACTGTAAGTTGTTGTAGCAATACACGTCTATGCGACTTGTAGCTGATTCCGTGTCGACTGAAAGTTGTTGTAACAAATTCCCCGTCTATGCGACTTGTAGCTGATTCCTTTTCGACTCTTAGTTGTTGTAACAATACTCGTCTATGCGAATAGTAGCTGATTCCTTGTCGACTGTAAGTTGTTGTAAACAATACCGTCTTAGCGACTTGTAGCTGATACCTTGTCGACTGCAAGTTGTTGTAACAATACCCGTCTATGCGAATAGTAGCTGATTCCTTGCCGACTGTAGGGCTGTTGTAACAATATACGTGTATTCGAATTGTAGCGGATTTCTTTTCGACTATAGGGCTGTTGTAACAATACCCGTGTATGCGACTTGTAGCTGGTCCCTCGTCGACTGTAGGGGTGTATTAAACGATATCAGAGGTGGGGAATTGTAACTAATTACTTGTGCGCAGTAGAGGTCTTGTAATTGATACCATAGTAGGGGACTTGTAGCTGATTCCTTTTCGACTGTAAGTTGCTGTAACAATACCCGTGTATGCGACTTGTAGCTGGTTCCTCGTCGACTGTAGGGGTGTAGTAACTGATATCAAATTTGGGGAATTGTAACTAATTACTTGTGCGCAGTAGAGCTCTTGTAATTGATACCATAGTAGGGGACTACAGCTGATTCCTTGTCGACTGTAAGTTGTTGTAACAATACTCGTCTATGCGAGTTGTAGCTGATTCCTTTTCGACTGTAGGGGTGTTGTAACAATACCAGAGTAAGCGACTTGTAGCTGTTTCCTTGTCGACTGTAAGGGTGTTGTATCAATACCAAAGTAAGCGTCTTGTAGCTGATTCCTTGTCGACTGTAGGGGTGTATTAACTGATATCAGAGGTGGGGAATTGTAACTAATTATTGCGCGCAGTAGAGGTCTTGTAATTGATACCATAGTAGGGGACTTGTAGCTGATTCCTTGTCGACTGTAGGGGTGTTGTAAAAATACCACAGTATACGACTTGTAGATGATGTTTTGTCGACTGTAGGGGTGTAGCAACATTACCAGAGTAGGCAACACGTAGCTGATTTTAGGTCGAATGTAGTGGTGTTGTAACAACACCAGAGTAACCGAATTGTAGCTGATTCCTATTCGACTGTAGGGGTGTTGTAACAATACCAGAGTATACGACTTGTAGATGTTCTTTTGTCGAATGTAGGGGTGTTGTACCATTACCAGATTAGGCAACACGCAGCTGATTATTTGTCGACTGAAGTGGTGTTGTAACAATACCAGAGTAAGCGACTTGTAGCTGATTGCTTGTGCTCAGTAGTGGTGTTGTAACAATACCAGAATAAGCGACTTGTAGCTGATTGCTTGTGCTCACTAGTGGTGTTGTAACAATACCAGAGTAAGCGACTTGTAGCTGATTGCTTGTGCTCAGTAGTGGTGTTGTAACAATACCAGAATAAGCGACTTGTAGATGATTGCTTGTGCTCAGTAGTGGTGCTGTAACAATACCAGAGTAAGCGACTAGTCGCTGATTGCTTGTGCTCAGTAGTGGTGTTGTAACAATACCAGAATAAGCGCCTTGTAGATGATTGCTTGTGCTCAGTAGTGGTGTTGTAACAATACCAGAGTAAGCGACTTGTAGCTGATTGCTTGTGCTCAGTAGTGATGCTGTAACAATACCAGAGTAAGCGACTTATAGCTGATTCCTTGTCGACTGTAGGGGTGTTGTAACAATACCAGAGTAAGCGAATTGTAGCTGAGTCCTTGGCGACTGTACGGGGTTGTAACAATACCAGAGTAAGCGACTTGTAGCCGATTCCTCGTCGACTGTAGGGGTGTTGTAACAATACCAGAGTAACCGACTTGTACCTGATTCCTTGTCGACTGTAGGGGTGTTGTAACAATACCAGAGTAAGCGACTTGTAGCCGAATCCTTGTCGACTGTAGTGGTGTTGTAACAATACCAGAGTAAGCGACTTGTATCTGATTCCTTGTCGACTGTAGGGATGTTGTAACAATGCCAGCGTATAAGACTTGTAGATGATCTTTTGTCGACTGTAGGGGTGTTGTAACAATACCAGAGTAGGCAACACGTAGCTGATTTCTTGTCGACTGTAAGTTGTTGTAACAATAACCGTCTATGCGATTTGTAGCTGATTCCATGTCGCCTGTAAGTTGTTGTAACAATACCCGTCTATGCGACTTGTAGCTGATTCCTTGTCGACTGTAAGTTGTTGTAACAATACCCGTCTATGCGACTTGTAGCTGATTGCTTCTCGACTGTAAGTTGTTGTAACAATACCCGTCTATTCAACTTGTAGCTGATTCCATGAGGACTGTAAGTTGTTGTAACACTGCCAGAGTAAGCGACTTGTAGCTGATTCCTTGTCGACTGTAAGTTGTTGTAACAATACCCGTCTATGCGAATTGTAGCTGATTCCTTGTCGACTGTAACTTGTTGTAACAATACCCGTCTATGCGACTGGTAGCCGATTCCTTGTCGACTGTAAATTGTTGTAACAATACCCGTCTATGCGAATTGTAGCTGATTCCTTGTCGACTGTAAGTTGTTGTAACAATACACGTCTATGCGAATTGTAGCATATTCCATGTCGCCTATAAGTTGTTGTAACAATACCCGTCTATGCGACTTGTAGCTGATTCCTTGTCGACTGTAAGTTGTTGTTACAATACCCGTCTATACGAATTGTAGCTGATTCCATGTCGCCTGTAAGTTGTTGTAACAATACCCGTCTATGCGACTTGTAGCTGATTCCTTGTCGACTGTAGGTTGTTTTAACAATACCCGTCTATGCGACTTGTAGCTGATTCAATGTCAACTGTAAGTTGTTGTAACAATAACCGTCTATGCGACTTGTAGCTGATTCCATGTCAACTGTAGGTTGTTGTACCAATAACCGTCTATGCGACTTGTAGCTGATTCCTTGTCGACTGTAGGTTGTTTTAACAATACCCGTCTATGCGACTTGTAGCTGATTCCTTGTCGACTGTAAGTTGTTGTACCAATAACCGTCTATGCGACTTGTAGCTGATTCCATGTCAACTGTAAGTTGTTGTACCAATAACCGTCTATGGGAATTGTAGCTGATTCCATGTCGCCTGTAAGTTGTTGTAACAATACCCGTCTATGCGACTTGTAGCTGATTCCTTGTCGACTGTAAGTTGTTGTACCAATAACCGTCTATGCGACTTGTAGCTGATTCCATGTCAACTGTAAGTTGTTGTACCAATACCCGTCTATGCGACTTGTAGCTGATTCCATGTTAACTGTAAGTTGTTGTAATAATACCCGTCTATTCGACTTGTAGCTGATTCCATGTTAACCGTAAGTTGTTGTAACAATACCCGTCTATTCGACTTGTAGCTGATTCCATGTCAACTGTAAGTTGTTGTAACAATACCCGTCTATTCGACTTCTGGCTGATTCCATGTCAACTGTAAGTTGTTGTAACAATACCCGTCTATTCGACTTGTAGCTGATTCCTTGTCGACTGTAAGTTGTTGTAACAATACCCGTCTATTCGACTTGTAGCTGATTCCTTGTCGACTGTAAGTTGTTGTAATAATACCCGTCTATGCGACTTGTAGCTGATTCCTTGTCGACTGTAAGTTGTTGTAACAATACCCGTCTATGCGACTTGTAGCTGATTCCTTGTCGACTGTAAGTTGTTGTAACAATACCCGTCTTAGCGACTTGTAGCTGATTCCTTGTCGACTGTAAGTTGTTGTAACAATACCCGTCTTAGCGACTTGTAGCTGATTCCATGTCCACTGTAAGTTGTTGTAACAATACCCGTCTTAGCGACTTGTAGCTGATTCCATGTCCACTGTAAGTTGTTGTAACAATACCCGTCTATGCGACTTGTAGCTGATTCCTTGTCGACTGTAAGTTGTTGTAACAATACCCGTCTATGCGACTTGTAGCTGATTCCATGTCCACTGTAAGTTGTTGTAACAATACCCGTCTATGCGACTTGTAGCCGATTCCTTGTCGACTGTAAGTTGTTGTAACAATACCCGTCTTAGCGACTTGTAGCTGATTCCTTGTCGACTGTAAGTTGTTGTACTAATACCCGTCTATGCGACTTGTAGCTGATTCCTTGTCGACTGTAAGTTGTTGTAAAAATACCCGTCTATGCGAATAGTAACTGATTCCTTGTCGAGTGTAAGTTGTTGTAACAATACCCGTCTATGCGACTTGTAGCTGATTCCTTGTCGACTGTAAGTTGTTGTAACAATACCAGAATAAGCGACTTGTAGCTGATTCCTTGTCGACTGTAAGTTGTTGTACTAATACCCGTCTATGCGAATAGTAACTGATTCCTTGTCGAGTGTAAGTTGTTGTAACAATACCCGTCTATGGGACTTGTAGCTGATTACTTGTCGACTGTAAGTTGTTGTAACAATACCCGTCTATGCGAATAGTAGCTGATTCCTTGTCGACTGTAAGTTGTTGTAACAATACCCGACTATGCGACTTGTAGCTGATTCCTTGTCGACTGTAAGTTGTTGTAAAAATACCTGTCTATGCGACTTGTAGCGGATTCCTTGTCTACTGTAAGTTGTTGTAAAAGTACCCGTCTATGCTACTTGTAGCTGATTCCTTGAGACTGTAAGTTGTTGTAACAATGCCCTTCTATTCGAATTGTAGCTGATTCCTTGTCGACTGTAAGTTGTTGTAACAATACCAGAGTAAGCAACTTGTAGCTGATTCCTTGTCGACTGTAAGTTCTTGTAACAATATCCGTCTATGCGAATAGTAGCTGACTCCTTGTTGACTGTAAGTTGTTGTAACAATACCCAACTATGCGAATTGAAGCTGATTCCTTGTCTTCTGTAGGGGTGTTGTAACAATACCAGAGTAAGCGACTTGTAGCTGATTCCTTGCCGACTGTAAGTGGTTGTAACAATATTAGAGTAAGCTACTTGTAGCTGATCCCTTGTCGACTGTAGGGGTGTTGTAACAATACCAGAGTAAGCGACTTGCTGCTGATTCCTTGTCGACTGTAAGTTGTTGTAACAATACCCGTCTATGCGGATTAGATCTGATTCCTTGTCGACTGTAGGGATGTTGTAACAATACCAGAGGTAGCGACTTCTAGCTGATTACTTGTCGACTGTAGGGGTGTTGTAATAGTACCACAGTAAGTGACTTGTAGCTGATTCCTTGTCGACTGTAGGGGTGTTGTAACAATACCAGAGTAAGCGACTTGTAGCTGATTCCTTGTCGACTGTAGGGGTGTTGTAACAATACCAGAGTATACGACTTTTAGATGATCTTTTGTCGACGATAGGGGTGTTGTAACATTAAAAGAGTAGGCAACACGTAGCTGATCTTTTGTCAACTGTAGGGGTGGTGTAACATTACCAGAGTAAGCGACTTGTAGCTGATTCCTTGTGCTCTGTAGGGGTGTTGTAACTAATACAAGAGGTGGGGAATGGTAGCTGATTGCTTGTGCTCACTTGTGGTGTTGTAACAGTACCAGAGTAAGCGACTTGCAGCAGATTGGTTGTGCTCAGTAGTGCTGTTGTAACAATACCAGAGTAAGAGAATTGTAGTTGATTGCTTGTGCTCAGTAGTGGTGTTGGAACACTACCAGAGTAACCGACTTGTAGCTGATTCCTTGTCGACTGTAGGGGCGTTGAAACAATACCAGAATAAGCGACTTGTAGCTGATTCCTTGTCGACTGTAAGTTGTTGTAACAGTACCCGTCTATGCGACTTGTAGCTGATTCCTTGTCGACTGTAAATTGTTGTAACAATACCCATCTATGCGAATTGTAGCTGATTCCTTGTCGACTGTAAGTTGTTGTAGCAATACACGTCTATGCGACTTGTAGCTGATTCCTTGTCGACTGTAAGTTGTTGTAACAAATTCCCCGTCTATCCGACTTGTAGCTGATTCCTTTTCGACTCTTAGTTGTTGTAACAATACTCGTCTATGCGAATAGTAGCTGATTCCTTGTCGACTGTAGGTTGTTGTAACAATATACGTGTATTCGAATTGTAGCGCATTTCTTTTCGACTATAGGGCTGTTTTAACAATACCCGTGTATGCGACTTGTAGCTGGTTCCTCGTCGACTGTAGGGGTGTAGTAACTGATATCAAATTTGGGGAATTGTAACTAATCACTTGTGCGCAGTAGAGCTCTTGTAATTGATACCATAGTAAGGGACTTGTAGCTGATTCCTTGTCGACTGTAGGGGTGTTGTAAAAATACCACAGTATACGACTTGTAGATGATGTTTTGTCGACTGTAGGGGTGTTGTAACATTACCAGAGTAGGCAACACATAGCTGATTTTTTGTCGAATGTAGTGGTGTTGTAACAACACCAGAGTAACCGAATTGTAGCTGATTCCTATTCGACTGTAGGGATGATGTAACAATACCAGAGTATACGACTTGTAGATGTTCTTTTGTCGAATGTAGGGGTGTTGTACCATTACCAGAGTAGGAAACACGCAGCTGATTATTTGTCGACTGAAGTGGTGTTGTAACAATATCAGAGTAAGCGACTTGTAGCTGATTGCTTGTGCCCAGTAGTGGTGTTGTAACAATACCAGAATAAGCGACTTGTAGATGATTGCTTGTGCTCAGTAGTGGTGCTGTAACAATACCAGAGTAAGCGACTAGTCGCTGATTGCTTGTGCTCAGTAGTGGTGTTGTAACAATACCAGAATAAGCGCCTTGTAGATGATTGCTTGTGCTCAGTAGTGGTGTTGTAACAATACCAGAGTAAGCGACTTGTAGCTGATTGCTTGTGCCTCAGTAGTGATGCTGTAACAATACCAGAGTAAGCGACTTATAGCTGATTCCTTGTCGACTGTAGGGGTGTTGTAACAATACCAGAGTAAGCAAATTGTAGCTGAGTCCTTGTCGACTGTAGGGGGTTGTAACAATACCAGAGTAAGCGACTTGTAGCCGATTCCTCGTCGACTGTAGGGGTGTTGTAACAATACCAGAGTAACCGACTTGTACCTGATTCCTTGTCGACTGTAGGGGTGTTGTAACAATACCAGAGTAAGCGACTTGTAGCCGAATCCTTGTCGACTGTAGTGGTGTTGTAACAATACCAGAGTAAGCGACTTGTAGCTGATTCCTTGTCGACTGTAGGGATGTTGTAACACTGCCAGCGTATAAGACTTATAGATGATCTTTTGTCGACTGTAGGGGTGTTGTAACAATACCAGAGTAGGCAAAACGTAGCTGATTTCTTGTCGACTGTAAGTTGTTGTAACAATAACCGTCTATGCGTATTGTAGCTGATTCCTTGTCGACTGTAAGTTGTTGTAACAATACACGTCTATGCGAATTGTAGAATATTCCATGTCGCCTCTAAGTTGTTGTAACAATACCCGTCTATGCGACTTGTAGCTGATTCCTTGTCGACTGTAAGTTGTTGTTACAATACCCGTCTATGCGAATTGTAGCTGATTCCATGTCGCCTGTAAGTTGTTGTAACAATACCCGTCTATGCGACTTGTAGCTGATTCCTTGTCGACTGTAAGTTGTTTTAACAATACCCGTCTATGCGACTTGTAGCTGATTCCATGTCAACTGTAAGTTGTTGTAACAATACCCGTCTATGGGAATTGTAGCTGATTCCATGTCGCCTGTAAGTTGTTTTAACAATACCCGTCTATGCGACTTGTAGCTGATTCCTTGTCGACTGTAAGTTGTTGTAACAATACCCGTCTATGCGGATTAGATCTGATTCCTTGTCGACTGTAGGGATGTTGTAACAATACCAGAGGTAGCGACTTGTAGCTGATTACTTGTCGACTGTAGGGGTGTTGTAATAGTACCACAGTAAGTGACTTGTAGCTGATTCCTTGTCGACTGTAGGGGTGTTGTAACAATACCAGAGTAAGCGACTTGTAGCTGATTCCTTCTCGACTGTAGGGGTGTTGTAACAATACCAGAGTATACGACTTTTAGATGATCTTTTGTCGACGATAGGGGTGTTGTAACATTAAAAGAGTAGGCAACACGTAGCTGATCTTTTGTCAACTGTAGGGGTGGTGTAACATTACCAGAGTAAGCGACTTGTAGCTGAATCCTTGTGCTCTGTAGGGGTGTTGTAAATAATACAAGAAGTGGGGAATGGTAGCTGATTGCTTGTGCTCACTAGTGGTGTTGTAACAGTACCAGAGTAAGCGACTTGCAGCAGATTGGTTGTGCTCAGTAGTGCTGTTGTAACAATACCAGAGTAAGAGAATTGTAGTTGATTGCTTGTGCTCAGTAGTGGTGTTGGAACACTACCAGAGTAACCGACTTGTAGCTGATTCCTTGTCGACTGTAGGGGCGTTGAAACAATACCAGAATAAGCGACTTGTAGCTGATTCCTTGTCGACTGTAAGTTGTTCTAACAGTACCCGTCTATGCGACTTGTAGCTGATTCCTTGTCGACTGTAAATTGTTGTAACAATACCCATCTATGCGAATTGTAGCTGATTCCTTGTCGACTGTAAGTTGTTGTAACAATACCCGTCTATGCGACTTGTAGCTGATTCCTTGTCGACTGTAAATTGTTGTAACAATACCCGTCTATGCGAATTGTAGCTGATTCCTTGTCGACTGTAAGTTGTTGTAACAATACCCGTCTATGCGAATTGTAGCTGATTCCTTGTCGACTGTAAGTTGTTGTAACAATACACGTCTATGCGAATTGCAGAGTATTCCATGTCGCCTAAAAGTTGTTGTAACAATACCCGTCTATGCGACTTGTAGCTGATTCCTTGTCGACTGTAAGTTGTTGTTACAATACCCGTCTAAGCAAATTGTAGCTGATTCCATGTCGGCTGTAAGTTGTTGTAACAATACCCGTCTATGCGACTTGTAGCTGATTCCTTGTCGACTGTAAGTTGTTTTAACAATACCCGTCTGTGCGACTTGTAGCTGATTCCATGTCGCCTGTAAGTTGTTGTAACAATACCCGTCTATGGGAATTGTAGCTGATTCCATGTCAACTGTAAGTTGTTGTAACAATACCCGTCTATGCGACTTGTAGCTGATTCCTTGTCGACTGTAAGTTGTTGTAACAATACCCGACTATGCGACTTGTAGCTGATTCCTTGTCGACTGTAAGTTGTAACAATACCCGTCTATGCGTATATAGCTGATTCCTTGTCGACTGTAAGTTGTTGTAACAATACACGTCTTAGCGACTTGTAGCTGATTCCTTGTCGACTGTAAGTTGTTGTAACAATACCCGTCTATGCGAATAGTAGCTGATTCCTTGTCGACTGTAAGTTGTTGTAACAATACCCGTCTATGCGACTTGTAGCTGATTCCTTGTCGACGGTAAGTTAAAACAATACCCGTCTATGCGAATATAGCTGATTCCTTGTCGACTGTAAGTTGTTGTAACAATACACGTCTTAGCGACTTGTAGCTGATTCCTAGTCGAGTGTAAGTTGTTGTAACAATACCCGTCTATGGGACTTGAAGCTGATTCCTTGTCGACTGTAAGTTGTTGTAACAATACCCGTCTATGGGACTTGTAGCTGATTCCTTGTCGACTGTAAGTTGTTGTAACAATACCCGTCTATGGGACTTGTAGCTGATTCCTTGTCGACTGTAAGTTGTTGTAACAATACACGTCTTAGCGACTTGTAGCTGATTCCTTGTCGACTGTAAGTTGTTGTAACAATACCCGTCTATGCGAATAGTAGCTGATTCCTTGTCGACTGTAAGTTATTGTAACAATACCCGTCTATGCGAATAGTAGCTGATTCCTTGTCGACTGTAAGTTGTTGTAACAATACACGTCTTAGCGACTTGTAGCTGATTCCTTGTCGACTGTAAGTTGTTGTACTAATACCCGTCTATGCGAATAGTAGCTGATTCCTTGTCGACTGTAAGTTATTGTAACAATACCCGTCTATGCGAATAGTAGCTGATTCCTTGTCGACTGTAAGTTGTTGTAACAATACCCGTTTATGCGAATAGTAGCTGATTCCTTGTCGACTGTAAGTTATTGTAACAATACCCGTCTATGCGAATAGTAGCTGATTCCTTGTCGACTGTAAGTTGTTGTAACAATACACGTCTTAGCGACTTGTAGCTGATTCCTTGTCGACTGTAAGTTGTTGTACTAATACCCGTCTATGCGAATAGTAGCTGATTCCTTGTCGACTGTAAGTTGTTGTAACAATACCCGTCTATGCGAATAGTAGCTGATTCCTTGTCGACTGTAAGTTGTTGTAACAATACCCGTCTATGCGAATAGTAGCTGATTCCTTGTCGACTGTAAGTTATTGTAACAATACCCGTCTATGCGAATAGTAGCTGATTCCTTGTCGACTGTAAGTTGTTGTAACAATACCCGTCTATGCGAATAGTAGCTGATTCCTTGTCGACTGTAAGTTATTGTAACAATACCCGTCTATGCGAATAGTAGCTGATTCCTTGTCGACTGTAAGTTGTTGTAACAATACCCGTCTATGCGAATAGTAGCTGATTCCTTGTCGACTGTAAGTTGTTGTAACAATACACGTCTTAGCGACTTGTAGCTGATTCCTTGTCGACTGTAAGTTGTTGTAACAATACCCGTCTATGCGAATAGTAGCTGATTCCTTGTCGACTGTAAGTTGTTGTAACAATACCCGTCTATGCGAATAGTAGCTGATTCCTTGTCGACTGTAAGTTGTTGTAACAATACCCGTCTATGCGAATAGTAGCTGATTCCTTGTCGACTGTAAGTTGTTTTTACAATACCCGTCTATGCGAATAGTAGCTGATTCCTTGTCGACTGTAGGTTGTTGTAACAATACCCGTCTATGCGAATAGTAGCTGATTCCTTGTCGACTGTAAGTTGTTGTAACAATACACGTCTTAGCGACTTGTAGCTGATTCCTAGTCGAGTGTAAGTTGTTGTAACAATACCCGTCTATGGGACTTGTAGCTGATTCCTTGTCGACTGTAAGTTGTTGTAACAATACCCGTCTATGGGACTTGTAGCTGATTCCTTGTCGACTGTAAGTTGTTGTAACAATACCTGTCTATGCGACTTGTAGCGATTTCCTTGTCGACTATAAGTTGTTGTAACAATACCCATCTATGCGACTTGTAACTGATTCCTTGTCGACAGTAAGTTGTTGTAACAATACCCGTCTATGCGACTTGTAGCTGATTCCTTGTCTACTGTAAGTTGTTGTAACAATACCCGTCTATGCGACTTGTAACTGATTCCTTGTCTACTGTAAGTTGTTGTAACAATACCCGTCTATGCTACTTGTAGCTGATTCCTTGAGACTGTAAGTTGTTGTAACAATACCCTTCTATGCGAATTGTAGCTGATTCCTTGTCGACTGTAAGTTGTTGTAACAATACCCTTCTATGCGACTTGTAACTGATTCCTTGTCGACTGTAAGTTGTTGTAACAATACCCTTCTATGCGAATTGTAGCTGATTCCTTGTCGACTGTAAGTTGTTGTAACAATACAAGAGTAAGCAACTTGTAGCTGATTCCTTGTCGACTGTAACTTGTTGTAACAATACCCGTCTATGCGAATAGTAGCAGATTCCTTGTTGACTGTAAGTTGTTGTAACAATACCCGTATATGCGACTTGTAGATGATTCCTCGTCGACTGTAAGTTGTTGTAACAATATCCGTCTATGCGAATAGTAGCTGATTCCTTGTTGACTGTAAGTTGTTGTAACAATACCCAACTATGCGAATTGTAGCTGATTCCTTGTCTTTAGGGGTGTTGTAACAATACCAGAGTAAGGAACTTGTAGCTGATTCCTTGCCGAATGTAAGTGGTTGTAACAATATTAGATTAAGCTACTTGTAGCTGATTCCTTGACGACTGTAGGGGTGTTTTAACAGTACCACAGTAAGCGACTTGTAGCTGATTCGTATTCGACTGTAGGGGTGTTGTAACAACACCAGAGTAAGTGAATTGTAGCTGATTCCTTGTCGTCTGTATGTTTTTGTAACAATACCCGTCTATGCGACTTGTAGCTGCTGCCTTGTCGACTGTAAGATGTTGTAACAATACCCGTCTATGCGACTTGTAGCTGATTCCTTGTCGAGTGTAAGTTGTTGTAACAATACCCGTCTTAGCGACTTGTAGCTGATTCCTTGTCGACTGTAAGTTGTTGTACTAATACCCGTCTATGCGAATAGTAACTGATTCCTTGTCGAGTGTAAGTTGTTGTACTAATACCCGTCTATGCGACTTGTAGCTGATTCCTTATCGACTGTAAGTTGTTGTAACAATACCCGTCTATGCGACTTGTAGCTGATTCGTTGTCGACTGTAAGTTGTTGTAACAATACCCGTCTTAGCGACTTGTAGCTGATTCCTTGTCGACTGTAAGTTGTTGTACTAATACCCGTCTATGCGAATAGTAACTGATTCCTTGTCGAGTGTAAGTTGTTGTAACAATACCCGTCTATGCGACTTGTAGCTGATTCCTTGTCGACTGTAAGTTGTTGTAACAATACCTGTCTTAGCGACTTGTAGCTGATTCCTTGTCGACTGTAAGTTGTTGTAACAATACCTGTCTTAGCGACTTGTAGCTGATTCCTTGTCGACTGTAAGTTGTTGTAACAATACCTGTCTTAGCGACTTGTAGCTGATTCCTTGTCGACTGTAAGTTGTTGTACTAATACCCGTCTATGCGAATAGTAACTGATTCCTTGTCGAGTGTAAGTTGTTGTAACAATACCCGTCTTAGCGACTTGTAGCTGATTCCTTGTCGACTGTAAGTTGTTGTAACAATACCTGTCTATGCGACTTGTAGCGGATTCCTTGTCTACTGTAAGTTGTTGTAACAGTACCCGTCTATGCTACTTGTAGCTGATTCCTTGAGACTGTAAGTTGTTGTAACAATGCCCTTCTATTCGAATTGTAGCTGATTCCTTGTCGACTGTAAGTTGTTGTAACAATACCAGAGTAAGCAACTTGTAGCTGATTCCTTGTCGACTGTAAGTTGTTGTAACAATATCCGTCTATGCGAATATTAGCTGACTCCTTGTTGACTGTAAGTTGTTGTAACAATACCCAACTATGCGAATTGAAGCTGATTCCTTGTCTTCTGTAGGGGTGTTGTAACAATACCAGAGTAAGCGACTTGTAGCTGATTCCTTGCCGACTGTAAGTGGTTGTAACAATATTAGAGTAAGCTACTTGTAGCTGATCCCTTGTCGACTGTAGGGGTGTTGTAACAATACCAGAGTAAGCGACTTGTAGCTGATTCCTTGTCGACTGTAAGTTGTTGTAACAATACCCGTCTATGCGACTTGTAGCTGATTCCTTGTCGACTGTAAGTTGTTGTAACAATACCCGTCTATGCGGATTAGATCTGATGCCTTGTCGACTGTAGGGATGTTGTAACAATACCAGAGGTAGCGACTTGTAGCTGATTCCTTGTCGACTGTAGGGGTGTTGTAATAGTACCACAGTAAGTGACTTGTAGCTGATTCCTTGTCGACTGTAGGGGTGTTGTAACAATACCAGAGTAAGCGACTTGTAGCTGATTCCTTGTCGACTGTAGGGGTGTTGTAACAATACCAGAGTATACGACTTTTAGATGATTTTTTGTCGACGATAGGGGTGTTGTAACATTAAAAGAGTAGGCAACACGTAGCTGATCTTTTGTCAACTGTAGGGGTGGTGTAACATTACCAGAGTAATCGACTTGTAGGTTATTCCTTGTGCTCTTTAGGGGTGTTGTAACTGATACAAGAGGTGGGGAATGGTAGCTGATTGCTTGTGCTCACTAGTGGTGTTGTAACAGTACCAGAGTAAGCGACTTGCAGCAGATTGGTTGTGCTCAGTAGTGCTGTTGTAACAATACCAGAGTAAGAGACTTGTAGTTGATTGCTTGTGCTCAGTAGTGGTGTTGGAACACTACCAGAGTAAGCAACTTGTAGCTGATTCCTTGTCGACTGTAGGGGCGTTGAAACAATACCAGAATAAGCGACTTGTAGCTGATTCCTTGTCGACTGTAAGTTGTTCTAACAGTACCCGTCTATGCGAATTGTAGCTGATTCCTTGTCGACTGTAAATTGTTGTAGCAATACACGTCTATGCGACTTGTAGCTGATTCCGTGTCGACTGTAAGTTGTTGTAACAAATTCCCCGTCTATGCGACTTGTAGCTGATTCCTTTTCGACTCTTAGTTGTTGTAAACAATACCCGTCTTAGCGACTTGTAGCTGATACCTTGTCGACTGCAAGTTGTTGTAAAAATACCCGTCTATGCGAATAGTAGCTGATTCCTTGCCGACTGTAAGTTGTTGTAACAATACCTGTCTATGCGACTTGTAGCGGATTCCTTGTCGACTGTAAGTTGTTGCAACAATACCCGTCTATGCGACTTGTAACTGATTCCTTGTCGACAGTAAGTTGTTGTAACAATACCCGTCTATGCTACTTGTAGTTGATTCCTTGAGACTGTAAGTTGTTGTAACAATACCCTTCTATGCGAATTGTAGCTGATTCCTTGTCGACTGTAAGTTGTTGTAACAATACAAGAGTAAGCAACTTGTAGCTGATTCCTTGTCGACTGTAACTTGTTGTAACAATACCCGTCTATGCGACTTGTAGCTGATTCCTTGTCGACTGTAAGTTGTTGTAACAATACAAGAGTAAGCAACTTGTAGCTGATTCCTTGTCGACTGTAACTTGTTGTAACAATACCCGTCTCTGCGAATAGTAGCTGATACCTTATCGACTGTAAGCTGATGTAACAATACCCGTCTATGCGACTTGTAGTTGCTGCCTTGTCGACTGTAAGATGTTGTAACAATACCCGTCTATGCGACTTGTAGCTAATTCCTTGTCGACTGTAAGTTGTTGTACTAATAACCGTCTATGCGAATAGTAACTGATTCCTTGTCGAGTGTAAGTTGTTGTAACAATACCCGTTTATGGGACTTGTAGCTGATTCCTTGTCGAGTGTAAGTTGTTGTAACAATACCCGTCTATGCGACTTGCAGCTGATTCCTTGTCGACTGTAAGTTGTTGTAACAATACCCGTCTATGCGAATAGTAGCTGATTCCTTGTCGACTGTAGGTTGTTGTAACAATACCCGACTATGCGACTTGTAGCTGATTCGTTGTCGACTGTAAGTTGTTGTAACAGTACCCGTCTATGCTACTTGTAGCTGATTCCTTGAGACTGTAAGTTGTTGTAACAATGCCCTTCTATTCGAATTGTAGCTGATTCCTTGTCGACTGTAAGTTGTTGTAACAATACCAGAGTAAGCAACTTGTAGCTGATTCCTTGTCGACTGTAAGTTGTTGTAACAATATCCGTCTATGCGAATAGTAGCTGACTCCTTGTTGACTGTAAGTTGTTGTAACAATACCCAACTATGCGAATTGAAGCTGATTCCTTGTCTTCTGTAGGGGTGTTGTAACAATACCAGAGTAAGCGACTTGTAGCTGATTCCTTGCCGACTGTAAGTGGTTGTAACAATATTAGAGTAAGCTACTTGTAGCTGATCCGTTGTCGACTGTAGGGGTGTTGTAACAATACCAGAGTAAGCAACTTGTAGCTGATTCCTTGTCGACTGTAAGTTGTTGTAACAATACCCGTCTATGCGGATTAGATCTGATTCCTTTTCGACTGTAGGGATGTTGTAACAATACCAGAGGTAGCGACTTGTAGCTGATTCCTTGTCGACTGTAGGGGTGTTGTAATAGTACCACAGTAAGTGACTTGTAGCTGATTCCTTGTCGACTGTAGGGGTGTTGTAACAATACCAGAGTAAGCGACTTGTAGCTGATCCCTTGTCGACTGTAGGGGTGTTGTAACAATACCAGAGTATACGACTTTTAGATGATTTTTGTCGACGATAAGGGTGTTGTAACATTAAAAGAGTAGGCAACACGTAGCTGATCTTTTGTCAACTGTAGGGGTGGTGTAACATTACCAGAGTAAGCGACTTGTAGCTGATTCCTTGTGCTCCGTAGGGGTGTTGTAACTGATACAAGAGGTGGGGAATGGTAGCTGATTGCTTGTGCTCACTAGTGGTATTGTAACAGTACCAGAGTAAGCGACTTGCAGCAGATTGGTTGTGCTCAGTAGTGCTGCTGTAACAATACCAGAGTAAGAGACTTGTAGTTGATTGCTTGTGCTCAGTAGTGGTGTTGGAACACTACCAGAGTAAGCGACTTGTAGCTGATTCCTTGTCGACTGTAGGGGCGTTGAAACAATACCAGAATAAGCGACTTGTAGCTGATTCCTTGTCGACTGTAAGTTGTTCTAACAGTACCCGTCTATGCGAATTGTAGCTGATTCCTTGTCGACTGTAAGTTGTTGTAGCAATACACGTCTATGCGACTTGTAGCTGATTCCGTGTCGACTGAAAGTTGTTGTAACAAATTCCCCGTCTATGCGACTTGTAGCTGATTCCTTTTCGACTCTTAGTTGTTGTAACAATACTCGTCTATGCGAATAGTAGCTGATTCCTTGTCGACTGTAAGTTGTTGTAAACAATACCGTCTTAGCGACTTGTAGCTGATACCTTGTCGACTGCAAGTTGTTGTAACAATACCCGTCTATGCGAATAGTAGCTGATTCCTTGCCGACTGTAGGGCTGTTGTAACAATATACGTGTATTCGAATTGTAGCGGATTTCTTTTCGACTATAGGGCTGTTGTAACAATACCCGTGTATGCGACTTGTAGCTGGTCCCTCGTCGACTGTAGGGGTGTATTAAACGATATCAGAGGTGGGGAATTGTAACTAATTACTTGTGCGCAGTAGAGGTCTTGTAATTGATACCATAGTAGGGGACTTGTAGCTGATTCCTTTTCGACTGTAAGTTGCTGTAACAATACCCGTGTATGCGACTTGTAGCTGGTTCCTCGTCGACTGTAGGGGTGTAGTAACTGATATCAAATTTGGGGAATTGTAACTAATTACTTGTGCGCAGTAGAGCTCTTGTAATTGATACCATAGTAGGGGACTACAGCTGATTCCTTGTCGACTGTAAGTTGTTGTAACAATACTCGTCTATGCGAGTTGTAGCTGATTCCTTTTCGACTGTAGGGGTGTTGTAACAATACCAGAGTAAGCGACTTGTAGCTGTTTCCTTGTCGACTGTAAGGGTGTTGTATCAATACCAAAGTAAGCGTCTTGTAGCTGATTCCTTGTCGACTGTAGGGGTGTATTAACTGATATCAGAGGTGGGGAATTGTAACTAATTATTGCGCGCAGTAGAGGTCTTGTAATTGATACCATAGTAGGGGACTTGTAGCTGATTCCTTGTCGACTGTAGGGGTGTTGTAAAAATACCACAGTATACGACTTGTAGATGATGTTTTGTCGACTGTAGGGGTGTAGCAACATTACCAGAGTAGGCAACACGTAGCTGATTTTAGGTCGAATGTAGTGGTGTTGTAACAACACCAGAGTAACCGAATTGTAGCTGATTCCTATTCGACTGTAGGGGTGTTGTAACAATACCAGAGTATACGACTTGTAGATGTTCTTTTGTCGAATGTAGGGGTGTTGTACCATTACCAGATTAGGCAACACGCAGCTGATTATTTGTCGACTGAAGTGGTGTTGTAACAATACCAGAGTAAGCGACTTGTAGCTGATTGCTTGTGCTCAGTAGTGGTGTTGTAACAATACCAGAATAAGCGACTTGTAGCTGATTGCTTGTGCTCACTAGTGGTGTTGTAACAATACCAGAGTAAGCGACTTGTAGCTGATTGCTTGTGCTCAGTAGTGGTGTTGTAACAATACCAGAATAAGCGACTTGTAGATGATTGCTTGTGCTCAGTAGTGGTGCTGTAACAATACCAGAGTAAGCGACTAGTCGCTGATTGCTTGTGCTCAGTAGTGGTGTTGTAACAATACCAGAATAAGCGCCTTGTAGATGATTGCTTGTGCTCAGTAGTGGTGTTGTAACAATACCAGAGTAAGCGACTTGTAGCTGATTGCTTGTGCTCAGTAGTGATGCTGTAACAATACCAGAGTAAGCGACTTATAGCTGATTCCTTGTCGACTGTAGGGGTGTTGTAACAATACCAGAGTAAGCGAATTGTAGCTGAGTCCTTGGCGACTGTACGGGGTTGTAACAATACCAGAGTAAGCGACTTGTAGCCGATTCCTCGTCGACTGTAGGGGTGTTGTAACAATACCAGAGTAACCGACTTGTACCTGATTCCTTGTCGACTGTAGGGGTGTTGTAACAATACCAGAGTAAGCGACTTGTAGCCGAATCCTTGTCGACTGTAGTGGTGTTGTAACAATACCAGAGTAAGCGACTTGTATCTGATTCCTTGTCGACTGTAGGGATGTTGTAACAATGCCAGCGTATAAGACTTGTAGATGATCTTTTGTCGACTGTAGGGGTGTTGTAACAATACCAGAGTAGGCAACACGTAGCTGATTTCTTGTCGACTGTAAGTTGTTGTAACAATAACCGTCTATGCGATTTGTAGCTGATTCCATGTCGCCTGTAAGTTGTTGTAACAATACCCGTCTATGCGACTTGTAGCTGATTCCTTGTCGACTGTAAGTTGTTGTAACAATACCCGTCTATGCGACTTGTAGCTGATTGCTTCTCGACTGTAAGTTGTTGTAACAATACCCGTCTATTCAACTTGTAGCTGATTCCATGAGGACTGTAAGTTGTTGTAACACTGCCAGAGTAAGCGACTTGTAGCTGATTCCTTGTCGACTGTAAGTTGTTGTAACAATACCCGTCTATGCGAATTGTAGCTGATTCCTTGTCGACTGTAACTTGTTGTAACAATACCCGTCTATGCGACTGGTAGCCGATTCCTTGTCGACTGTAAATTGTTGTAACAATACCCGTCTATGCGAATTGTAGCTGATTCCTTGTCGACTGTAAGTTGTTGTAACAATACACGTCTATGCGAATTGTAGCATATTCCATGTCGCCTATAAGTTGTTGTAACAATACCCGTCTATGCGACTTGTAGCTGATTCCTTGTCGACTGTAAGTTGTTGTTACAATACCCGTCTATACGAATTGTAGCTGATTCCATGTCGCCTGTAAGTTGTTGTAACAATACCCGTCTATGCGACTTGTAGCTGATTCCTTGTCGACTGTAGGTTGTTTTAACAATACCCGTCTATGCGACTTGTAGCTGATTCAATGTCAACTGTAAGTTGTTGTAACAATAACCGTCTATGCGACTTGTAGCTGATTCCATGTCAACTGTAGGTTGTTGTACCAATAACCGTCTATGCGACTTGTAGCTGATTCCTTGTCGACTGTAGGTTGTTTTAACAATACCCGTCTATGCGACTTGTAGCTGATTCCTTGTCGACTGTAAGTTGTTGTACCAATAACCGTCTATGCGACTTGTAGCTGATTCCATGTCAACTGTAAGTTGTTGTACCAATAACCGTCTATGGGAATTGTAGCTGATTCCATGTCGCCTGTAAGTTGTTGTAACAATACCCGTCTATGCGACTTGTAGCTGATTCCTTGTCGACTGTAAGTTGTTGTACCAATAACCGTCTATGCGACTTGTAGCTGATTCCATGTCAACTGTAAGTTGTTGTACCAATACCCGTCTATTCGACTTCTGGCTGATTCCATGTCAACTGTAAGTTGTTGTAACAATACCCGTCTATTCGACTTGTAGCTGATTCCTTGTCGACTGTAAGTTGTTGTAACAATACCCGTCTATTCGACTTGTAGCTGATTCCTTGTCGACTGTAGGGGTGTTGTAAAAATACCACAGTATACGACTTGTAGATGATGTTTTGTCGACTGTAGGGGTGTTGTAACATTACCAGAGTAGGCAACACGTAACTGATTTTTTGTCGAATGTAGTGGTGTTGTAACAACACCAGAGTAACCGAATTGTAGCTGATTCCTTGTCGACTGTAGGGATGTTGTAACAATACCAGAGTATACGACTTGTAGATGTTCTTTTGTCGAATGTAGGGGTGTTGTACCATTACCAGAGTAGGCAACACGCAGCTGATTATTTGTCGACTGAAGTGGTGTTGTAACAATACCAGAGTAAGCGACTTGTAGCTGATTGCTTGTGCTCAGTAGTGGTGTTGTAACAATACCAGAGTAGGCAACACGCAGCTGATTATTTGTCGACTGAAGTGGTGTTGTAACAATACCAGAATAAGCGACTTGTAGATGATTGCTTGTGCTCAGTAGTGGTGCTGTAACAATACCAGAGTAAGCGACTAGTCGCTGATTGCTTGTGCTCAGTAGTGGTGTTGTAACAATACCAGAATAAGCGCCTTGTAGATGATTGCTTGTGCTCAGTAGTGGTGTTGTAACAATACCAGAGTAAGCGACTTGTAGCTGATTGCTTGTGCTCAGTAGTGATGCTGTAACAATACCAGAGTATGCGACTTATAGCTGATTCGTTGTCGACTGTAGGGGTGTTGTAACAATACCAGAGTAAGCGAATTGTAGCTGAGTCCTTGTCGACTGTAGGGGGTTGTAACAATACCAGAGTAAGCGACTTGTAGCTGATTCCTCGTCGACTGTAGGGGTGTTGTAACAATACCAGAGTAACCGACTTGTACCTGGTTCCTTATCAAATGTAGGGATGTTGTAACAATACCAGAGTATACGACTTGTATATGATCTTTTGCGACTGTAGGGGTGTTGTAAAATTACGAGAGTAGGCAACACGTAGCTGATTTTTTGTCGACTGAAGTGGTGTTATAACAAAACCAGAGTAAGCGACTTGTAGCTGATTGCTTATGCTCAGTAGTGGTGTTGTAACAATACCATAGTAAGCGACTTGTAGCTAATTGCTTGTGCTCAGTAGTGTTGTTGTAACAATACCAGAGTAAGCGACTTATAGCTGATTGCTTGTGCTCAGTAGTGGTGTTGTAACAATACCAGAGTAAGCGACTTGTAGCTGATTGCTTGTGCTCAGTAGTGGTGTTGCAACAATACCAGAGAAAGCGACATGTAGCTGATTGCTTGTGCTCAGTAGTGGTGTTGCAACAATACCAGAGTAAGCGACTTGTAGCTGATTGCTTGTGCTCAGTAGTGTTGTTGTAACAATACCAGAGAAAGCGACTAGTAGCTGATTGCTTGTGCTCAGTAGTGGTGTTGCAACAATACCAGAGTAAGCGACTTGTAGCTGATTGCTTGTGCTCAGTAGTGGTGTTATAACAATACCAGAGTAAGCGACTTGTAGCTGATTGCTTGTGCTCAGTAGTGGTGTTGTAACAATACCAGAGTAAGCGACTTGTAGCTGATTGCTTGTGCTCAGTAGTGGTGTTGTAAAAATACCAGAATAACCGACTTGTAGCTGATTGCTTGTGCTCAGTAGTGGTGTTGTAAAAATACCAGATTAAGCGACTTGTAGCTGATTGCTTCTGCTCAGTAGTGGTGTTGTAAAAATACCAGATTAAGCGACTTGTAGCTGATTGCTTGTGCTCAGTAGTGGTGTTGTAAAAATACCAGATTAAGCGACTTGTAGCTGATTGCTTGTGCTCAGTAGTGGTGTTGTAACATTACCAGATTAAGCGACTTGTAGCTGATTCCTTGTCGACTGTAGGGGTGTTGTAACAATGCCACAGTATACGACTTGTAGATGATCTTTTGTCGACTGTAGGGGTGTTGTAACATTACCAGAGTAGGCAACACGTAGCTGATTTTTTGTCGAATGTAGTGGTGTTGTAACAACACCAGAGTAACCGACTTGTAGCTGATTCCTTGTCGACTGTAGGGATGTTGTAACAATACCAGAGTATACGACTTGTAGATGTTCTTTTGTCGAAAGTAGGGGTGTTGTACCATTACCAGAGTAGGCAACACGCAGCTGATTATTTGTCGACTGAAGTGTTGTTGTAACAGTACCAGAGTAAGCGACTTGTAGCAGATTGCTTGTGCTCAGTAGTGGTGTTGTAACAATACCAGTTTAAGCGACTTGTAAATGATTGCCTGTGCTCAGTAGTGGTGTTGTAACAAATACCAGAGTAAGCGACTTGTCGCTGATTTCTTGTGCTCAGGAGTGGTGTTGTAACAATACCAGTTTAAGCGACTTGTAAATGATTGCCTGTGCTCAGTAGTGGTGTTGTAACAAATACCAGAGTAAGCGACTTGTAGCTGATTGCTTATGCTCAGTAGTGGTGCTGTAACAATACCAGAGTAAGCGAATTGTAGCTGATTGCTTATGCTCAGTAGTGGTGTTGTAACAATACCAGAGTAAGCTAATTGTAGATGATTGCTTATGCTCAGTAGTGGTGTTGTAACAACACCAGAGTAAGCTAATTGTAGATGATTGCTTATGCTCAGTAGTGGTTTTGTAACAATACCAGAGTAAGCTAATTGTAGATGATTGCTTATGCTCAGTAGTGGTGTTGTAACAATACCAGAGTAAGCTAATTGTAGATGATTGCTTATGCTCAGTAGTGGTGTTGTAACAATACCAGAGTAAGCTAATTGTAGATGATTGCTTATGCTCAGTAGTGGTGTTGTAACAATACCAGAGTAAGCTAATTGTAGATGATTGCTTATGCTCAGTAGTGGTGTTGTAACAATACCAGAGTAAGCTAATTGTAGATGATTGCTTATGCTCAGTAGTGGTGTTGTAACAATACCAGAGTAACCGACTTGTACCTGATTCCATGTTAACTGTAAGTTGTTGTAACAATACCCGTCTATGCGACTTGTAGCTGATTAAATGTCAACTGTAAGTTGTTGTAATAATACACGTCTATGCGACTTGTAGCTGATTACATGTCAACTGTAAGCTGTTGTAATGATACACGTCTATGCGACTTGTAGCTGATTACATGTCGACTGTAAGTTGTTGTAATAATACACGTCTATGCGACTTGTAACTGATTACATGTCGACTGTAAGTTGTTGTAATAATACACGTCTATGCGACTTGTAGCTGATTCCTTGTCGACTGTAAGTTGTTGTAATAATACACGTCTATGCGACTTGTAGCTGATTCCTTGTCGACTGTAAGTTGTTGTAATAATACACGTCTATGCGACTTGTAGCTGATTCCTTGTCGACTGTAAGTTGTTGTAATAATACACGTCTATGCGACTTGTAGCTGATTCCATGTCAACTGTAAGTTGTTGTAATAATACCCGTCTATTCGACTTGTAGCTGATTCCTTGTCGACTGTAAGTTGTTGTAACAATACCCGTCTATTCGACTTGTAGCTGATTACATGTCAACTGTAAGTTGTTGTAACAATACCCGTCTATTCGACTTGTAGCTGATTACATGTCAACCGTAAGTTGTTGTAACAATACCCGTCTATGCGACTTGTAGCTGATTACATGTCAACTGTAAGTTGTTGTAACAATACCCGTCTATGCGACTTGTAGCTGATTACATGTCAACTGTAAGTTGTTGTAACAATACCCGTCTATGCGACTTGTAGCTGATTACATGTCAACTGTAAGTTGTTGTAACAATACCCGTCTATTCGACTTGTAGCTGATTACATGTCAACTGTAAGTTGTAGTAATAATACCCGTCTATTCGACTTGTAGCTGATTACATGTCAACTGTAAGTTGTTGTACTAATACCCGTCTATTCGACTTGTAGCTGATTCCATGTCAACTGTAAGTTGTTGTAATAATACCCGTCTATTCGACTTGTAGCTGATTCCATGTCAACTGTAAGTTGTTGTAATAATACCCGTCTATTCGACTTGTACCTGATTCCATGTCAACTGTAAGTTGTTGTAATAATACCCGTCTATTCGACTTGTAGCTGATTACATGTCAACTGTAAGTTGTTGTACTAATACCCGTCTATTCGACTTGTAGCTGATTCCATGTTAACCGTAAGTTGTTGTACTAATACCCGTCTATTCGACTTGTAGCTGATTCCATGTCAACTGTAAGTTGTTGTACTAATACACGTCTATGCGACTTGTAGCTGATTCCTTGTCGAATGTAGGGGTGTTGTAAAAATACCACAGTATACGACTTGTAGCTGATTCCTTGTCGACTGTAAGTTGTTGTAATAATACACGTCTATGCGACTTGTAGCTGATTCCTTGTCAACTGTAAGTTGTTGTAATAATACACGTCTATTCGACTTGTAGTTGATTCCTTGTCGACTGTAAGTTGTTGTAATAATACCCGTCTATGCGACTTGTAGCTGATTCCTTGTCGACTGTAAGTTGTTGTAATAATACACGTCTATGCGACTTGTAGTTGATTCCTTGTCGACTGTAAGTTGTTGTAACAATACCCGTCTATGCGACTTGTAGTTGATTCCTTGTCGACTGTAAGTTGTTGTAATAATACCCGTCTATGCGACTTGTAACTGATTCCTTGTCGACTGTAAGTTGTTGTAACAATACCCGTCTATGCGACTTGTAGTTGATTCCTTGTCGACTGTAAGTTGTTGTAATAATACCCGTCTATGCGACTTGTAGTTGATTCCTTGTCGACTGTAAGTTGTTGTAATAATACCCGTCTATGCGACTTGTAGTTGATTCCTTGTCGACTGTAAGTTGTTGTAATAATACCCGTCTATGCGACTTGTAGTTGATTCCTTGTCGACTGTAAGTTGTTGTAATAATACCCGTCTATGCGACTTGTAGTTGATTCCTTGTCGACTGTAAGTTGTTGTAATAATACCCGTCTATGCGACTTGTAACTGATTCCTTGTCGACTGTAAGTTGTTGTAACAATACCCGTCTATGCGACTTGTAGTTGATTCCTTGTCGACTGTAAGTTGTTGTAACAATACCCGTCTATGCGACTTGTAGTTGATTCCTTGTCGACTGTAAGTTGTTGTAACAATACCCGTCTATGCGACTTGTAGCTGATTCCTTGTCGACTGTAAGTTTGGTTAATAATACACGTCTATGCGACTTGTAGTTGATTCCTTGTCGACTGTAAGTTGTTGTAATAATACCCGTCTATGCGACTTGTAGCTGATTCCTTGTCGACTGTAAGTTGTTGTAACAATACCCGTCTATGCGACTTGTAGCTGATTCCTTGTCGACTGTAAGTTGTTGTAATAATACACGTCTATGCGACTTGTAGCTGATTCCTTGTCGACTGTAGGGGTGTTGTAAAAATACCACAGTATACGACTTGTAGATGATGTTTTGTCGACTGTAGGGGTGTTGTAACATTACCAGAGTAGGCAACACGTAGCTGATTTTTTGTCGAATGTAGTGGTGTTGTAACAACACCAGAGTAACCGAATTGTAGCTGATTCCTTGTCGACTGTAGGGATGTTGTAACAATACCAGAGTATACGAATTGTAGATGTTCTTTTGTCGAATGTAGGGGTGTTGTACCATTACCAGAGTAGGCAACACGCAGCTGATTATTTGTCGACTGAAGTGGTGTTGTAACAATACCAGAGTAAGCGACTAGTCGCTGATTGCTTGTGCTCAGTAGTGGTGTTGTAACAATACCAGAGTAAGCGACTAGTCGCTGATTGCTTGTGCTCAGTAGTGGTGTTGTAACAATACCAGAGTAAGCGACTAGTCGCTGATTGCTTGTGCTCAGTAGTGGTGTTGTAACAATACCAGAGTAAGCGACTAGTCGCTGATTGCTTGTGCTCAGTAGTGGTGTTGTAACAATACCAGAGTAAGCGACTAGCAGCTGATTGCTTGTGCTCAGTAGTGGTGTTGTAACAATACCAGAGTAAGCGACTTGTAGCTGATTGCTTGTGCTCAGTAGTGGTGTTGTAACAATACCAGAGTAAGCGACATGTAGCTGATTGCTTGTGCTCAGTAGTGGTGTTGTAACAATACCAGAGTAAGCGACATGTAGCTGATTGCTTGTGCTCAGTAGTGATGTTGTAACAATACCAGAGTAAGCGACATGTAGCTGATTGCTTGTGCTCAGTAGTGATGCTGTAACAATACCAGAGTAAGCGACTAGTCGCTGATTGCTTGTGCTCAGTAGTGGTGTTGTAACAATACCAGAGTAAGCGACTGGTCGCTGATTGCTTGTGCTCAGTAGTGGTGTTGTAACAATACCAGAGTAAGCGACTAGTCGCTGATTGCTTGTGCTCAGTAGTGGTGTTGTAACAATACCAGAGTAAGCGACTAGTCGCTGATTGCTTGTGCTCAGTAGTGGTGTTGTAACAATACCAGAGTAAGCGACTAGTCGCTGATTGCTTGTGCTCAGTAGTGGTGTTGTAACAATACCAGAGTAAGCGACTAGTCGCTGATTGCTTGTGCTCAGTAGTGGTGTTGTAACAATACCAGAGTAAGCGACTAGTCGCTGATTGCTTGTGCTCAGTAGTGGTGTTGTAACAATACCAGAGTAAGCGACTAGTCGCTGATTGCTTGTGCTCAGTAGTGGTGTTGTATGAATACCAGAGTAAGCGACTAGTCGCTGATTGCTTGTGCTCAGTAGTGGTGTTGTAACAATACCAGAGTAAGCGACTAGTCGCTGATTGCTTGTGCTCAGTAGTGGTGTTGTATGAATACCAGAGTAAGCGACTAGTCGCTGATTGCTTGTGCTCAGTAGTGGTGTTGTAACAATACCAGAATAAGCGCCTTGTAGATGATTGCTTGTGCTCAGTAGTGGTGTTGCAACAATACCAGAGTAAGCGACTTGTAGCTGATTGCTTGTGCTCAGTAGTGATGCTGTAACAATACCAGAGTATGCGACTTATAGCTGATTCGTTGTCGACTGTAGGGGTGTTGTAACAATACCAGAGTAAGCGAATTGTAGCTGAGTCCTTGTCGACTGTAGGGGGTTGTAACAATACCAGAGTAAGCGACTTGTAGCTGATTCCTCGTCGACTGTAGGGGTGTTGTAACAATACCAGAGTAACCGACTTGTACCTGGTTCCTTATCAAATGTAGGGATGTTGTAACAATACCAGAGTATACGACTTGTAGATGATCTTTTGCGACCGTAGGGGTGTTGTAAAATTACCAGAGTAGGCAACACGTAGCTGATTTTTTGTCGACTGAAGTGGTGTTATAACAAAACCAGAGTAAGCGACTTGTAGCTGATTGCTTATGCTCAGTAGTGGTGTTGTAACAATACCATAGTAAGCGACTTGTAGCTGATTGCTTGTGCTCAGTAGTGTTGGTGTAACAATACCATAGTAAGCGACTTGTAGCTGATTGCTTATGCTCAGTAGTGGTGTTATAACAAAACCAGAGTAAGCGACTTGTAGCTGATTGCTTATGCTCAGTAGTGGTGTTGTAACAATACCATAGTAAGCGACTTGTAGCTGATTACTTGTGCTCAGTAGTGTTGTTGTAACAATACCAGAGTAAGCGACTTGTAGCTGATTGCTTGTGCTCAGTAGTGGTGTTGTAACAATACCAGAGAAAGCGACATGTAGCTGATTGCTTGTACTCAGTAGTGGTGTTGCAACAATACCAGAGTAAGCGACTTGTAGCTGATTGCTTGTGCTCAGTAGTGGTGTTATAACAATACCAGAGTAAGCGACTTGTAGCTGATTGCTTGTGCTCAGTAGTGGTGTTGTAACAATACCAGAGTAAGCGACTTGTAGCTGATTGCTTGTGCTCAGTAGTGGTGTTGTAAAAATACCAGAATAACCGACTTGTAGCTGATTGCTTGTGCTCAGTAGTGGTGTTGTAAAAATACCAGATTAAGCGACTTGTAGCTGATTGCTTCTGCTCAGTAGTGGTGTTGTAACAATACCAGATTAAGCGACTTGTAGCTGATTCCTTGTCGACTGTAGGGGTGTTGTAACAATACCACAGTATACGACTTGTAGATGATCTTTTGTCGACTGTAGGGGTGTTGTAACATTACCAGAGTAGGCAACACGTGGCTGATTTATTGTCGAATGTAGTAGTGTTGTAACAACACCAGAGTAACCGACTTGTAGCTGATTCCTTGTCGACTGTAGGGATGTTGTAACAATACCAGAGTATACGACTTGTAGATGTTCTTTTGTCGAAAGTAGGGGTGTTGTACCATTACCAGAGTAGGCAACACGCAGCTGATTATTTGTCGACTGAAGTGTTGTTGTAACAGTACCAGAGTAAGCGACTTGTAGCAGATTGCTTGTGCTCAGTAGTGGTGTTGTAACCACACCAGAGTAAGCGACTTGTAGCAGATTGCTTGTGCTCAGTAGTGGTGTTGTAACAACACCAAAGTAAGCGACTTGTCGCTGATTTCTTGTGCTCAGGAGTGGTGTTGTAACAATACCAGTTTAAGCGACTTGTAAATGATTGCCTGTGCTCAGTAGTGGTGTTGTAACAAATACCAGAGTAAGCGACTTGTAGCTGATTGCCTATGCTCAGTAGTGGTGCTGTAACAATACCAGAGTAAGCGAATTGTAGCTGATTGCTTATGCTCAGTAGTGGTGTTATAATAATACCAGAGTAAGCTAATTGTAGATGATTGCTTGTGCTCAGTAGTGGTGTTGTAACAATACCAGAGTAAGCGACTTGTAGCTGATTGCTTGTGTTCAGTAGTGGTTTTGTAACAATACCAGAGTAAGCGACTTGTAGCTGATTGCTTGTGCCCAGTAGTTGTGTTGTAACAATACCAGAATAAGCGACTTGTAGATGATTGCTTGTGCTCAGTAGTGGTGTTGTAACAATACCAGAGTAAGCGACTTGTAGCCGATTGCTTCTGCTCAGTAGTGATGCTGTAACAATACCAGAGTAAGCGACTTATAGCTGATTCCTTGTCGACTGTAGGGGTGTTGTAACAATACCAGAGTAAGCGAATTGTAGCTGAGTCCTTGTCGACTGTAGGGGGTTGTAACAATACCAGAGTAAGCGACTTGTAGCCGATTCCTTGTCGACTGTAGGGGTGTTGTAACAATACCAGAGTAACCGAATTGTACCTGATTCCTTATCAAATGTAGGGATGTTGTAACAATACCAGAGTATACGACTTGTAGATGATCTTTTGTCGACTGTAGGGGTGTTTTAACATTACCAGAGTAGGCAACACGTAGCTGATTTTTTGTCGACTGAAGTGGTGTTATAACAAAACCAGAGTAAGCGAATTGTAGCTGATTACTTATGCTCAGTAGTGGTGTTGTAACAATACCAGAGTAAGCGACTTGTAGCTGATTGCTTGTGTTCAGTAGTGGTGTTGTAACAATACCAGAGTAAGCGACATGTAGCTGATTGCTTGTGCTCAGTAGTGGTGTTGTAACAATACCAGAGTAAGCGACTTGTAGATGATTGCTTGTGCTCAGTAGTGGTGCTGTAACAATACCAGAGTAAGCGACATGTAGCTGATTGCTTGTGCTCAGTAGTGGTGTTGTAAAAATACCAGAGTAAGCGACTTGTAGCTGATTGCTTCTGCTCAGTAGTGGTGTTGTAACAATACCAGAGTAAGCGACTTGTAGCTGATTCCTTGGCGAATGTAGGGGTGTTGTAACAGTACCACAGTAAGCGACATGTAGCTGATACCTTGTCGACTTTAGGGGTGCTGTAACAATACCAGAGTAAGCGACTTGTACTTGGTTCCTTGTCGACAGTAGGGGTGTTGTAACAATACCAGAGTAAGCGAATTGTAGCTGATTCCTTGTCGACTGTAAGTTGTTGTAACAATACCCGTCTATGCGACTTGTAGCTGATTCCTTGTCCACTGTAAGTTGTTGTAACAATACCCGTCTTAGCGACTTGTAGCTGATTCCTTGTCGACTGTAAGTTATTGTACTAATACCCGTCTGTATGAATAGTAACTGATTCCTTGTCGACTGTAAGTTGTAGTAACAATACCCGTCTATGGGACTTGTAGCTGATTCCTTGTCGACTGTAAGTTGTTGTAACAATACCCGTCTATGCAAACAGTAGCTGATTCCTTTTCGACTGTAAGTTGTTGTAACAATACCCGCCTATGCGACTTGTACTGATTCCTTGTCGACAGTAAGTTGTTGTAACAATACCCGTCTATGCGACTTGTACTGATTCCTTGTCGACTGTAAGTTGTTGTAACAATACATGTCTATGCGAATTGTAGCTGATTCCTTGTCGACTGTAAGTTGTTGTAACAATACCTGTCTATGCGAATTGTAGCTGATTCCTTGTCGACTGTAAGTTGTTGTAACAATACCTGTCTATGCGAATTGTAGCTGATTCCTTGTCGACTGTAAGTTGTTGTAACAATACCTGTCTATGCGAATTGTAGCTGATTCCTTGTCGACTGTAAGTTGTTGTAACAATACCTGTCTATGCGAATTGTAGCTGATTCCTTGTCGACTGTAAGTTGTTGTAACAATACCTGTCTATGCGAATTGTAGCTGATTCCTTGTCGACTGTAAGTTGTTGTAACAATACCCGTCTATGCGACTTGTACTGATTCCTTGCCGACTGTAAGTTGTTGTAACAATACATGTCTATGCGAATTGTAGCTGATTCCTTGTCGACTGTAAGTTGTTGTAACAATACCTGTCTATGCGAATTGTAGCTGATTCCTTGTCGACTGTAGGTTGTTGTAACAATACCCGTCTATGCGACTTGTACTGATTCCTTGTCGACAGTAAGTTGTTGTAACAATACCCGTCTATGCGAATTGTAGCTGATTCCTTGTCGACTGTAAGCTGTTGTAACAATACCTGTCTATGCGAATTGTACTGATTCCTTGTCGACAGTAAGTTGTTGTAACAATACCCGTCTATGCGACTTGTACTGATTCCTTGTCGACAGTAAGTTGTTGTAACAATACCCGTCTATGCGAATTGTAGCTGATTCCTTGTCGACTGTAAGTTGTTGTAACAATACCTGTCTATGCGACTTGTACTGATTCCTTGTCGACTGTAAGTTGTTGTAACAATACCCGTCTATGCGAATTGTAGCTGATTCCTTGTCGACTGTAAGTTGTTGTAACAATACCTGTCTATGCGAATTGTAGCTGATTCCTTGTCGACTGTAAGTTGTTGTAACAATACCAGAGTAAGCAACTTGTTGCTGATTCCTTGTCGAATGTTACTTGTTGTAACAATACTCGTCTATGCGAATAGTAGCTGATACCTTATCGACTGTAAGTTGATGTAACAATACCCGTCTATGCGACCTGTAGCTGATTCCTTGTCGACTGTAAGTTGTGACAATACCCGTCTATGCGAATATTAGCTGATTCCTTGTTGACTGTAAGTTGTTGTAACAATACTCGTCTATGCGAATTGTAGCTGATTCCTTGTCGACTGTAGGGGTGTTATAACAATACCAGAGTAAGCGACTTGTAGCTGATTCCTTGCCGACTGTAAGTTGTTGTAACTATATTAGAGTAAGCTACTTGTAGCTGATTCCTTGTCGAGTCTAGGGGTGTTGTAACAATACCAGAGTAACCGAATTGTAGCTGATTCCTTGTCGACTGTAGGTTGTTGTAACAATACCCGTCTATGCGAATTGTATCTGATTCCTTGTCGACTGTAGGGATGTTGTAACAATACCAGAGTTAGCGACTTGTAGCTGATTCCTTGTCGACTGTAGGGGTGTTGTAACAGTACCACAGCAAGCGACTTGTAGCTGATTCACTGTCGACTGTTGGGGTGTATAACAATACCAGAGTATACGACTTTTAGATGATCTTTTGTCGACGATAGGGGTGATGTACAATTAAAAGAGTAGGCAACACGTAGCTGATCTTTTGTCAACTGTAGGGGTGGTGTAACATTACCAGAGTAAGCGACTTGTAGCTGATTCCTTGTGCTCTGTAGGAGTGTTGTAACTGATACAAGAGGTGGGGAATGGTAGCTGATTGCTTGTGCTCACTACTGGTGTTGTAACAATACCAGAGTAAGCGACTTGTAGCAGATTGCTTGTGCTCAGTAGTGCTGTTGTAACAATACCAGAGTAAGAGTCTTGTAGTTGATTGCTTGTGCTCAGTAGTGGTGTTGTAACACTACCAGAGTAAGCGACTTGTAGCTGATTCCTTGTCGACTGTAGGGGCGTTGTAACAATACCAGAATAAGCGACTTGTAGCTGATTCCTTGTCGACTGTAAGTTGTTGTAACAATACCCATGTATGCGAATTGTAGCTGATTCCTTGTCGACTTAAGTTGTTGTAACAATACACGTCTATGCGACTTGTAGCTGATTCCTTGTCGACTGTAAGTTGTTGTAACAAATTCCCAGTCTATGCGACTTGTAGCTGATTCCTTGTCGACTGTAAGTTGTTGTAACAATACTCGTCTATGCGAATAGTAGCTGATTCCTTGTCGACTGTATGTTGTTGTAACAATACCCGTCTTGGCGACTTGTAGCTGATTTCTTGTCGACTGCAAGTTGTTGTAACAATACCCGTCTATGCGAATAGTAGCTGATTCCTTGTCGACTGTAAGTTGTTGTAACAATACCCGTCTATGCGACTTGTAGCTGATTCCTAGTCGACTGTAAGTTGTAACAATACCCGTCTATGCGACTTGTAGCTGATTCCTTATCGATTGTAAGTTGTTCTAACAATACCCGTCTATGCGACTTGTAACTGATTTCTTGTCGACTGTAAGTTTTTGTAACAATACCCGTGTTTGCGACTTGTAGCGTATTCCTTGTCGACTGTAGGGGTGTTGTAACAATACCGGTCTATGCGAATTGTAGCTGATTCCTTGTCGACTGTAAGTTGTTGTAACAATACCAGAGTAAGCAACTTGTAGCTGATTCCTTGTCGACTGTAACTTGTTGTAACAATACCCGTCTATGCGAATAGTAGCTGATTCCTTATCGACTGTAAGTTGTTGTAACAATACCGGTCTATGCGACTTGTAGCTGATTCCTTGTCGACTGTAGGTTGTTGTAACAATACCCGTCTATGCGAATTGTAGCTGATTCCTTGTCGACTGTAGGGGTGTTGTACAAATACCAGAGTAAGCGACTTGTAGCTGATTCCTTGCGTGCTGTGGGGGTGTGGTAACTGATACCAAAGCAGGCGGGTTGTAGCTGATTCCTTGTCGACTGTAGCGGTGTTCAATTTATACCAGAGTAGGCGACTTGTAGCCGATTCTTTGACGAATGTAGGGTGTTGTAACAATACCAGAGAGGCGATTTGTAGCAGATGCGTTTTGCGCTGTACGGGTGTTGTAACTGATACCAGATTACGGTACTTAAAGCATATTACTTGTCAAATATAGGGCTATTATACAGATACACGTGTATGCGACTTGTAGCTGATTCCTTGTCGACTGTAGGGGAGTTGTTACCTATACCAGAGTAGAGGAATTGTAGCTGATTAATTGTCGACTGTAGAGTTGTGGTATCTGATACCAGAGCAGAGGACTAGTAGCTGATTCCATGTCGACTTCAGGTGTGTTGTAATCTGATATCAGAATGGGGGATTTGTAGCTGAATCCTCTTCGACTGTAGGGGTATTTTAGCTGATACCAGTGTACGGTACTTGTGGCTGATTCCTTGTCGACTTTAGGAGTGTTGTAACAATACCCGTGTATGTGAAAATTAGCTAATTCCTAGTCGACTGAAGCGGTATTGTACCCGATGCCAAGGTAGGGGACTTGTAGCTGATTTCCTGTCGACTGTAGCGTGTTGTAACTGATACCAGAGGTGTGGAATTGTGGCTGATTACTTGTGCGGAGTAGAGGTGTTGTAACTGATACCAGAATGGGCGACTTGTAGCAGATTCCTTGTATAATGTAAGGGATTGTAACTGATACCGGAGTACAGGAATTGTAGCTGATTCCTTGCCGACTGTAGGGCTGTTGTAACAATATACGTGTATTCGAATTGTAGCGGATATCTTTTCGACTATAGGGCTGTTGTAACAATACCCGTGTATGCGACTTGTAGCTGGTCCCTCGTCGACTGTAGGGGTGTATTAACTGATATCAGAGGTGGGGAATTGCAACTAATTACTTGTGCGCAGTAGAGGTCTTGTAATTGATACCATAGTAGGGGACTTGTAGCTGATTCCTTGTCGACTGTAAGTTGTTGTAACAATACCCGTGTATGCGACTTGTAGCTGGTTCCTCGTCGACTGTAGGGGTGTATTAACTGACATAAGATTTGGGGAATTGTAACTAATTACTTGTGCGCAGTAGAGGTCTTGTAATTGATACCATAGTAGGGGACTATAGCTGATTACTTGTCGACTGTAAGTTGTTGTAAAAATACCCGTCTATGCGAATTGTAGCTGATTCCTTTTCGACTGTAGGGGTGTTGTAACTATACCAGAGTAAGCGACTTGTAGCTGATTCCTTGTCGACTGTAGGGGTGTATTAACTGATATCAGAGGTGGGGAATTGTAACTAGTTACTTGTGCGCAGTAGAGGTCTTGTAATTGATACAATAGTAGGGGACTTGTAGCTGAGTCCTTGTCGACTGTAGGGATGTTGTAACAATACCAGAGTAAGCGACTTGTAGCTGATTCCTTGTCGACTGTAGGGGTGTTGTAACAATACCAGAGTAAGCGACTTGTAGCCGAATCCTTGTCGACTGTATTGGTGTTGTAACAATACCAGAGTAAGCGACTTGTAGCTGATTCCTTGTCGACTGTAGGGATGTTGTAGCAATGCCAGAGTATAAGACTTGTAGATGATCTTTTGTCGACTGTAGTGGTGTTGTAACAATACCAGTATAACCGACTTGTAGCTGATTGCTTGTGCTCAGTAGTGGTGTTGTAACAATACCAGAGTTAGCGACTTGTAGCTGATTAATTGTGCTCAGTAGTGGTGTTGTAACAATACCAGAGTAAGCGACTCGTAGGTGATTGCTTGTGCTCAGTAGTGGTGTTATAACAATATCAGAGTAAGCAACTTGTAGCTGATTCTTTGTCGACTGTAGGGTGTTGTAACAATGCCAGAGTAAGCGACTTGTAGCTGATTCCTTGTCGACTGTAAGTTGTTGTAGCAATACCCGTCTATGCGAATTGTATCTGGTTCCTTGTCGACTGTAAGGGTGTTGTAACAATACCAGAGTAAGCGACTTGTAACAGATTCCTTGTCGACTGTAGGGGTGTTGTAACAATACCACAGTAAGCGACTTCTAGCTGATTCCTTGTCGACCGTAGGGGTGTTGTAACAATACCAGAGTCAGCGACTTCTAGCTGATTCCTTGTCGACTGTAGGGATGTTATAACAATACGAGAGTATACGACTTGTAGATGATCTTTTGTCGATTGTAGGGGTGTTGTAACATTACAAGCTTAGGCAACACGTAGCTGATCTTTTGTCAACTGTAGGGGTGGTGTAACATTACCAGAGTAAGCGATTTGTAGCTGATTGCTTGTGCTCTGTTGGGGTGTTGTAACTGATACAAGAGGTGGGGAATGGTAGCTGATTGCTTGTGCTCACTAGTGGTGTTGTAACAATACCAGAGTAAGCGACTTGTAGCTGATTGCTTGTGCTCAGTAGTGGTGTTGTAACAATACCAGAGTAAGCGACTTGTAGCTGAATCCTTGTCGACTGTAGATTGTTGTAACCTTACCCGTCTATGCGACTTGTAGCTGAATCCTTGTCGACTGTAAGTTGTTGTAACAACACCCGTCATAGCGACTTGTTGCTGATTCCTTGTCGACTGTAAGTTGTTGTAACAATACCCATCTATGCGAATTGTAGCTGATTCCTTGTCGACTGTAAGTTGTTGTAACAATACCCGTCTATGCGACTTGTAGCTGATTCCTTGTCGACTGTAAGTTGTTGTAACAATACCCGTCTATGCGAATAGTAGCTGATTCCTTGTCGACTGTAAGTTGTTGTAACAATACCCGTCTATGCGAATAGTAGCTGATTCCTTGTCGACTGTAGGTTCTGTAACAATACCCGTCTATGCGACTTGTAGCTGATTCCTTGTCGACTGTAAGTTGTTGTAACAATACCCGTCTATGCGAATAGTAGCTGATTCCTTGTCGACTGTAAGTTGTTGTAACAATACCCGTCTATGCGACTTGTAGCTAATTCCTTGTCGACTGTAAGTTGTTGTAACAATACCCGTCTATGCGAATAGTAGCTGATTCCTTGTCGACTGTAAGTTGTTGTAACAATACCCGTCTATGCGACTTGTAGCTGATTCCTTGTCGACTGTAAGTTGTTGTAACAATACCCGTCTATGCGAATAGTAGCTGATTCCTTGTCGACTGTAAGGTTTTGTAACAATACCCGTCTCAGCGACTTGTAGCTGATTCCTTGTCGACTGTAAGTTGTAACAATACCGATCTATGCGAATAGTAGCCGATTCCTTGTCGACTGTAAGTTGTTGTAACAATACCCGTCTATGCGAATATAGCTGATTCCTTGTCGAATGTAAGTTGTTCTAACAATACCCGTCTTAGCGACTTGTAGCTGATTCCTTGTCGAATGTAAGTTATTGTACTAATACCCGTCTATATGAATAGTAACTGATTCCTTGTCGACTGTAAGTTGTTGTAACAATACCCGTCTATGGGACTTGTAGCTGATTCCTTGTGGACTGTAAGTTGTTGTAACAGTACCCGTCTATGCACACAGTAGCTGATTCCTTGTCGACTGTAAGTTGTTGTAACAATACCCGCCTATGCGACTTGTAGCTGATTCCTTGTCGACTGTAAGTTGTTGTAACAATACCCGTCTATGCGACTTGTAACTGATTCCTTGTCGACAGTAAGTTGTTGTAACCATACCCGTCTATGCGAATTGTAGCTGATTGCTTGTCGACTGTAAGTTGTTGTAACAATACCCGTCTATGCGAATTGTAGTTGATTCCTTGTCGACTGTAAGTTGTTGTAACAATACCAGAGTAAGCAACTTGTAGCTGATTCCTTGTCGAATGTTACTTGTAACAATACCCGTCTATGCGAATAGTAGCTGATACCTTATCGACTGTAAGTTGATGTAACAATACCCGTCTATGCGACTTGTAGCTGATTCCTTGTCGACTGTAAGTTGTTGTGACAATACCCGTCTATGCGAATATTAGCTGATTCCTTGTTGACTGTAAGTTGTTGTAACAATACTCGTCTATGCGAATTGTAGCTGATTCCTTGTCGACTGTAGGGGTGTTTTAACAATACCAGAGTAAGCGACTTGTAACTGATTCCTTGCCGACTGTAAGTTGTTGTAAGTATATTAGAGTAAGCTACTTGTAGCTGATTCCTTGTCGACTCTAGGGGTGTTGTAACAATACCAGAGTAACCGACTTGTAGCTGATTCCTTGTCGACTGTAGGTTGTTGTAACAATACCCGTCTATGCGAATTGTATCTGATTCCTTGTCGACTGTAGGGATGTTGTAACAATACCAGAGTTAGCGACTTGTAGCTGATTCCTTGTCGATTGTAGGGGTGTTGTAACAGTACCACAGTAAGCGAATTGTAGCTGATTCCTTGTCGAATGTAGGGGTGTTGTAACAATACCAGAGTAAGCGACTTGTAGCTGATTCACTGTCGACTGTTGGGGTGTTGTAACAATACCAGAGTATACGACTTTTAGATGATCTTTTGTCGACGATAGGGGTGTTGTAACGTTAAAAGAGTAGGCAACACGTAGCTGATCTTTTGTCAACTGTAGGGGTGATGTAACATTACCAGAGTAAGCGACTTGTAGCTGATTCCTTGTGCTCTGTAGGGGTGTTGTAACTGATACAAGAGGTGGGGAATGGTAGCTGATTGCTTGTGCTCACTAGTGGTGTTGTAGCAATACCAGAGTAAGCGACTTGTAGCAGATTGCTTGTGCTCAGTAGTGCTGTTGTAACAATACCAGAGTAAGAGTCTTGTAGTTGATTGCTTGTGCTCAGTAGTGATGTTGTAACACTACCAGAGTAAGCGACTTGTAGCTGATTCCTTGTCGACTGTAGGGGCGTTGTAACAATACCAGAATAAGCGACTTGTAGCTGATTCCTTGTCGACTGTAAGTTGTTGTAACAGTACCCGTCTATGCGACTTGTAGCTGATTCCTTGTCGACTGTAAGTTGTTGTAACAATACCCATCTATGCGAATTGTAGCTGATTCCTTGTCGATTTAAGTTGTTGTAACAATACACGTCTATGCGACTTGTAGCTGATTCCTTGTCGACTGTAAGTTGTTGTAACAAATTCCCCGTCTATGCGGCTTGTAGCTGATTCCTTGTCGACTGTAAGTTGTTGTGACAATACTCGTCTATGCGAATAGAAGCTGATTCCTTGTCGACTGTACGTTGTTGTAACAATACCCGTCTATGCGACTTGTAGCTGATTCCTAGTCCACTGTAAGTTGTAACAATACCCGTCTATGCGACTTGTAGCTGATTCCTTATCGATTGTAAGTTGTAACAATACCCGTCTATGCAAATTGTAACTGATTTCTTGTCGACTGTAAGTTTTTGTAACAATACCCGTGTTTGCGACTTGTAGCGTATTCCTTGTCGACTGTAGGGGTGTTGTAACAATACCCGTCTATGCGAATTGTAGCTGGATTCTTGTCGACTGTAAGTTGTTGTAACAATACCAGAGTAAGCAACTTGTAGCTGATTCCTTGTCGACTGTAACTATTGTAACAATACCCGTCTATGCGAATAGTAGCTGATTCCTTATCGACTGTAAGTTGTTGTAACAATACCCGTCTATGCAACTTGTAGCTGATTCCTTATCGACTGTAAGTTGTTGTAACAATACCCGTCTATGCGACTTGTAGCTGATTCCTTGTCGACTGTAGGTTGTTGTAACAATACCCGTCTATGCGAATTGTAGCTGATTCCTTGTCGACTGTAGGGGTGTTGTACAAATACCAGAGTAAGCGACTTGTAGCTGATTCCTTGCGTGCTGTGGGGGTATGGTAACTGATACCAAAGCAGGCGGGTTGTAGCTGATTCCTTGTCGACTGTAGCGGTGTTCAATTTATACTAGAGTAAGGCGACGTGTAGCCGATTCTTTGACGAATGTAGGGTGTTGTAACAATACCAGAGAGGCGATTTGTAGCAGATGCGTTTTGCGCTGTACGGGTGTTGTAACTGATTACAGATTACGGTACTTAAAGCATATTACTTGTCAAATATAGGGCTATTATACCGATACGCGTGTATGCGACTTGTAGCTGATTCCTTGTCGACTGTAGGGGAGTTGTTACCTATACCAGAGTAGAGGAATTGTAGCTGATTAATTGTCGACTGTAGAGTTGTGGTATCTGATACCAGAGGAGAGGACTAGTAGCTGATTCCATGTTGACTTCAGGTGTGTTGTAATCTGATATCAGAATGGGGGACTTGTAGCTGAATCCTCTTCGACTGTAGGGGTATTTTAGCTGATACCAGTGTACGGTGCTTGTGGCTGAGTCCTTGTCGACTTTAGGAGTGTTGTAACAATACCCGTGTATGTGAAAATTAGCTAATTCCTAGTCGACTGTAGCGGTATTGTACCCGATACCAAGGTAGGGGACTTGTAGCTGATTTCCTGTCGACTGTAGGGTGTTGTAACTGATACAAGAGGTGTGGAATTGTGGCTGATTACTTGTGCGGAGTAGGGGTGTTGTAACTGATACCAGAGTAGGCGACTTGTAGCAGATTCCTTGTATAATGTAAGGGGTTGTAACTGATACCCGAGTACAGGAATTGTAGCTGATTCCTTGCCGACTGTAGGGCTGTTGTAACAATATACGTGTATTCGAATTGTAGCGGATTTCTTTTCGACTATAGGGCTGTTGTAACAATACCCGTGTATGCGACTTGTAGCTGGTCCCTCGTCGACTGTAGGGGTGTATTAACTGACATCAGATTTGGGGAATTGTAACTAATTACTTGTGCGCAGTAGAGGTCTTGTAATTGATACCATAGTAGGCGACTATAGCTGATTACTTGTCGACTGTAAGTTGTTGTAACAATACCCGTCTATGCGAATTAAAGCTGATTCCTTTTCGACTGTAGGGGTGTTGTAACAATACCAGAGTAAGCAACTTGTAGCTGATTCCTTGTCGACTGTAGGGGTGTATTAACTGATATCAGAGGTGGGGAATTGTAACTAGTTACTTGTGCGCAGTAGAGGTCTTGTAATTGATACCATAGTAGGGGACTTGTAGCTGATTCCTTGTCGACTGTAGGGATGTTGTAACAATACCAGAGTAAGCGACTTGTAGCTGATTCCTTGTCGACTGTAGGGGTGTTGTAACAATACCAGAGTAAGCGACTTGTAGCCGAATCCTTGTCGACTGTATTGGTGTTGTAACAATACCAGAGTATGCGACTTTTAGCTGATTCCTTGTCGACTGTAGGGATGTTGTAGCAATGCCAGAGTATAAGACTTGTAGATGATCTTTTGTCGACTGTAGGGGTGTTGTAACATTACCAGAGTAGGCAACACGTAGCTGAATTCTTGTCGACTGTAGTGGTGTTGTAACAATACCAGAGTAACCGACTTGTAGCTGATTGCTTGTGCTCAGTAGTGGTGTTGTAACAATACCAGAGTTAGCGAATTGTAGCTGATTGCTTGTGCTTAGTAGTGGTGTTGTAACAATACCAGAGTAAGCGACTTGTAGGTGATTGCTTGTGCTCAGTAGTGGTGTTGTAACAATATCAGAGTAAGCAACTTGTAGCTGATTCTTTGTCGACTGTAGGGTGTTGTAACAATGCCAGAGTAAGCGACTTGTAGCTGATTCCGTGTCGACTGTAAGTTGTTGTAGCAATACCCGTCTATGCGAATTGTATCTGATTCCTTGCCGAATGTAAAGGTGTTGTAACAATACCAGAGTAAGCGACTTGTAGCAGATTCCTTGTCGACTGTACGGGTGTTCTAACAATACCACAGTAAGCGACTTCTAGCTGATTCCTTGTCGACCGTAGGGGTATTGTAACAATACCAGAGTCAGCGACTTCTAGCTGATTCCTTGTCGACTGTAGGGATGTTATAACAATACGAGAGTATACGACTTGTAGATGATCTTTTGTCGAATGTAGGGGTGTTGTAACATTACAAGCTTAGGCAACACGTAGCTGATCTTTTGTCAACTGTAGGGGTGGTGTAACATTACCAGAGTAAGCGATTTGTTGCTGATTCCTTGTGCTCTGTTGGGGTGTTGTAACTGATACAAGAGGTGGGGAATGGTAGCTGATTGCTTGTGCTCAGTAGTGGTGTTGTAACAATACCAGAGTAAGCGACTTGTAGCTGATTGCTTGTGCTCAGTAGTGGTGTTGTAAAAATACCAGAATAACCGACTTGTAGCTGATTGCTTGTGCTCAGTAGTGGTGTTGTAAAAATACCAGATTAAGCGACTTGTAGCTGATTGCTTCTGCTCAGTAGTGGTGTTGTAACAATACCAGATTAAGCGACTTGTAGCTGATTCCTTGTCGACTGTAGGGGTGTTGTAACAATACCACAGTATACGACTTGTAGATGATCTTTTGTCGACTGTAGGGGTGTTGTAACATTACCAGAGTAGGCAACACGTGGCTGATTTATTGTCGAATGTAGTAGTGTTGTAACAACACCAGAGTAACCGACTTGTAGCTGATTCCTTGTCGACTGTAGGGATGTTGTAACAATACCAGAGTATACGACTTGTAGATGTTCTTTTGTCGAAAGTAGGGGTGTTGTACCATTACCAGAGTAGGCAACACGCAGCTGATTATTTGTCGACTGAAGTGTTGTTGTAACAGTACCAGAGTAAGCGACTTGTAGCAGATTGCTTGTGCTCAGTAGTGGTGTTGTAACCATACCAGAGTAAGCGACTTGTAGCAGATTGCTTGTGCTCAGTAGTGGTGTTGTAACAACACCAAAGTAAGCGACTTGTCGCTGATTTCTTGTGCTCAGGAGTGGTGTTGTAACAATACCAGTTTAAGCGACTTGTAAATGATTGCCTGTGCTCAGTAGTGGTGTTGTAACAAATACCAGAGTAAGCGACTTGTAGCTGATTGCTTATGCTCAGTAGTGGTGCTGTAACAATACCAGAGTAAGCGAATTGTAGCTGATTGCTTATGCTCAGTAGTGGTGTTATAACAATACCAGAGTAAGCTAATTGTAGATGATTGCTTGTGCTCAGTAGTGGTGTTGTAACAATACCAGAGTAAGCGACTTGTAGCTGATTGCTTGTGTTCAGTAGTGGTGTTGTAACAATACCAGAGTAAGCGACTTGTAGCTGATTGCTTGTGCCCAGTAGTTGTGTTGTAACAATACCAGAATAAGCGACTTGTAGATGATTGCTTGTGCTCAGTAGTGGTGTTGTAACAATACCAGAGTAAGCGACTTGTAGCCGATTGCTTCTGCTCAGTAGTGATGCTGTAACAATACCAGAGTAAGCGACTTATAGCTGATTCCTTGTCGACTGTAGGGGTGTTGTAACAATACCAGAGTAAGCGAATTGTAGCTGAGTCCTTGTCGACTGTAGGGGGTTGTAACAATACCAGAGTAAGCGACTTGTAGCCGATTCCTTGTCGACTGTAGGGGTGTTTAACAATACCAGAGTAACCGAATTGTACCTGATTCCTTATCAAATGTAGGGATGTTGTAACAATACCAGAGTATACGACTTGTAGATGATCTTTTGTCGACTGTAGGGGTGTTTTAACATTACCAGAGTAGGGAACACGTAGCTGATTTTTTGTCGACTGAAGTGGTGTTATAACAAAACCAGAGTAAGCGAATTGTAGCTGATTACTTATGCTCAGTAGTGGTGTTGTAACAATACCAGAGTAAGCGACTTGTAGCTGATTGCTTGTGTTCAGTAGTGGTGTTGTCACAATACCAGAGTAAGCGACTTGTAGCTGATTGCTTGTGCTCAGTAGTGGTGTTGTAACAATACCAGAGTAAGCGACTTGTAGATGATTGCTTGTGCTCAGTAGTGGTGCTGTAACAATACCAGAGTAAGCGACATGTAGCTGATTGCTTGTGCTCAGTAGTGGTGTTGTAAAAATACCAGAGTAAGCGACTTGTAGCTGATTGCTTCTGCTCAGTAGTGGTGCTGTAACAATACCAGAGTAAGCGACTTGTAGCTGATTCCTTGGCGACTGTAGGGGTGTTGTAACAGTACCACAGTAAGCGACATGTAGCTGATACCTTGTCGACTTTAGCGGTGCTGTAACAATACCAGAGTAAGCGACTTGTACTTGGCTCCTTGTCGACAGTAGGGGTGTTGTAACAATACCAGAGTAAGCGAATTGTAGCTGATTCCTTGTCGACTGTAAATTGTTGTAACAATACCCGTCTATGCGACTTGTAGCTGATGCCTTGTCGACCGTAAGTTGATGTAACAATACCCGTCTATGCGACTTGTAGCTGATTCCTTGTCCACTGTAAGTTGTTGTAACAATACCCGTCTTAGCGACTTGTAGCTGATTCCTTGTCGACTGTAAGTTATTGTACTAATACCCGTCTATATGAATAGTAACTGATTCCTTGTCGACTGTAAGTTGTTGTAACAATACCCGTCTATGGGACTTGTAGCTGATTCCTTGTCGACTGTAAGTTGTTGTAACAATACCCGTCTATGCAAACAGTAGCTGATTCCTTTTCGACTGTAAGTTGTTGTAACAATACCCGCCTATGCGACTTGTAGCTGATTCAATGTCGACTGTAAGTTGTTGTAACAATACCCGTCTATGCGACTTGTAACTGATTCCTTGTCGACAGTAAGTTGTTGTAACAATACCCGTCTATGCTACTTGTAGCTGATTCCTTGTCGACAGTAAGTTGTTGTAACAATACCCGTCTATGCGAATTGTAGCTGATTCCTTGTCGACTGTAAGTTGTTGTAACAATACCCGTCTATGCGAATTGTAACTGATTCCTTGTCGACAGTAAGTTGTTGTAACAATACCCGTCTATGCGAATTGTAACTGATTCCTTGTCGACAGTAAGTTGTTGTAACAATACCCGTCTATGCGAATTGTAACTGATTCCTTGTCGACAGTAAGTTGTTGTAACAATACCCGTCTATGCTACTTGTAGCTGATTCCTTGTCGACAGTAAGTTGTTGTAACAATACCCGTCTATGCGACTTGTAACTGATTCCTTGTCGACAGTAAGTTGTTGTAACAATACCCGTCTATGCGAATTGTAGCTGATTCCTTGTCGACAGTAAGTTGTTGTAACAATACCCGTCTATGCGAATTGTAGCTGATTCCTTGTCGACTGTAAGTTGTTGTAACAATACCTGTCTATGCGAATTGTAGCTGATTCCTTGTCGACTGTAAGTTGTTGTAACAATATCCGTCTATGCGACTTGTAACTGATTCCTTGTCGACAGTAAGTTATTGTAACAATACCTGTCTATGCGACTTGTAGCTGATTCCTTGTCGACTGTAAGTTGTTGTAACAATACCAGAGTAAGCAACTTGTTGCTGATTCCTTGTCGAATGTTACTTGTTGTAACAATACTCGTCTATGCGAATAGTAGCTGATACCTTATCGACTGTAAGTTGATGTAACAATACCCGTCTATGCGACTTGTAAATGATTCCTTGTCGACTGTAAGTTGTTGTGACAATACCCGTCTATGCGAATATTAGCTGATTCCTTGTAGACTGTAAGTTGTTGTAACAATACTCGTCTATGCGAATTGTAGCTGATTCCTTGTCGACTGTAGGGGTGTTATAACAATACCAGAGTAAGCGACTTGTAGCTGATTCCTTGCCGACTGTAAGTTGTTGTAACTATATTAGAGTAAGCTACTTGTAGCTGATTCCTTGTCGACTCTAGGGGTGTTGTAACAATACCAGAGTAACCGAATTGTAGCTGATTCCTTGTCGACTGTAGGTTGTTGTAACAATACCCGTCTATGCGAAATGTATCTGATTCCTTGTCGACTGTAGGGATGTTGTAACAATACCAGAGTTAGCGACTTGTAGCTGATTCCTTGTCGACTGTAGGGGTGTTGTAACAGTACCACAGCAAGCGACTTGTAGCTGATTCACTGTCGACTGTTGGGGTGTATAACAATACCAGAGTATACGACTTTTAGATGATCTTTTGTCGACGATAGGGGTGATGTACAATTAAAAGAGTAGGCAACACGTAGCTGATCTTTTGTCAACTGTAGGGGTGGTGTAACATTACCAGAGTAAGCGACTTGTAGCTGATTCCTTGTGCTCTGTAGGAGTGTTGTAACTGATACAAGAGGTGGGGAATGGTAGCTGATTGCTTGTGCTCACTACTGGTGTTGTAACAATACCAGAGTAAGCGACTTGTAGCAGATTGCTTGTGCTCAGTAGTGCTATTGTAACAATACCAGAGTAAGAGTCTTGTAGTTGATTGCTTGTGCTCAGTAGTGGTGTTGTAACACTACCAGAGTAAGCGACTTGTAGCTGATTCCTTGTCGACTGTAGGGGCGTTGTAACAATACCAGAATAAGCGACTTGTAGCTGATTCCTTGTCGACTGTAAGTTGTTGTAACAGTACCCGTCTATGCGACTTGTAGCTGATTCCTTGTCGACTGTAAGTTGTTGTAACAATACCCATGTATGCGTATTGTAGCTGATTCCTTGTCGACTTAAGTTGTTGTAACAATACACGTCTATGCGACTTGTAGCTGATTCCTTGTCGACTGTAAGTTGTTGTAACAAATTCCCAGTCTATGCGACTTGTAGCTGATTCCTTGTCGACTGTAAGTTGTTGTAACAATACCCGTCTATGCGACTTGTAGCTGATTCCTAGTCGACTGTAAGTTGTAACAATACCCGTCTATGCGACTTGTAGCTGATTCCTTATCGATTGTAAGTTGTTGTAACAATACCCGTCTATGCGACTTGTAACTGATTTCTTGTCGACTGTAAGTTTTTGTAACAATACCCGTGTTTGCGACTTGTAGCGTATTCCTTGTCGACTGTAGGGGTGTTGTAACAATACCGGTCTATGCGAATTGTAGCTGATTCCTTGTCGACTGTAAGTTGTTGTAACAATACCAGAGTAAGCAACTTGTAGCTGATTCCTTGTCGACTGTAACTTGTTGTAACAATACCCGTCTATGCGAATAGTAGCTGATTCCTTATCGACTGTAAGTTGTTGTAACAATACCGGTCTATGCGACTTGTAGCTGATTCCTTGTCGACTGTAGGTTGTTGTAACAATACCCGTCTATGCGAATTGTAGCTGATTCCTTGTCGACTGTAGGGGTGTTGTACAAATACCAGAGTAAGCGACTTGTAGCTGATTCCTTGCGTGCTGTGGGGGTGTGGTAACTGATACCAAAGCAGGCGGGTTGTAGCTGATTCCTTGTCGACTGTAGCGGTGTTCAATTTATACCAGAGTAGGCGACTTGTAGCCGATTCTTTGACGAATGTAGGGTGTTGTAACAATAACAGAGAGGCGATTTGTAGCAGATGCGTTTTGCGCTGTACGGGTGTTGTAACTGATACCAGATTACGGTACTTAAAGCATATTACTTGTCAAATATAGGGCTATTATACCGATACACGTGTATGCGACTTGTAGCTGATTCCTTGTCGACTGTAGGGGAGTTGTTACCTATACCAGAGTAGAGGAATTGTAGCTGATTAATTGTCGACTGTAGAGTTGTGGTATCTGATACCAGAGCAGAGGACTAGTAGCTGATTCCATGTCGACTTCAGGTGTGTTGTAATCTGATATCAGAATGGGGGATTTGTAGCTGAATCCTCTTCGACTGTAGGGGTATTTTAGCTGATACCAGTGTACGGTACTTGTGGCTGATTCCTTGTCGACTTTAGGAGTGTTGTAACAATACCCGTGTATGTGAAAATTAGCTAATTCCTAGTCGACTGTAGCGGTATTGTACCCGATGCCAAGGTAGGGGACTTGTAGCTGATTTCCTGTTGACTGTAGCGTGTTGTAACTGATACCAGAGGTGTGGAATTGTGGCTGATTACTTGTGCGGAGTAGGAGTGTTGTAACTGATACCAGAATGGGCGACTTGTAGCAGATTCCTTGTATAATGTAAGGGATTGTAACTGATACCGGAGTACAGGAATTGTAGCTGATTCCTTGCCGACTGTAGGGCTGTTGTAACAATATACGTGTATTCGAATTGTAGCGGATATCTTTTCGACTATAGGGCTGTTGTAACAATACCCGTGTATGCGACTTGTAGCTGGTCCCTCGTCGACTGTAGGGGTGTATTAACTGATATCAGAGGTGGGGAATTGCAACTAATTACTTGTGCGCAGTAGAGGTCTTGTAATTGATACCATAGTAGGGGAGTTGTAGCTGATTCCTTGTCGACTGTAAGTTGTTGTAACAATACCCGTGTATGCGACTTGTAGCTGGTTCCTCGTCGACTGTAGGGGTGTATTAACTGACATAAGATTTGGGGAATTGTAACTAATTACTTGTGCGCAGTAGAGGTCTTGTAATTGATACCATAGTAGGGGACTATAGCTGATTACTTGTCGACTGTAAGTTGTTGTAAAAATACCCGTCTATGCGAATTGTAGCTGATTCCTTTTCGACTGTAGGGGTGTTGTAACTATACCAGAGTAAGCGACTTGTAGCTGATTCCTTGTCGACTGTAGGGGTGTATTAACTGATATCAGAGGTGGGGAATTGTAACTAGTTACTTGTGCGCAGTAGAGGTCTTGTAATTGATACAATAGTAGGGGACTTGTAGCTGAGTCCTTGTCGACTGTAGGGATGTTGTAACAATACCAGAGTAAGCGACTTGTAGCTGATTCCTTGTCGACTGTAGGGGTGTTGTAACAATACCAGAGTAAGCGACTTGTAGCCGAATCCTTGTCGACTGTATTGGTGTTGTAACAATACCAGAGTAAGCGACTTGTAGCTGATTCCTTGTCGACTGTAGGGATGTTGTAGCAATGCCAGAGTATAAGACTTGTAGATGATCTTTTGTCGACTGTAGTGGTGTTGTAACAATACCAGTATAACCGACTTGTAGCTGATTGCTTGTGCTCAGTAGTGGTGTTGTAACAATACCAGAGTTAGCGACTTGTAGCTGATTGCTTGTGCTCAGTAGTGGTGTTGTAACAATACCAGAGTAAGCGACTCGTAGGTGATTGCTTGTGCTCAGTAGTGGTGTTATAACAATATCAGAGTAAGCAACTTGTAGCTGATTCTTTGTCGACTGTAGGGTGTTGTAACAATACCAGAGTAAGCGACTTGTAACAGATTCCTTGTCGACTGTAGGGGTGTTGTAACAATACAACAGTAAGCGACTTCTAGCTGATTCCTTGTCGACCGTAGGGGTGTTGTAACAATACCAGAGTCAGCGACTTCTAGCTGATTCCTTGTCGACTGTAGGGATGTTATAACAATACGAGAGTATACGACTTGTAGATGATCTTTTGTCGATTGTAGGGGTGTTGTAACATTACAAGCTTAGGCAACACGTAGCTGATCTTTTGTCAACTGTAGGGGTGGTGTAACATTACCAGAGTAAGCGATTTGTAGCTGATTGCTTGTGCTCTGTTGGGGTGTTGTAACTGATACAAGAGGTGGGGAATGGTAGCTGATTGCTTGTGCTCACTAGTGGTGTTGTAACAATACCAGAGTAAGCGACTTGTAGCTGATTGCTTGTGCTCAGTAGTGGTGTTGTAACAATACCAGAGTAAGCGACTTGTAGCTGAATCCTTGTCGACTGTAGATTGTTGTAACCTTACCCGTCTATGCGACTTGTAGCTGAATCCTTGTCGACTGTAAGTTGTTGTAACAACACCCGTCATAGCGACTTGTTGCTGATTCCTTGTCGACTGTAAGTTGTTGTAACAATACCCATCTATGCGAATTGTAGATGATTCCTTGTCGACTGTAAGTTGTTGTAACAATACCCGTCTATGCGACTTGTAGCTGATTCCTAGTCGACTGTAAGTTGTTGTAACAATACCCGTCTATGCGACTTGTAGCTGATTCCTTGTCGACTGTAAGTTGTTGTGACAATACCCGTCTATGCGAATATTAGCTGATTCCTTGTTGACTGTAAGTTGTTGTAACAATACTCGTCTATGCGAATTGTAGCTGATTCCTTGTCGACTGTAGGGGTGTTTTAACAATACCAGAGTAAGCGACTTGTAGCTGATTTCTTGCCGACTGTAAGTTGTTGTAAGTATATTAGAGTAAGCTACTTGTAGCTGATTCCTTGTCGACTCTAGGGGTGTTGTAACAATACCAGAGTAACCGACTTGTAGCTGATTCCTTGTCGACTGTAGGTTGTTGTAACAATACCCGTCTATGCGAATTGTATCTGATTCCTTGTCGACTGTAGGGATGTTGTAACAATACCAGAGTTAGCGACTTGTAGCTGATTCCTTGTCGACTGTAGGGGTGTTGTAACAGTACCACAGTAAGCGAATTGTAGCTGATTCCTTGTCGAATATAGGGGTGTTGTAACAATACCAGAGTAAGCGACTTGTAGCTGATTCACTGTCGACTGTTGGGGTGTTGTAACAATACCAGAGTATACGACTTTTAGATGATCTTTTGTCGACGATAGGGGTGTTGTAACATTAAAAGTGTAGGCAACACGTAGCTGATCTTTTGTCAACTGTAGGGGTGATGTAACATTACCAGAGTAAGCGACTTGTAGCTGATTCCTTGTGCTCTGTAGGGGTGTTGTAACTGATACAAGAGGTGGGGAATGGTAGCTGATTGCTTGTGCTCACTAGTGGTGTTGTAGCAATACCAGAGTAAGCGACTTGTAGCAGATTGCTTGTGCTCAGTAGTGCTGTTGTAACAATACCAGAGTAAGAGTCTTGTAGTTGATTGCTTGTGCTCAGTAGTGATGTTGTAACACTACCAGAGTAAGCGACTTGTAGCTGATTCCTTGTCGACTGTAGGGGCGTTGTAACAATACCAGAATTAGCGACTTGTAGCTGATTCCTTGTCGACTGTAAGTTGTTGTAACAGTACCCGTCTATGCGACTTGTAGCTGATTCCTTGTCGACTGTAAGTTGTTGTAACAATACCCATCTATGCGAATTGTAGCTGATTCCTTGTCGATTTAAGTTGTTGTAACAATACACGTCTATGCGACTTGTAGCTGATTCCTTGTCGACTGTAAGTTGTTGTAACAAATTCCCCGTCTATGCGACTTGTAGCTGATTCCTTGTCGACTGTAAGTTGTTGTGACAATACTCGTCTATGCGAATAGTAGCTGATTCCTTGTCGACTGTAAGTTGTTGTAACAATACCCGTCTATGCGACTTGTAGCTGATTCCTAGTCGACTGTAAGTTGTAACAATACCCGTCTATGCGACTTGTAGCTGATTCCTTATCGATTGTAAGTTGTTGTAACAATACCCGTCTATGCGACTTGTAACTGATTTCTTGTCGACTGTAAGTTTTTGTAACAATACCCGTGTTTGCGACTTGTAGCGTATTCCTTGTCGACTGTAGGGGTGTTGTAACAATACCCGTCTATGCGAATTGTAGCTGGATTCTTGTCGACTGTAAGTTGTTGTAACAATACCAGAGTAAGCAACTTGTAGCTGATTCCTTGTCGACTGTAACTATTGTAACAATACCCGTCTATGCGAATAGTAGCTGATTCCTTATCGACTGTAAGAAGTTGTAACAATACCCGTCTATGCGACTTGTAGCTGATTCCTTGTCGACTGTAGGTTGTTGTAACAATACCCGTCTATGCGAATTGTAGCTGATTCCTTGTCGACTGTAGGGGTGTTGTACAAATACCAGAGTAAGCGACTTGTAGCTGATTCCTTGCGTGCTGTGGGGGTATGGTAACTGATACCAAAGCAGGCGGGTTGTAGCTGATTCCTTGTCGACTGTAGCGGTGTTCAATTTATACTAGAGTAAGGCGACTTGTAGCCGATTCTTTGACGAATGTAGGGTGTTGTAACAATACCAGAGAGGCGATTTGTAGCAGATGCGTTTTGCGCTGTACGGGTGTTGTAACTGATTACAGATTACGGTACTTAAAGCATATTACTTGTCAAATATAGGGCTATTATACCGATACGCGTGTATGCGACTTGTAGCTGATTCCTTGTCGACTGTAGGGGAGTTGTTACCTATACCAGAGTAGAGGAATTGTAGCTGATTAATTGTCGACTGTAGAGTTGTGGTATCTGATACCAGAGGAGAGGACTAGTAGCTGATTCCATGTTGACTTCAGGTGTGTTGTAATCTGATATCAGAATGGGGGACTTGTAGCTGAATCCTCTTCGACTGTAGGGGTATTTTAGCTGATACCAGTGTACGGTACTTGTGGCTGAGTCCTTGTCGACTTTAGGAGTGTTGTAACAATACCCGTGTATGTGAAAATTAGCTAATTCCTAGTCGACTGTAGCGGTATTGTACCCGATACCAAGGTAGGGGACTTGTAGCTGATTTCCTGTCGACTGTAGGGTGTTGTAACTGATACAAGAGGTGTGGAATTGTGGCTGATTACTTGTGCGGAGTAGGGGTGTTGTAACTGATACCAGAGTAGGCGACTTGTAGCAGATTCCTTGTATAATGTAAGGGGTTGTAACTGATACCGGAGTACAGGAATTGTAGCTGATTCCTTGCCGACTGTAGGGCTGTTGTAACAATATACGTGTATTCGAATTGTAGCGGATTTCTTTTCGACTATAGGGCTGTTGTAACAATACCCGTGTATGCGACTTGTAGCTGGTCCCTCGTCGACTGTAGGGGTGTATTAACGGACATCAGATTTGGGGAATTGTAACTAATTACTTGTGCGCAGTAGAGGTCTTGTAATTGATACCATAGTAGGCGACTATAGCTGATTACTTGTCGACTGTAAGTTGTTGTAACAATACCCGTCTATGCGAATTAAAGCTGATTCCTTTTCGACTGTAGGGGTGTTCTAACAATACCAGAGTAAGCAACTTGTAGCTGATTCCTTGTCGACTGTAGGGGTGTATTAACTGATATCAGAGGTGGGGAATTGTAACTAGTTACTTGTGCGCAGTAGACGTCTTGTAATTGATACCATAGTAGGGGACTTGTAGCTGATTCCTTGTCGACTGTAGGGATGTTGTAACAATACCAGAGTAAGCGACTTGTAGCTGATTCCTTGTCGACTGTAGGGGTGTTGTAACAATACCAGAGTAAGCGACTTGTAGCCGAATCCTTGTCGACTGTATTGGTGTTGTATCAATACCAGAGTAAGCGACTTTTAGCTGATTCCTTGTCGACTGTAGGGATGTTGTAGCAATGCCAGAGTATAAGACTTGTAGATGATCTTTTGTCGACTGTAGGGGTGTTGTAACATTACCAGAGTAGGCAACACGTAGCTGAATTCTTGTCGACTGTAGTGGTGTTGTAACAATACCAGAGTAACCGACTTGTAGCTGATTGCTTGTGCTCAGTAGTGGTGTTGTAACAATACCAGAGTTAGCGAATTGTAGCTGATTGCTTGTGCTTAGTAGTGGTGTTGTATCAATACCAGAGTAAGCGACTTGTAGGTGATTGCTTGTGCTCAGTAGTGGTGTTGTAACAATATCAGAGTAAGCAACTTGTAGCTGATTCTTTGTCGACTGTAGGGTGTTGTAACAATGCCAGAGTAAGCGACTTGTAGCTGATTCCGTGTCGACTGTAAGTTGTTGTAGCAATACCCGTCTATGCGAATTGTATCTGATTCCTTGCCGAATGTAAGGGTGTTGTAACAATACCAGAGTAAGCGACTTGTAGCAGATTCCTTGTCGACTGTACGGGTGTTCTAACAATACCACAGTAAGCGACTTCTAGCTGATTCCTTGTCGACCGTAGGGGTGTTGTAACAATACCAGAGTCAGCGACTTCTAGCTGATTCCTTGTCGACTGTAGGGACGTTATAACAATACGAGAGTATACGACTTGTAGATGATCTTTTGTCGAATGTAGGGGTGTTGTAACATTACAAGCTTAGGCAACACGTAGCTGATCTTTTGTCAACTGTAGGGGTGGTGTAACATTACCAGAGTAAGCGATTTGTTGCTGATTCCTATGCTCTGTTGGGGTGTTGTAACTGATACAAGAGGTGGGGAATGGTAGCTGATTGCTTGTGCTCACTAGTGGTGTTGTAACAATACCAGAGTAAGCGACTTGTAGCTGATTGCTTGTGCTCAGTAGTGGTGTTGTAACAATACCAGAGTAAGCGACTTGTAGCTGAATCCTTGTCGACTGTAGGTTGTTGTAACCTTACCCGTCTATGCGACTTGTAGCTGAATCCTTGTCGACTGTAAGTTGTTGTAACAACACCCGTCATAGCGACTTGTAGCTGATTCCTTTTCGACTGTAAGTTGTTGTAACAATACCCACCTATGCGAATTGTAGCTGATTCCTTGTCGACTAAAAGTTGTTGTAACAATACCCGTCTATGCGAATTGTAGCTGATTCCTTGTCGACTGTAAGTTGTTGTAACAATACCCGTCTAAGCGAGTTGTAGCTGATTCCTTGTCGACTGTAAGTTGTTGTAACAATACCCGTCTATGCGAATAGTAGCTGATTCCTTGTCGACTGTAAGGTTTTGTAACAATACCCGTCTCAGCGACTTGTAGCATATTCCTTGTCGACTGTAAGTTGTTGTAACAATACCCGTCTATGCGAATAGTAGCCGATTCCTTGTCGACTGTAAGTTGTTGTAACAATACCCGTCTATGCGACTTGTAGTTGATTTCTTGTCGTCTGTAAGTTGTGTTAACAATACCCGTCTATGCGACTTGTAGCTGATTCCTTATCGACTGTAAGTTGTTGTAACAATACCCGTCTATGCGACTTGTAACTGATTCCTTGTCGAATGTACGTTGTTGTAACAATACCCGTCTATGCGACTTGTAGCTGATTCCTTGTCGACTGTAAGTTGTTGTAACAATACCCGTCTATGCGAATTGTAGCTGATTCCTTGCCGACTGTAGGTTTTTGAAACAATACCAGAGTAAACAACTTGTAGCTGATTCCTTGTCGACTGTAGCTATTTGTAACAATACCCGTCTATGCGAATAGTAGCTGATTCCTTATCGACTGTAAGTTGTTGTAACAATACCCGTCTATGCGACTTGTAGCTGATTCCTTGTCGACTGTAAGTTGTTGTAACAATACCCGTCTATGCGATTAGTAGCTGATTCCTTTTCGACTGTAAGTTGTTGTAACAATACCCGTCTATGCGAATTGTAGCTGATTCCTTGTCGACTGTAGGGGTGTTGTAACAATACCAGAGTAAGCGACTTGTAGCTGATTCCTTGTCGACTGTAGAGGTGTTGTAACAATACCAGAGTAAGCGACTTGTAGCTGATTCCTTGTCGACTGTAAGTTGTTGTAACAATACCAGAGTAAGCGACTTGTAGCTGATTCCTTGTCGACTGTAGGGGTGTTGTAACAATACCAGATTAAGCGACTTGTAGCCTATTCCTTGTGGACTGTAGGGGTGTTGCCAGATTACCAGAGTAGGCGACTTGTAGCTAAATCCTTGTCGACTGTAGGGGTGTTGTAACAATACCAGAGTAGGCTTGTTGTAGCCGATTCCTTGTGCGCTGTACGGGTGTTGTAACTTTTTACAGAGAGGGGTTTGTAGTCGATTATTTTTGCGCAGTAGAGCAGTTGTAAATGATACCAGAGTAGGGGACTTGTACTTGATTCGTTGTCGACTGTATAAGTGTTGTAACTATACCCGTGTATGCGAGTTGTAGCTGATTCCTTGCGTGCTGTAGGGGTGTGGTAACTGATACCAAAGCAGGCGGGTTGTAGCTGATTCCTTGTCGACTGTAGCGGTGTTGCAATTTATACCAGAGTAGGCGACTTGTAGCCGGTTCTTTGACGAATGTAGGGTGTTGTAACAATACCAAAGAGGCGATTTGTAGCAGATGCGTTTTGCGCTGTGCGGGTGTTGTAACTGATACCAGAGTACGGGACTTGTAGCATATTACTTTTCAAATATAGGGCTATTATACCGATACGCGTGTATGCGACTTGTAGCTGAGTCCTTGTCGACTGTAGGGGAGTTGTTACCGATACCAGAGTAGAGGAATTGTAGCTGATTAATTGTCGACTTTAGGGTTGTGTTAACTGATACCAGAGGAGGGGCTTGTAGCTGATTACATGTCGACTTCAGGTGTGTTGTAATCTGATATCAGAATGGGGGACTTGTTGCTAAATCCTCTTCGACTGTAGGGGTGTTGTAACTGATACCATAGTAGCGGACTTTTTGCTGATTCATTGCCGACTGTAGGGGTATTTTAGCTGATACCAGTATACGGTACTTGTAGCTAAATCCTAATCGACTGTAGCGGTATTGTACCAGATACCAAGGTAGGGGAATTGTAGCTGATTTCTTGTCGACTGTAGGGGTGTTGTAACTGATACCAGAGGTGTGGAATTGTGACATATTACTTGTGCGGTGTAGGGGTGTGTTAACTGATACCAGAGTAGGCGACTTGTAGCAGATTCCTTGTATAATGTAAGGGGTTGTAACTGATACCAGAGTACGGGAATTGTAACTGATTCCTTGTCGACTGTAGGGCTGTTGTAACAATATCCGTGTATTGGAATTGTAGCGGATTTCTTTTCGACTATAGGGCTGTTGTAACAATACCCGTGTATGCGACTTGTAGCTGGTTCCTCGTCGACTGTAGGGGTGTATTAACTGATATCAGATGTGGGGAATTGTAACTAATTACTTGTGCGCAGTAGAGGTCTTGTAATTGATACCATAGTAGGGGACTTGTAGCTGATTCCTTGTCGACTGTAAGTTGTTGTAACAATACCCGTCTATGGGAATTGTAGCTGATTCCTTGTCGACTGTAGGGGTGTTGTAACAATACCAGAGTAAGCGACTTGTAGTCGAATCCTTGTCGACTGTAGTGGTGTTGTAACAATACCCGTCTATGCGAATTGTAGCTGATTGCTTGTCGACTGTAGGGGTGTTGTAACAATACCAGAGTTAGCGACTTGTAGTCGAATCCTAGTCGACTGTAGTGGTGTTGTAACAATACCAGAGTATGCGACTTGTAGCTGATTCCTTGTCGACTGTAGGGGTTGTTGTATCAATACCAGAGTAAGCGACTTGTAGCTGATTCCTTGTCGACTGTTGGGGTGTTGCAACAATACCAAAGTAAGCGACTTGTAGCGGAATCCTTGTCGACTGTAGGTGTGTTTAACAATACCAGAGTAAGCGAGTTGTAGCTGATTCCTTGTCGACTGTAAGTTGTTGTAACAATACCCGTCTATGCGACTTGTAGCTGATTCCTTGTCGACTGTAAGTTGTTGTAACAATACCCGTCTATGCGACTTGTAGCTGATTCCTTGTCGACTGTAAGTTGTTGAAACAATACCTGTCTATGCGAATTGTAGCTGATTCCTGGTCGACTGTAGGGGTGTTGTAACAATACCAGATTAAGCGACTTGTAGCTGATTCCTTGTCGACTGTAGGGGTGTTGTAACAATACCAGAGTAAGCGACTTGTAGCTGATTCCTTGTCGACTGTAAGTTGTTGTAACAATACCAGAGTAAGCGATTTGTAGCTGATTCCTTGTCGACTGTAAGTATTTGTAACAATACCCGTCTATGCGAATAGTAGCTGATTCCTTGTTGACTGTAAGTTGTTGTAACAATACCCGTCTATGCGAGTTGTAGGTGATTCCTAGTCGACTGTAGGGGTATTGTGACAATACCTGAGTAGGCATCTTGTAGCCGATTCCTTGTCGCCTATAGGTGTGTTGTAACTGATACCAGAGTAAGGGACTTGTAGCTGATTCCTTGTCGACTGTAGGTGTGTTGTAACTGATACGAGAGTAAGCGACTTGTAGCTGATTCCTTGTCGACTGTAGGTGTGTTGTAACTGATACCAGAGTAAGCGACTTCTAGCTGATTCCTTGTCGACTGTAGGTGTGTATAACTGATACCAGAGTTAGCGACTTGTAGCTGATTCCTTGTCGACTGTAGGTGTGTTGTAACTGATACCAGAGTAAGCGACTTGTAGCTGATTCCTTGTCGACTGTAGGTGTGTTGTAACTGATACCAGAGTAAGCGACTTGTAGCTGATTCCTTGTCGACTGTAGGGGTGTTGTAACAATACCAGATTAAGCGACTTTTAGCCGATTCCTTGTCGACTGTAGGGGTGTTGCAACATTACCAGAGTAGGCGAATTGTAGCTAAATCCTTGTCGACTGTAGGGGTGTTGTACCAATACCAGAGTAGGCTTGTTGTAGCCGATTCGTTGTGCGCTGTAGGGGTGTTGTAACTGATTACAGAGATGGGGTATGTAGCCGATTACTTGTGCGCAGTAGAGCAGTTGTAAATGATACCAGAGTAGGGGACTTGTAGTTGATTCGTTGTCGACTGTATAAGAGTTGTAACAATACCCGTGTATGCGAGTTGTAGCTGATTCCTTGCGTGCTGTAGCGGTGTTGCTATTTATACCAGAGTAGGCGACTTGTAGCCGATTCTTTGACGAATGTAGGGTGTTGTAACAATACCAGAGAGGCGATTTGTATCAGATGCGTTTGGCGCTGTACGGATGTTGTAAATGATACCAGAGTACGGGACTTGTAGCATATTACTTGTCAAATATAGGGCTATTGTACCGATACGCGTGTATGCGACTTGTAGCTGATTCCTTGTCGACTGTAGGGGAGTTGTTACCTATACCAGAGTAGAGGAATTGTAGCTGATTAATTGTCGACTGTAGGGTTGTGGTAACTGATACCAGAGGAGGGGACTTGTAGCTGATTCCATGTCGACTTCAGGTGTGTTGTAATCTGATATGAGAATAGGGGACATGTAGCTGAATCCTCTTCGACTGTAGGGGTATTTTAGCTGATACCAGTGTACGGTATTTGTAGCTGATTCCTTGTTGACTTTAGGGGTGTTGTAACAATACCCGTGTATGCGAATTGTAGCTAATTCCTAGTCGACTGTAGCGGTATTGTACCCGATACCAAGGTAGGGGACTTGTAGCTGATTTCTTGTCGACTGTAGGGGTGTTGTAACTAATACCAGAGTAGGCCCCTTGTAGCTGATCCCTTGTCGACTGTAGAGGTTTCTAGCAATATCTGTCTATGCGATTTGTAGCTAATTCCTTATCGTCTGAGGGATCTTGTGGTTGTTTTCTTATCGAAGGTAAGTGCCTTGTAACAATTGCTTATCGTCAGTAGGGATCTTGTGGTTGTTTTCTTATCGAAGGTAAGTGCGTTGTAACAATTCCTTATCGTCAGTAGGGATCTTGTGGTTGTTTTTTTATCGAAGGTAAGTGCCTTATAACAATTCCTTATCGTCTGTAAGGATCTTGTAGTAGATTTCTTATCGATGGTAAGTGCCTTGTAACTAATTCCTTATCGTCCTTAGAGATGTTGTAGTTGATTTCTTATCGACAGTAAATACATAATAACTAATTCCTTATCGTCCGTAGGGACCTTGTAATTGATTTCTTATCGACCGTAAGTACCTTGTAACTAATTCGTTATCGTCTGTAGGGATCTAATACCTGATTTTGGTCGAAGGTAAGCACCTTGTGACTAATGCCTTATCGTCTGTAGCGGTTTTGAAATTTATTTCGTATCGAAGGTAAGTATCTTGTAACTAATTCCTTATCGTCTTTATGGATCTGGTAATCGATTGCTTAACGAAGATAAGTACTTTGTAACTAATTCCTTATCGTCAGTAGTGATCTTGTAGTTGATTTCTTATCGACAGTAAGCACCTTGTAGGCTAATTCCTTATCGTCTGTAGGGATTTTGTAGTTGATTTCATTTCGCAGGTAAGTATTTTGTAACAAATACTTTATTCACTGTAGGGATCTTGCAACTAATTTTTATGGATTGTAGGGATTTTGGAACTACTTCTTATCGACTGTAGGGATTTTGGAACTAATTTTTATGGATTGTGGGGATTTCGAAACTACTACTTAACGACTGTAGGAGTTTTGGAAATACTTTTTATGGATTGTAGGGATTTCGGAACTACCTCTTATCGACTGTAGGGACTTTGGAACTAATTCTTATCGGCCTTAGGGACTTTGGAACTAGTTCTTATAGACTGCAGGGACTTTGGAACAACTTCTTATCGACAATAAGATCTTTGGAACTACTATTGAATATACAGGTTATAGTAACTGATTCCAGTGTTGACTATACAGGTTATAGTATTTGTTTCCAGTGTTAGCTATACACGTTATTGTAACTGATTTCAGTATTGCCTATAAAGGTCATTGTATTTGATTCCAGTGTTGAATATACAGGTCATTGTATTTGATTCCAGTGTTGAATATACAGTTCACTGTATTTGATTACAGTTTTGAATATACAGGTTATTGTATTTGATTACAGTGTTGAATATACAGCTCATTGTATTTGATTACAGTTTTGAATATACAGATCATTGTATTTAATTCCAGTGTTGAATAGGTTATTGTGTTTGATTCCAGTGTTGAATATACAGGTTAATATTTGATTCCAGTGTTCAATATACAGGTCATTGTATTTGATTCCAGTGTTGAATATACAGGTCATTGTATTTGATTCCAGTGTTGAATATACAGCTCATTGAATTTCATTCCAGTGTTGAATATACAGGTCATTGTATTTGATTCCAGCGTTTAACATAAAGCTCAGTGTACTTGATTCCACTGTTGAATAGGTTATTGTGTTTAATTCCAGTGTTGAATATACAGGTCATTGTATTTGATTCCAGTGTTGAATATACAGCTCATTGTATTAGATTCCAGTGTTGAATATACAGGACATTGTATTTGATTCCAGTGTTGAATATACAGGTCATTGTATTTGATTCCAGTGTTGAATATACAGTTCACTGTATTTGATTACAGTTTTGAATATACAGGTTATTGTATTTGATTACAGTGTTGAATATACAGCTCATTGTATTTGATTACAGTTTTGAATATACAGATCATTGTATTTAATTCCAGTGTTGAATAGGCTATTGTGTTTGATTCCAGTGTTGAATATACAGGTTAATATTTGATTCCAGTGTTCAATATACAGGTCATTGTATTTGATTCCAGTGTTGAATATACAGGTCATTGTATTTGATTCCAGTGTTGAATATACAGCTCATTGAATTTCATTCCAGTGTTGAATATACAGGTCATTGTATTTGATTCCAGCGTTTAACATAAAGCTCAGTGTACTTGATTCCACTGTTGAATAGGTTATTGTGTTTAATTCCAGTGTTGAATATACAGGTCATTGTATTTGATTCCAGTGTTGAATATACAGCTCATTGTATTAGATTCCAGTGTTGAATATACAGGACATTGTATTTGATTCCAGTGTTGAATATACAGGTCATTGTATTAGATTCCAGTGTTGAATATACAGGTCATTGTATTTGATTCCAGTGTTGAATATACAGTTCACTGTATTTGATTACAGTGTTGAATATACAGGTTATTGTATTTGATTACAGTGTTGAATATACAGCTCATTGTATTTGATTAGTGTTGAATATACAGGTCATTGTATTTGATTCCAGTGTTAAATAGGTTATTGTGCTTGATTCCAGTGTTGAATATACAGGTTAATATTTGATTCCAGTGTTCAATATACAGGTCATTGTATTTGACTCCAGTGTTGAATATACAGGTCATTGTATTTGATTCCAGTGTTGAATATACAGCTCATTGAATTTCATTCCAGTGTTGAATATACAGGTCACTGTATTTGATTCCAGCGTTCAATATACAGCTCATTGTACTTGATTCCACTGTTGAATAGATTATTGTGTTTGATTCCAGTGTTGAATATACAGGTCATTGTATTTGATTCCAGTGTTGAATATACAGGTCATTGTATTTGATTCCAGTGTTGAATATAAAGCTCATTGTATTTTATTCCAGTGTTGAATATAGAGGTTATTGTATTTGATTCCAGTGTTGAATATACAGGTTATTGTATTTGATTCCACTGTTGAATATACAGGTTATTGTATTTGATTCCAGTGTTGAGTATACAGGTCATTGTATTTAATTCTAGTGTTGAATATACAGATTATTGTATTTGATTTCAGTGTTGAATATACAGGTTATTGTATTTGATTCTAGTGTTGAATATACAGGTTATTGGATTTGATTTCACTGTTGAATATACAGGTCATTGTAATTGATTCTAGTGTTGAATATACAGGTTATTGCATTGGATTCTAGTGTTGAATATACAGATTATTGTATATGATTTCAGTGTTGAATTTACAGGTCATTGTATTTAATTCTAGTGTGGAATATACAGGTTATTGCATTTGATTCTAGTGTTGAATATACAGATTATTGCATTTGATTCTAGTGTTGAATATACAGATTATTGCATTTGATTCTAGTGTTAAATATACAGGTTATTGTATTTGATTCTAGTGTTGAATATACAGATTATTGCATTTGATTTCAGTATTGAATATACAGGCCATTGTATTTGATTCTAACGTTGAATATACACGTCATTGTATTTGATTCTAGTGTTGAATATACAGGTTTTTGTATTTGATTCTAGTGATGAATATACAGCTCATTGTATTTGATTTTAGTGTTGAATATACAGGCCATTGTATTTGGTTTCATTGTTAATTAACAGGTGATTGTATTTGATTGCAGTATTGACTATACACGTTATAATAACTGATTCCAGTGTTAACTATACACGTTATTCTAACAGATACCAATGTTAATTATACACGTTATTGTAGCTGACTCCTGTGTTAACTATACACGTTATTGTAACTGATTCCTGTGTTAATTATACACGTTATTGCAACTGATTCCTGTGTTAACTATACACGTTATTGTAACTGATTCCTGTGTTAATTATACACGTTATTGTAACTGATTCCTGTGTTAACTATACACGTTATTGTAACTGATTCCTGTGTTAACTATACACGTTATTGTAACTGATTCCTGTGTTAATTATACACGTTATTGTAACTGATTCCTGTCTTAACTATACACGTTATTGTAACTGATTCCTGTGTTAATTATACACGTTATTGTAACTGATTCCTGTGTTAATTATACACGTTATTGTAACTGATTCCTGCGTTAACTATACACGTTATTGTAACTAATTTCTGTGTTAACTGTACGGGTTATTGTAACTAATTCCTGTATTAACTATACACGTTATTGTAACTGACTCTTGTGTTAACTATACACGTTATTATAACTGATTCCAGTGTTACCTATACACGTTATTGTAACTGATTCCTGTGTTAACTATACAGGTTATTGTAACTGACTCCAGTGTTAACTATACAGGTTATTGTAACTGATTCCTGTGTTAACTTTACAGGTTATTGTAACTGATTACAATGTTAATTATACACGTTATTGTAACCGATTCCTGTGTTAACTATACACGTTATTGTAACTAATTTCTGTGTTAACTATACGGGTTATTGTAACAGACTCCTGTGTTAACTATACACGTTATTGTAACTGACTCCTGTGTTAACTATACAGGTTATTGTATTTGATTCCAGTGTTAACTATACACGTTATTGTAGCTGATTCCAATGTTAACTATACACGTTGTTGTAACCGATTCCTGTGTTAACTATACAGGTTATTGTAACTGATTCCAATGTTAACTATACTCGTTATTGTAACTCATTCCAATGTTAACTATACACGTCATTGTAACTGATTACTGTGTTAACTATACAGTTTATTGTAACTAATTACTGTGTTAACTATACACGTTATTGTAATTGATCACTGTGTTAACTATACACGTTATTGTAACTGATTACAATGTTAACTATACACGTTAATGTAATTGATTACTGTGATAACTATACAGTTTATTGTATCTGATTACTGTGTTAACTATACACGTTATTGTAATTGATTACTGTGTTAATTATACACGTTATTTTAACTGATTACAATGTTAACTATACACGTTATAGTAATTGATTACTGTGTTAACTATACACGTTATTGTAACTGATTACAATGTTAACTATACACGTTATTGTAACTGATTCCAGTGTCAACTATACACATCATTGTAACTGATTCCAGTGTAAACTATACAGGTTATTGTAACTGATTCCAGCGTTAACTATCAAGGATATTGTAATTGATTCCAGTGTTAACTATACAGGTTATTATAATTGATTCCAGCGTTAACTATACACGTTATTGTAATTGATTCTAGTGTCAACTATACACATCATTGTAACTGATTCCAGTGTAAATTATACAGGTTATTGTAACTGATTCTAGCGTTAACTATACACGTTATTGTAATTGATTCCAGTGTTAACTATACAGGTTATTATAACTGATTCCAGCGTTAACTATACACGTTATTGTAACTGATTCCTGTGTTAACTATACAGGTTATTATAACTGATTCCAGCATTAACTACACACGTTATTGTAATTGATTTCAGTGTTAAGTATACAAGTTTTTATAACTGATTCCAGTGTGAACTATACAGCTTATTGTAACTGATTCCAGTGTCAACTACACACATCATTGTAACTGATTCCAGTGTAAATTATACAGGTTATTGTAACTGATTCCAGCGTTAACTATACACGTTATTGTAATTGATTCTTGTGTTAACCACACAGGTTATTGTATTTGATTCGAGTGTTAACTATACAGGTTATTGTATTTGATTCCAGAGTTTACTATACAGGTTATTTTATTTGATTCGAGTGTTAACTATACAGGTTATTGTAATTGATTCCAGAGTTTACTATACAGGTTATTTTATTTGATTCGAGTGTTAACTATACAGGTTATTGTAATTGATTCTTGTGTTAACTATACACGTTATTGTATTTGATTCCAGAGTTTACTATACAGGTTATTGTATTTGATTCTTGTGTTAACTATACAGGTTATTGTAATTGATTCCTATGTTAACTATACAGGTTATTATAACTGATTCCTGTGTTAACTATACAGGTTATTGTTATTGATTCTTGTGTTAACTATACAGGTTATTATAATTGATTCCTGAGTTTACAATACAGGTTATTGTATTTGATTCCAGAGTTTACTATACAGGTTATTATAACTGATTCCAGTGTTAACTATACAGGTTATTGTAATTGATTCCTGTGATAACTATACACGTTATTGTAATTGATTCCTGTGATAACCATACACGTTATTGTAACTGATTCTAGTGTTAACTATACACGTTATTGTAATTGATTCCAGTGATAACTATACATGTTATTGTAATTGATTACTGTGATAACTATACATGTTATTGTAACTGATTCCAATGTTAACTACACACGTTATTGTAACTGATTCTAGTGTTAACTATACACGTTATTGTAATTGATTCCTGTGATAACCATACACGTTACTGTAACCGATTCCAATGTTAACTACACACAATATTGTAACTGATTCCAGTGTTAACTATACATGTTATTGTAACTGATTCCTGTGTTAACTATACAGGTTATTGTAACTGATTCCAATGTTAACTATACAGGTTATTGTAACTGACTCCAATGTTAACTATGCAGGTTATTGTAACTGACTCCAATGTTAACTACACACGTTATTATAACTGATTCCAGTGTTAACTATACACGTTATTGTAACTGATTCGAATGTTAACTATACACGTTATTGTATCTGATTCCAATGTTAACTATACACGTTATTGTACCTGATTCCAATGTTAACTATACACGTTATTGTAACTGATTACAATGTTAACTATATACGTTATTGTTATTGATTCCTGTGATAACTATACAGGTTATTGGATTTGATTCCAATGATAACTATACAGGTTATTGTAACTGATTCCAGTGTTAACTATACACGTTATTGGATTTGATTCCAATGTTAACTATACAGGTTATTTTAACTGATTCCAGTGTTAATTATACACGTTATTGTAATTGATTTCTGTGTTAACTATATAGGTTATTGTATTTGATCCCAGTGTTAACTGTATAGGATAGTGTATTTCATTCCAATGTTAACTATACAGGTTATTCGATTTGATTCAATGTTAACCTTACAGGTTAGTGTATTTGATTCCAATGTTAACTATACAGGTTATTGTAATTGATTCAATGCTAACTATACAGGTTAGTGCATTTGATTCCAATGTTAAATATACAGGTTATTGTAATTGATTCCTATGTTTACTATACACGTTATTATAACTGATTCCATTGTTTACTATACAGGTTATTATAACTGATTCCTGTGTTAACTATACAGGTTATTGTAACTGATTCATGTGTTAACTTTACAGGTTATTATAACTGATTCCTGTGTTAACTATACAGGTTATTGTAACTGATTCCTGTGTTAACTTTACAGGTTATTATAACTGATTCCTGTGTTAACTATATAGGTTATTATAACTGATTCCTGTGTTAAATTTACACGTTATTATAACTGATTCCTGTGTTAACTATACAGGTTATTCTAACTGATTGCTGTGTTAACTTTACAGGTTAATTTAACTGATTCCTTTGTTAACTATACAGGTTATTATAACTGATTCCAGTGATAACTATACAGGTTAATTTAACTGATTCCTGTGTTAACTATACAGGTTATTATAACTGATTCCTGTGTTAAATTTACACGTTATTATAACTGATTCCTGTGTTAACTATACAGGTTATTCTAACTGATTGCTGTGTTAACTTTACAGGTTAATTTAACTGATTCCTTTGTTAACTATACAGGTTATTATAACTGATTCCAGTGATAACTATACAGGTTAATTTAACTGATTCCTGTGTTAACTATACAGGTTTTTGTAACTGAATCCTGTGTTAACTATATAGGTTATTGTAACTGATTGCTGTGTTAACTATACAGGTTAATTTAACTGATTCCTGTGTTAACTATACAGGTTTTTGTAACTGATTCCTGTGTTAACTTGTACAGGTTTTTGTAACTGATTCCTGTGTTAACTATACAGGTTATTGTAACTGATTCCTGTGTTAACTTTACAGGTTATTATAACCGATTCCAATGTTAACTATACAGGTTATTGTAACTGATTCCTGTGTTAACTTTACAGGTTATTATAACCGATTCCAGTGTTAACTATACAGGTTATTGTAACTGATTCCAGTGTTAACTATACAGGTTATTGTATCTGATTCCTGTGTTAACTATACAGGTTATTGTAACTGATTCCAGTGTTAACTATACAGGTTACTGTAACTGATTTCTGTGTTAACTATAAAGTTATTGTAATTCACTCCTGTGTTAACTTTACACGTTATTATAACTGATTCCTGTGTTATCTTTACACGTTTTTATAACTGATTCCTGTGTTAAGTTTACACGTTATTGCAATTGATTCCATTGTTAACTATACAGGTTATTATAACTGATTCCTGTGTTAACTATACAGGTTATTATAACTGATTCCTGTGTTAACTATACAGGTTAATTTAACTGATTCCTGTGTTAACTATACAGGTTATTATAACTGATTTCTGTGTTAACTATACACATTATTGTAACTGATTCCTGTGTTAACTATACAGGTTTTTATAACCGATTCCTGTGTTAACTATGCAGGTTATTATAACTGAATCCTGTGTTAACTATACAGGTTATTGTAACTCATTCCAATGTTAACTATACACGTTATTGTAATTGATTACTGTGTTAACTATACACGTTTTCGTAACTTACTTCATTGATAACTATACACGTTAATGTAATTGATTACTGTGATAAATATACAATTTATTGTAACTGATTACTGTGTTAACTATGCACGTTATTGTAATTGATTACTGTGTTAACTATACACGTTATTGCAACTGATTACAATGTTAACTATACACGTTATAGTAATTGATTACTGTCTTAACTATACACGTTATTGCAACTGATTACAATGTTAACTATACACGTTGTTGTAACTGATTCCAGTGGCAACTATACACCTCATTGTAACAGATTCCAGTATAAACTATACAGGTTATTGTAACCTATTCCAGCGTTAACTATACAAGATATTGTAATTGATTCCAGTGTTAACCATATAGGTTATTATAACTGATTCCAGCGTTAACTATACACGTTATTGTAATTGATTCCAGTGTTAAGTATACAGGTTTTTATAACTGATTCCAGTGCAAACTATACAGGTTATTGTAACTGATTCCAGCGTTAATTATACACGTTATTGTAATTGATTCTTGTGTTAACTATATAGGTTATTGTATTTGATTCCAGAGTTTACTATACAGGTTACTGTATTTGATTCCAGTGTTAACTATACAGGTTATTGTAATAGATTCTTGTGTTAACTATACAGGTTATTATAATTGATTCCAGAGTTTACAATACAGGTTATTGTATTTGATTCTAGAGTTTACTATACAGGTTATTATAACTGATTCCAGTGTTAACTATACAGGTTATTGTAATTGGTTCCTGTGATAACTATATACGTTATTGTAATTGATTCCTGTGATAACCATACACGTTATTGTAACTGATTCTAGTGTTAACTATACCCGTTATTGTAATTGATTCCTGTGATAACTATACATGTTATTGTAATTGATTCCTGTGATAACTATACATGTTCTTGTAACTGATTCCAATGTTAACTACACACGTTATTGTAACTGTTTCTAGTGTTAACTATACAAGTTATCGTAATTGATTCCTGTGATAACCATACACGTTATTGTAACCGATTCCAATGTTAACTACACACGTTATTGTAACTGACTCCAGTGATAACTATACATGTTATTGTAACTGATTCCTGTTTAACTATACAGGTTATTGTAACTGATTCCAATGTTAACTATACAGGTTATTATAACTGATTCCAGTGTTAACTATACACGTTATTGTAACTGATTCCAATGTTAACTATACACGTTATTGTATCTGATTCCAATGTTAACTATATACGTTATTGTTATTGATTCCTGTGATAACTATACAGGTTATTGGATTTGATTCCAATGTTAACTATACAGGTTATTGTATTTGTTTCCAATGTCAACCTTACAGGTTATTGTCATTGATTCCAATGATAACTATACAGGTTATTCTATTTGATTCCAATGTTAACTATACAGGTTATTGTAACTGATTCTTGTGTTAACCATACAGGTTATTGGATTTGATTCCAATGTTAACTATACAGGTTATTGTAACTGATTCCTGTATTAACTATACAGGTTATTGCATTTGATTCCTGTGTTAACTATACAGGTGATTTTCTATTTGAATCCAATGTTAACTATACAGATTATTGTAACTGATTCCTGTGTTAACTATACGGGTTATTGGATTTGATTCCTTTGTTAACTATACAGGTTATTGTAACTGATTCTTGTGTTAACTATACAGGTTATTGGATTTGATTCCAATGTTAACTATACAGGTTATTGTAACTGATTCCTGTATTAACTATACAGGTTATTGCATTTATTTCCTGTGTTAACTATACAGGTGATTCTATCTGAATCCAATGTTAACTATACAGATTATTGTAACTGATTCCTGTGTTAACTATACGGGTTATTGGATTTGATTCCTTTGTTAACTATACAGGTTATTGTAACTGATTCCAGTGTTAACTATACATGTTATTGGATTTGATTCCAATGTTAACTATACAGGTTATTTTAACTGATTCCAGTGTTAACTATACACGTTATTGTAATTGATTCCTGTGTTAACTATATAGGTTATTGTATTTGATTCCAGTGTTAACTATACAGGATAGTGTATTTGATTCCAATGTTAACTTTACAGGTTATTGGATTTAATTCAATGTTAACCATACAGGTTGGTGTATTTGATTCCAATGTTAACTATACACGTTATTGTAATTGATTCAATGTTAACTATACAGGTTAGTGTATTTGATTCCAATGTTAACTATACAGGTTATTGTAATTGATTCCTATGTTTACTATACAGGTTATTATAACTGATTCCAGTGTATACTATACAGGTTATTATAACTGATTCCTGTGTTAACTATAAACGTTATTGTAACTCATTCCTGTGTTAACTTAACAGGTTATTATAACTGATTCCAGTGTTAACTATATAGGTTCTTATAACTGATTCCTGTGTTAAATTTACACGTTATTATAACTGATTCCTGTGTTAACTATACAGGCTACTGTAACTGATTCCTGTGTTAACTATACAGGCTACTGTAACTGATTGCTGTGTTAACTTTACCGGTTAATTTAACTGATTCCTGTGTTAACTTTACACGTTATTATAACTGATTCCAGTGTTAACTATATAGGTTATTGTAACTGATTCCAGTGTTAACTATACAGTTTATTGTAACTGATTCCTGTGTTAACTATACAGGTTATTATATCTGATTCCTGTGTTAACTATACAGGTTATTATAACTTATTCCTGTGTTAACTATAATGGTTATTGTAGCAGATTCCAGTGTTAACTATACAGGTTATTGTAATTGATTCCAGTGTTAACTATACAGGTTATTGTATCTGATTCCTGTGTTAACTATACAGGTTATTGTAACTGATTCCAGTGTTAACTATACACGTTACTGTAACTGATTCCTGTGTTAACTATACAGGTTATTGTAGTTCATTCCTGTGTTAACTTTACACGTTATTATAACTGATTCCTGTGTTAACTTTACGTTTTTATAACTGCTTCCTGTGTTAAGTTTACACGTTATTGAAACTGATTCCATTGTTAACTATACAGGTTATTATAACTGATTCCTGTGTTAACTATACAGGTTATTATAACTGATTCCTGTGTTAACTATACAGGTTATTGTAACTGATTCCTGTGTTAACTATACAGGTAATTATAACTGATTCCTGTGTTAACTATACAGGTTATTGTAACTGATTCCTGTGTTAACTCTACAGGTTTTTATAACCGATTCCTGTGTTAACTTTACAGGTTATTATAACTGATTCCAGTGTTAACTATATAGGTTCTTATAACTGATTCCTGTGTTAAATTTACACGTTATTATAACTGACTCCTGTGTTAACTATACAGGTTATTGTAACTGTTTGCTGTGTTAACTTTACAGGTTAATTTAACTGATTCCTTTGTTAACTATACAGGTTATTATAACTGATTCCTTTGTTAACTATACAGGTTATTATAACTGATTCCAGTAATAACCATACAGGTTAATTTAACTGATTCCTGTGTTAACTATACAGGTTTTTCTAACTGATTCCTGTGCTAACTATATAGGTTATTGTAACTGATTCCTGTGTTAACTATACAGGTTAATTTAACTGATTCCTGTGTTAACTACACAGGTTTTTGTAACTGATTCCTGTGTTAACTTATACAGGCTTTTGTAACTGATTCCTGTGTTAACTATACCGGTTATTGTAACTGATTCCTGTGTTAACTATATAGGTAATTGTATTTGATTCCAGTGTTAACTATACAGGTTAGTGTATTTGATTCCAATGTTAACTATACAGGTTATTGTAAATGATTCCTGTGTTAACTTTACAGGTTATTATAACCGATTCCAGTGTTATCTATATAGGTTATTATAGCTGATTCCTGTGTTAACTTTACACGTTAGTATAACTGATTCCAGTGTTAACTATATAGGTTATTATAACTGATTCCTGTGTTAACTTTACACGTTATTATAACTGATTCCAGTGTTAACTATACAGTTTATTGTAACTGATTCCTGTGTTAACTATACAGGTTATTATAACTGATTCCTGTGTTAACAATACAGGTTATTATAACTAATTCCAGTGTTAACTATACAGGTTATTGTAGCTGATTCCAGTGTTAACTATACAGGTTATTGTAAATGATTCCAGTGTTAACTATATAGGTTATTGTATCTGATTCCTGTGTTAACTATACAGTTTATTGTAACTGATTCCAGTGTTAACTATACAGGTTACTGTAACTGATTCTTGTGTTAACTATACAGGTAATTGTAACTCATTCCTGTGTTAACTTTACACGTTATTATAATTGATTCCTGTGGTAACTTTAAACGTTTTTATAACTGATTCCAGTGTTAAGTTTACACGTTATTGAAACTGACTCCATTGTTAACTATACAGGTTATTATAACTGATTCATATGTTAACTATACTGGTTATTATAACTGATTCCTGTGTTAACTATACAGGTTATTGTAACTGATTCCTCTGTTTACTATACAGGTTTTTATAACTGAATCCTGTGTTAACTATACAGGTTATTGTAACTGATTCCTGTGTTAACTATACACGTTATTATAACTGATTCCTGTGTTAACTATACAGGTTATTATAACCGATTCCTGTGTTAACTATGCAGGTTATTTTACTGAATCCTGGGTTAACTATACAGGTTATTGTAACTGATTCCAATGTTAACTATACAGGTTATTGTAACTGACTCCTGTGTTAACTATACAGGGTATTGTAACTGATTCCTGTGTTAACTATACAGGTTATTATAACTGATTCCTGTGTTAACTATACACGTTATTGTAACTGATTCCTGTGTTAACTATACAGGTTATTATAACCGATTCCTGTGTTAACTATGCAGGTTGTTATAACTGAATCCTGTGTTAATTATACAGGTTATTGTAACTGATTCCAAAGTTAACTATACAGTTAATTGTAACTGATTACTGTGTTAACTATACACGTTATTGTAATTGATTACTGTGTTAACTATACACGTTTTCGTAACTTATTTCAATGATAACTATACACGCTAATGTAATTGATTACTGTGATAACTATACAGTTTATTGTAACTGATAACTGTGTTAACTATGCACGTTATTGTAATTGATTACTGTGTTAACTATACACGTTATTGTAACTGATTACAATATTAACTATACACGTTATAAAAATTGATTACTGTCTTAACTATACACGTTATTGTAGCTGATTACAATGTTAACTATACACGTTATTGTAACTGATTCCAGTGGCAACTATACACATCATTGTAACAGATTCCAGTGTATACTATACAGGTTATTGTAACTTATTCCAGCGTTAACTATACACGATATTGTAATTGATTCCAGTGTTAACTATACAGGTTATTATAACTGATTGCAGCGTTAACTATACACGTTATTGTAATTGATTCCACTGTTAAGTATACAGGTTTTTATAACTGATTCCAGTGTAAACTATACAGTTTATTGCAACTAATTTGAGTGTCAACTATACACATCATTGTAACTTATTCCAGTGTAAACTATACAGGGTATTGTAGCTGATTCCAGCGTTAATTATACACGTTATTCTAATTGATTCTTGTATTAACTATACAGGTTACTGTATTTGATTAGAGTGTTAACTATACAGGTTATTGTATTTGATTCCAGAATTTTCTATACAGGTTATTGTATTTGATTCCAGTGTTTACTGTACAGGTTATTGGATTTGATTCCAGTGTTAACTATAAGGTTATTGTATTTGATTCCAGTGTTTACTATACAGGTTATTGTATTTGATTCCAGTGTTAACTATACACGTTATTGTAATTAATTCCAGTGTTAACTATACACGTAATTGTAATTGATTCCATTGTTAACTATACAGGTTATTGTAACTGATTCCAGTATTAACTATACACGTTATTGTATTTGATTCCATTGTTAACTATACACCATATTGTATTTGATTCCAGTGTTTACTATACAGGTTATTGTATTTGATTCCAGTGTTAGCTATACACTTTATTGTAATTGATTCCAGTGTTAACTATACACGTTATTGTATTTGATTCCATTGTTAACTATACAGGTTATTATAACTGATACCAGTGTTAACTATACACGTTATTGTAATTGATTCCAGTGTTTACTATACAGGTTATTAGAACTGATTTCAGTGTTAGCTATACACTTTATTGTAATTGATTCCCGTGTTAACTATACACGTTATTGTATTTGATTCCATTGTTAACTATACAGGTTATTATAACTGATACCAGTGTTAACTATACACGTTATTGTAATTGATTCTTGTGTTAACTATACAGGTTATTCTATTTGAATCCAATGTTAACTATACAGATTATTGTAACTGATTTCCGTGTTAACTATACGGGTTATTGGATTTGATTCCATTGTTAACTATACAGGTTATTGTAACGGATTCCAGTGTTAACTATACACGTTATTGGATTTGATTCCAATGTTAACTATACAGGTTATTTTAACTGATTCCAGTGTTAACTATACAGGTTATTGTAACTGATTCCTTTGATAGCCATACACGTTATTGTAACTGATTCTAGTGATAACTATACACGTTATTGTAATTGATTCCTGTGATAACTATACATGTTATTGTAACTGATTCCAATGTTAACTACACACGTTATTGTAACTGATTCTAGTGTTAACAATACACGTTATTGTAATTGATTCCTGTGATATCCATACACGTTATTGTAACCGATTCCAATGTTAACTACACAAGTTATTGTAACTGACTCCAGTGTTAACTATACATGTAATTGTAACTGATTCCTGTGTTAACTATACAGGTTATTGTAACTGATTCCAATGTTAACTATATAGGTTATTGTAACTGACTCCAATGTTAACTATGCAGGTTATTGTAACTGACTCCAATGTTAACTACACACGTTATTATAACTGATTCCAGTGTTAACTATACACGTTATTGTAACTGATTCCAATGTTAACTATACACGTTATTGTATCTGATTCCAACGTTAACTATACACGTTATTGAAATGGTTCCAATGTTAACTATATACGTTATTGTTATTGATTCCTGTGATAACTATACAGGTTATTGGATTTGATTCCAATGTCAACCTTACAGGTTATTGTATTTGATTCCAATGATAACTATACAGGTTATTCTACATGTATCCAATGTTAACTATACAGGTTATTGTAACTGATTCCTGTGTTAACTATACAGGTTATTGGATTTGATTCCAATGTTAACTATACAGGCTATTGTAACTGATTCCTGTGTTAACTATACAGGTTATTGCATTTGATTCCTGTGTTAACTATACAGGTGATTCTATTTGAATCCAATGTTAACTATACAGATTATTGTAACTGATTCCTGTGTTAACTATACGGGTTATTGAATTTGATTCCTTTGTTAACTATACAGGTTATTGTAACTGATTCCTGTGTTAACTATACACGTTATTGGATTTGATTCCAATGTTAACTATACAGGTTATTTTAACTGATTCCAGTGTTAACCATACACGTTATTGTAATTGATTCCTGTGTTAACTATATAGGTTATTGTATTTGATTCCAGTGTTAACTATACAGGATAGTGTATTTGATTCCAATGTTAACTATACAGGTTATTGGATTGGATTCAATGTTAACCATACAGGTTAGTGTATTTGATTCCAATGTTAACTATACAGGTTATTGTAATTGATTCCTATGTTTACTATACAGGTTAATATAACTGATTCCAGGGTTTACTATACAAGTTATTATAACTGATTCCTGTGTTAACTATACAGGTTATTGTAACTGATTCCTGTGTTAACTTTACAGGTTATTATAACTGATTCCAGTGTTAACTATATAGGTTCTTATAACTGATTCCTGTGTTAAATTTACACGTTATTATAACTGATTCCAAAGTTAACTATACAGTTTATTGTAACTGATTCCTGTGTTAACTATACAGGTTATTGTAACTGATTCCTGTGTTAACTATACAGGTTATTATAACTGATTCCAGTGTTAACTATAATGGTTATTGTAGCTGATTCCAGTGTTAACTATACAGGTTATTGTAACTGATTCCAGTGTTAACTATACAGGTTATTGTATCTGATTCCTGTGTTAACTATACAGGTTATTGTAACTGATTCCAGTGTTAACTATACAGGTTACTGTAACTGATTTCTGTGTTAACTATACAGGTTATTGTAATTCACTCCTGTGTTAACTTTACACGTTATTATAACTGATTCCTGTGTGAACTTTACACGTTTTTATAACTGATTCCTGTGTTAAGTTTACACGTTATTGCAATTGATTCCATTGTTAACTATACAGGTTATTTTAACTGATTCCTGTGTTAACTATACAGGTTATTATAACTGATTCCTGTGTTAACTATACAGGTTAATGTAACTGATTCCTGTGTTAACTATACAGGTTATTATAACTGATTTCTGTGTTAACTATACACATTATTGTAACTGATTCCTGTGTTAACTATACAGGTTTTTATAACCGATTCCTGTGTTAACTATGCAGGTTATTATAACTGAATCCTGTGTTAACTATAGAGGTTATTGTAACTCATTCCAATGTTAACTATACACGTTATTGTAATTGATTACTGTGTTAACTATACACGTTTTCGTAACTTACTTCATTGATAACTATACACGTTAATGTAATTGATTACTGTAATAAATATACAGTTTATTGTAACTGATTACTGTGTTAACTATGCACGTTATTGTAATTGATTACTGTGTTAACTATACACGTTATTGCAACTGATTACAATGTTAACTATACACGTTAATGTAATTGATTACTGTCTTAACTATACACGTTATTGCAACTGATTACAATGTTAACTATACACGTTGTTGTAACTGATTCCAGTGGCAACTATACACATCATTGTAACAGATTCCAGTATAAACTATACAGGTTATTGTAACTTATTCCAGCGTTAACTATACAAGATATTGTAATTGATTCCAGTGTTAACCATACAGGTTATTATAACTGATTCCAGCGTTAACTATACACGTTATTGTAATTGATTCCAGTGTTAAGTATACAGGTTTTTATAACTGATTCCAGTGCAAACTATACAGTTTATTGTAACTGATTTCAGTGTAAACTATACACATCATTGTAACTGATTCCAGTGTAAACTATACAGGTTATTGTAACAGATTCCAGCGTTAATTATACACGTTATTGTAATTGATTCTTGTGTTAACTATATAGGTTATTGTATTTGATTCCAGAGTTTACTATACAGGTTACTGTATTTGATTCCAGTGTTAACTATACAGGTTATTGTAATAGATTCTTGTGTTAACTATACAGGTTATTATAATTGATTCCAGAGATTACAATACAGGTTATTGTATTTGATTCCAGAGTTTACTATACAGGTTATTATAACTGATTCCAGTGTTAACTATACAGGTTATTGTAATTGGTTCCTGTGATAACTATATACGTTATTGTAATTGATTCCTGTGATAACCATACACGTTATTGTAACTGATTCTAGTGTTAACTATACCCGTTATTGTAATTGATTCCTGTGATAACTATACATGTTATTGTAATTGATTCCTGTGATAACTATACATGTTCTTGTAACTGATTCCAATGTTAACTACACACGTTATTGTAACTGTTTCTAGTGTTAACTATACAAGTTATCGTAATTGATTCCTGTGATAACCATACACGTTATTGTAACCGATTCCAATGTTAACTACACACGTTATTGTAACTGACTCCAGTGTTAACTATACATGTTATTGTAACTGATTCCTGTTTAACTATACAGGTTATTGTAAATGATTCCAATGTTAACTATACAGGTTATTATAACTGATTCCAGTGTTAACTATACACGTTATTGTAACTGATTCCAATGTTAACTATACACGTTATTGTATCTGATTCCAATGTTAACTATACACGTTATTGTAACTGATTCCAATGTTAACTATATACGTTATTGTTATTGATTCCTGTGATAACTATACAGGTTATTGGATTTGATTCCAATGTTAACTATACAGGTTATTGTATTTGTTTCCAATGTCAACCTTACAGGTTATTGTCATTGATTCCAATGATAACTATACAGGTTATTCTATTTGATTCCAATGTTAACTATACAGGTTATTGTAACTGATTCTTGTGTTAACCATACAGGTTATTGGATTTGATTCCAATGTTAACTATACAGGTTATTGTAACTGATTCCTGTATTAACTATACAGGTTATTGCATTTATTTCGTGTGTTAACTATACAGGTGATTCTATTTGAATCCAATGTTAACTATACAGATTATTGTAACTGATTCCTGTGTTAACTATACGGGTTATTGGATTTGATTCCTTTGTTAACTATACAGGTTATTGTAACTGATTCCTGTGTTAACTATACACGTTATTGGATTTGATTCCAATGTTAACTATACAGGTTATTTTAACTGATTCCAGTGTTAACTATACACGTTATTGTAATTGATTCCTGTGTTAACTATATAGGTTATTGTATTTGATTCCAGTGTTAACTATACAGGATAGTGTATTTGATTCCAATGTTAACTTTACAGGTTATTGGATTTGATTCAATGTTAACCATACAGGTTGGTGTATTTGATTCCAATGTTAACTATACACGTTATTGTAATTGATTCAATGTTAACTATACAGGTTAGTGTATTTGATTCCAATGTTAACTATACAGGTTATTGTAATTGATTCCTATGTTTACTATACAGGTTATTATAACTGATTCCAGTGTATACTATACAGGTTATTATAACTGATTCCTGTGATAACTATAAACGTTATTGTAACTGATTCCTGTGTTAACTTAACAGGTTATTATAACTGATTCCAGTGTTAACTATATAGGTTCTTATAACTGATTCCTGTGTTAAATTTACACGTTATTATAACTGATTCCTGTGTTAACTATACAGGCTACTGTAACTGATTGCTGTGTTAACTTTACCGGTTAATTTAACTGATTCCTGTGTTAACTTTACACGTTATTATAACTGATTCCAGTGTTAACTATATAGGTTATTGTAACTGATTCCAGTGTTAACTATACAGTTTATTGTAACTGATTCCTGTGTTAACTATACAGGTTATTATAACTGATTCCTGTGTTAACTATACAGGTTATTATAACTTATTCCTGTGTTAACTATAATGGTTATTGTAGCAGATTCCAGTGTTAACTATACAGGTTATTGTAATTGATTCCAGTGTTAACTATACAGGTTATTGTATCTGATTCCTGTGTTAACTATACAGGTTATTGTAACTGATTCCAGTGTTAACTATACACGTTAATGTAACTGATTCCTGTGTTAACTATACAGGTTATTGTAGTTCATTCCTGTGTTAACTTTACACGTTATTATAACTGATTCCTGTGTTAACTTTACGTTTTTATAACTGACTCCTGTGTTAAGTTTACACGTTATTGAAACTGATTCCATTGTTAACTATACAGGTTATTATAACTGATTCCTGTGTTAACTATACAGGTTATTATAACTGATTCCTGTGTTAACTATACAGGTTATTGTAACTGATTCCTGTGTTAACTATACAGGTAATTATAACTGATTCCTGTGTTAACTATACAGGTTATTGTAACTGATTCCTGTGTTAACTATACAGGTAATTATAACTGATTCCTGTGTTAACTTTACAGGTTATTATAACTGATTCCAGTGTTAACTATATAGGTTCTTATAACTGATTCCTGTGTTAAATTTACACGTTATTATAACTGACTCCTGTGTTAACTATACAGGTTATTGTAACTGTTTGATGTGTTAACTTTACAGGTTAATTTAACTGATTCCTTTGTTAACTATACAGGTTATTATAACTGATTCCAGTAATAACCATACAGGTTAATTTAACTGATTCCTGTGTTAACTATACAGGTTTTTCTAACTGATTCCTGTGCTAACTATATAGGTTATTGTAACTGATTCCTGTGTTAACTATACAGGTTAATTTAACTGATTCCTGTGTTAACTATACAGGTTTTTGTAACTGATTCCTGTGTTAACTTATACAGGCTTTTGTAACTGATTCCTGTGTTAACTATACCGGTTATTGTAACTGATTCCTGTGTTAACTATATAGGTAATTGTATTTGATTCCAGTGTTAACTATACAGGTTAGTGTATTTGATTCCAATGTTAACTATACAGGTTATTGTAAATGATTCCTGTGTTAACTTTACAGGTTATTATAACCGATTCCAGTGTTATCTATATAGGTTATTATAGCTGATTCCTGTGTTAACTTTACACGTTAGTATAACTGATTCCAGTGTTAACTATATAGGTTATTATAACTGATTCCTGTGTTAACTTTACACGTTATTATAACTGATTCCAGTGTTAACTATACAGTTTATTGTAACTGATTCCTGTGTTAACTATACAGGTTATTATAACTGATTCCTGTGTTAACAATACAGGTTATTATAACTAATTCCAGTGTTAACTATACAGGTTATTGTAGCTGATTCCAGTGTTAACTATACAGGTTATTGTAAATGATTCCAGTGTTAACTATATAGGTTATTGTATCTGATTCCTGTGTTAACTATACAGTTTATTGTAACTGATTCCAGTGTTAACTATACAGGTTACTGTAACTGATTCTTGTGTTAACTATACAGGTAATTGTAACTCATTCCTGTGTTAACTTTACACGTTATTATAACTGATTCCTGTGGTAACTTTAAACGTTTTTATAACTGATTCCAGTGTTAAGTTTACACGTTATTGAAACTGATTCCATTGTTAACTATACAGGTTATTATAACTGATTCCTGTGTTAACTATACTGGTTATTATAACTGATTCCTGTGTTAACTATACAGGTTATTGTAACTGATTCCTCTGTTAACTATACACGTTATTATAACTGAATCCTGTGTTAACTATACAGGTTATTGTAACTGATTCCTGTGTTAACTATACACGTTATTATAACTGATTCCTGTGTTAACTATACAGGTTATTATAACCGATTCCTGTGTTAACTATGCAGGTTATTTTACTGAATCCTGGGTTAACTATACAGGTTATTGTAACTGATTCCAATGTTAACTATACAGGTTATTGTAACTGACTCCTGTGTTAACTATACAGGGTATTGTAACTGATTCCTGTGTTAACTATACAGGTTATTATAACTGATTCCTGTGTTAACTATACACGTTATTGTAACTGATTCCTGTGTTAACTATACAGGTTATTATAACCGATTCCTGTGTTAACTATGCAGGTTGTTATAACTGAATCCTGTGTTAATTATACAGGTTATTGTAACTGATTCCAAAGTTAACTATACAGTTAATTGTAACTGATTACTGTGTTAACTATACACGTTATTGTAATTGATTACTGTGTTAACTATACACGTTTTCGTAACTTATTTCAATGATAACTATACACGCTAATGTAATTGATTACTGTGATAACTATACAGTTTATTGTAACTGATAACTGTGTTAACTATGCACGTTATTGTAATTGATTACTGTGTTAACTATACACGTTATTGTAACTGATTACAATATTAACTATACACGTTATAAAAATTGATTACTGTCTTAACTATACACGTTATTGTAGCTGATTACAATGTTAACTATACACGTTATTGTAACGGATTCCAGTGGCAACTATACACATCATTGTAAGAGATTCCAGTGTATACTATACAGGTTATTGTAACTTATTCCAGCGTTAACTATACACGATATTGTAATTGATTCCAGTGTTAACTATACAGGTTATTATAACTGATTGCAGCGTTAACTATACACGTTATTGTAATTGATTCCACTGTTAAGTATACAGGTTTTTATAACTGATTCCAGTGTAAACTATACAGTTTATTGCAACTAATTTGAGTGTCAACTATACACATCATTGTAACTTATTCCAGTGTAAACTATACAGGGTATTGTAGCTGATTCCAGCGTTAATTATACACGTTATTCTAATTGATTCTTGTGTTAACTATACAGGTTACTGTATTTGATTAGAGTGTTAACTATACAGGTTATTGTATTTGATTCCAGAATTTTCTATACAGGTTATTGTATTTGATTCCAGTGTTTACTATACAGGTTATTGGATTTGATTCCAGTGTTAACTATAAGGTTATTGTATTTGATTCCAGTGTTTACTATACAGGTTATTGTATTTGATTCCAGTGTTAACTATACACGTTATTGTAATTGATTCCAGTGTTAACTATACACGTAATTGTAATTGATTCCATTGTTAACTATACAGGTTATTGTAACTGATTCCAGTATTAACTATACACGTTATTGTATTTGATTCCATTGTTAACTATACACCATATTGTATTTGATTCCAGTGTTTACTATACAGGTTATTGTATTTGATTCCAGTGTTAGCTATACACTTTATTGTAATTGATTCCAGTGTTAACTATACACGTTATTGTATTTGATTCCATTGTTAACTATACAGGTTATTATAACTGATACCAGTGTTAACTATACACGTTATTGTAATTGATTCCAGTGTTTACTATACAGGTTATTATAACTGATTTCAGTGTTAACTATACACGTTATTGTAATTGATTCTTGTGTTAACTATACAGGTTATTCTATTTGAATCCAATGTTAACTATACAGATTATTGTAACTGATTTCCGTGTTAACTATACGGGTTATTGGATTTGATTCCATTGTTAACTATACAGGTTATTGTAACGGATTCCAGTGTTAACTATACACGTTATTGGATTTGATTCCAATGTTAACTATACAGGTTATTTTAACTGATTCCAGTGTTAACTATACAGGTTATTGTAACTGATTCCTTTGATAGCCATACACGTTATTGTAACTGATTCTAGTGATAACTATACACGTTATTGTAATTGATTCCTGTGATAACTATACATGTTATTGTAACTGATTCCAATGTTAACTACACACGTTATTGTAACTGATTCTAGTGTTAACAATACACATTATTGTAATTGATTCCTGTGATATCCATACACGTTATTGTAACCGATTCCAATGTTAACTACACAAGTTATTGTAACTGACTCCAGTGTTAACTATACATGTAATTGTAACTGATTCCTGTGTTAACTATACAGGTTATTGTAACTGATTCCAATGTTAACTATATAGGTTATTGTAACTGACTCCAATGTTAACTATGCAGGTTATTGTAACTGACTCCAATGTTAACTACACACGTTATTATAACTGATTCCAGTGTTAACTATACACGTTATTGTAACTGATTCCAATGTTAACTATACACGTTATTGTATCTGATTCCAACGTTAACTATACACGTTATTGAAATGATTCCAATGTTAACTATATACGTTATTGTTATTGATTCCTGTGATAACTATACAGGTTATTGGATTTGATTCCAATGTCAACCTTACAGGTTATTGTATTTGATTCCAATGATAACTATACAGGTTATTCTACATGTATCCAATGTTAACTATACAGGTTATTGTAACTGATTCCTGTGTTAACTATACAGGTTATTGGATTTGATTCCAATGTTAACTATACAGGCTATTGTAACTGATTCCTGTGTTAACTATACAGGTTATTGCATTTGATTCCTGTGTTAACTATACAGGTGATTCTATTTGAATCCAATGTTAACTATACAGATTATTGTAACTGATTCCTGTGTTAACTATACGGGTTATTGAATTTGATTCCTTTGTTAACTATACAGGTTATTGTAACTGATTCCTGTGTTAACTATACACGTTATTGGATTTGATTCCAATGTTAACTATACAGGTTATTTTAACTGATTCTAGTGTTAACTATACACGTTATTGTAATTGATTCCTGTTTTAACTATATAGGTTATTGTATTTGATTCCAGTGTTAACTATACAGGATAGTGTATTTGATTCCAATGTTAACTATACAGGTTATTGGATTGGATTCAATGTTAACCATACAGGTTAATGTATTTGATTCCAATGTTAACTATACAGGTTATTGTAAATGATTCCTATGTTTACTATACAGGTTAATATAACTGATTCCGGGTTTACTATACAAGTTATTATAACTGATTCCTGTGTTAACTATACTGGTTATTGTAACTGATTCCTGTGTTAACTTTACAGGTTATTATAACTGATTCCAGTGTTAACTAAATAGGTTCTTATAACTGATTCCTGTGTTAAATTTACACGTTATTATAACTGATTCCAAAGTTAACTATACAGTTTATTGTAACTGATTCCTGTGTTAACTATACAGGTTATTGTAACTGATTCCTGTGTTAACTATACAGGTTATTATAACTGATTCCAGTGTTAACTATAATGGTTATTGTAGCTGATTCCAGTGTTAACTATACAGGTTATTGTAACTGATTCCAGTGTTAACTATACAGGTTATTGTATCTGATTCCTGTGTTAACTATACAGGTTATTGTAACTGATTCCAGTGTTAACTATACAGGTTACTGTAACTGATTTCTGTGTTAACTATACAGGTTATTGTAATTCACTCCTGTGTTAACTTTACACGTTATTATAACTGATTCCTGTGTGAACTTTACACGTTTTTATAACTGATTCCTGTGTTAAGTTTACACGTTATTGCAATTGATTCCATTGTTAACTATACAGGTTATTATAACTGATTCCTGTGTTAACTATACAGGTTATTATAACTGATTCCTGTGTTAACTATACAGGTTAATGTAACTGATTCCTGTGTTAACTATACAGGTTATTATAACTGATTTCTGTGTTAACTATACACATTATTGTAACTGATTCCTGTGTTAACTATACAGGTTTTTATAACCGATTCCTGTGTTAACTATGCAGGTTATTATAACTGAATCCTGTGTTAACTATACAGGTTATTGTAACTCATTCCAATGTTAACTATACACGTTATTGTAATTGATTACTGTGTTAACTATACACGTTTTCGTAACTTACTTTATTGATAACTATACACGTTAATGTAATTGATTACTGTGATAAATATACAGTTTATTGTAACTGATTACTGTGTTAACTATGCACGTTATTGTAATTGATTACTGTGTTAACTATACACGTTATTGCAACTGATTACAATGTTAACTATACACGTTATAGTAATTGATTACTGTCTTAACTATACACGTTATTGCAACTGATTACAATGTTAACTATACACGTTGTTGTAACTGATTCCAGTGGCAACTATACACATCATTGTAACAGATTCCAGTATAAACTATGCAGGTTATTGTAACTTATTCCAGCGTTAACTATACAAGATATTGTAATTGATTCCAGTGTTAACCATACAGGTTATTATAACTGATTCCAGCTTTAACTATACACGTTATTGTAATTGATTCCAGTGTTAAGTATACAGGTTTTTATAACTGATTCCAGTGCAAACTATACAGTTTATTGTAACTGATTTCAGTGTCAACTATACACATCATTGTAACTGATTCCAGTGTAAACTATACAGGTTATTGTAACTGATTCCAGCGTTAATTATACACGTTATTGTAATTGATTCTTGTGTTAACTATATAGGTTATTGTATTTGATTCCAGAGTTTACTATACAGGTACTGTATTTGATTCCAGTGTTAACTATACAGGTTATTGTAATAGATTCTTGTGTTAACTATACAGGTTATTATAATTGATTCCAGAGTTTACAATACAGGTTATTGTATTTGATTCCAGAGTTTACTCTACAGGTTATTATAACTGATTCCAGTGTTAACTATACAGGTTATTGTAATTGGTTCCTGTGATAACTATATACGTTATTGTAATTGATTCCTGTGATAACCATACACGTTATTGTAACTGATTCTAGTGTTAACTATACCCGTTATTGTAATTGATTCCTGTGATAACTATACATGTTATTGTAATTGATTCCTGTGATAACTATACATGTTCTTGTAACTGATTCCAATGTTAACTACACACGTTATTGTAACTGTTTCTAGTGTTAACTATACAAGTTATCGTAATTGATTCCTGTGATAACCATACACGTTATTGTAACCGATTCCAATGTTAACTACACACGTTATTGTAACTGACTCCAGTGTTAACTATACATGTTATTGTAACTGATTCCTGTTTAACTATACAGGTTATTGTAACTGATTCCAATGTTAACTATACAGGTTATTATAACTGATTCCAGTGTTAACTATACACGTTATTGTAACTGATTCCAATGTTAACTATACACGTTATTGTATCTGATTCCAATGTTAACTATACACGTTATTGTAACTGATTCCAATGTTAACTATATACGTTATTGTTATTGATTCCTGTGATAACTATACAGGTTATTGGATTTGATTCCAATGTTAACTATACAGGTTATTGTATTTGTTTCCAATGTCAACCTTACAGGTTATTGTCATTGATTCCAATGATAACTATACAGGTTATTCTATTTGATTCCAATGTTAACTATACAGGTTATTGTAACTGATTCTTGTGTTAACCATACAGGTTATTGGATTTGATTCCAATGTTAACTATACAGGTTATTGTAACTGATTCCTGTATTAACTATACAGGTTATTGCATTTGATTCCTGTGTTAACTATACAGGTGATTCTATTTGAATCCAATGTTAACTATACAGATTATTGTAACTGATTCCTGTGTTAACTATACGGGTTATTGGATTTGATTCCTTTGTTAACTATACAGGTTATTGTAACTGATTCTTGTGTTAACTATACAGGTTATTGGATTTGATTCCAATGTTAACTATACAGGTTATTGCATTTATTTCCTGTGTTAACTATACAGGTGATTCTATTTGAATCCAATGTTAACTATACAGATTATTGTAACTGATTCCTGTGTTAACTATACGGGTTATTGGATTTGATTCCTTTGTTAACTATACAGGTTATTGTAACTGATTCCAGTGTTAACTATACACGTTATTGGATTTGATTCCAATGTTAACTATACAGGTTATTTTAACTGATTCCAGTGTTAACTATACACGTTATTGTAATTGATTCCTGTGTTAACTATATAGGTTATTGTATTTGATTCCAGTGTTAACTATACAGGATAGTGTATTTGATTCCAATGTTAACTTTACAGGTTATTGGATTTGATTCAATGTTAACCATACAGGTTGGTGTATTTGATTCCAATGTTAACTATACACGTTATTGTAATTGATTCAATGTTAACTATACAGGTTAGTGTATTTGATTCCAATGTTAACTATACAGGTTATTGTAATTGATTCCTATGTTTACTATACAGGTTATTATAACTGATTCCAGTGTATACTATACAGGTTATTATAACTGATTCCTGTGTTAACTATAAACGTTATTGTAACTGATTCCTGTGTTAACTTAACAGGTTATTATAACTGATTCCAGTGTTAACTATATAGGTTCTTATAACTGATTCCTGTGTTAAATTTACACGTTATTATAACTGATTCCTGTGTTTACTATACAGGCTACTGTAACTGATTGCTGTGTTAACTTTACCGGTTAATTTAACTGATTCCTGTGTTAACTTTACACGTTATTATAACTGATTCCAGTGTTAACTATATAGGTTATTGTAACTGATTCCAGTGTTAACTATACAGTTTATTGTAACTGATTCCTGTGTTAACTATACAGGTTATTATAACTGATTCCTGTGTTAACTATACAGGTTATTATAACTTATTCCTGTGTTAACTATAATGGTTATTGTAGCAGATTCCAGTGTTAACTATACAGGTTATTGTAATTGATTCCAGTGTTAACTATACAGGTTATTGTATCTGATTCCTGTGTTAACTATAGAGGTTATTGTAACTGATTCCAGTGTTAACTATACACGTTACTGTAACTGATTCCTGTGTTAACTATACAGGTTATTGTAGTTCATTCCTGTGTTAACTTTACACGTTATTATAACTGATTCCTGTGTTAACTTTACGTTTTTATAACTGATTCCTGTGTTAAGTTTACACTTTATTGAAACTGATTCCATTGTTAACTATACAGGTTATTATAACTGATTCCTGTGTTAACTATACAGGTTATTATAACTGATTCCTGTGTTAACTATACAGGTTATTGTAACTGGTTCCTGTGTTAACTATACAGGTAATTATAACTGATTCCTGTGTTAACTATACAGGTTATTGTAACTGATTCCTGTGTTAACTCTACAGGTTTTTATAACCGATTCCTGTGTTAACTTTACAGGTTATTATAACTGATTCCAGTGTTAACTATATAGGTTCTTATAACTGATTCCTGTGTTAAATTTACACGTTATTATAACTGACTCCTGTGTTAACTATACAGGTTATTGTAACTGTTTGCTGTGTTAACTTTACAGGTTAATTTAACTGATTCCTTTGTTAACTATACAGGTTATTATAACTGATTCCAGTAATAACCATACAGGTTAATTTAACTGATTCCTGTGTTAACTATACAGGTTTTTCTAACTGATTCCTGTGCTAACTATATAGGTTATTGTAACTGATTCCTGTGTTAACTATACAGGTTAATTTAACTGATTCCTGTGTTAACTATACAGGTTTTTGTAACTGATTCCTGTGTTAACTTATACAGGCTTTTGTAACTGATTCCTGTGTTAACTATACCGGTTATTGTAACTGATTCCTGTGTTAACTATATAGGTAATTGTATTTGATTCCAGTGTTAACTATACAGGTTAGTGTATTTGATTCCAATGTTAACTATACAGGTTATTGTAAATGATTCTTGTGTTAACTTTACAGGTTATTATAACCGATTCCAGTGTTATCTATATAGGTTATTATAGCTGATTCCTGTGTTAACTTTACACGTTAGTATAACTGATTCCAGTGTTAACTATATAGGTTATTATAACTGATTCCTGTGTTAACTTTACACGTTATTATAACTGATTCCAGTGTTAACTATACAGTTTATTGTAACTGATTACTGTGTTAACTATACAGGTTATTATAACTGATTCCTGTGTTAACAATACAGGTTATTATAACTAATTCCAGTGTTAACTATACAGGTTATTGTAGCTGATTCCAGTGTTAACTATACAGGTTATTGTAAATGATTCCAGTGTTAACTATATAGGTTATTGTATCTGATTCCTGTGTTAACTATACAGTTTATTGTAACTGATTCCAGTGTTAACTATACAGGTTACTGTAGCTGATTCTTGTGTTAACTATACAGGTAATTGTAACTCATTCCTGTGTTAACTTTACACGTTATTATAACTGATTCCTGTGGTAACTTTAAACGTTTTTATAACTGATTCCAGTGTTAAGTTTACACGTTATTGAAACTGATTCCATTGTTAACTATACAGGTTATTATAACTGATTCCTGTGTTAACTATACTGGTTATTATAACTGATTCCTGTGTTAACTATACAGGTTATTGTAACTGATTCCTCTGTTAACTATACAGGTTATTATAACTGAATCCTGTGAGTAGTAATAGTCCCGGATGAGCCAATTGTTTTAACGATAATCCTGCCGCTAGGGGCGCTAGTGTCGCTAGTGTCGCTGCGTGCGACGGCGGCGGCGGTAAGTTTGAAAAGCGCCCTGAGCGTTAGGATTATCGTTATTGCAATTGGCTCATCCGGGACGAGTTGAAAGAATTGAGGAAGTGACGTGGAGTGTTTTTGATTGGTTCGTTAATTTGGGGTGGGAGATGGAGGAAGGGAGATGGAGGAGTATGGAGTTCGCGTGATGGAGAGGAGCTGGGTGGCGAGGTGTTGTCTGTGCGGAGGTCGGTACTGAAAGAGGGGTAAAGATGGGGGGCGAGGGATAAAAAGTGTAACAGAAAGTGACGTGTGAAGTTGTGATTGGTGGGAGTAAGAAGTGATTTTATTGGTGGAAAGGAACAAATGAGAGTTGTTGATTGGTAGGAATAAGAGGGATTATGATTGGTGGAAAAGAAAAAGTTGTGGGAGTGGGGTATGTTGGAGGTGATGGGAAAGGTGAGTTTTGCTAGCAGCAAGATTTGCAAAAGCCTGTCTTGAACTGATCAGCAATTTTTGAACGTCGGATGGTAGTTTTCTTGAGTGGATAGAGAGATGGGGGCGATATGAGATGCGGTGGCGAAAATGGGGACTAGACAAGGTTGTTGAGACAAGAGGTTTAAGGACGAGGAAATTTGGAGGTTAGTGGTGAACACGGCGGTCGCAAGAGGTGGGGGTAAGGAGACGCAGTGGTGAGAATGGGAACTAAAAGAAGATGGGGGTAGCAAGAGTTTTAGAAGAGTAGATTTTGAGGTTAAAATAGTGGGAACTAAAAATGGCGGAGGGTCTGCGACAAGGAGATGCGGTGAGAACTAAACAAGATGGCGGTCGCAAGAGGAGGGTAAGGAGATTTGAGGTTACAGTACGAAAACACGAAAGGATATATTCCTACGCCAAGCAGGTCCGAAAAATAATTATGCGTGTGGTACTTACCTGTTACCGGTGTGGATGCGTCACCAAAAGCGCGGCACGCGAGGCGGAAAAATAAAAGCAAACTGTTTTTGAAAATGCTTAACCAGCTTTAAGATCAACCAACATCACTACGCACTGATATACCTAGGTTTTTAAAGCGGTACAGACACCCTTTGCAGAGGCGTAATTTAACTATACCAAAAACCTGGTACTGGACCATCGTGATGGTCGCTAGCGTACGTAGGAGCAGGGTTCTCAAGCCGGTCGAAAGCGGTCAAAAACGTGTACGACGTAGGTGTTCGCAGTAGCTGCTGTCGAGTCAACCGTCGAGGTGTGAATAAACGAGATCTGTTCTCGCCGGCAATTTGGTTCGGAGATGTGAGCAGCGGCGAGGTGTTGTGTGTGCGGAGGTCGGGACTGAAAGAGGGAAAAGATGGGGAGCGAGGGATAAAAAGTGTAACAGAAAGTGACGTGTGAAGTTGTGATTGGTGGGAATAAGAAGTGATTTTATTGGTGGAAAGGAGCAAATGAAAGTTGCTGATTGGTAAGAATAAGAGAGGTTATGATTGGTGGAAAGAAAAAGGAATGGGGTATGTTGGAGGTGATGGGAAAGGTAAGTTTTGCTAGCAACAAGATTTGCAAAAGCCTGTCGTGAACTGATCAGCAATTTTTGAACGTTGGATGGTAGTTTTCTTGAGTGGATAGAGAGATGGGGCGATATGAGATGCGGTGGCGAAAATGGGAACTAAACAAGGTGGTTGAGACAAGAGGTTTAAGGACGAGGAAATTTGGAGGTTAGTGGTGAATATGGCGGTTGCAAGAGGTGGGGCAAGGAGACGCGGTGGTGAGAATGGGAACTAAAAGAAAATGGCGGTAGCAAGAGGTTAGAAGAGTAGATTTTGAGGTTAAAATAGTGGGAACTAAAAATGGCGGAGGTTCTGCGACAAGGAGATGCGGTGAGAACTAAACAAGATGGTGGACGCAAGAGGAGGGTAAGGAGATTTGAGGTTACAGTACCAAAACACGAAAGGATATATTCCTACGCCAAGCAGGTCCGAAAAATAATTATGCGTGTGGTACTTACCTGTTACCGGTGTGGATGCGTCACCAAAAGCGCGGCACGCGACGCGAAAAAATAAAAGCAAACTGTTTTTGAAAATGCTTAACCAGCTTTAAGATCAACCAACATCACTACGCACTGATATACCTAGGTTTTTAAAGCGGTACAGACACCCTTTGCAGAGGCGTAATTTAACTATACCAAAACCTGGTACTGGACCATCGTGATGGTCGCTAGCGTACGTAGGAGCAGGGTTCTCAAGCCGGTCGAAAGCGGTCAAAAACGTGTACGACGTAGGTGTTGGCAGTAGCTGCTGCCGAGGCAACCGTCGAGGTGCGAATGAACGAGATCTGTTCTTGCAGGCAATCTGGTTGAGAGATGAGAGGCGCGGTGGTAAAAATGTGAACTAAATAAGATGGCGGAGGCACGAAGTTGAGGTTAAGGAGCGGCGAGGTGTTGACTGTGCGGTGGTTGGGGTCTGAAAGAGGGGGAAAGATGGCGAACGAGGGATAAAAAGTATAACAGAAAGTGACGTGTGAAGTTGTCATTGGTGGGAATAAGAAGTGATGTTATTGGTGGAAAGGAACAAATGAAAGTTGCTGATTGGCGAGAATAAGAGAGATTATGATTGGTGGAAAGAAAAAAAGGTGTGGGAGTGGGGTATGTTGGAGGTGATGGAAAAGGCAAGTTTTGCTACCAACAACATTTGCAAAAGCCTATCCAGAACTCATCAGCAATTTTAAATAACTAGTGTTTCGGGGGTTTTCTCTGGTTGGTAGACGAATGCAAGCTGTTTCTACCATACTTATATTATTCGTCTTTTTCCTTTTTTTTTTTAAAATGACTAGTTTTTTTTTTTTTTTTTTTTGGGAGTTTTCTGCGGATGGTAAACAAATGCAAGCTCTTTCTGCTTTTTCATAGGTTTTCCCTGGTTGGTAGGCGTTTTCTGTACTGGTTGACGAAGGCGTTTCTAATTTTGGAGGTTTTCTCAGGTTTTTAGCGGTTGTCCCTGCCCGGTAGGCAAATGATGAAGTTTTACCTTGTCGGCGCGCGGATACTAGGCACGTACTGGCGCGCACACACACACACACACACACACAGAGAGACAGACAGACACACAGACAGGCACACACACACGGACATGTTTCCAAAAATGCTTTTTTTTTTTTTTTTTTTTTTTTTTTTTTTTTGATTCAGGAGGTCTCAAAACGTGTATTTCCGGTGAAATCTCGGTATCGAATTTTTGGGCGGAATGCAATACTTCCCCTACTTACTATACGTAGTAGAGAAAGTAAAAAAGTATTGAAAAATTTAAGGAAATAACAAGCAATATCTCAAAAGTGTACTATCTTGTTTTCAAGGGTTTTCCAGATCGGTAAGCGTTAGAATACTCTTAGAGCTTTTTTCAGGTTTTTTAGCGGTTGTCCCTGGCCGGTAGGCAATTGATAAAGTTTTTCTATAACGACGTCGTTTTGGCTTGTGGCGCACGGTTCCTAGGCACGTACTCGCGCGCGCGCGCACACACACACACACACACACACACACACACACACACACACACTAAAATAGTAGCGTATAAAAAAACTGATTTGTTACACTCACATAACTTTCTGTACTCTTGTACAATCTAATTGGTAGCTTTTAAGCGATAGTCAAATATTTTAACGCTGGTTGCTATGTGGCGAATTCCATTCTGTTTGCATGTTCAGGACATAAAAAATGAATAAACGAATTTGAGAAAAAGTATAAGTATTGGAAAATTTAAGGAAATAACAAGCAATATCTCGAAAACGGTTCACTCAACAAAAGAAACGTATATGACATAAGTTGTGTATTTTAACGCGATCTACATTTTTTGTGTAGTAAAATTTTGTCTATCTCTTATGGTTTACCAGTTATGCAAAAAAGTCGTTCACAATGAAGAATATTTTTGGAGACATTCCCAGAAAATTCGAGATATACATTTTATTTGACATGACAATATCTTAAACATATTATGTTTTAATCAAAATCGTTAGAGCCGTTTTTGAGAAAATTAAAATTTTCGAAAAATGTTCCATGTAAAGGGTAGTCTGGGGTGGGGGGATTTTCTTGAAAACCTTCGTGTCGCATCTCTGGAAGATACTGAACCTAAATACCAAGTTTGGTGTTTATCCGACTGTTCGTTTTTGAGTTATGCTGTTCACAGACACACAGACAGACACACACACGGACATGTTTCCAAAAATGCTTTTTTTTTTTTGGATTCAGAGATTCTCAAAACATGTATTTCCAGTGAAATCTCGGTAACGAATTTTTGGGTGGAATGCAATACTTCCCCTACTTACTATACGTAGTAGAGAAAGTAAAAATGAATAACGCATTTGAGAAAAAGTATAAGTATTGGAAAATTTAAAGGAAATAACAAGCAATATCTCGAAATACGGTTCACTCAACAAAATAAATGTATATGGCATAAGTTGTGTATTTTAACGCGATCTACATTTTTTGTGTAGCAAACTTTTGTCTATCTCTTACGGTTTATCAGTTATGAAAAAGTCGTTCACAATGAAGAATTCTTTTGGAGACATTACCAGAAAATTCGAGATATACATTTCATTTCTCTCGACATTATCTTAAATATATGATATTTTCATCAAAATCGTTAGAGCCATTTTTTAATACAAAGAGAACGGGATTTCACAAGTGAAACAGTACTGTGATAACGATACCACTGAAACAAAAAAAAAAAATCTGATGTGTAACACTCACATGACTTTCTCAACTCTTGTACAAAGTATTTTTACAAACGCTTATTTCCCATCTAGTTCATGTTAATCGAGATAAACATTTGCAAAATCTATTTTATTGCTAATTTTCTTGTATAAAAAAAAAATCTGATGTGTAACACTCACATGACGTTCTCTACTCTTGTACAAAGTATTTTTACAAACGCTTATGCTCCATCTAGTTCATGTTAATCGAGATAAACATTTGCAAACTCTATTTTATTGCTAATTTTCTTGTAGATGTAGGGGAAAATATATTTACAAGGGGAATATAGAAAAACAGTAGCCTTTAAGCACATACATATCTCTTAATAGCTGGTTGCTATGTGCAACACCATTCTTTTTGCCACAGATTAATACTGTTTGCATATCAAAGACAAAAAAAAAAATGAATAACGAAGTCCCATTTGAGAAAATAAATATTGGAAAATTAACAAACAATATCTCGAAAACGGTTCACTCAACAACAAAAATGTATATTACATAAGATGTGTATTTTAACGCGATCTACATTTTTTGTGTAGTAAAATTTTGTCTATCTCTTACGGTTTTTCAGTTATGAAAAAGACGTTCACAATGAAGAATACTTTTGGAGACATTCCCAGAAAATTCGAGATATACATTTCATTTCTCACGACATTATATTAAACATACGATATTTTTCATCAAAATCGTTAGAGCCATTTTTTTAATACAAAGAGAACGGGATTTCACAAGTGAAACAGTACTGTGATAACGATACCAACAAAACTAATTATTATTCACCCACTGAAACACATAAAAAAAATCTGATGTGTAACACTCACATGACTTTTCTCATCTCTTGTACAAAGTATTTTTACAAACGCTTATTCCCCATCTAGTTCATGTTAATCGAGATAAACATTTGCAAACTCTGTTTTATTGCTAATTTTGTTGTAGATGTAGGGAAAATATATTTACAAGGGGAATATAGAAAAACAGTAGCCTTTAAGCACATACATATCTCTTAATAGCTGGTTGCTATGTGCAGTACCATTCTTTTTGCCACAGATTAATACTCTTTGCATATCAAAGACAAAAAAAAAAAATGAATAACGAATTCCCATTTGAGAAAATAACTATTGGAAAATTTAAGTAAATAACAAGCAATATCTCGAAAACGGTTCACTCAACAATAAAGATGTATATGACATAAGTTGTGTATTTTAACGCGATCTACATACTTTCGTACTCACCTATAAGATATAGAGGGTAGAGGTCGTACGAACGTAGCACTTTGAGAATCTATATTCAACAGTTGGTGTTACTCCTTAGAAAGGAAGTATCTGCTGATTTTTATTTAATTCTTTACATTTTACATAGCACGTATGCACTGGCACAACACAAAAGCACTACACACAATACTCAGTTTTAATATTTGCACTAATAACATCAGGAATAACTGAAGTCTGCAAACAGTCATTTCCCATGTGCAGCCTTACGTACAGAAAACGTGTGTGGCTGATCTATGTGTAAAAAGAGCCTGAGAGCGGATGTACGTCAGCGGTAAAATCTTTTAAATGCATTTTTATTGGCGATGGTAGAAATCGTGCAGTGGTGGATCGTGAAAATTCATATAAATGGATGTATCACCTCATAATAAGCCTCTATATACCAAGAATATTGAGTTTTTAAAAAGTCAGCAACTGTACCTGTGTTTCTATACGTGAACGTCAGATGGCAGCTTCGATACGTGTCCACGGAGACCTTAGTGCTAGGCAACTGTACCTCTGTTTCTATACGTGAACGGCAGATTGCAGCTTCGATACGTGTCCACGGAGACCTTAGTGCTAGGCAACTGTACCTCTGTTTCTATACGTGAACGGCAGATTGCAGCTTCGATACGTGTCCACGGAGACCTTAGTGCTAGGCAACTGCACCTCTGTTTCTATACGTGAACGGCAGATTGCAGCTTCGATACGTGTCCACGGAGACCTTAGCGCTAGGCAACTGCACCTCTGTTTCTATACGTGAACGGCAGATTGCAGCTTCGATACGTGTCCACGGAGACCTTAGTGCTAGGCAACTGTACCTCTGTTTCTATACGTGAACGGCAGATTGCAGCTTCGATACGTGTCCACGGAGACCTTAGTGCTAGGCAACTGTACCTCTGTTTCTATACGTGAACGGCAGATTGCAGCTTCGATACGTGTCCACGGAGACCTTGGTGCTAGGCAACTGCACCTCTGTTTCTATACGTGAACGGCAGATTGCAGCTTCGATACGTATCCACGGAGACCTTAGTGCTAGGCAACTGCACCTCTGTTTCTATACGTGAACGGCAGATTGCAGCTTCAATACGTGTCCACGGAGACCTTAGTGCTAGGCAACTGTACCTCTGTTTCTATACGTGAACGGGAGATTGCAGCTTCGATACGTGTCCACGGAGACCTTAGTGCTAGGCAACTGCACCTCTGTTTCTATACGTGAACGTCAGATTGCAGCTTCGATACGTGTCCACGGAGACCTTAGTGCTAGGCAACTGCACCTCTGTTTCTATACGTGAACGGCAGATTGCAGCTTCGATACGTATCCACGGGGACCTTAGTGCTAGGGAACTGCACCTCTGTTTGTATACGTGAACGGCAGATTGCAGCTTCAATACGTGTACACGGAGACCTTAGTGCTAGGCAGCTGTACCTCTGTTTCTATACGTGAACGGCAGATTGCAGCTTCGATACGTGTCCACGGAGATCTTAGTGCTAGGCAGCTATACCTGTTTCTATACGTCAACGGCAGATTGCAGCTTCGATGCGTGTTCACGGAGACCTTAGTGCTAGGCAACTGTACCTGTGTTTCTATACGTGTCCACGGAGACCTTAGTGCTAGACAACTGTACCTGTGTTTCTATACGTGAACGGCAGATTGCAGCTTCAATACGTGTCCACGGAGACCTTAGTGCTAGTGCTAGGCAACTATACCTCTGTTTCTATACGTGAACGGCAGATTGCAGGTTCGATACGTGTCCACGGAGATCTTAGTGCTAGGCAACTATACCTGTTTCTATACGTGAACGGCAGATTGCAGCTTCGATACGTGTCCACGGAGACCTTAGTGCTAGGCAACTGTACCTGTGTTTCTATACGTGAACGTCAGATGGCAGCTTCGATACGTGTCCACGGAGACCTTAGTGTTAGGCAACTGTACCTCTGTTTCTATACGTGAACGGCAGATTGCAGCTTCGATACGTGTCCACGGAGACCTTTCGCTTCAGGTGACAAAATAACACTAGGCACTTGTGTGCCGTGGTGTAAGCCGCAATCACGGTATTGGTAGCGTGGATCTCCTTGGGGCTCTCCTCGGAGTTACCTCAACACCACGTACATGACCTGGTTCGTCACGGGTACGCAGGTCTGCACTACCACTTCCTCGGCGTTGAGCAGGCCCAGGAGGCGATCGTACCGGTACACCAGCTAGCACGTGGACATGTTATCGCGCTGTGGTGTTGCGTGTGCGAGGTATGGAAACTCAAGGACGCAAAACATGCACGACCGAGGGTTAAAAAGCAGAACAAGTAGTGACGTGGAGCGTTGTGATTGGTGTAAATAAGACGATCTCTGATAGGTGGACAAATTGAAATAACGTGATGTGATAGGCGAAAATAAAATCAAAGGTGATTGGATGAAAAATGACGAGAAGGAATTAGCGGTGAATTTGTGAACTAAGATGGCGAAGATTTTTTTTTTTTTTAAAAAAAAGGATAATATAAGTACGGCAACTGTAACGGTTTACGGCAAACGCGCGCCGCGCAATGCGTCACGCCGGGCATCTTGCTCAATATGATTTTTGTTTTATTGCCCGGGCGTGACGCATTGCGCGGCGCGCGTTTGCCGTAAACCGTTACAGTTGCCGTACTTATATTATCCTTTTTTTTAAAAAAAAAAAAAATCTTCGCCATCTTAGTTCACAAATTCACCGCTAATTCCTTCTCGTCATTTTTCATCCAATCACCTTTGATTTTATTTTCGCCTATCACATCACGTTATTTCAATTTGTCCACCTATCAGAGATCGTCTTATTTACACCAATCACAACGCTCCACGTCACTACTTGTTCTGCTTTTTAACCCTCGGTCGTGCATGTTTTGCGTCCTTGAGTTTCCATACCTCGCACACGCAACACCACAGCGCGATAACATGTCCACGTGCTAGCTGGTGTACCGGTACGATCGCCTCCTGGGCCTGCTCAACGCCGAGGAAGTGGTAGTGCAGACCTGCGTACCCGTGACGAACCAGGTCATGTACGTGGTGTTGAGGTAACTCCGAGGAGAGCCCCAAGGAGATCCACGCTACCAATACCGTGATTGCGGCTTACACCACGGCAAACAAGTGCCTAGTGTTATTTTGTCACCTGAAGCGAAAGGTCTCCGTGGACACGTATCGAAGCTGCAATCTGCCGTTCACGTATAGAAACAGAGGTACAGTTGCCTAACACTAAGGTCTCCGTGGACACGTATCGAAGCTGCCATCTGACGTTCACGTATAGAAACACAGGTACAGTTGCCTAGCACTAAGGTCTCCGTGGACACGTATCGAAGCTGCAATCTGCCGTTCACGTATAGAAACAGGTATAGTTGCCTAGCACTAAGATCTCCGTGGACACGTATCGAACCTGCAATCTGCCGTTCACGTATAGAAACAGAGGTATAGTTGCCTAGCACTAGCACTAAGGTCTCCGTGGACACGTATTGAAGCTGCAATCTGCCGTTCACGTATAGAAACACAGGTACAGTTGTCTAGCACTAAGGTCTCCGTGGACACGTATAGAAACACAGGTACAGTTGCCTAGCACTAAGGTCTCCGTGAACACGTATCGAAGCTGCAATCTGCCGTTGACGTATAGAAACAGGTATAGCTGCCTAGCACTAAGATCTCCGTGGACACGTATCGAAGCTGCAATCTGCCGTTCACGTATAGAAACAGAGGTACAGCTGCCTAGCACTAAGGTCTCCGTGTACACGTATTGAAGCTGCAATCTGCCGTTCACGTATACAAACAGAGGTGCAGTTCCCTAGCACTAAGGTCCCCGTGGATACGTATCGAAGCTGCAATCTGCCGTTCACGTATAGAAACAGAGGTGCAGTTGCCTAGCACTAAGGTCTCCGTGGACACGTATCGAAGCTGCAATCTGACGTTCACGTATAGAAACAGAGGTGCAGTTGCCTAGCACTAAGGTCTCCGTGGACACGTATCGAAGCTGCAATCTCCCGTTCACGTATAGAAACAGAGGTACAGTTGCCTAGCACTAAGGTCTCCGTGGACACGTATTGAAGCTGCAATCTGCCGTTCACGTATAGAAACAGAGGTGCAGTTGCCTAGCACTAAGGTCTCCGTGGATACGTATCGAAGCTGCAATCTGCCGTTCACGTATAGAAACAGAGGTGCAGTTGCCTAGCACCAAGGTCTCCGTGGACACGTATCGAAGCTGCAATCTGCCGTTCACGTATAGAAACAGAGGTACAGTTGCCTAGCACTAAGGTCTCCGTGGACACGTATCGAAGCTGCAATCTGCCGTTCACGTATAGAAACAGAGGTACAGTTGCCTAGCACTAAGGTCTCCGTGGACACGTATCGAAGCTGCAATCTGCCGTTCACGTATAGAAACAGAGGTGCAGTTGCCTAGCGCTAAGGTCTCCGTGGACACGTATCGAAGCTGCAATCTGCCGTTCACGTATAGAAACAGAGGTGCAGTTGCCTAGCACTAAGGTCTCCGTGGACACGTATCGAAGCTGCAATCTGCCGTTCACGTATAGAAACAGAGGTACAGTTGCCTAGCACTAAGGTCTCCGTGGACACGTATCGAAGCTGCAATCTGCCGTTCACGTATAGAAACAGAGGTACAGTTGCCTAGCACTAAGGTCTCCGTGGACACGTATCGAAGCTGCCATCTGACGTTCACGTATAGAAACACAGGTACAGTTGCTGACTTTTTAAAAACTCAATATTCTTGGTATATAGAGGCTTATTATGAGGTGATACATCCATTTATATGAATTTTCACGATCCACCACTGCACGATTTCTACCATCGCCAATAAAAATGCATTTAAAAGATTTTACCGCTGACGTACATCCGCTCTCAGGCTCTTTTTACACATAGATCAGCCACACACGTTTTCTGTACGTAAGGCTGCACATGGGAAATGACTGTTTGCAGACTTCAGTTATTCCTGATGTTATTAGTGCAAATATTAAAACTGAGTATTGTGTGTAGTGCTTTTGTGTTGTGCCAGTGCATACGTGCTATGTAAAATGTAAAGAATTAAATAAAAATCAGCAGATACTTCCTTTCTAAGGAGTAACACCAACTGTTGAATATAGATTCTCAAAGTGCTACGTTCGTACGACCTCTACCCTCTATATCTTATAGGTGAGTACGAAAGTATGTAGATCGCGTTAAAATACACAACTTATGTCATATACATCTTTATTGTTGAGTGAACCGTTTTCGAGATATTGCTTGTTATTTACTTAAATTTTCCAATAGTTATTTTCTCAAATGGGAATTCGTTATTCATTTTTTTTTTTGTCTTTGATATGCAAAGAGTATTAATCTGTGGCAAAAAGAATGGTACTGCACATAGCAACCAGCTATTAAGAGATATGTATGTGCTTAAAGGCTACTGTTTTTCTATATTCCCCTTGTAAATATATTTTCCCTACATCTACAACAAAATTAGCAATAAAACAGAGTTTGCAAATGTTTATCTCGATTAACATGAACTAGATGGGGAATAAGCGTTTGTAAAAATACTTTGTACAAGAGATGAGAAAAGTCATGTGAGTGTTACACATCAGATTTTTTTTATGTGTTTCAGTGGGTGAATAATAATTAGTTTTGTTGGTATCGTTATCACAGTACTGTTTCACTTGTGAAATCCCGTTCTCTTTGTATTAAAAAAATGGCTCTAACGATTTTGATGAAAAATATCGTATGTTTAATATAATGTCGTGAGAAATGAAATGTATATCTCGAATTTTCTGGGAATGTCTCCAAAAGTATTCTTCATTGTGAACGTCTTTTTCATAACTGAAAAACCGTAAGAGATAGACAAAATTTTACTACACAAAAAATGTAGATCGCGTTAAAATACACATCTTATGTAATATACATTTTTGTTGTTGAGTGAACCGTTTTCGAGATATTGTTTGTTAATTTTCCAATATTTATTTTCTCAAATGGGACTTCGTTATTCATTTTTTTTTTGTCTTTGATATGCAAACAGTATTAATCTGTGGCAAAAAGAATGGTGTTGCACATAGCAACCAGCTATTAAGAGATATGTATGTGCTTAAAGGCTACTGTTTTTCTATATTCCCCTTGTAAATATATTTTCCCCTACATCTACAAGAAAATTAGCAATAAAATAGAGTTTGCAAATGTTTATCTCGATTAACATGAACTAGATGGAGCATAAGCGTTTGTAAAAATACTTTGTACAAGAGTAGAGAACGTCATGTGAGTGTTACACATCAGATTTTTTTTTTATACAAGAAAATTAGCAATAAAATAGATTTTGCAAATGTTTATCTCGATTAACATGAACTAGATGGGAAATAAGCGTTTGTAAAAATACTTTGTACAAGAGTTGAGAAAGTCATGTGAGTGTTACACATCAGATTTTTTTTTTTGTTTCAGTGGTATCGTTATCACAGTACTGTTTCACTTGTGAAATCCCGTTCTCTTTGTATTAAAAAATGGCTCTAACGATTTTGATGAAAATATCATATATTTAAGATAATGTCGAGAGAAATGAAATGTATATCTCGAATTTTCTGGTAATGTCTCCAAAAGAATTCTTCATTGTGAACGACTTTTTCATAACTGATAAACCGTAAGAGATAGACAAAAGTTTGCTACACAAAAAATGTAGATCGCGTTAAAATACACAACTTATGCCATATACATTTATTTTGTTGAGTGAACCGTATTTCGAGATATTGCTTGTTATTTCCTTTAAATTTTCCAATACTTATACTTTTTCTCAAATGCGTTATTCATTTTTACTTTCTCTACTACGTATAGTAAGTAGGGGAAGTATTGCATTCCACCCAAAAATTCGTTACCGAGATTTCACTGGAAATACATGTTTTGAGAATCTCTGAATCCAAAAAAAAAAAAAGCATTTTTGGAAACATGTCCGTGTGTGTGTCTGTCTGTGTGTCTGTGAACAGCATAACTCAAAAACGAACAGTCGGATAAACACCAAACTTGGTATTTAGGTTCAGTATCTTCCAGAGATGCGACACGAAGGTTTTCAAGAAAATCCCCCCACCCCAGACTACCCTTTACATGGAACATTTTTCGAAAATTTTAATTTTCTCAAAAACGGCTCTAACGATTTTGATTAAAACATAATATGTTTAAGATATTGTCATGTCAAATAAAATGTATATCTCGAATTTTCTGGGAATGTCTCCAAAAATATTCTTCATTGTGAACGACTTTTTTGCATAACTGGTAAACCATAAGAGATAGACAAAATTTTACTACACAAAAAATGTAGATCGCGTTAAAATACACAACTTATGTCATATACGTTTCTTTTGTTGAGTGAACCGTTTTCGAGATATTGCTTGTTATTTCCTTAAATTTTCCAATACTTATACTTTTTCTCAAATTCGTTTATTCATTTTTTATGTCCTGAACATGCAAACAGAATGGAATTCGCCACATAGCAACCAGCGTTAAAATATTTGACTATCGCTTAAAAGCTACCAATTAGATTGTACAAGAGTACAGAAAGTTATGTGAGTGTAACAAATCAGTTTTTTTATACGCTACTATTTTAGTGTGTGTGTGTGTGTGTGTGTGTGTGTGTGTGTGTGTGTGCGCGCGCGCGCGAGTACGTGCCTAGGAACCGTGCGCCACAAGCCAAAACGACGTCGTTATAGAAAAACTTTATCAATTGCCTACCGGCCAGGGACAACCGCTAAAAAACCTGAAAAAAGCTCTAAGAGTATTCTAACGCTTACCGATCTGGAAAACCCTTGAAAACAAGATAGTACACTTTTGAGATATTGCTTGTTATTTCCTTAAATTTTTCAATACTTTTTTACTTTCTCTACTACGTATAGTAAGTAGGGGAAGTATTGCATTCCGCCCAAAAATTCGATACCGAGATTTCACCGGAAATACACGTTTTGAGACCTCCTGAATCAAAAAAAAAAAAAAAAAAAAAAAAAAAAAAAAAGCATTTTTGGAAACATGTCCGTGTGTGTGTGCCTGTCTGTGTGTCTGTCTGTCTCTCTGTGTGTGTGTGTGTGTGTGTGTGCGCGCCAGTACGTGCCTAGTATCCGCGCGCCGACAAGGTAAAACTTCATCATTTGCCTACCGGGCAGGGACAACCGCTAAAAACCTGAGAAAACCTCCAAAATTAGAAACGCCTTCGTCAACCAGTACAGAAAACGCCTACCAACCAGGGAAAACCTATGAAAAAGCAGAAAGAGCTTGCATTTGTTTACCATCCGCAGAAAACTCCCCAAAAAAAAAAAAAAAAAAAAAACTAGTCATTTTAAAAAAAAAAAGGAAAAAGACGAATAATATAAGTATGGTAGAAACAGCTTGCATTCGTCTACCAACCAGAGAAAACCCCCGAAACACTAGTTATTTAAAATTGCTGATGAGTTCTGGATAGGCTTTTGCAAATGTTGTTGGTAGCAAAACTTGCCTTTTCCATCACCTCCAACATACCCCACTCCCACACCTTTTTTTCTTTCCACCAATCATAATCTCTCTTATTCTCGCCAATCAGCAACTTTCATTTGTTCCTTTCCACCAATAACATCACTTCTTATTCCCACCAATGACAACTTCACACGTCACTTTCTGTTATACTTTTTATCCCTCGTTCGCCATCTTTCCCCCTCTTTCAGACCCCAACCACCGCACAGTCAACACCTCGCCGCTCCTTAACCTCAACTTCGTGCCTCCGCCATCTTATTTAGTTCACATTTTTACCACCGCGCCTCTCATCTCTCAACCAGATTGCCTGCAAGAACAGATCTCGTTCATTCGCACCTCGACGGTTGCCTCGGCAGCAGCTACTGCCAACACCTACGTCGTACACGTTTTTGACCGCTTTCGACCGGCTTGAGAACCCTGCTCCTACGTACGCTAGCGACCATCACGATGGTCCAGTACCAGGTTTTGGTATAGTTAAATTACGCCTCTGCAAAGGGTGTCTGTACCGCTTTAAAAACCTAGGTATATCAGTGCGTAGTGATGTTGGTTGATCTTAAAGCTGGTTAAGCATTTTCAAAAACAGTTTGCTTTTATTTTTTCGCGTCGCGTGCCGCGCTTTTGGTGACGCATCCACACCGGTAACAGGTAAGTACCACACGCATAATTATTTTTCGGACCTGCTTGGCGTAGGAATATATCCTTTCGTGTTTTGGTACTGTAACCTCAAATCTCCTTACCCTCCTCTTGCGTCCACCATCTTGTTTAGTTCTCACCGCATCTCCTTGTCGCAGAACCTCCGCCATTTTTAGTTCCCACTATTTTAACCTCAAAATCTACTCTTCTAACCTCTTGCTACCGCCATTTTCTTTTAGTTCCCATTCTCACCACCGCGTCTCCTTGCCCCACCTCTTGCAACCGCCATATTCACCACTAACCTCCAAATTTCCTCGTCCTTAAACCTCTTGTCTCAACCACCTTGTTTAGTTCCCATTTTCGCCACCGCATCTCATATCGCCCCATCTCTCTATCCACTCAAGAAAACTACCATCCAACGTTCAAAAATTGCTGATCAGTTCACGACAGGCTTTTGCAAATCTTGTTGCTAGCAAAACTTACCTTTCCCATCACCTCCAACATACCCCATTCCTTTTTCTTTCCACCAATCATAACCTCTCTTATTCTTACCAATCAGCAACTTTCATTTGCTCCTTTCCACCAATAAAATCACTTCTTATTCCCACCAATCACAACTTCACACGTCACTTTCTGTTACACTTTTTATCCCTCGCTCCCCATCTTTTCCCTCTTTCAGTCCCGACCTCCGCACACACAACACCTCGCCGCTGCTCACATCTCCGAACCAAATTGCCGGCGAGAACAGATCTCGTTTATTCACACCTCGACGGTTGACTCGACAGCAGCTACTGCGAACACCTACGTCGTACACGTTTTTGACCGCTTTCGACCGGCTTGAGAACCCTGCTCCTACGTACGCTAGCGACCATCACGATGGTCCAGTACCAGGTTTTTGGTATAGTTAAATTACGCCTCTGCAAAGGGTGTCTGTACCGCTTTAAAAACCTAGGTATATCAGTGCGTAGTGATGTTGGTTGATCTTAAAGCTGGTTAAGCATTTTCAAAAACAGTTTGCTTTTATTTTTCCGCCTCGCGTGCCGCGCTTTTGGTGACGCATCCACACCGGTAACAGGTAAGTACCACACGCATAATTATTTTTCGGACCTGCTTGGCGTAGGAATATATCCTTTCGTGTTTTCGTACTGTAACCTCAAATCTCCTTACCCTCCTCTTGCGACCGCCATCTTGTTTAGTTCTCACCGCATCTCCTTGTCGCAGACCCTCCGCCATTTTTAGTTCCCACTATTTTAACCTCAAAATCTACTCTTCTAAAACTCTTGCTACCCCCATCTTCTTTTAGTTCCCATTCTCACCACTGCGTCTCCTTACCCCCACCTCTTGCGACCGCCGTGTTCACCACTAACCTCCAAATTTCCTCGTCCTTAAACCTCTTGTCTCAACAACCTTGTCTAGTCCCCATTTTCGCCACCGCATCTCATATCGCCCCCATCTCTCTATCCACTCAAGAAAACTACCATCCGACGTTCAAAAATTGCTGATCAGTTCAAGACAGGCTTTTGCAAATCTTGCTGCTAGCAAAACTCACCTTTCCCATCACCTCCAACATACCCCACTCCCACAACTTTTTCTTTTCCACCAATCATAATCCCTCTTATTCCTACCAATCAACAACTCTCATTTGTTCCTTTCCACCAATAAAATCACTTCTTACTCCCACCAATCACAACTTCACACGTCACTTTCTGTTACACTTTTTATCCCTCGCCCCCCATCTTTACCCCTCTTTCAGTACCGACCTCCGCACAGACAACACCTCGCCACCCAGCTCCTCTCCATCACGCGAACTCCATACTCCTCCATCTCCCTTCCTCCATCTCCCACCCCAAATTAACGAACCAATCAAAAACACTCCACGTCACTTCCTCAATTCTTTCAACTCGTCCCGGATGAGCCAATTGCAATAACGATAATCCTAACGCTCAGGGCGCTTTTCAAACTTACCGCCGCCGCCGTCGCACGCAGCGACACTAGCGACACTAGCGCCCCTAGCGGCAGGATTATCGTTAAAACAATTGGCTCATCCGGGACTATTACTACTCCTGTGTTAACTATACAGGTTATTGTAACTGATTCCTGTGTTAACTATACACGTTATTATAACTGATTCCTGTGTTAACTATACAGGTTATTATAACCGATTCCTGTGTTAACTATGCAGGTTATTTTACTGAATCCTGGGTTAACTATACAGGTTATTGTAACTGATTCCAATGTTAACTATACAGGTTATTGTAACTGACTCCTGTGTTAACTATACAGGGTATTGTAACTGATTCCTGTGTTAACTATACAGGTTATTATAACTGATTCCTGTGTTAACTATACACGTTATTGTAACTGATTCCTGTGTTAACTATACAGGTTATTATAACCGATTCCTGTGTTAACTATGCAGGTTGTTATAACTGAATCCTGTGTTAATTATACAGGTTATTGTAACTGATTCCAAAGTTAACTATACAGTTAATTGTAACTGATTACTGTGTTAACTATACACGTTATTGTAATTGATTACTGTGTTAACTATACACGTTTTCGTAACTTATTTCAATGATAACTATACACGCTAATTTAATTGATTACTGTGATAACTATACAGTTTATTGTAACTGATAACTGTGTTAACTATGCTCGTTATTGTAATTGATTACTGTGTTAACTATACACGTTATTGTAACTGATTACAATTTTAACTATACACGTTATAAAAATTGATTACTGTCTTAACTATACACGTTATTGTAGCTGATTACAATGTTAACTATACACGTTATTGTAACTGATTCCAGTGGCAACTATACACATCATTGTAACAGATTCCAGTGTATACTATACAGGTTATTGTAACTTATTCCAGCGTTAACTATACACGATATTGTAATTGATTCCAGTGTTAACTATACAGGTTATTATAACTGATTGCACCGTTAACTATACACGTTATTGTAATTGATTCCACTGTTAAGTATACAGGTTTTTATAACTGATTCCAGTGTAAACTATACAGTTTATTGCAACTAATTTGAGTGTCAACTATACACATCATTGTAACTTATTCCAGTGTAAACTATACAGGGTATTGTAGCTGATTCCAGCGTTAATTATACACGTTATTCTAATTGATTCTTGTGTTAACTATACAGGTTACTGTATTTGATTAGAGTGTTAACTATACAGGTTATTGTATTTGATTCCAGAATTTTCTATACAGGTTATTGTATTTGATTCCAGTGTTTACTATACAGGTTATTGGATTTGATTCCAGTGTTAACTATAAGGTTATTGTATTTGATTCCAGTGTTTACTATACAGGTTATTGTATTTGATTCCAGTGTTAACTATACACGTTATTGTAATTGATTCCAGTGTTAACTATACACGTAATTGTAATTGATTCCATTGTTAACTATACAGGTTATTGTAACTGATTCCAGTATTAACTATACACGTTATTGTATTTGATTCCATTGTTAACTATACACCTTATTGTATTTGATTCCAGTGTTTACTATACAGGTTATTGTATTTGATTCCAGTGTTAGCTATACACTTTATTGTAATTGATTCCAGTGTTAACTATACACGTTATTGTATTTGATTCCATTGTTAACTATACAGGTTATTATAACTGATACCAGTGTTAACTATACACGTTATTGTAATTGATTCCAGTGTTTACTATACAGGTTATTATAACTGATTTCAGTGTTAACTATACACGTTATTGTAATTGATTCTTGTGTTAACTATACAGGTTATTCTATTTGAATCCAATGTTAACTATACAGATTATTGTAACTGATTTCCGTGTTAACTATACGGGTTATTGGATTTGATTCCATTGTTAACTATACAGGTTATTGTAACGGATTCCAGTGTTAACTATACACGTTATTGGATTTGATTCCAATGTTAACTATACAGGTTATTTTAACTGATTCCAGTGTTAACTATACAGGTTATTGTAACTGATTCCTTTGATAGCCATACACGTTATTGTAACTGATTCTAGTGATAACTATACACGTTATTGTAATTGATTCCTGTGATAACTATACATGTTATTGTAACTGATTCCAATGTTAACTACACACGTTATTGTAACTGATTCTAGTGTTAACAATACACGTTATTGTAATTGATTCCTGTGATATCCATACACGTTATTGTAACCGATTCCAATGTTAACTACACAAGTTAGTGTAACTGACTCCAGTGTTAACTATACATGTAATTGTAACTGATTCCTGTGTTAACTATACAGGTTATTGTAACTGATTCTTGTGTTAACTATACAGGTTATTGGATTTGATTCCAATGTTAACTATACAGGTTATTGCATTTATTTCCTGTGTTAACTATACAGGTGATTCTATTTGAATCCAATGTTAACTATACAGATTATTGTAACTGATTCCTGTGTTAACTATACGGGTTATTGGATTTGATTCCTTTGTTAACTATACAGGTTATTGTAACTGATTCCAGTGTTAACTATACACGTTATTGGATTTGATTCCAATGTTAACTATACAGGTTATTTTAACTGATTCCAGTGTTAACTATACACGTTATTGTAATTGATTCCTGTGTTAACTATATAGGTTATTGTATTTGATTCCAGTGTTAACTATACAGGATAGTGTATTTGATTCCAATGTTAACTTTACAGGTTATTGGATTTGATTCAATGTTAACCATACAGGTTGGTGTATTTGATTCCAATGTTAACTATACACGTTATTGTAATTGATTCAATGTTAACTATACAGGTTAGTGTATTTGATTCCAATGTTAACTATACAGGTTATTGTAATTGATTCCTATGTTTACTATACAGGTTATTATAACTGATTCCAGTGTATACTATACAGGTTATTATAACTGATTCCTGTGTTAACTATAAACGTTATTGTAACTGATTCCTGTGTTAACTTAACAGGTTATTATAACTGATTCCAGTGTTAACTATATAGGTTCTTATAACTGATTCCTGTGTTAAATTTACACGTTATTATAACTGATTCCTGTGTTAACTATACAGGCTACTGTAACTGATTGCTGTGTTAACTTTACCGGTTAATTTAACTGATTCCTGTGTTAACTTTACACGTTATTATAACTGATTCCAGTGTTAACTATATAGGTTATTGTAACTGATTCCAGTGTTAACTATACAGTTTATTGTAACTGATTCCTGTGTTAACTATACAGGTTATTATAACTGATTCCTGTGTTAACTATACAGGTTATTATAACTTATTCCTGTGTTAACTATAATGGTTATTGTAGCAGATTCCAGTGTTAACTATACAGGTTATTGTAATTGATTCCATTGTTAACTATACAGGTTATTGTATCTGATTCCTGTGTTAACTATAGAGGTTATTGTAACTGATTCCAGTGTTAACTATACACGTTACTGTAACTGATTCCTGTGTTAACTATACAGGTTATTGTAGTTCATTCCTGTGTTAACTTTACACGTTATTATAACTGATTCCTGTGTTAACTTTACGTTTTTATAACTGATTCCTGTGTTAAGTTTACACGTTATTGAAACTGATTCCATTGTTAACTATACAGGTTATTATAACTGATTCCTGTGTTAACTATACAGGTTATTATAACTGATTCCTGTGTTAACTATACAGGTTATTGTAACTGATTCCTGTGTTAACTATACAGGTAATTATAACTGATTCCTGTGTTAACTATACAGGTTATTGTAACTGATTCCTGTGTTAACTCTACAGGTTTTTATAACCGATTCCTGTGTTAACTTTACAGGTTATTATAACTGATTCCAGTGTTAACTATATAGGTTCTTATAACTGATTCCTGTGTTAACTATACAGGTTATTGTAACTGTTTGCTGTGTTAACTTTACAGGTTAATTTAACTGATTCCTTTGTTAACTATACAGGTTATTATAACTGATTCCAGTAATAACCATACAGGTTAATTTAACTGATTCCTGTGTTAACTATACAGGTTTTTCTAACTGATTCCTGTGCTAACTATATAGGTTATTGTAACTGATTCCTGTGTTAACTATACAGGTTAATTTAACTGATTCCTGTGTTAACTATACAGGTTTTTGTAACTGATTCCTGTGTTAACTTATACAGGCTTTTGTAACTGATTCCTGTGTTAACTATACCGGTTATTGTAACTGATTCCTGTGTTAACTATATAGGTAATTGTATTTGATTCCAGTGTTAACTATACAGGTTAGTGTATTTGATTCCAATGTTAACTATACAGGTTATTGTAAATGATTCTTGTGTTAACTTTACAGGTTATTATAACCGATTCCAGTGTTATCTATATAGGTTATTATAGCTGATTCCTGTGTTCACTTTACACGTTAGTATAACTGATTCCAGTGTTAACTATATAGGTTATTATAACTGATTCCTGTGTTAACTTTACACGTTATTATAACTGATTCCAGTGTTAACTATACAGTTTATTGTAACTGATTACTGTGTTAACTATACAGGTTATTATAACTGATTCCTGTGTTAACAATACAGGTTATTATAACTAATTCCAGTGTTAACTATACAGGTTATTGTAGCTGATTCCAGTGTTAACTATACAGGTTATTGTAAATGATTCCAGTGTTAACTATATAGGTTATTGTATCTGATTCCTGTGTTAACTATACAGTTTATTGTAACTGATTCCAGTGTTAACTATACAGGTTACTGTAGCTGATTCTTGTGTTAACTATACAGGTAATTGTAACTCATTCCTGTGTTAACTTTACACGTTATTATAACTGATTCCTGTGGTAACTTTAAACGTTTTTATAACTGATTCCAGTGTTAAGTTTACACGTTATTGAAACTGATTCCATTGTTAACTATACAGGTTATTATAACTGATTCCTGTGTTAACTATACTGGTTATTATAACTGATTCCTGTGTTAACTATACAGGTTATTGTAACTGATTCCTCTGTTAACTATACAGGTTATTATAACTGAATCCTGTGTTAACTATACAGGTTATTGTAACTGATTCCTGTGTTAACTATACACGTTATTATAACTGATTCCTGTGTTAACTATACAGGTTATTATAACCGATTCCTGTGTTAACTATGCAGGTTATTTTACTGAATCCTGGGTTAACTATACAGGTTATTGTAACTGATTCCAATGTTAACTATACAGGTTATTGTAACTGACTCCTGTGTTAACTATACAGGGTATTGTAACTGATTCCTGTGTTAACTATACAGGTTATTATAACTGATTCCTGTGTTAACTATACACGTTATTGTAACTGATTCCTGTGTTAACTATACAGGTTATTATAACCGATTCCTGTGTTAACTATGCAGGTTGTTATAACTGAATCCTGTGTTAATTATACAGGTTATTGTAACTGATTCCAAAGTTAACTATACAGTTAATTGTAACTGATTACTGTGTTAACTATACACGTTATTGTAATTGATTACTGTGTTAACTATACACGTTTTCGTAACTTATTTCAATGATAACTATACACGCTAATTTAATTGATTACTGTGATAACTATACAGTTTATTGTAACTGATAACTGTGTTAACTATGCACGTTATTGTAATTGATTACTGTGTTAACTATACACGTTATTGTAACTGATTACAATATTAACTATACACGTTATAAAAATTGATTACTGTCTTAACTATACACGTTATTGTAGCTGATTACAATGTTAACTATACACGTTATTGTAACTGATTCCAGTGGCAACTATACACATCATTGTAACAGATTCCAGTGTATACTATACAGGTTATTGTAACTTATTCCAGCGTTAACTATACACGATATTGTAATTGATTCCAGTGTTAACTATACAGGTTATTATAACTGATTGCAGCGTTAACTATACACGTTATTGTAATTGATTCCACTGTTAAGTATACAGGTTTTTATAACTGATTCCAGTGTAAACTATACAGTTTATTGCAACTAATTTGAGTGTCAACTATACACATCATTGTAACTTATTCCAGTGTAAACTATACAGGGTATTGTAGCTGATTCCAGCGTTAATTATACACGTTATTCTAATTGATTCTTGTGTTAACTATACAGGTTACTGTATTTGATTAGAGTGTTAACTATACAGGTTATTGTATTTGATTCCAGATTTTTCTATACAGGTTATTGTATTTGATTCCAGTGTTTACTATACAGGTTATTGGATTTGATTCCAGTGTTAACTATAAGGTTATTGTATTTGATTCCAGTGTTTACTATACAGGTTATTGTATTTGATTCCAGTGTTAACTATACACGTTATTGTAATTGATTCCAGTGTTAACTATACACGTAATTGTAATTGATTCCATTGTTAACTATACAGGTTATTGTAACTGATTCCAGTATTAACTATACACGTTATTGTATTTGATTCCATTGTTAACTATACACCTTATTGTATTTGATTCCAGTGTTTACTATACAGGTTATTGTATTTGATTCCAGTGTTAGCTATACACTTTATTGTAATTGATTCCAGTGTTAACTATACACGTTATTGTATTTGATTCCATTGTTAACTATACAGGTTATTATAACTGATACCAGTGTTAACTATACACGTTATTGTAATTGATTCCAGTGTTTACTATACAGGTTATTATAACTGATTTCAGTGTTGACTATACACGTTATTGTAATTGATTCTTGTGTTAACTATACAGGTTATTCTATTTGAATCCAATGTTAACTATACAGATTATTGTAACTGATTTCCGTGTTAACTATACGGGTTATTGGATTTGATTCCATTGTTAACTATACAGGTTATTGTAACGGATTCCAGTGTTAACTATACACGTTATTGGATTTGATTCCAATGTTAACTATACAGGTTATTTTAACTGATTCCAGTGTTAACTATACAGGTTATTGTAACTGATTCCTTTGATAGCCATACACGTTATTGTAACTGATTCTAGTGATAACTATACACGTTATTGTAATTGATTCCTGTGATAACTATACATGTTATTGTAACTGATTCCAATGTTAACTACACACGTTATTGTAACTGATTCTAGTGTTAACAATACACGTTATTGTAATTGATTCCTGTGATATCCATACACGTTATTGTAACCGATTCCAATGTTAACTACACAAGTTATTGTAACTGACTCCAGTGTTAACTATACATGTAATTGTAACTGATTCCTGTGTTAACTATACAGGTTATTGTAACTGATTCCAATGTTAACTATATAGGTTATTGTAACTGACTCCAATGTTAACTATGCAGGTTATTGTAACTGACTCCAATGTTAACTACACACGTTATTATAACTGATTCCAGTGTTAACTATACACGTTATTGTAACTGATTCCAATGTTAACTATACACGTTATTGTATCCGATTCCAACGTTAACTATACACGTTATTGAAATGATTCCAATGTTAACTATATACGTTATTGTTATTGATTCCTGTGATAACTATACAGGTTATTGGATTTGATTCCAATGTCAACCTTACAGGTTATTGTATTTGATTCCAATGATAACTATACAGGTTATTCTACATGTATCCAATGTTAACTATACAGGTTATTGTAACTGATTCCTGTGTTAACTATACAGGTTATTGGATTTGATTCCAATGTTAACTATACAGGCTATTGTAACTGATTCCTGTGTTAACTATACAGGTTATTGCATTTGATTCCTGTGTTAACTATACAGGTGATTCTATTTGAATCCAATGTTAACTATACAGATTATTGTAACTGATTCCTGTGTTAACTATACGGGTTATTGAATTTGATTCCTTTGTTAACTATACAGGTTATTGTAACTGATTCCTGTGTTAACTATACACGTTATTGGATTTGATTCCAATGTTAACTATACAGGTTATTTTAACTGATTCCAGTGTTAACTATACACGTTATTGTAATTGATTCCTGTGTTAACTATATAGGTTATTGTATTTGATTCCAGTGTTAACTATACAGGATAGTGTATTTGATTCCAATGTTAACTATACAGGTTATTGGATTGGATTCAATGTTAACCATACAGGTTAGTGTATTTGATTCCAATGTTAACTATACAGGTTATTGTAATTGATTCCTATGTTTACTATACAGGTTAATATAACTGATTCCAGGGTTTACTATACAAGTTATTATAACTGATTCCTGTGTTAACTATACAGGTTATTGTAACTGATTCCTGTGTTAACTTTACAGGTTATTATAACTGATTCCAGTGTTAACTATATAGGTTCTTATAACTGATTCCTGTGTTAAATTTACACGTTATTATAACTGATTCCAAAGTTAACTATACAGTTTATTGTAACTGATTCCTGTGTTAACTATACAGGTTATTGTAACTGATTCCTGTGTTAACTATACAGGTTATTATAACTGATTCCAGTGTTAACTATAATGGTTATTGTAGCTGATTCCAGTGTTAACTATACAGGTTATTGTAACTGATTCCAGTGTTAACTATACAGGTTATTGTATCTGATTCCTGTGTTAACTATACAGGTTATTGTAACTGATTCCAGTGTTAACTATACAGGTTACTGTAACTGATTTCTGTGTTAACTATACAGGTTATTGTAATTCACTCCTGTGTTAACTTTACACGTTATTATAACTGATTCCTGTGTTAACTTTACACGTTTTTATAACTGATTCCTGTGTTAAGTTTACACGTTATTGCAATTGATTCCATTGTTAACTATACAGGTTATTATAACTGATTCCTGTGTTAACTATACAGGTTATTATAACTGATTCCTGTGTTAACTATACAGGTTAATGTAACTGATTCCTGTGTTAACTATACAGGTTATTATAACTGATTTCTGTGTTAACTATACACATTATTGTAACTGATTCCTGTGTTAACTATACAGGTTTTTATAACCGATTCCTGTGTTAACTATGCAGGTTATTATAACTGAATCCTGTGTTAACTATACAGGTTATTGTAACTCATTCCAATGTTAACTATACACGTTATTGTAATTGATTACTGTGTTAACTATACACGTTTTCGTAACTTACTTCATTGATAACTTTACACGTTAATGTAATTGATTACTGTGATAAATATACAGTTTATTGTAACTGATTACTGTGTTAACTATGCACGTTATTGTAATTGATTACTGTGTTAACTATACACGTTATTGCAACTGATTACAATGTTAACTATACACGTTATAGTAATTGATTACTGTCTTAACTATACACGTTATTGCAACTGATTACAATGTTAACTATACACGTTGTTGCAACTGATTCCAGTGGCAACTATACACATCATTGTAACAGATTCCAGTATAAACTATACAGGTTATTGTAACTTATTCCAGCGTTAACTATACAAGATATTGTAATTGATTCCAGTGTTAACCATACAGGTTATTATAACTGATTCCAGCGTTAACTATACACGTTATTGTAATTGATTCCAGTGTTAAGTATACAGGTTTTTATAACTGATTCCAGTGCAAACTATACAGTTTATTGTAACTGATTTCAGTGTCAACTATACACATCATTGTAACTGATTCCAGTGTAAACTATACAGGTTATTGTAACTGATTCCAGCGTTAATTATACACGTTATTGTAATTGATTCTTGTGTTAACTATATAGGTTATTGTATTTGATTCCAGAGTTTACTATACAGGTTACTGTATTTGATTCCAGTGTTAACTATACAGGTTATTGTAATAGATTCTTGTGTTAACTATACAGGTTATTATAATTGATTCCAGAGTTTACTATACAGGTTATTATAACTGATTCCAGTGTTAACTATACAGATTATTGTAATTGGTTCCTGTGATAACTATATACGTTATTGTAATTGATTCCTGTGATAACCATACACGTTATTGTAATTGATTCCAGTGTTAACTATACACGTAATTGTAATTGATTCCATTGTTAACTATACAGGTTATTGTAACTGATTCCAGTATTAACTATACACGTTATTGTATTTGATTCCATTGTTAACTATACACCTTATTGTATTTGATTCCAGTGTTTACTATACAGGTTATTGTATTTGATTCCAGTGTTAGCTATACACTTTATTGTAATTGATTCCAGTGTTAACTATACACGTTATTGTATTTGATTCCATTGTTAACTATACAGGTTATTATAACTGATACCAGTGTTAACTATACACGTTATTGTAATTGATTCCAGTGTTTACTATACAGGTTATTATAACTGATTTCAGTGTTGACTATACACGTTATTGTAATTGATTCTTGTGTTAACTATACAGGTTATTCTATTTGAATCCAATGTTAACTATACAGATTATTGTAACTGATTTCCGTGTTAACTATACGGGTTATTGGATTTGATTCCATTGTTAACTATACAGGTTATTGTAACGGATTCCAGTGTTAACTATACACGTTATTGGATTTGATTCCAATGTTAACTATACAGGTTATTTTAACTGATTCCAGTGTTAACTATACAGGTTATTGTAACTGATTCCTTTGATAGCCATACACGTTATTGTAACTGATTCTAGTGATAACTATACACGTTATTGTAATTGATTCCTGTGATAACTATACATGTTATTGTAACTGATTCCAATGTTAACTACACACGTTATTGTAACTGATTCTAGTGTTAACAATACACGTTATTGTAATTGATTCCTGTGATATCCATACACGTTATTGTAACCGATTCCAATGTTAACTACACAAGTTATTGTAACTGACTCCAGTGTTAACTATACATGTAATTGTAACTGATTCCTGTGTTAACTATACAGGTTATTGTAACTGATTCCAATGTTAACTATATAGGTTATTGTAACTGACTCCAATGTTAACTATGCAGGTTATTGTAACTGACTCCAATGTTAACTACACACGTTATTATAACTGATTCCAGTGTTAACTATACACGTTATTGTAACTGATTCCAATGTTAACTATACACGTTATTGTATCCGATTCCAACGTTAACTATACACGTTATTGAAATGATTCCAATGTTAACTATATACGTTATTGTTATTGATTCCTGTGATAACTATACAGGTTATTGGATTTGATTCCAATGTCAACCTTACAGGTTATTGTATTTGATTCCAATGATAACTATACAGGTTATTCTACATGTATCCAATGTTAACTATACAGGTTATTGTAACTGATTCCTGTGTTAACTATACAGGTTATTGGATTTGATTCCAATGTTAACTATACAGGCTATTGTAACTGATTCCTGTGTTAACTATACAGGTTATTGCATTTGATTCCTGTGTTAACTATACAGGTGATTCTATTTGAATCCAATGTTAACTATACAGATTATTGTAACTGATTCCTGTGTTAACTATACGGGTTATTGAATTTGATTCCTTTGTTAACTATACAGGTTATTGTAACTGATTCCTGTGTTAACTATACACGTTATTGGATTTGATTCCAATGTTAACTATACAGGTTATTTTAACTGATTCCAGTGTTAACTATACACGTTATTGTAATTGATTCCTGTGTTAACTATATAGGTTATTGTATTTGATTCCAGTGTTAACTATACAGGATAGTGTATTTGATTCCAATGTTAACTATACAGGTTATTGGATTGGATTCAATGTTAACCATACAGGTTAGTGTATTTGATTCCAATGTTAACTATACAGGTTATTGTAATTGATTCCTATGTTTACTATACAGGTTAATATAACTGATTCCAGGGTTTACTATACAAGTTATTATAACTGATTCCTGTGTTAACTATACAGGTTATTGTAACTGATTCCTGTGTTAACTTTACAGGTTATTATAACTGATTCCAGTGTTAACTATATAGGTTCTTATAACTGATTCCTGTGTTAAATTTACACGTTATTATAACTGATTCCAAAGTTAACTATACAGTTTATTGTAACTGATTCCTGTGTTAACTATACAGGTTATTGTAACTGATTCCTGTGTTAACTATACAGGTTATTATAACTGATTCCAGTGTTAACTATAATGGTTATTGTAGCTGATTCCAGTGTTAACTATACAGGTTATTGTAACTGATTCCAGTGTTAACTATACAGGTTATTGTATCTGATTCCTGTGTTAACTATACAGGTTATTGTAACTGATTCCAGTGTTAACTATACAGGTTACTGTAACTGATTTCTGTGTTAACTATACAGGTTATTGTAATTCACTCCTGTGTTAACTTTACACGTTATTATAACTGATTCCTGTGTTAACTTTACACGTTTTTATAACTGATTCCTGTGTTAAGTTTACACGTTATTGCAATTGATTCCATTGTTAACTATACAGGTTATTATAACTGATTCCTGTGTTAACTATACAGGTTATTATAACTGATTCCTGTGTTAACTATACAGGTTAATGTAACTGATTCCTGTGTTAACTATACAGGTTATTATAACTGATTTCTGTGTTAACTATACACATTATTGTAACTGATTCCTGTGTTAACTATACAGGTTTTTATAACCGATTCCTGTGTTAACTATGCAGGTTATTATAACTGAATCCTGTGTTAACTATACAGGTTATTGTAACTCATTCCAATGTTAACTATACACGTTATTGTAATTGATTACTGTGTTAACTATACACGTTTTCGTAACTTACTTCATTGATAACTTTACACGTTAATGTAATTGATTACTGTGATAAATATACAGTTTATTGTAACTGATTACTGTGTTAACTATGCACGTTATTGTAATTGATTACTGTGTTAACTATACACGTTATTGCAACTGATTACAATGTTAACTATACACGTTATAGTAATTGATTACTGTCTTAACTATACACGTTATTGCAACTGATTACAATGTTAACTATACACGTTGTTGCAACTGATTCCAGTGGCAACTATACACATCATTGTAACAGATTCCAGTATAAACTATACAGGTTATTGTAACTTATTCCAGCGTTAACTATACAAGATATTGTAATTGATTCCAGTGTTAACCATACAGGTTATTATAACTGATTCCAGCGTTAACTATACACGTTATTGTAATTGATTCCAGTGTTAAGTATACAGGTTTTTATAACTGATTCCAGTGCAAACTATACAGTTTATTGTAACTGATTTCAGTGTCAACTATACACATCATTGTAACTGATTCCAGTGTAAACTATACAGGTTATTGTAACTGATTCCAGCGTTAATTATACACGTTATTGTAATTGATTCTTGTGTTAACTATATAGGTTATTGTATTTGATTCCAGAGTTTACTATACAGGTTACTGTATTTGATTCCAGTGTTAACTATACAGGTTATTGTAATAGATTCTTGTGTTAACTATACAGGTTATTATAATTGATTCCAGAGTTTACAATACAGGTTATTGTATTTGATTCCAGAGTTTACTATACAGGTTATTATAACTGATTCCAGTGTTAACTATACAGGTTATTGTAATTGGTTCCTGTGATAACTATATACGTTATTGTAATTGATTCCTGTGATAACCATACACGTTATTGTAATTGATTCCAGTGTTAACTATACACGTAATTGTAATTGATTCCATTGTTAACTATACAGGTTATTGTAACTGATTCCAGTATTAACTATACACGTTATTGTATTTGATTCCATTGTTAACTATACACCATATTGTATTTGATTCCAGTGTTTACTATACAGGTTATTGTATTTGATTCCAGTGTTAGCTATACACTTTATTGTAATTGATTCCAGTGTTAACTATACACGTTATTGTATTTGATTCCATTGTTAACTATACAGGTTATTATAACTGATACCAGTGTTAACTATACACGTTATTGTAATTGATTCCAGTGTTTACTATACAGGTTATTATAACTGATTTCAGTGTTAACTATACACGTTATTGTAATTGATTCTTGTGTTAACTATACAGGTTATTCTATTTGAATCCAATGTTAACTATACAGATTATTGTAACTGATTTCCGTGTTAACTATACGGGTTATTGGATTTGATTCCATTGTTAACTATACAGGTTATTGTAACGGATTCCAGTGTTAACTATACACGTTATTGGATTTGATTCCAATGTTAACTATACAGGTTATTTTAACTGATTCCAGTGTTAACTATACAGGTTATTGTAACTGATTTCTTTGATAGCCATACACGTTATTGTAACTGATTCTAGTGATAACTATACACGTTATTGTAATTGATTCCTGTGATAACTATACATGTTATTGTAACTGATTCCAATGTTAACTACACACGTTATTGTAACTGATTCTAGTGTTAACAATACACGTTATTGTAATTGATTCCTGTGATATCCATACACGCTATTGTAACCGATTCCAATGTTAACTACACAAGTTATTGTAACTGACTCCAGTGTTAACTATACATGTAATTGTAACTGATTCCTGTGTTAACTATACAGGTTATTGTAACTGATTCCAATGTTAACTATATAGGTTATTGTAACTGACTCCAATGTTAACTATGCAGTTTATTGTAACTGACTCCAATGATAACTACACACGATATTATAACTGATTCCAGTGTTAACTATACACATTATTGTAACTGATTCCAATGTTAACTATACACGTTATTGTATCTGATTCCAACGTTAACTATACACGTTATTGAAATGATTCCAATGTTAACTATATACGTTATTGTTATTGATTCCTGTGATAACTATACAGGTTATTGGATTTGATTCCAATGTCAACCTTACAGGTTATTGTATTTGATTCCAATGATAACTATACAGGTTATTCTACATGTATCCAATGTTAACTATACAGGTTATTGTAACTGATTCCTGTGTTAACTATACAGGTTATTGGATTTGATTCCAATGTTAACTATACAGGCTATTGTAACTGATTCCTGTGTTAACTATACAGGTTATTGCATTTGATTCCTGTGTTAACTATACAGGTGATTCTACTTGAATCCAATGTTAACTATACAGATTATTGTAACTGATTCCTGTGTTAACTATACGGGTTATTGAATTTGATTCCTTTGTTAACTATACAGGTTATTGTAACTGATTCCTGTGTTAACTATACACGTTATTGGATTTGATTCCAATGTTAACTATACAGGTTATTTTAACTGATTCCAGTGTTAACTATACACGTTATTGTAATTGATTCCTGTGTTAACTATATAGGTTAGTGTATTTGATTCCAGTGTTAACTATACAGGATAGTGTATTTGATTCCAATGTTAACTATACAGGTTATTGGATTGGATTCAATGTTAACCATACAGGTTAGTGTATTTGATTCCAATGTTAACTATACAGGTTATTGTAATTGATTCCTATGTTTACTATACAGGTTAATATAACTGATTCCAGGGTTTACTATACAAGTTATTATAACTGATTCCTGTGTTAACTATACAGGTTATTGTAACTGATTCCTGTGTTAACTTTACAGGTTATTATAACTGATTCCAGTGTTAACTATATAGGTTCTTATAACTGATTCCTGTGTTAAATTTACACGTTATTATAACTGATTCCAAAGTTAACTATACAGTTTATTGTAACTGATTCCTGTGTTAACTATACAGGTTATTGTAACTGATTCCTGTGTTAACTATACAGGTTATTATAACTGATTCCAGTGTTAACTATAATAGTTATTGTAGCTGATTCCAGTGTTAACTATACAGGTTATTGTAACTGATTCCAGTGTTAACTATACAGGTTATTGTATCTGATTCCTGTGTTAACTATACAGGTTATTGTAACTGATTCCAGTGTTAACTATACAGGTTACTGTAACTGATTTCTGTGTTAACTATACAGGTTATTGTAATTCACTCCTGTGTTAACTTTACACGTTATTATAACTGATTCCTGTGTTAACTTTTACACGTTTTTATAACTGATTCCTGTGTTAAGTTTACACGTTATTGCAATTGATTCCATTGTTAACTATACAGGTTATTATAACTGATTCCTGTGTTAACTATACAGGTTATTATAACTGATTCCTGTGTTAACTATACAGGTTAATGTAACTGATTCCTGTGTTAACTATACAGGTTATTATAACTGATTTCTGTGTTAACTATACACATTATTGTAACTGATTTCTGTGTTAACTATACACATTATTGTAACTGATTCCTGTGTTAACTATACAGGTTTTTATAACCGATTCCTGTGTTAACTATGCAGGTTATTATAACTGAATCCTGTGTTAACTATACAGGTTATTGTAACTCATTCCAATGTTAACTATACACGTTATTGTAATTGATTACTGTGTTAACTATACACGTTTTCGTAACTTACTTCATTGATAACTATACACGTTAATGTAATTGATTACTGTGATAAATATACAGTTTATTGTAACTGATTACTGTGTTAACTATGCACGTTATTGTAATTGATTACTGTGTTAACTATACACGTTATTGCAACTGATTACAATGTTAACTATACACGTTATAGTAATTGATTACTGTCTTAACTATACACGTTATTGCAACTGATTACAATGTTAACTATACACGTTGTTGTAACTGATTCCAGTGGCAACTATACACATCATTGTAACAGATTCCAGTGTATACTATACAGGTTATTGTAACTTATTCCAGCGTTAACTATACACGATATTGTAATTGATTCCAGTGTTAACTATACAGGTTATTATAACTGATTGCAGAGTTAACTATACACGTTATTGTAATTGATTCCACTGTTAAGTATACAGGTTTTTATAACTGATTCCAGTGTAAACTATACAGTTTATTGCAACTAATTTGAGTGTCAACTATACACATCATTGTAACTTATTCCAGTGTAAACTATACAGGGTAATGTAGCTGATTCCAGCGTTAATTATACACGTTATTCTAATTGATTCTTGTGTTAACTATACAGGTTACTGTATTTGAATAGAGTGTTAACTATACAGGTTATTGTATTTGATTCCAGAATTTTCTATACAGGTTATTGTATTTGATTCCAGTGTTTACTATACAGGTTATTGGATTTGATTCCAGTGTTAACTATAAGGTTATTGTATTTGATTCCAGTGTTTACTATACAGGTTATTGTATTTGATTCCAGTGTTAACTATACACGTTATTGTAATTGATTCCAGTGTTAACTATACACGTAATTGTAATTGATTCCATTGTTAACTATAAAGGTTATTGTAACTGATTCCAGTATTAACTATACACGTTATTGTATTTGATTCCATTGTTAACTATACACCATATTGTATTTGATTCCAGTGTTTACTATACAGGTTATTGTATTTGATTCCAGTGTTAGCTATACACTTTATTGTAATTGATTCCAGTGTTAACTATACACGTTATTGTATTTGATTCCATTGTTAACTATACAGGTTATTATAACTGATACCAGTGTTAACTATACACGTTATTGTAATTGATTCCAGTGTTTACTATACAGGTTATTATAACTGATTTCAGTGTTAACTATACACGTTATTGTAATTGATTCTTGTGTTAACTATACAGGTTATTCTATTTGAATCCAATGTTAACTATACAGATTATTGTAACTGATTTCCGTGTTAACTATACGGGTTATTGGATTTGATTCCATTGTTAACTATACAGGTTATTGTAACGGATTCCAGTGTTAACTATACACGTTATTGGATTTGATTCCAATGTTAACTATACAGGTTATTTTAACTGATTCCAGTGTTAACTATACAGGTTATTGTAACTGATTCCTTTGATAGCCATACACGTTATTGTAACTGATTCTAGTGATAACTATACACGTTATTGTAATTGATTCCTGTGATAACTATACATGTTATTGTAACTGATTCCAATGTTAACTACACACGTTATTGTAACTGATTCTAGTGTTAACAATACACGTTATTGTAATTGATTCCTGTGATATCCATACACGTTATTGTAACCGATTCCAATGTTAACTACACAAGTTATTGTAACTGACTCCAGTGTTAACTATACATGTAATTGTAACTGATTCCTGTGTTAACTATACAGGTTTTTGTAACTGATTCCAATGTTAACTATATAGGTTATTGTAACTGACTCCAATGTTAACTATGCAGGTTATTGTAACTGACTCCAATGTTAACTACACACGTTATTATAACTGATTCCAGTGTTAACTATACACGTTATTGTAACTGATTCCAATGTTAACTATACACGTTATTGTATCTGATTCCAACGTTAACTATACACGTTATTGAAATGATTCCAATGTTAACTATATACGTTATTGTTATTGATTCCTGTGATAACTATACAGGTTATTGGATTTGATTCCAATGTCAACCTTACAGGTTATTGTATTTGATTCCAATGATAACTATACAGGTTATTCTACATGTATCCAATGTTAACTATACAGGTTATTGTAACTGATTCCTGTGTTAACTATACAGGTTATTGGATTTGATTCCAATGTTAACTATACAGGCTATTGTAACTGATTCCTGTGTTAACTATACAGGTTATTGCATTTGATTCCTGTGTTAACTATACAGGTGATTCTATTTGAATCCAATGTTAACTATACAGATTATTGTAACTGATTCCTGTGTTAACTATACGGGTTATTGAATTTGATTCCTTTGTTAACTATACAGGTTATTGTAACTGATTCCTGTGTTAACTATACACGTTATTGGATTTGATTCCAATGTTAACTATACAGGTTATTTTAACTGATTCCAGTGTTAACTATACACGTTATTGTAATTGATTCCTGTGTTAACTATATAGGTTATTGTATTTGATTCCAGTGTTAACTATACAGGATAGTGTATTTGATTCCAATGTTAACTATACAGGTTATTGGATTGGATTCAATGTTAACCATACAGGTTAGTGTATTTGATTCCAATGTTAACTATACAGGTTATTGTAATTGATTCCTATGTTTACTATACAGGTTAATATAACTGATTCCAGGGTTTACTATACAAGTTATTATAACTGATTCCTGTGTTAACTATACAGGTTATTGTAACTGATTCCTGTGTTAACTTTACAGGTTATTATAACTGATTCCAGTGTTAACTATATAGGTTCTTATAACTGATTCCTGTGTTAAATTTACACGTTATTATAACTGATTCCAAAGTTAACTATACAGGTTATTGTAACTGATTCCAGTGTTAACTATACAGGTTATTGTATCTGATTCCTGTGTTAACTATACAGGTTATTGTAACTGATTCCAGTGTTAACTATACAGGTTACTGTAACTGATTTCTGTGTTAACTATACAGGTTATTGTAATTCACTCCTGTGTTAACTTTACACGTTATTATAACTGATTCCTGTGTTAACTTTTACACGTTTTTATAACTGATTCCTGTGTTAAGTTTACACGTTATTGCAATTGATTCCATTGTTAACTATACAGGTTATTATAACTGATTCCTGTGTTAACTATACAGGTTATTATAACTGATTCCTGTGTTAACTATACAGGTTAATGTAACTGATTCCTGTGTTAACTATACAGCTTATTATAACTGATTTCTGTGTTAACTATACACATTATTGTAACTGATTCCTGTGTTAACTATACAGGTTTTTATAACCGATTCCTGTGTTAACTATGCAGGTTATTATAACTGAATCCTGTGTTAACTATACAGGTTATTGTAACTCATTCCAATGTTAACTATACACGTTATTGTAATTGATTACTGTGTTAACTATACACGTTTTCGTAACTTACTTCATTGATAACTATACACGTTAATGTAATTGATTACTGTGATAAATATACAGTTTATTGTAACTGATTACTGTGTTAACTATGCACGTTATTGTAATTGATTACTGTGTGAACTATACACGTTATTGCAACTGATTACAATGTTAACTATACACGTTATAGTAATTGATTACTGTCTTAACTATACACGTTATTGCAACTGATTACAATGTTAACTATACACGTTGTTGTAACTGATTCCAGTGGCAACTATACACATCATTGTAACAGATTCCAGTATAAACTATACAGGTTATTGTAACTTATTCCAGCGTTAACTATACAAGATATGGTAATTGATTCCAGTGTTAAGTATACAGGTTTTTATAACTGATTCCAGTGCAAACTATACAGTTTATTGTAACTGATTTCAGTGTCAACTTTACACATCATTGTAACTGATTCCAGTGTAAACTATACAGGTTATTGTAACTGATTCCAGCGTTAATTATACACGTTATTGTAATTGATTCTTGTGTTAACTATATAGGTTATTGTATTTGATTCCAGAGTTTACTATACAGGTTACTGTATTTGATTCCAGTGTTAACTATACGGGCTATTGTAATAGATTCTTGTGTTAACTATACAGGTTATTATAATTGATTCCAGAGTTTACAATACAGGTTATTGTATTTGATTCCAGAGTTTACTATACAGGTTATTATAATTGGTTCCTGTGATAACTATATACGTTATTGTAATTGATTCCTGTGATAACCATACACGTTATTGTATCTGATTCTAGTGTTAACTATACACGTTATTGTAATTGATTCCTGTGATAACTATACATGTTATTGTAATTGATTCCTGTGATAACTATACATGTTCTTGTAACTGATTCCAATGTTAACTACACACGTTATTGTAACTGTTTCTAGTGTTAACTATACAAGTTATCGTAATTGATTCCTGTGATAACCATACACGTTATTGTAACCGATTCCAATGTTAACTACACACGTTATTGTAACTGACTCCAGTGTTAACTATACATGTTATTGTAACTGATTCCTGTTTAACTATACAGGTTATTTTAACTGATTCCATTGTTAACTATACAGGTTATTATAACTGATTCCAGTGTTAACTATACACGTTATTGTAACTGATTCCAATGTTAACTATACACGTTATTGTATCTGATTCCAATGTTAACTATACACGTTATTGTAACTGATTCCAATGTTAACTATATACGTTATTGTTATTGATTCCTGTGATAACTATACAGGTTATTGGATTTGATTCCAATGTTAACTATACAGGTTATTGTATTTGTTTCCAATGTCAACCTTACAGGTTATTGTCATTGATTCCAATGATAACTATACAGGTTATTCTATTTGATTCCAATGTTAACTATACAGGATATTGTAACTGATTCTTGTGTTAACCATACAGGTTATTGGATTTGATTCCAATGTTAACTATACAGGTTATTGTAACTGATTCCTGTATTAACTATACAGGTTATTGCATTTGATTCCTGTGTTAACTATACAGGTGATTCTATTTGAATCCAATGTTAACTATACAGATTATTGTAACTGATTCCTGTGATAACTATACGGGTTATTGGATTTGATTCCTTTGTTAACTATACAGGTTATTGTAACTGATTCTTGTGTTAACTATACAGGTTATTGGATTTGATTCCAATGTTAACTATACAGGTTATTGTAACTGATTCCTGTATTAACTATACAGGTTATTGCATTTATTTCCTGTGTTAACTTAACAGGTGATTCTATTTGAATCCAATGTTAACTATACAGATTATTGTAACTGATTCCTGTGTTAACTATACGGGTTATTGGATTTGATTCCTTTGTTAACTATACAGGTTATTGTAACTGATTCCAGTGTTAACTATACACGTTATTGGATTTGATTCCAATGTTAACTATACAGGTTATTTTAACTGATTCCAGTGTTAACTATACACGTTATTGTAATTGATTCCTGTGTTAACTATATAGGTTATTGTATTTGATTCCAGTGTTAACTATACAGGATAGTGTATTTGATTCCAATGTTAACTTTACAGGTTATTGGATTTGATTCAATGTTAACCATACAGGTTGGTGTATTTGATTCCAATGTTAACTATACACGTTATTGTAATTGATTCAATGTTAACTATACAGGTTAGTGTATTTGATTCCAATGTTAACTATACAGGTTATTGTAATTGATTCCTATGTTTACTATACAGGTTATTATAACTGATTCCAGTGTATACTATACAGGTTATTATAACTGATTCCTGTGTTAACTATAAACGTTATTGTAACTGATTCCTGTGTTAACTTAACAGGTTATTATAACTGATTCCAGTGTTAACTATATAGGTTCTTATTACTGATTCCTGTGTTAAATTTACACGTTATTATAACTGATTCCTGTGTTAACTATACAGGCTACTGTAACTGATTGCTGTGTTAACTTTACCGGTTAATTTAACTGATTCCTGTGTTAACTTTACACGTTATTATAACTGATTCCAGTGTTAACTATATAGGTTATTGTAACTGATTCCAGTGTTAACTATACAGTTTATTGTAACTGATTCCTGTGTTAACTATACAGGTTATTATAACTGATTCCTGTGTTAACTATACAGGTTATTATAACTTATTCCTGTGTTAACTATAATGGTTATTGTAGCAGATTCCAGTGTTAACTATACAGGTTATTGTAATTGATTCCAGTGTTAACTATACAGGTTATTGTATCTGATTCCTGTGTTAACTATAAAGGTTATTGTAACTGATTCCAGTGTTAACTATACAGGTTACTGTAACTGATTCCTGTGTTAACTATACAGGTTATTGTAGTTCATTCCTGTGTTAACTTTACACGTTATTATAACTGATTCCTGTATTAACTTTACGTTTTTATAACTGATTCCTGTGTTAAGTTTACACGTTATTGAAACTGATTCCATTGTTAACTATACAGGTTATTATAACTGATTCCTGTGTTAACTATACAGGTTATTATAACTGATTCCTGTGTTAACTATACAGGTTATTGTAACTGATTCCTGTGTTAACTATACAGGTAATTATAACTGATTCCTGTGTTAACTATACAGGTTATTGTAACTGATTCCTGTGTTAACTCTACAGGTTTTTATAACCGATTCCTGTGTTAACTTTACAGGTTATTATAACTGATTCCAGTGTTAACTATATAGGTTCTTATAACTGATTCCTGTGTTAAATTTACACGTTATTATAACTGACTCCTGTGTTAACTATACAGGTTATTGTAACTGATTGCTGTGTTAACTTTACAGGTTAATTTAACTGATTCCTTTGTTAACTATACAGGTTATTATAACTGATTCCAGTAATAACCATACAGGTTAATTTAACTGATTCCTGTGTTAACTATACAGGTTTTTCTAACTGATTCCTGTGCTAACTATATAGGTTATTGTAACTGATTCCTGTGTTAACTATACAGGTTAATTTAACTGATTCCTGTGTTAACTATACAGGTTTTTGTAACTGATTCCTTTGTTAACTTATACAGGCTTTTGTAACTGATTCCTGTGTTAACTATACCGGTTATTTTAACTGATTCCTGTGTTAACTATATAGGTAATTGTATTTGATTCCAGTGTTAACTATACAGGTTAGTGTATTTGATTCCAATGTTAACTATACAGGTTATTGTAAATGATTCCTGTGTTAACTTTACAGGTTATTATAACCGATTCCAGTGTTATCTATATAGGTTATTATAGTTGATTCCTGTGTTAACTTTACACGTTAGTATAACTGATTCCAGTGTTAACTATATAGGTTATTATAACTGATTCCTGTGTTAACTTTACACGTTATTATAACTGATTCCAGTGTTAACTATACAGTTTATTGTAACTGATTCCTGTGTTAACTATACAGGTTATTATAACTGATTCCTGTGTTAACAATACAGGTTATTATAACTAATTCCAGTGTTAACTATACAGGTTATTGTAGCTGATTCCAGTGTTAACTATACAGGTTATTGTAAATGATTCCAGTGTTAACTATATAGGTTATTGTATCTGATTCCTGTGTTAACTATACAGTTTATTGTAACTGATTCCAGTGTTAACTATACAGGTTACTGTAACTGATTCTTGTGTTAACTATACAGGTAATTGTAACTCATTCCTGTGTTAACTTTACACGTTATTATAACTGATTCCTGTTGTAACTTTAAACGTTTTTATAACTGATTCCAGTGTTAAGTTTACACGTTATTGAAACTGATTCCATTGTTAACTATACAGGTTATTATAACTGATTCCTGTGTTAACTATACTGGTTATTATAACTGATTCCTGTGTTAACTATACAGGTTATTGTAACTGATTCCTCTGTTAACTATACAGGTTATTATAACTGAATCCTGTGTTAACTATACATGTTATTGTAACTGATTCCTGTGTTAACAATACACGTTATTATAACTGATTCCTGTGTTAACTATACAGGTTATTATAACCGATTCCTGTGTTAACTATGCAGGTTATTTTACTGAATCCTGGGTTAACTATACAGGTTATTGTAACTGATTCCAATGTTAACTATACAGGTTATTGTAACTGACTCCTGTGTTAACTATACAGGGTATTGTAACTGATTCCTGTGTTAACTATACAGGTTATTATAACTGATTCCTGTGTTAACTATACACGTTATTGTAACTGATCCCTGTGTTAACTATACAGGTTATTATAACCGATTCCTGTGTTAACTATGCAGGTTGTTATAACTGAATCCTGTGTTAATTATACAGGTTATTGTAACTGATTCCAAAGTTAACTATACAGTTAATTGTAACTGATTACTGTGTTAACTATACACGTTATTGTAATTGATTACTGTGTTAACTATACACGTTTTCGTAACTTATTTCAATGATAACTATACACGCTAATGTAATTGATTACTGTGATAACTATACAGTTTATTGTAACTGATAACTGTGTTAACTATGCACCATATTGTAATTGAATACTGTGTTAACTATACACGTTATTGTAACTGATTACAATATTAACTATACACGTTATAAAAATTGATTACTGTCCTAACTATACACGTTATTGTAGCTGATTACAATGTTAACTATACACGTTATTGTAACTGATTCCAGTGGCAACTATACACATCATTGTAACAGATTCCAGTGTATACTATACAGGTTATTGTAACTTATTCCAGCGTTAACTATACACGATATTGTAATTGATTCCAGTGTTAACTATACAGGTTATTATAACTGATTGCAGCGTTAACTATACACGTTATTGTAATTGATTCCACTGTTAAGTATACAGGTTTTTATAACTGATTCCAGTGTAAACTATACAGTTTATTGCAACTAATTTGAGTGTCAACTATACACATCATTGTAACTTATTCCAGTGTAAACTATACAGGGTATTGTAGCTGATTCCAGCGTTAATTATACACGTTATTCTAATTGATTCTTGTGTTAACTATACAGGTTACTGTATTTGATTAGAGTGTTAACTATACAGGTTATTGTATTTGATTCCAGAATTTTCTATACAGGTTATTGTATTTGATTCCAGTGTTTACTATACAGGTTATTGGATTTGATTCCAGTGTTAACTATAAGGTTATTGTATTTGATTCCAGTGTTTACTATACAGGTTATTGTATTTGATTCCAGTGTTAACTATACACGTTATTGTAATTGATTCCAGTGTTAACTATACACGTAATTGTAATTGATTCCATTGTTAACTATACAGGTTATTGTAACTGATTCCAGTATTAACTATACACGTTATTGTATTTGATTCCATTGTTAACTATACACCATATTGTATTTGATTCCAGTGTTTACTATACAGGTTATTGTATTTGATTCCAGTGTTAGCTATACACTTTATTGTAATTGATTCCAGTGTTAACTATACACGTTATTGTATTTGATTCCATTGTTAACTATACAGGTTATTATAACTGATACCAGTGTTAACTATACACGTTATTGTAATTGATTCCAGTGTTTACTATACAGGTTATTATAACTGATTTCAGTGTTAACTATACACGTTATTGTAATTGATTCTTGTGTTAACTATACAGGTTATTCTATTTGAATCCAATGTTAACTATACAGATTATTGTAACTGATTTCCGTGTTAACTATACGGGTTATTGGATTTGATTCCATTGTTAACTATACAGGTTATTGTAACGGATTCCAATGTTAACTATACAGGTTATTTTAACTGATTCCAGTGTTAACTATACAGGTTATTGTAACTGATTCCTTTGATAGCCATACACGTTATTGTAACTGATTCTAGTGATAACTATACACGTTATTGTAATGGATTCCTGTGATAACTATACATGTTATTGTAACTGATTCCAATGTTAACTACACACGTTATTGTAACTGATTCTAGTGTTAACAATACACGTTATTGTAATTGATTCCTGTGATATCCATACACGTTATTGTAACCGATTCCAATGTTAACTACACAAGTTATTGTAACTGACTCCAGTGTTAACTATACATGTAATTGTAACTGATTCCTGTGTTAACTATACAGGTTATTGTAACTGATTCCAATGTTAACTATATAGGTTATTGTAACTGACTCCAATGTTAACTATGCAGGTTATTGTAACTGACTCCAATGTTAACTACACACGTTATTATAACTGATTCCAGTGTTAACTATACACGTTATTGTAACTGATTCCAATGTTAACTATACACGTTATTGTATCTGATTCCAACGTTAACTATACACGTTATTGAAATGATTCCAATGTTAACTATATACGTTATTGTTATTGATTCCTGTGATAACTATACAGGTTATTGGATTTGATTCCAATGTCAACCTTACAGGTTATTGTATTTGATTCCAATGATAACTATACAGGTTATTCTACATGTATCCAATGTTAACTATACAGGTTATTGTAACTGATTCCTGTGTTAACTATACAGGTTATTGGATTTGATTCCAATGTTAACTATACAGGCTATTGTAACTGATTCCTGTGTTAACTATACAGGTTATTGCATTTGATTCCTGTGTTAACTATACAGGTGATTCTATTTGAATCCAATGTTAACTATACAGATTATTGTAACTGATTCCTGTGTTAACTATACGGGTTATTGAATTTGATTCCTTTGTTAACTATACAGGTTATTGTAACTGATTCCTGTGTTAACTATACACGTTATTGGATTTGATTCCAATGTTAACTATACAGGTTATTTTAACTGATTCCAGTGTTAACTATACACGTTATTGTAATTGATTCCTGTGTTAACTATATAGGTTATTGTATTTGATTCCAGTGTTAACTATACAGGATAGTGTATTTGATTCCAATGTTAACTATACAGGTTATTGGATTGGATTCAATGTTAACCATACAGGTTAGTGTATTTGATTCCAATGTTAACTATACAGGTTATTGTAATTGATTCCTATGTTTACTATACAGGTTAATATAACTGATTCCAGGGTTTACTATACAAGTTATTATAACTGATTCCTGTGTTAACTATACAGGTTATTGTAACTGATTCCTGTGTTAACTTTACAGGTTATTATAACTGATTCCAGTGTTAACTATATAGGTTCTTATAACTGATTCCTGTGTTAAATTTACACGTTATTATAACTGATTCCTGTGTTAACTATTAAGGTTATTGTAACTGATTGCTGTGTTAACTTTACAGGTTAATTTAACTGATTGCTTTGTTAACTATACAGGTTATTATAACTGATTCCAGTAATAACTATACAGGTTAATTTAACTGATTCCTGTGTTAACTATACAGGTTTTTGTAACTGATTCCTGTGTTAACTATATAGGTTATTGTAACTGATGCCTGTGTTGACTATACAGGTTAATTTAACTGATTCCTGTGTTAACTATACAGGTTTTTGTAACTTATTCTTGTGTTAACTTATACAGGCTTTTTAACTGATTCCTGTGTTAACTATACAGGTTATTGTAACTGATTCCTGTGTTAAATATATAGGTTATTGTATTTGATTCCAGTGTTAACTATACAGGTTAGTGTATTTGACTCCAATGTTAAGTATACAGGTTATTGTAACCGATTCCTGTGTTAACTTTACAGGTTATTATAACCGATTCCAGTGTTAACTATATAGGTTATTATAACTGATTCCTGTGTTAACTTTACACGTTATTAAAACTGATTCCTGTGTTAACTATACAGGTTATTGTAACTGATTCCTGTGTTAACTATACAGGTTATTATAACTTATTCCTGTGTTAACTATACACGTTATTATAACTGATTCCTGTGTCAACTATACAGGTTATTATAACCGATTCCTTTGTTAACTATGCAGGCTATTATAACAGAATCCTGGGTTAACTATACAGGTTATTGTAACTGATTCTAATGTTAACTATACAGGTTATTGTAACTGATTCCTGTGTTAACTATACAGGTTATTATAACTGATTCCTGTGTTAACTATACAGGTAATTGTAACTGATTCCTGTGTAAACTATACAGGTTATTATAACTCATTCCTGTGTTAACTATACACGTTATTGTAACTGATTCCTGTGTTAACTATACAGGTTATTGTAACTGATTACTGATTTAACTATACACGTTATTGTAATTGATTACTGTGTTAACTATACACGTTTTCGTAACTTATTTCAATGATAACTATACACGCTAATGTAATTCATTACTGTGATAACTATACAGCTTATTGTAACTGCTTACTGTGTTAACTATGCACGTTATTGTAATTGATTACTGTGTTAACTATACACGTTATTGTAACTGATTACAATGTTAACTATACACGTTATAAAAATTGATTACTGTCTCAACTATACACGTTATTGTAGCTGATTACAATGTTAACTATACACGTTATTGTAACTGATTCCAGTGGCAACTATACACATCATTGTAACAGATTCCAATGTAAACTATACAGGTTCCTGTAACTTATTCCAGCGTTAACTATACACGATATTGTAATTGATTCCTGTGCTAACTTTACAGGTTATTATAACTGATTCCAGTGTTAACTATATAGGTTATTATAACTGATTCCTGTGTTAACTTTACACGTTATTATAACGGATTCCTGTGTTAACTATACAGGTTATTTTAACTGATTGCTGTGTTAACTTTACAGGTTAATTTAACTGATTCCTGTGTTAACTATACAGGTTTTTGTAACTGATTCCTGTGTTAACTATACAGGTTTTTGTAACTGATTCCAGTGTTAACTATACATTTTATTGTAATTGATTCCTGTGTTAACCATACAGGTTATTGTAACTGATTCCTGTGTTAACTATACAGGTTATTGTAACTGATTCCAGTGTTAACTATACAGGTTATTGTAACTGATTCCTGTGTTAACTGTACAGGTTATTGTAACTCATTCCTGTGTTAAATTTACACGTTATTATAACTGATTCCTGTGTTAACTTTACACGTTTTTACAACTGATTGCTGTGTTAGTTTTACACGTTATTGTAACGGATTCCTTTGTTAACTATACAGGTTATTGTAACTGATTCCTGTGTTAACTATACAGGTTATTATAACTGACTGCTGTGTTAACTTTACAGGTTAATTTAACCAATTCCTGTGTTAACTATACAGGTTATTATAACTGATTCCAGTGATAACTATACAAGTTAATTTAACTGATTCCTGTGTTAACTATACAGGTTTTGTAACTGATTCCTGTGATAACCATACACGTTATTGTAACCGATTCCAATGTTAACTACACACGTTATTGTAACTGACGCCAGTGTTAACTATACATTTTATTGTAACTGATTCCTGTGTTAACTATACAGGTTATTGTAACTGATTCCAATAATAACTATACAGGTTATTGTAACTGACTCCAATGTTAACTATGCAGGTTATTGTAACTGACTCCAATGTTAACTACACACGTTATTATAACTGATTCCAGTGTTAACTATACACGTTATTGTAACTGATTCCAATGTTAACTATACACGTTATTGTATCTGATTCCAATGTTAACTATACACGTTATTGTAACTGATTCCAATGTTAACTATATACGTTATTGTTATTGATTCCTGTGATAACTATACAGGTTATTGGATTTGATTCCAATGTTAACTATACAGTTTATTGTATTTGTTTCCAATGTCAACCTTACAGGTTATTATATTTGATTCCAATGATAACTATACAGGTTATTCTATTTAATTCCAATGTTAACTATACAGGTTATTGTAACTGATTCCTGTGTTAACTATACGGGTTATTGGATTTGATTCCATTGTTACCTATACAGGTTATTGTAGCTGATTCCTGTGTTAACTATACACGTTATTGGATTTGATTCCAATGTTAACTATACAGGTTATTTTAATTGATTCCAGTGTTAACTATACAGGATAGTGTATTTGATTCCAATGTTAACAATACAGGTTATTGGATTTTATTCAATGTTAACCATACAGTTTAGTGTATTTGATTCCAATGTTAACTATACAGGTTATTGTAATTGATTCAATGTTAACTATACAGGTTAGTGTATGTGATTCCAATGTTAACTATACAGGTTATTGTAATTGATTCCTATGTTTACTATACAGGTTATTATAACTGATTCCAGTGTTTACTATACAGGTTATTATAACTGATTCCTGTGTTAACTATACAGGTTATTGTAACTGATTCCTGTGTTAAATTTACAGGTTATTATAACTGAATCCAGTGTTAACTATATAGGTTCTTATAACTGATTCCTGTTTTAACTTTACACGTTATTATAACTGATTCCTTTGTTAACTATACAGGTTATAATTACTGATTCCAGTGATAACTATACAGGTTAATTCAACTGATTCCTGTGTTAACTATACAGGTTTTTGTATCTGATTCCTGTGTTAACTATATAGGTTATTGTAACTGATTCCTGTGTTAACTAAGCATGTTAATTTAACTGACTCCTGTGTTAACTTATACAGCCATTTGTAACTGATTCCTGTGTTAAATATACAGATTATTGTAACTGATTCCTGTGTTAACTATATAGGTTATTGTATTTGATTCCAGTGTTAACTATACACGTTAGTGTATTTGATTCCAATGTTAACTATACAGGTTATTGTAGCTGATTCCTGTGTTAACTTTACAGGTTATTATAACTGATTCCAGTGTTAACTATATAGGTTATTATAACTGATTCCTGTGTTAACTTAACACGTTATTATAACTGATTCCTGTGTTAACTATACAGTTTATTGTAACTGATTCCTGTGTTAACTATACAGGTTATTATAACTGATTCCTGTGTTAACTATACAGGTTATTGCAGCTGATTCCAGTGTTAACTATACAGGTTATTGTAACTGATTCCAGTGTTAAGTATACAGGATATTGTATCTGATTCCTGTGTTAACTATACAGGTTATTGTAACTGATTCCAGTGTTAACTATACTGCTTACTGTAACTGATTCCTGTGTTAACTATACAGGTTATTGTAACTCATTCCTGTGTTAACTTTACACTTTATTTTAACTGATTCCTGTGTTAACTTTACACGTTTTTATAACTGATTCCTGTGTTAAGTTTCCACGTGATTGAAACTGATTCCATTGTTAACTATACAGGTTATTATAACTGATTCCTGTGTTAACTATACAGGTTATTATAACTGATTCCTGTGTTAACTATACAGGTTATTATAACTGATTCCTGTGTTAGCTATACAGGTTATTATAACTGATTCCTGTGTTAACTATACAGGTTAATGTAACTGATTCCAAAGTTAACTATACAGTTTATTGTAACTGATTACTGATTTAACTATACACGTTATTGTAATTGATTACTGTGTTAACTATACACGTTTTCGTAACTTATTTCAATGATAACTATACACGCTAATGTAATTGATTACTGTGATAACTATACAGCTTATTGTAACTGCTTACTGTGTTAACTATGCACGTTATTGTAATTGATTACTGTGTTAACTATACACGTTATTGTAACTGATTACAATGTTAACTATACACGTTATAAAAATTGATTACTGTCTCAACTATACACGTTATTGTAGCTGATTACAATGTTAACTATACACGTTATTGTAACTGATTCCAGGGCAACTATACACATCATTGTAACAGATTCCAATGTAAACTATACAGGTTATTGTAACTTATTCCAGCGTTAACTATACACGGTATTGTAATTGATTCCAGTGTTAACTATACAGGTTATTGTAGCTGATTCCAGCGTTAATTATACACGTGATTGTAATTGATTCTTGTGTTAACTATACAGGTTACTGTATTTGATTCGAGTGTTAACTATACAGGTTATTGTATTTGATTCCAGAGTTTACTATACAGGTTATTGTATTTGATTCCAGTGTTTACTATACAGGTTATTGTATTAGATTCCAGTGTTAACTATACACGTTATTGTAATTGATTCCAGTGTTAACTATACACGTTATTGTAATTGATTCCAGTGTTAACTATACACGTTATTGTAATTGATTCCAGTGATAACTATACACGTTATTGCAATTGATTCCAATTTTAACTATACACGTGATAGTATTTGATTCCATTGTTAACTATACAGGTTATTATAACTGATTGCAGTGTTAACTATACACGTTATTGTAGTTGATTCTTGTGTTAACTATACAGGTTATTCTATTTGAATCCAATGTTAACTATACAGATTATTGTAACTGATTTCCCAGTTAACTATACGGGTTATTGGATTTGATTCCATTGTTAACTATACAGGTTATTGTAACGGATTCCAGTGTTAACTATACACGTTATTGGATTTGATTCCAATGTTAACTATACAGGTTATTTTAACTGATTCCAGTGTTAACTATAAACGTTACTGTAATTGATTCCTGTGATAACTATATAGGTTATTGTGTTTGATTCCAATGTTAACTATACAGGTTATTGTAGTTGATTCCTGTGTTAGCTATACAGGTTATTGTATTTGATTCCAGTGTTAACTATATAGGTTATTGTATTTGATTCCAGTGTTAACTATACAGGTTATTAGATTTGATTCAATGTTAACTATACAGGTTATTGTAATTGACTCCTGTGTTTACTATACAGGTTATTATAACTGATTCCAGTGTTTACTATACAGGTTATTATAACTGATTCCAGTGTTTACTATACAGGTTATTTTAACTGATTCCTGTGCTAACTTTACAGGTTATTATAACTGATTCCAGTGTTAACTATATAGGTTATTATAACTGATTCCTGTGTTAACTTTACACGTTATTATAACGGATTCCTGTGTTAACTATACAGGTTATTTTAACTGATTGCAGTGTTAACTTTACAGGTTAATTTAACTAATTCCTGTGTTAACTATACAGGTTATTATAACTGATTGCAGTGATAACTATACAGGTTAATTTAACTGATTCCTGTGTAAACTATACAGGTTTTTGTAACTGATTCCTGTGTTAACTATACAGGTTATTGTAACTGATTCCTGTGTTAACTATACAGGTTATTATAACTGATTCTTGTGTTAACTATACAGGTTATTGTAACTGATTCCTGTGTTAACTTTAAAGGTTATTATAACTGATTCCTGTGTTAACTGTACAGGTTATTGTAACTGATTCCAGTGTTAACTATACAGTTTATTGTAATTGATTCCTGTGTTAACCATACAGGTTATTGTAACTGATTCCTGTGTTAACTATACAGGTTATTGTAACTGATTCCAGTGTTAACTATACAGGTTATTGTAACTGATTCCTGTGTTAACTGTACAGGTTATTGTAACTCATTCCTGTGTTAAATTTACACGTTATTATAACTGATTCCTGTGTTAACTTTACACTTTTTACAACTGATTGCTGTGTTAGTTTTACACGTTATTGTAACGGATTCCTTTGTTAACTATACAGGTTATTATAACTGATTCCTGTGTTAACTATACAGGTTATTGTAACTGATTCCTGTGTTAACTATACAGGTTATTATAACTGACTGCTTTGTTAACTTTACAGGTTAATTTAACTGATTCCTGTGTTAACTATACAGGTTATTATAACTGATTCCAGTGATAACTATACAAGTTAATTTAACTGATTCCTGTGTTAACTATACAGGTTTTGTAACTGATTCCTGTGATAACCATACACGTTATTGTAACCGATTCCAATGTTAACTACACACGTTATTGTAACTGACGCCAGTGTTAACTATACATTTTATTGTAACTGATTCCTGTGTTAACTATACAGGTTATTGTAACTGATTCCAATAATAACTATACAGGTTATTGTAACTGACTCCAATGTTAACTATGTAGGTTATTGTAACTGACTCCAATGTTAACTACACACGTTATTATAACTGATTCCAGTGTTAACTATACACGTTATTGTAACTGTATCCAATGTTAACTATACACGTTATTGTATCTGATTCCAGTGTTAACTATACACGTTATTGTACTGATTCCAATGTTAACTATATACGTTATTGTTATTGATTCCTGTGATAACTATACAGGTTATTGGATTTGATTCCAATGTTAACTATACAGTTTATTGTATTTGTTTCCAATGTCAACCTTACAGGTTATTATATTTGATTCCAATGATAACTATACAGGTTACTCTATTTAATTCCAATGTTAACTATACAGGTTATTGTAACTGATTCCTGTGTTAACTATACGGGTTATTGGATTTGATTCCTTTGTTACCTATACAGGTTATTGTAACTGATTCCTGTGTTAACTATACGGGTTATTGGATTTGATTCCTTTGTTACCTATACAGGTTATTGTAACTGATTCCAGTGTTAACTATACACGTTATTGGATTTGATTCCAATGTTAACTATACACGTTATTGTAACTGATTTCAATGTTAACTATATACGTTATTGTTATTGATTCCTGTGATAACTATACAGGTTATTGGATTTGATTCCAATGTTAACTATACAGGTTATTGTATTTGTTTCCAATGTCAACCTTACAGGTTATTGTATTTGATTCCAATGTAAACTATACAGGTTATTCTATTTGATTCCAATGTTAACTATAAAGGTTATGGTAACTGATTCCTGTGTTAACTATACGGGTTATTGGATTTGATTCCTTTGTTAACTATACAGGTTATTGTAACTGATTTCAGTGTTAACTATACACGTTATTGGATTTGATTCCAATGTTAACTATACAGGTTATTTTAATTGATTCCAGTGTTAACTATACACGTTATTGTAATTGATTCCTGTGTTAGCTATATAGGTTATTATATTTGATTCCAGTGTTAACTATACAGGATAGTGTATTTGATTCCAATGTTAACTATACAGGTTATTGGATTTTATTCAATGTTAACCATACAGTTTAGTGTATTTGATTCCAATGTTAACTATACAGGTTATTGTAATTGATTCAATGTTAACTATACAGGTTAGTGTATTTGATTCCAATGTTAACTATACAGGTTATTGTAATTGATTACTATGTTTACTATACAGGTTATTATAACTGATTCCAGTGTTTACTATACAGGTTATTATAACTGATTCCTGTGTTAACTATACAGGTTATTGTAACTGATTCCTGTGTTAAATTTACAGGTTATTATAACTGAATCCAGTGTTAACTATATAGGTTCTTATAGCTGATTCCTGTTTTAACTTTACACGTTATTATAACTGATTCCTTTGTTAACTATACAGGTTATTATTACTGATTCCAGTGATAACTATACAGGTTAATTCAACTGATTCCTGTGTTAACTATACAGGTTTTTGTATCTGATTCCTGTGTTAACTATATAGGTTATTGTAACTGATTCCTGTGTTAACTAAGCATGTTAATTTAACTGATTCCTGTGTTAACTTATACAGCCATTTGTAACTGATTCCTGTGTTAAATATACAGGTTATTGTAACTGATTCCTGTGTTAACTATATAGGTTATTGTATTTGATTCCAGTGTTAACTATACACGTTAGTGTATTTGATTCCAATGTTAACTATACAGGTTATTTTAACTGATTCCTGTGTTAACTTTACAGGTTATTATAACTGATTCCAGTGTTAACTATATAGGTTATTATAACTTATTCCTGTGTTAACTTTACACGTTATTATAACTGATTCCTGTGTTAACTATACAGTTTATTGTAACTGATTCCTGTGTTAACTATACAGGTTATTATAACTGATCCTGTGTTAACTTTACAGGTTATTGCAGCTGATTCCAGTGTTAACTATACAGGTTATTGTAACTGATTCCAGTGTTAAGTATACAGGATATTGTATCTGATTCCTGTGTTAACTATACAGGTTATTGTAACTGATTCCAGTGTTAACTATACAGGTTATTGTAACTCATTCCTGTGTTAACTTTACACTTTATTTTAACTGATTCCTGTGTTAACTTTACACGTTTTTATAACTGATTCCTGTGTTAAGTTTCCACGTTATTGAAACTGATTCCATTGTTAACTATACAGGTTATTATAACTGATTCCTGTGTTAGCTATACAGGTTATTATAACTGATTCCTGTGTTAACTATACAGGTTATTGTAACTGATTCCTGTGTTAACTATACAGGTTATTATAACTTATTCCTGTGTTAACTATACAGGTTATTGTAACTGATTCCTGTGTTAACTATACACGTTATTATAAGTGATTCCTGTGTTAACTATACACGTTATTGTACTGATTCCTGTGTTAACTATACAGGTTATTATAACCGATTCCTGTGTTAACTATGCAGGTTATTATAACTGAATCCTGGGTTAACTATACAGGTTTAATTAACTGATTCCAATGTTAACTATACAGGTTATTGTAACTGATTCCTGTGTTAACTATACAGGTTATTATAACTGATTCCTGTGTTAACTATACAGGTTATAGTAACTGATTCCTGTGTTAACTATACAGGTTATTATAAATGATTCCTGTGTTAACTATACACGTTATTGTAACTGATTCCTGTGTTAACTATACAGGTTATTATAACCGATTCCTGTGTTAACTATGCAGGTTATTATAACTGAATCCTGTGTTAACTATACAAGTTATTGTAACTGATTCCAAAGTTAACTATACAGTTTATTGTAACTGATTACTGTGTGAACTATACACGATATTGTAATTGATTACTGTGTTAACTATACACGTTATTGTAATTGATTACTGTGTTAACTATACACGTTTTTATAACTTATTTCAATGATAACTATACACGTTAATGTAATTGACAACTGTGATAACTATACCGCTTATTGTAACTGATTACTGTGTTAACTATGCACGTTATTGTAATTTATTACTGTGTTAACTATACACGTTATTGTAACCGATTACAATGTTAACTATACACGTTATTGTAACTGATTCCAGTGGCAACTATACACATCATTAAAACAGATTCCGGTGTAAACTATACAGGTTATTTTAACTTATTCGAGCGTTAACTATACATGTTATTGTAACTGATTCCAATGTTAACTACACACGTTATTGTAACTGATTCTAGTGTTAACTATACAAGTTATTGTAATTGATTCCTGTGATAACCATACACGTTATTGTAACCGATTCCAATGTTAACTACACACGTTATTGTAACTGATTCCAGTGTTAACCATACATGTTATTGTAACTGATTCCTGTGTTAACTATACAGGTTATTGTAACTGATTCCAATGATAACTATACAGGTTATTGTAACTGCCTCCAATGTTAACTATGCAGGTTATTGTAACTGACTCCAATGTTAACTACACACGTTATTATAACTGATTCCAGTGTTAACTATACACGTTATTGTAACTGATTCCAATGTTAACTATAGACGTTATTGTATCTGATTCCAATGTTAACTATACACGTTATTGTAACTGATTCCAATGTTAACTATATACGTTATTGTTATTGATTCCTGTGATAACTATACACGTTATTGGATTTGATTCCAATGTCAACATTACAGGTTATTGCATTTGATTCCTATGATAACTATACAGGTTATTCTACTTGATTCCAATGTTAACTATGCAGGTTATTGTAACTGATTCTTGTGTTAACTATACCGGTTATTGCATTTGATTCCTGTGTTAACTACACAGGTGATTTTATTTGAATCCAATGTTAACTATACAGATTATTGTAACTGATTCCCGTGTTTACTATACGGGTTATTGGATTTGATTCCATTAATAACTATACAGGTTATTGTAACTGATTCCAGTCTTAACTATACACGTTATTGGATTTGATTCTAATGTTTACTATACAGGTTATTTTAACTGATTCCAGTGTTAATTATACACGTTATTGTAATTGATTCCTGTGTTAACTATATACGTTATTGTATTTGATTCCAGTGTTAAATATACACGTTATTGTATCTGATTCCAATGTTAACTATACACGTTATTGTAACTGATTCCAATGTTAACTATATACGTTACTTTTATTTGATTCCTGTGATACCTATACAGGTTATTGGATTTGATTCCAATGTTAACTATACAGGTTATTGTATTTGTTTCCAATGTCAACCTTACAGGTTATTGTATTTGATTCCAATGATAATTATACAGGTTATTCTATTTGATTCCAATGTTAACTATACAGGTTATTGTAACTGATTCCTGTGTTAAGTTTACGGGTTATTGGATTTGATTCCTTTGTTAACTATACAGGTTATTGTAACTGATTCCAGTGTTAACTATACACGTTATTGGATTTGATTCCAATGTTAACTATACAGGTTATTTTAACTGATTCCAGTGTTAACTATACACGTTATTGTAATTGATTCCTGTGTTAGCTATATAGGTTATTGTATTTGATTCCAGTGTTAACTATACAGGATAGTGTATTTGATTCCAATGTTAACTATACAGGTTATTGGATTTGATTCAATGTTAACCATACATGTTAGTGTATTTGATTCCAATGTTAACTATACAGGTTATTGTAATTGATTCAATGTTAACTATACAGGTTAGTGTATTTGATTCCAATGTTAACTATACAGGTTATTGTAATTGATTCCTATGTTTACCATACAGGTTATTATAACTGATTCCAGTGTTTACTATACAGGTTATTATAACTGATTCCTGTGTTAACTATACAGGTTATGTAACTGATTGCTGTGTTAACTTTATAGGTTAATTTAACTGATTCCTTTGTTAACTATACAGGTTATTATTACTGATTCCAGTGATAACTATACAGGTTAATTTAACTGATACCTGTGTTAACTATACAGGTTTTTGTATCTGATTCCTGTGTTAACTATATAGGTTATTGTAACTGATTCCTGTGTTAACTATACAGGTTAATTTAACTGATTCCTGTGTTAACTATACAGGTTTTTGTAACTGATTCCTGTGTTAACTTATACAGGCTTTTGTAACTGATTCCTGTGTTAACTATACAGGTTATTGTAACTGATTCCTGTGTTAACTATATAGGTTATTGTATTTGATTCCAGTGTTAACTATACAGGTTAATGTATTTGATTCCAATGTTAACTATACAGGTTATTGTAACTGATTCCTGTGTTAACTTTACAGGTTATTATAACCGATTCCAGTGTTTCTATATAGGTTATTATAACAGATTCCTGTGTTAACTTTACACGTTGTTATAACTGATTCCAGTGTTAACTATATAGGGTATTATAACTGATTCCTGTGTTAACTATAAAGGTTATTATAACTGATTCCTATGTTAACTATACAGGTTATTATAACTGATTCCAGTGTTAACTATAAAGGTTATTGTAACTGATTCCAGTGTTAACTATACAGCTTATTGTATCTGATTCCTGTGTTAACTATACAGGTTATTGTAACTGATTCCAGTGTTAACTATACAGGTTACTGTAACTGATTCCTGTGTTAACTATACAGGTTATTGTAACTCATTCCTGTGCTAACTTTACACGTTATTATAACTGATTCCTGTGTTAACTTTACACGTTTTTATAACTGATTCCTGTGTTAAGTTTACACGTTATTGAAACTGATTCAATTGTTAACTATACCGGTTATTATATCTGACTCCTGTGTTAGCTATACAGGTTATTATAACTGATTCCTGTGTTAACTATACAGGTTATTGTAACTGATTCCTGTGTTAACTATACAGGTTATTATAACTGATTCCTGTGTTAACTATACAGGTTATTGTAACTGATTCCTGTGTTAACTATACACGTTATTATAACTGATTCCTGTGTTAACTATACACGTTATTGTAACTGATTCCTGTGTTAACTATACAGGTTATTATAACCGATTCCTGTGTTAACTATGCAGGTTATTATAACTGAATCCTGGGTTAACTATACAGGTTATTGTAACTGATTCCAATGTTAACTATACAGGTTATTGTAACTGATTCCTGTGTTAACTATACAGGTTATTATAACTGATTCCTGTGTTAACTATACAGGTTATAGTAACTGATTCCTGTGTTAACTATACAGGTTATCATAACTGATTCCTGTGTTAACTATACACGTTATTGTAACTGATTCCTGTGTTAACTATACAGGTTATTATAACCGATTCCTGTGTTAACTATGCAGGTTATTATAACTGAATCCTGTGTCAACTATACAGGTTATTGTAACTGATTCCAAAGTTAACTATACAGTTTATTGTAACTGATTACTGTGTTAACTATACACGATATTGTAATTGATTACTGTGTTAACTATACACGTTATTGTAATTGATTACTGTGTTAACTATACACGTTTTTATAACTTATTTCAATGATAACTATAAACGTTAATGTAATTGACTACTGTGATAACTATACAGCTTATTGTAACTGATTACTGTGTTAACTATGCACGTTATTGTAATTTATTACTGTGTTAACTATACACGTTATTGTAACTGATTACAATGTTAACTATACACGTTATTGTAACTGATTCCAGTGGCAACTATACACATCATTAAAACAGATTCCGGTGTAAACTATACAGGTTATTTTAACTTATTCGAGCGTTAACTATACATGTTATTGTAACTGATTCCAATGTTAACTACACACGTTATTGTAACTGATTCTAGTGTTAACTATACAAGTTATTTTAATTGATTCCTGTGATAACCATACACGTTATTGTAACCGATTCCAATGTTAACTACACACGTTATTATAACTGATTCCAGTGTTAACTATACACGTTATTGTAAACTGATTCCAATGTTAAATATACACGTTATTGTATCTGATTCCAATGTTAACTATACACGTTATTGTAACTGATTCCAATGTTAACTATATACGTTATTTTTATTTGATTCCTGTGATACCTATACAGGTTATTGGATTTGATTCCAATGTTAACTATACAGGTTATTGTATTTGTTTCCAATATCAACCTTACAGGTTATTGTATTTGATTCCAATGTTAACTATACAGGTTATTGTAACTGATTCCTGTGTTAACTTTACGGGTTATTGGATTTGATTCCTTTGTTAACTATACAGGTTATTGTAACTGATTCCAGTGTTAACTATACACGTTATTGGATTTGATTCCAATGTTAACTATACAGGTTATTTTAACTGATTCCAGTGTTAACTATACACGTTATTGTAATTGATTCCTGTGTTAGCTATATAGGTTATTGTATTTGATTCCAGTGTTAACTATACAGGATAGTGTATTTGATTGCAATGTTAACTATACAGGTTATTGGATTTGATTCAATGTTAACCATACATGTTAGTGTATTTGATTCCAATGTTAACTATACAGGTTATTGTAATTGATTCAATGTTAACTATACAGGTTAGTGTATTTGATTCCAATGTTAACTATACAGGTTATTGTAATTGATTCCTATGTTTACTATACAGGTTATTATAACTGATTCCAGTGTTTACTATACAGGTTATTATAACTGATTCCTGTGTTAACTATACAGGTTATGTAACTGATTGCTGTGTTAACTCTATAGGTTAATTTAACTGATTCCTTTGTTAACTATACAGGTTATTATTACTGATTCCAGTGATAACTATACAGGTTAATTTAACTGATACCTGTGTTAACTATACAGGTTTTTGTATCTGATTCCTGTGTTAACTATATAGGTTATTGTAACTGATTCCTGTGTTAACTATTCAGGTTAATTTAACTGATTCCTGTGTTAACTATACAGGTTTTTGTAACTGATTCCTGTGTTAACTTATACAGGCTTTTGTAACTGATTCCTGTGTTAACTATACAGGTTATTGTAACTGATTCCTGTGTTAACTATATAGGTTATTGTATTTGATTCCAGTGTTAACTATACAGGTTAATGTATTTGATTCCAATGTTAACTATACAGGTTATTGTAACTGATTCCTGTGTTAACTTTACAGGTTATTATAACCGATTCCAGTGTTTCTATATAGGTTATTATAACAGATTCCTGTGTTAACTTTACACGTTATTATAACTGATTCCAGTGTTAACTATATAGGGTATTATAACTGATTCCTGTGTTAACTATAAAGGTTATTATAACTGATTCCTATGTTAACTATACAGGTTATTATAACTGATTCCAGTGTTAACTATACAGGTTATTGTAGCTGATTCCAGTGTTAACTATAAAGGTTATTGTAACTGATTCCAGTGTTAACTATACAGGTTATTGTATCTGATTCCTGTGTTAACTATACAGGTTATTGTAACTGATTCCAGTGTTAACTATACAGGTTACTGTAACTGATTCCTGTGCTAACTTTACACGTTATTATAACTGATTCCTGTGTTAACTTTACACGTTTTTATAACTGATTCCTGTGTTAAGTTTACACGTTATTGAAACTGATTCAATTGTTAACTATACAGGTTATTATAACCGATTCCTGTGTTAGCTATACAGGTTATTATAACTGATTCCTGTGTTAACTATACAGGTTATTGTAACTGATTCCTGTGTTAACTATACAGGTTATTATAACTGATTCCTGTGTTAACTATACAGATTATTGTAACTGATTCCTGTGTTAACTATACACGTTATTATAACTGATTCCTGTGTTAACTATACACGTTATTGTAACTGATTCCTGTGTTAACTATACAGGTTATTATAACCGATTCCTGTGTTAACTATGCAGGTTATTATAACTGAATCCTGGGTTAACTATACAGGTTATTGTAACTGATTCCAATGTTAACTATACAGGTTATTGTAACTGATTCCTGTGTTAACTATACAGGTTATTATAACTGATTCCTGTGTTAACTATACAGGTTATAGTAACTGATTCCTGTGTTAACTATACAGGATATTATAACTGATTCCTGTGTTAACTATACACGTTATTGTAACTGATTCCTGTGTTAACTATACAGGTTATTATAACCGATTCCTGTGTCAAGTATGCAGGTTATTATAACTGAATCCTGTGTTAACTATACAGGTTATTGTAGCTGATTCCAAAGTTAACTATACAGTTTATTGTAACTGATTACTGTGTTAACTATACACGATATTGTAATTGATTACTGTGTTAACTATACACGTTATTGTAATTGATTACTGTGTTAACTATACACGTTTTTATAACTTATTTCAATGATAACTATAAACGTTAATGTAATTGACTACTGTGATAACTATACAGCTTATTGTAACTGATTACTGTGTTAACTATGCACGTTATTGTAATTTATTACTGTGTTAAGTATACACGTTATTGTAACTGATTACAATGTTAACTATACACGTTATTGTAACTGATTCCAGTGGCAACTATACACATCATTAAAACAGATTCCGGTGTAAACTATACAGGTTATTTTAACTTATTCGAGCGTTAACTATACATGTTATTGTAACTGATTCCAATGTTAACTACACACGTTATTGTAACTGATTCTAGTGTTAACTATACAAGTTATTCTAATTGATTCCTGTGATAACCATACACGTTATTGTAACCGATTCCAATGTTAACTACACACGTTATTGTAACTGATTCCAGTGTTAACTATACATGTTATTGTAACTGATTCCTGTGTTAACTATACAGGTTATTGTAACTGAGTCCAATGATAACTATACAGGTTATTGTAACTGCCTCCAATGTTAACTATGCAGGTTATTGTAACTGACTCCAATGTTAACTACACACGTTATTATAACTGATTCCAGTGTTAACTATACACGTTATTGTAACTGATTCCAATGTTAACTATAGACGTTATTGTATCTGATTCCAATGTTAACTATACACGTTATTGTAACTGATTCCAATGTTAACTATATACGTTATTGTTATTGATTCCTGTGATAACTATACACGTTATTGGATTTGATTCCAATGTCAACCTTACAGGATATTGCATTTGATTCCAATGATAACTATACAGGTTATTCTACTTGATTCCAATGTTAACTATGCAGGTTATTGTAACTGATTCTTGTGTTAACTATACCGGTTATTGCATTTGATTCCTGTGTTAACTACACAGGTGATTTTATTTGAATCCAATGTTAACTATAGAGATTATTGTAACTGATTCCCGTGTTAACTATACGGGTTTTTGAATTTGATTCCATTAATAACTATACAGGTTATTGTAACTGATTCCAGTGTTAGCTATACACGTTATTGGATTTGATTCTAATGTTAACTATACAGGTTATTTTAACTGATTCCAGTGTTAACTATACACGTTATTGTAATTGATTCCTGTGTTAACTATATACGTTATTGTATTTCATTCCAGTGTTAACTATACAGGATAGTGTATTTGATTCCAATGTTAACTATACAAGGTTATTGTAACTGATTCCAATGTTAACTATACAGGTTATTGTAACTGACTCCAATGTTAACTATGCAGATTATTGTAACTGACTCCAATGTTAACTACACACGTTATTATAACTGATTCCGGTGTTAACTATACACGTTATTGTAAACTGATTCCAATGTTAAATATACACGTTATTGTATCTGATTCCAATGTTAACTATACACGTAATTGTAACTGATTCCAATGTTAACTATATACGTTATTTTTATTTGATTCCTGTGATACCTATACAGGTTATTGGATTTGATTCCAATGTTAACTATACAGGTTATTGTATTTGTTTCCAATGTCAACCTTACAGGTTATTGTATTTGATTCCAATGATAACTATACAGGTTATTCTATTTGATTCCAATGTTAACTATACAGGTTATTGTAACTGATTCCTGTTTTAACTTTACGGGTTATTTGATTTGATTCCTTTGTTAACTATACAGGTTATTGTAACTGATTCCTGTGTTAACTATACACGTTATTGGATTTGATTCCAATGTTAACTATACAGGTTATTTTAACTGATTCCAGTGTTAACTATACACGTTATTATAATATATTCCTGTGTTAGCTATATAGGTTATTGTATTTGATTCCAGTGTTAACTATACAGGATAGTGTATTTGATTCCAATGTTAACTATACAGGTTATTGGATTTGATTCAATGTTAACCATACATGTTAGTGTATTTGATTCCAATGTTAACTATACAGGTTATTGTAATTGATTCAATGTTAACTATACAGGTTAGTGTATTTGATTCCAATGTTAACTATACAGGTTATTGTAATTGATTCCTATGTTTACTATACAGGTTATTATAACTGATTCCAGTGTTTACTATACAGGTTATTATAACTGATTCCTGTGTTAACTATACAGGTTATGTAACTGATTGCTGTGTTAACTTTATAGGTTAATTTAACTGATTCCTTTGTTAACTATACAGGTTATTATTACTGATTCCAGTGATAACTATACAGGTTAATTTAACTGATACCTGTGTTAACTATCCAGGTTTTTGTATCTGATTCCTGTGTTAACTATATAGGTTATTGTAACTGATTCCTGTGTTAACTATACAGGTTAATTTAACTGATTCCTGTGTTAACTATACAGGTTTTTGTAACTGATTCCTGTGTTAACTTATACAGGCTTTTGTAACTGATTCCTGTGTTAACTATACAGGTTATTGTAACTGATTCCTGTGTTAACTATATAGGTTATTGTATTTGATTCCAGTGTTAACTATACAGGTTAATGTATTTGATTCCAATGTTAACTATACAGGTTATTGTAACTGATTCCTGTGTTAACTTTACAGGTTATTATAACCGATTCCAGTGTTTCTATATAGGTTATTATAACAGATTCCTGTGTTAACTTTACACGTTGTTATAACTGATTCCAGTGTTAACTATATAGGGTATTATAACTGATTCCTGTGTTAACTATAAAGGTTATTATAACTGATTCCTATGTTAACTATACAGGTTATTATAACTGATTCCAGTCTTAACTATACAGGTTATTGTAGCTGATTCCAGTGTTAACTATAAAGGTTATTGTAACTGATTCCAGTGTTAACTATACAGGTTATTGTATCTGATTCCTGTGTTAACTATACAGGTTATTGTAACTGATTCCAGTGTTAACTATACAGGTTACTGTAACTGATTCCTGTGTTAACTATACAGGTTATTGTAACTCATTCCTGTGCTAACTTTACACGTTATTATAACTGATTCCTGTGTTAACTTTACACGTTTTTATAACTGATTCCTGTGTTAAGTTTACACGTTATTGAAACTGATTCAATTGTTAGCTATACAGGTTATTATATCTGATTCCTGTGTTAGCTATACAGGTTATTATAACTGATTCCTGTGTTAACTATACAGGTTATTGTAACTGATTCGTGTGTTAACTATACAGGTTATTATAACTGATTCCTGTGTTAACTATACAGGTTATTGTAACTGATTCCTGTGTTAACTATACACGTTATTATAACTGATTCCTGTGTTCACTATACACGTTATTGTAACTGATTCCTGTGTTAACTATACAGGTTATTATAACCGATTCCTGTGTTAACTATGCAGGTTATTATAACAGAATCCTGGGTTAACTATACAGGTTATTGTAACTGATTCCAATGTTAACTATACAGGTTATTGTAACTGATTCCTGTGTTAACTATACAGGTTATTATAACTGATAACTGTGTTAACTATACAGGTTATAGTACCTGATTCCTGTGTTAACTATACAGGTTATTATAACTGATTCCTGTGTTAACTATACACGTTATTGTAACTGATTCCTGTGTTAACTATACAGGTTATTATAACCGATTCCTGTGTTAACTATGCAGGTTATTATAACTGAATCCTGGGTTAACTATACAGGTTATTGTAACTGATTCCAATGTTAACTATACAGGTTATTGTAACTGATTCCTGTGTTAACTATACAGGTTATTATAACTGATTCCTGTGTTAACTATACAGGTTATAGTAACTGATTCCTGTGTTAACTATACAGGATATTATAACTGATTCCTGTGTTAACTATACACGTTATTGTAACTGATTCCTGTGTTAACTATACAGGTTATTATAACCGATTCCTGTGTCAAGTATGCAGGTTATTATAACTGAATCCTGTGTTAACTATACAGGTTATTGTAGCTGATTCCAAAGTTAACTATACAGTTTATTGTAACTGATTACTGTGTTAACTATACACGATATTGTAATTGATTACTGTGTTAACTATACACGTTATTGTAATTGATTACTGTGTTAACTATACACGTTTTTATAACTTATTTCAATGATAACTATAAACGTTAATGTAATTGACTACTGTGATAACTATACAGCTTATTGTAACTGATTACTGTGTTAACTATGCACGTTATTGTAATTTATTACTGTGTTAAGTATACACGTTATTGTAACTGATTACAATGTTAACTATACACGTTATTGTAACTGATTCCAGTGGCAACTATACACATCATTAAAACAGATTCCGGTGTAAACTATACAGGTTATTTTAACTTATTCGAGCGTTAACTATACATGTTATTGTAACTGATTCCAATGTTAACTACACACGTTATTGTAACTGATTCTAGTGTTAACTATACAAGTTATTCTAATTGATTCCTGTGATAACCATACACGTTATTGTAACCGATTCCAATGTTAACTACACACGTTATTGTAACTGATTCCAGTGTTAACTATACATGTTATTGTAACTGATTCCTGTGTTAACTATACAGGTTATTGTAACTGAGTCCAATGATAACTATACAGGTTATTGTAACTGCCTCCAATGTTAACTATGCAGGTTATTGTAACTGACTCCAATGTTAACTACACACGTTATTATAACTGATTCCAGTGTTAACTATACACGTTATTGTAACTGATTCCAATGTTAACTATAGACGTTATTGTATCTGATTCCAATGTTAACTATACACGTTATTGTAACTGATTCCAATGTTAACTATATACGTTATTGTTATTGATTCCTGTGATAACTATACACGTTATTGGATTTGATTCCAATGTCAACCTTACAGGATATTGCATTTGATTCCAATGATAACTATACAGGTTATTCTACTTGATTCCAATGTTAACTATGCAGGTTATTGTAACTGATTCTTGTGTTAACTATACCGGTTATTGCATTTGATTCCTGTGTTAACTACACAGGTGATTTTATTTGAATCCAATGTTAACTATACAGTATATTGTAACTGATTCCCGTGTTAACTATACGGGTTTTTGGATTTGATTCCATTAATAACTATACAGGTTATTGTAACTGATTCCAGTGTTAGCTATACACGTTATTGGATTTGATTCTAATGTTAACTATACAGGTTATTTTAACTGATTCCTGTGTTAACTATACACGTTATTGTAATTGATTCCTGTGTTAACTATATACGTTATTGTATTTCATTCCAGTGTTAACTATACAGGATAGTGTATTTGATTCCAATGTTAACTATACAAGGTTATTGTAACTGATTCCAATGTTAACTATACAGGTTATTGTAACTGACTCCAATGTTAACTATGCAGATTATTGTAACTGACTCCAATGTTAACTACACACGTTATTATAACTGATTCCAGTGTTAACTATACACGTTATTGTAAACTGATTCCAATGTTAAATATACACGTTATTGTACCTGATTCCAATGTTAACTATACACGTTATTGTAACTGATTCCAATGTTAACTATATACGTTATTTTTATTTGATTCCTGTGATACCTATACAGGTTATTGGATTTGATTCCAATGTTAACTATACAGGTTATTGTATTTGTTTCCAATGTCAACCTTACAGGTTATTGTATTTGATTCCAATGATAACTATACAGGTTATTCTATTTAATTCCAATGTTAACTATACAGGTTATTGTAACTGATTCCTGTGTTAACTATACGGGTTATTGGATTTGATTCCTTTGTTACCTATACAGGTTATTGTAACTGATTCCAGTGTTAACTATACACGTTATTGGATTTGATTCCAATGTTAACTATACACGTTATTGTAACTGATTTCAATGTTAACTATATACGTTATTGTTATTGATTCCTGTGATAACTATACAGGTTATTGGATTTGATTCCAATCTTAACTATACAGGTTATTGTATTTGTTTCCAATGTCAACCTTACAGGTTATTGTATTTGATTCCAATGTAAACTATACAGGTTATTCTATTTGATTCCAATGTTAACTATAAAGGTTATGGTAACTGATTCCTGTGTTAACTATACGGGTTATTGGATTTGATTCCTTTGTTAACTATACAGGTTATTGTAACTGATTCCAGTGTTAACTATACACGTTGTTGGATTTGATTCCAATGTTAACTATACAGGTTATTTTAATTGATTCCAGTGTTAACTATACACGTTATTGTAATTGATTCCTGTGTTAGCTATATAGGTTATTATATTTGATTCCAGTGTTAACTATACAGGATAGTGTATTTGATTCCAATGTTAACTATACAGGTTATTGGATTTTATTCAATGTTAACCATACAGTTTAGTGTATTTGATTCCAATGTTAACTATACAGGTTATTGTAATTGATTCAATGTTAACTATACAGGTTAGTGTATTTGATTCCAATGTTAACTATACAGGTTATTGTAATTGATTCCTATGTTTACTATACAGGTTATTATAACTGATTCCAGTGTTTACTATACAGGTTATTATAACTGATTCCTGTGTTAACTATACAGGTTATTATAACTATTTCCTTTGTTAACTATACAGGTTATTATTACTGATTCCAGTGATAACTATACAGGTTAATTCAACTGATTCCTGTGTTAACTATACAGGTTTTTGTATCTGATTCCTGTGTTAACTATATAGGTTATTGTAACTGATTCCTGTGTTAACTAAGCATGTTAATTTAACTGATTCCTATGTTAACTTATACAGCCTTTTGTAACTGATTCCTGTGTTAAATATACAGGTTATTGTAACTGATTCCTGTGTTAACTATATAGGTTATTGTATTTGATTCCAGTGTTAACTATACACGTTAGTGTATTTTATTCCAATGTTAACTATACAGGTTATTGTAACTGATTCCTGTGTTAACTTTAAAGGTTATTATAACCGATTCCAGTGTTAACTATATAGGTTATTATAACTGATTCCTGTGTTAACTTTACACGTTATTATAACTGATTCCTGTGTTAACTATACAGTTTATTGTAACTGATTCCTGTGTTAACTATACAGGTTATTATAACTGATTCCTGTGTTAACTATACAGGTTATTATAACTGGTTCCAGTGTTAACTATACATGTTATTGCAGCTGATTCCAGTGTTAACTATACAGGTTATTGTAACTGATTCCATTGTTAACTATATACGTTATTTTTATTTGATTCCTGTGATACCTATACAGGTTATTGGATTTGATTCCAATGTTAACTATACAGGTTATTGTATTTGTTTCCAATGTCAACCTTACAGGTTATTGTATTTGATTCCAATGATAACTATACAGGTTATTCTATTTGATTCCAATGTTAACTATACAGGTTATTGTAACTGATTCCTGTTTTAACTTTACGGGTTATTGGATTTGATTCCTTTGTTAACTATACAGGTTATTGTAACTGATTCCTGTGTTAACTATACACGATATTGGATTTGATTCCAATGTTAACTATACAGGTTATTTTAACTGATTCCAGTGTTAACTATACACGTTATTGTAATTGATTCCTGTGTTAGCTATATAGGTTATTGTATTTGATTCCAGTGTTAACTATACAGGATAGTGTATTTGATTCCAATGTTAACTATACAGGTTATTGGATTTGATTCAATGTTAACCATACATGTTAGTGTATTTGATTCCAATGTTAACTATACAGGTTATTGTAATTGATTCAATGTTAACTATACAGGTTAGTGTATTTGATTCCAATGTTAACTATACAGGTTATTGTAATTGATTCCTATGTTTACTATACAGGTTATTATAACTGATTCCAGTGTTTACTATACAGGTTATTATAACTGATTCCTGTGTTAACTATAAAGGTTATGTAACTGATTGCTGTGTTAACTTCATAGGTTAATTTAACTGATTCCTTTGTTAACTATACAGGTTATTATTACTGATTCCAGTGATAACTATACAGGTTAATTTAACTGATACCTGTGTTAACTATACAGGTTTTTGTATCTGATTCCTGTGTTAACTATATAGGTTATTGTAACTGATTCCTGTGTTAACTATACAGGTTAATTTAACTGATTCCTGTGTTAACTATACAGGTTTTTGTAACTGATTCCTGTGTTAACTTATACAGGCTTTTGTAACTGATTCCTGTGTTAACTATACAGGTTATTGTAACTGATTCCTGTGTTAACTATATAGGTTATTGTATTTGATTCCAGTGTTAACTATACAGGTTAATGTATTTGATTCCAATGTTAACTATACAGGTTATTGTAACTGATTCCTGTGTTAACTTTACAGGTTATTATAACCGATTCCAGTGTTTCTATATAGGTTATTATAACAGATTCCTGTGTTAACTTTACACGTTGTTATAACTGATTCCAGTGTTAACTATATAGGGTATTATAACTGATTCCTGTGTTAACTATAAAGGTTATTATAACTGATTCCTATGTTAACTATACAGGTTATTATAACTGATTCCAGTCTTAACTATACAGGTTATTGTAGCTGATTCCAGTGTTAACTATAAAGGTTATTGTAACTGATTCCAGTGTTAACTATACAGGTTATTGTATCTGATTCCTGTGTTAACTATACAGGTTATTGTAACTGATTCCAGTGTTAACTATACAGGTTACTGTAACTGATTCCTGTGTTAACTATACAGGTTATTGTAACTCATTCCTGTGCTAACTTTACACGTTATTATAACTGATTCCTGTGTTAACTTTACACGTTTTTATAACTGATTCCGGTGTTAAGTTTACACGTTATTGAAACTGATTCAATTGTTAGCTATACAGGTTATTATATCTGATTCCTGTGTTAGCTATACAGGTTATTATAACTGATTCCTGTGTTAACTATACAGGTTATTGTAACTGATTCGTGTGTTAACTATACAGGTTATTATAACTGATTCCTGTGTTAACTATACAGGTTATTGTAACTGATTCCTGTGTTAACTATACACGTTATTATAACTGATTCCTGTGTTCACTATACACGTTATTGTAACTGATTCCTGTGTTAACTATACAGGTTATTATAACCGATTCCTGTGTTAACTATGCAGGTTATTATAACAGAATCCTGGGTTAACTATACAGGTTATTGTAACTGATTCCAATGTTAACTATACAGGTTATTGTAACTGATTCCTGTGTTAACTATACAGGTTATTATAACTGATAACTGTGTTAACTATACAGGTTATAGTACCTGATTCCTGTGTTAACTATACAGGTTATTATAACCGATTCCTGTGTTAACTATGCAGGTTATTATAACTGAATCCTGTGTCAACTATACAGGTTATTGTAACTGATTCCAAAGTTAACTATACAGTTTATTGTAACTGATTACTGTGTTAACTATACACGATATTGTAATTGATTACTGTGTTAACTATACACGTTATTGTAATTGATTACTGTGTTAACTATACACGTTTTTATAACTTATTTCAATGATAACTATAAACGTTAATGTAATTGACTACTGTGATAACTATACAGCTTATTGTAACTGATTACTGTGTTAACTATGCACGTTATTGTAATTTATTACTGTGTTAACTATACACGTTATTGTAACTGATTACAATGTTAACTATACACGTTATTGTAACTGATTCCAGTGGCAACTATACACATCATTAAAACAGATTCCGGTGTAAACTATACAGGTTATTTTAACTTATTCGAGCGTTAACTATACATGTTATTGTAACTGATTCCAATGTTAACTACACACGTTATTGTAACTGATTCTAGTGTTAACTTTACAAGTTATTTTAATTGATTCCTGTGATAACCATACACGTTATTGTAACCGATTCCAATGTTAACTACACACGTTATTATAACTGATTCCAGTGTTAACTATACACGTTATTGTAAACTGATTCCAATGTTAAATATACACGTTATTGTATCTGATTCCAATGTTAACTATACACGTTATTGTAACTGATTCCAATGTTAACTATATACGTTATTTTTATTTGATTCCTGTGATACCTATACAGGTTATTGGATTTGATTCCAATGTTAACTATACAGGTTATTGTATTTGTTTCCAATATCAACCTTACAGGTTATTGTATTTGATTCCAATGTTAACTATACAGGTTATTGTAACTGATTCCTGTGTTAACTTTACGGGTTATTGGATTTGATTCCTTTGTTAACTATACAGGTTATTGTAACTGATTCCAGTGTTAACTATACACGTTATTGGATTTGATTCCAATGTTAACTATACAGGTTATTTTAACTGATTCCAGTGTTAACTATACACGTTATTGTAATTGATTCCTGTGTTAGCTATATAGGTTATTGTATTTGATTCCAGTGTTAACTATACAGGATAGTGTATTTGATTGCAATGTTAACTATACAGGTTATTGGATTTGATTCAATGTTAACCATACATGTTAGTGTATTTGATTCCAATGTTAACTATACAGGTTATTGTAATTGATTCAATGTTAACTATACAGGTTAGTGTATTTGATTCCAATGTTAACTATACAGGTTATTGTAATTGATTCCTATGTTTACTATACAGGTTATTATAACTGATTCCAGTGTTTACTATACAGGTTATTATAACTGATTCCTGTGTTAACTATACAGGTTATGTAACTGATTGCTGTGTTAACTCTATAGGTTAATTTAACTGATTCCTTTGTTAACTATACAGGTTATTATTACTGATTCCAGTGATAACTATAGAGGTTAATTTAACTGATACCTGTGTTAACTATACAGGTTTTTGTATCTGATTCCTGTGTTAACTATATAGGTTATTGTAACTGATTCCTGTGTTAACTATTCAGGTTAATTTAACTGATTCCTGTGTTAACTATACAGGTTTTTGTAACTGATTCCTGTGTTAACTTATACAGGCTTTTGTAACTGATTCCTGTGTTAACTATACAGGTTATTGTAACTGATTCCTGTGTTAACTATATAGGTTATTGTATTTGATTCCAGTGTTAACTATACAGGTTAATGTATTTGATTCCAATGTTAACTATACAGGTTATTGTAACTGATTCCTGTGTTAACTTTACAGGTTATTATAACCGATTCCAGTGTTTCTATATAGGTTATTATAACAGATTCCTGTGTTAACTTTACACGTTATTATAACTGATTCCAGTGTTAACTATATAGGGTATTATAACTGATTCCTGTGTTAACTATAAAGGTTATTATAACTGATTCCTATGTTAACTATACAGGTTATTATAACTGATTCCAGTGTTAACTATACAGGTTATTGTAGCTGATTCCAGTGTTAACTATAAAGGTTATTGTAACTGATTCCAGTGTTAACTATACAGGTTATTGTATCTGATTCCTGTGTTAACTATACAGGTTATTGTAACTGATTCCAGTGTTAACTATACAGGTTACTGTAACTGATTCCTGTGCTAACTTTACACGTTATTATAACTGATTCCTGTGTTAACTTTACACGTTTTTATAACTGATTCCTGTGTTAAGTTTACACGTTATTGAAACTGATTCAATTGTTAACTATACAGGTTATTATAACCGATTCCTGTGTTAGCTATACAGGTTATTATAACTGATTCCTGTGTTAACTATACAGGTTATTGTAACTGATTCCTGTGTTAACTATACAGGTTATTATAACTGATTCCTGTGTTAACTATACAGATTATTGTAACTGATTCCTGTGTTAACTATACACGTTATTATAACTGATTCCTGTGTTAACTATACACGTTATTGTAACTGATTCCTGTGTTAACTATACAGGTTATTATAACCGATTCCTGTGTTAACTATGCAGGTTATTATAACTGAATCCTGGGTTAACTATACAGGTTATTGTAACTGATTCCAATGTTAACTATACAGGTTATTGTAACTGATTCCTGTGTTAACTATACAGGTTATTATAACTGATTCCTGTGTTAACTATACAGGTTATAGTAACTGATTCCTGTGTTAACTATACAGGATATTATAACTGATTCCTGTGTTAACTATACACGTTATTGTAACTGATTCCTGTGTTAACTATACAGGTTATTATAACCGATTCCTGTGTCAAGTATGCAGGTTATTATAACTGAATCCTGTGTTAACTATACAGGTTATTGTAGCTGATTCCAAAGTTAACTATACAGTTTATTGTAACTGATTACTGTGTTAACTATACACGATATTGTAATTGATTACTGTGTTAACTATACACGTTATTGTAATTGATTACTGTGTTAACTATACACGTTTTTATAACTTATTTCAATGATAACTATAAACGTTAATGTAATTGACTACTGTGATAACTATACAGCTTATTGTAACTGATTACTGTGTTAACTATGCACGTTATTGTAATTTATTACTGTGTTAAGTATACACGTTATTGTAACTGATTACAATGTTAACTATACACGTTATTGTAACTGATTCCAGTGGCAACTATACACATCATTAAAACAGATTCCGGTGTAAACTATACAGGTTATTTTAACTTATTCGAGCGTTAACTATACATGTTATTGTAACTGATTCCAATGTTAACTACACACGTTATTGTAACTGATTCTAGTGTTAACTATACAAGTTATTCTAATTGATTCCTGTGATAACCATACACGTTATTGTAACCGATTCCAATGTTAACTACACACGTTATTGTAACTGATTCCAGTGTTAACTATACATGTTATTGTAACTGATTCCTGTGTTAACTATACAGGTTATTGTAACTGAGTCCAATGATAACTATACAGGTTATTGTAACTGCCTCCAATGTTAACTATGCAGGTTATTGTAACTGACTCCAATGTTAACTACACACGTTATTATAACTGATTCCAGTGTTAACTATACACGTTATTGTAACTGATTCCAATGTTAACTATAGACGTTATTGTATCTGATTCCAATGTTAACTATACACGTTATTGTAACTGATTCCAATGTTAACTATATACGTTATTGTTATTGATTCCTGTGATAACTATACACGTTATTGGATTTGATTCCAATGTCAACCTTACAGGATATTGCATTTGATTCCAATGATAACTATACAGGTTATTCTACTTGATTCCAATGTTAACTATGCAGGTTATTGTAACTGATTCTTGTGTTAACTATACCGGTTATTGCATTTGATTCCTGTGTTAACTACACAGGTGATTTTATTTGAATCCAATGTTAACTATAGAGATTATTGTAACTGATTCCCGTGTTAACTATACGGGTTTTTGAATTTGATTCCATTAATAACTATACAGGTTATTGTAACTGATTCCAGTGTTAGCTATACACGTTATTGGATTTGATTCTAATGTTAACTATACAGGTTATTTTAACTGATTCCAGTGTTAACTATACACGTTATTGTAATTGATTCCTGTGTTAACTATATACGTTATTGTATTTCATTCCAGTGTTAACTATACAGGATAGTGTATTTGATTCCAATGTTAACTATACAAGGTTATTGTAACTGATTCCAATGTTAACTATACAGGTTATTGTAACTGACTCCAATGTTAACTATGCAGATTATTGTAACTGACTCCAATGTTAACTACACACGTTATTATAACTGATTCCAGTGTTAACTATACACGTTATTGTAAACTGATTCCAATGTTAAATATACACGTTATTGTATCTGATTCCAATGTTAACTATACACGTAATTGTAACTGATTCCAATGTTAACTATATACGTTATTTTTATTTGATTCCTGTGATACCTATACAGGTTATTGGATTTGATTCCAATGTTAACTATACAGGTTATTGTATTTGTTTCCAATGTCAACCTTACAGGTTATTGTATTTGATTCCAATGATAACTATACAGGTTATTCTATTTGATTCCAATGTTAACTATACAGGTTATTGTAACTGATTCCTGTTTTAACTTTACGGGTTATTTGATTTGATTCCTTTGTTAACTATACAGGTTATTGTAACTGATTCCTGTGTTAACTATACACGTTATTGGATTTGATTCCAATGTTAACTATACAGGTTATTTTAACTGATTCCAGTGTTAACTATACACGTTATTATAATATATTCCTGTGTTAGCTATATAGGTTATTGTATTTGATTACAGTGTTAACTATACAGGATAGTGTATTTGATTCCAATGTTAACTATACAGGTTATTGGATTTGATTCAATGTTAACCATACATGTTAGTGTATTTGATTCCAATGTTAACTATACAGGTTATTGTAATTGATTCAATGTTAACTATACAGGTTAGTGTATTTGATTCCAATGTTAACTATACAGGTTATTGTAATTGATTCCTATGTTTACTATACAGGTTATTATAACTGATTCCAGTGTTTACTATACAGGTTATTATAACTGATTCCTGTGTTAACTATACAGGTTATGTAACTGATTGCTGTGTTAACTTTATAGGTTAATTTAACTGATTCCTTTGTTAACTATACAGGTTATTATTACTGATTCCAGTGATAACTATACAGGTTAATTTAACTGATACCTGTGTTAACTATCCAGGTTTTTGTATCTGATTCCTGTGTTAACTATATAGGTTATTGTAACTGATTCCTGTGTTAACTATACAGGTTAATTTAACTGATTCCTGTGTTAACTATACAGGTTTTTGTAACTGATTCCTGTGTTAACTTATACAGGCTTTTGTAACTGATTCCTGTGTTAACTATACAGGTTATTGTAACTGATTCCTGTGTTAACTATATAGGTTATTGTATTTGATTCCAGTGTTAACTATACAGGTTAATGTATTTGATTCCAATGTTAACTATACAGGTTATTGTAACTGATTCCTGTGTTAACTTTACAGGTTATTATAACCGATTCCAGTGTTTCTATATAGGTTATTATAACAGATTCCTGTGTTAACTTTACACGTTGTTATAACTGATTCCAGTGTTAACTATATAGGGTATTATAACTGATTCCTGTGTTAACTATAAAGGTTATTATAACTGATTCCTATGTTAACTATACAGGTTATTATAACTGATTCCAGTCTTAACTATACAGGTTATTGTAGCTGATTCCAGTGTTAACTATAAAGGTTATTGTAACTGATTCCAGTGTTAACTATACAGGTTATTGTATCTGATTCCTGTGTTAACTATACAGGTTATTGTAACTGATTCCAGTGTTAACTATACAGGTTACTGTAACTGATTCCTGTGTTAACTATACAGGTTATTGTAACTCATTCCTGTGCTAACTTTACACGTTATTATAACTGATTCCTGTGTTAACTTTACACGTTTTTATAACTGATTCCTGTGTTAAGTTTACACGTTATTGAAACTGATTCAATTGTTAGCTATACAGGTTATTATATCTGATTCCTGTGTTAGCTATACAGGTTATTATAACTGATTCCTGTGTTAACTATACAGGTTATTGTAACTGATTCGTGTGTTAACTATACAGGTTATTATAACTGATTCCTGTGTTAACTATACAGGTTATTGTAACTGATTCCTGTGTTAACTATACACGTTATTATAACTGATTCCTGTGTTCACTATACACGTTATTGTAACTGATTCCTGTGTTAACTATACAGGTTATTATAACCGATTCCTGTGTTAACTATGCAGGTTATTATAACAGAATCCTGGGTTAACTATACAGGTTATTGTAACTGATTCCAATGTTAACTATACAGGTTATTGTAACTGATTCCTGTGTTAACTATACAGGTTATTATAACTGATAACTGTGTTAACTATACAGGTTATAGTACCTGATTCCTGTGTTAACTATACAGGTTATTATAACTGATTCCTGTGTTAACTATACACGTTATTGTAACTGATTCCTGTGTTAACTATACAGGTTATTATAACCGATTCCTGTGTTAACTATGCAGGTTATTATAACTGAATCCTGGGTTAACTATACAGGTTATTGTAACTGATTCCAATGTTAACTATACAGGTTATTGTAACTGATTCCTGTGTTAACTATACAGGTTATTATAACTGATTCCTGTGTTAACTATACAGGTTATAGTAACTGATTCCTGTGTTAACTATACAGGATATTATAACTGATTCCTGTGTTAACTATACACGTTATTGTAACTGATTCCTGTGTTAACTATACAGGTTATTATAACCGATTCCTGTGTCAAGTATGCAGGTTATTATAACTGAATCCTGTGTTAACTATACAGGTTATTGTAGCTGATTCCAAAGTTAACTATACAGTTTATTGTAACTGATTACTGTGTTAACTATACACGATATTGTAATTGATTACTGTGTTAACTATACACGTTATTGTAATTGATTACTGTGTTAACTATACACGTTTTTATAACTTATTTCAATGATAACTATAAACGTTAATGTAATTGACTACTGTGATAACTATACAGCTTATTGTAACTGATTACTGTGTTAACTATGCACGTTATTGTAATTTATTACTGTGTTAAGTATACACGTTATTGTAACTGATTACAATGTTAACTATACACGTTATTGTAACTGATTCCAGTGGCAACTATACACATCATTAAAACAGATTCCGGTGTAAACTATACAGGTTATTTTAACTTATTCGAGCGTTAACTATACATGTTATTGTAACTGATTCCAATGTTAACTACACACGTTATTGTAACTGATTCTAGTGTTAACTATACAAGTTATTCTAATTGATTCCTGTGATAACCATACACGTTATTGTAACCGATTCCAATGTTAACTACACACGTTATTGTAACTGATTCCAGTGTTAACTATACATGTTATTGTAACTGATTCCTGTGTTAACTATACAGGTTATTGTAACTGAGTCCAATGATAACTATACAGGTTATTGTAACTGCCTCCAATGTTAACTATGCAGGTTATTGTAACTGACTCCAATGTTAACTACACACGTTATTATAACTGATTCCAGTGTTAACTATACACGTTATTGTAACTGATTCCAATGTTAACTATAGACGTTATTGTATCTGATTCCAATGTTAACTATACACGTTATTGTAACTGATTCCAATGTTAACTATATACGTTATTGTTATTGATTCCTGTGATAACTATACACGTTATTGGATTTGATTCCAATGTCAACCTTACAGGATATTGCATTTGATTCCAATGATAACTATACAGGTTATTCTACTTGATTCCAATGTTAACTATGCAGGTTATTGTAACTGATTCTTGTGTTAACTATACCGGTTATTGCATTTGATTCCTGTGTTAACTACACAGGTGATTTTATTTGAATCCAATGTTAACTATACAGTATATTGTAACTGATTCCCGTGTTAACTATACGGGTTTTTGGATTTGATTCCATTAATAACTATACAGGTTATTGTAACTGATTCCAGTGTTAGCTATACACGTTATTGGATTTGATTCTAATGTTAACTATACAGGTTATTTTAACTGATTCCAGTGTTAACTATACACGTTATTATAATTGATTCCTGTGTTAACTATATACGTTATTGTATTTCATTCCAGTGTTAACTATACAGGATAGTGTATTTGATTCCAATGTTAACTATACAAGGTTATTGTAACTGATTCCAATGTTAACTATACAGGTTATTGTAACTGACTCCAATGTTAACTATGCAGATTATTGTAACTGACTCCAATGTTAACTACACACGTTATTATAACTGATTCCAGTGTTAACTATACACGTTATTGTAAACTGATTCCAATGTTAAATATACACGTTATTGTACCTGATTCCAATGTTAACTATACACGTTATTGTAACTGATTCCAATGTTAACTATATACGTTATTTTTATTTGATTCCTGTGATACCTATACAGGTTATTGGATTTGATTCCAATGTTAACTATACAGGTTATTGTATTTGTTTCCAATGTCAACCTTACAGGTTATTGTATTTGATTCCAATGATAACTATACAGGTTATTCTATTTAATTCCAATGTTAACTATACAGGTTATTGTAACTGATTCCTGTGTTAACTATACGGGTTATTGGATTTGATTCCTTTGTTACCTATACAGGTTATTGTAACTGATTCCAGTGTTAACTATACACGTTATTGGATTTGATTCCAATGTTAACTATACACGTTATTGTAACTGATTTCAATGTTAACTATATACGTTATTGTTATTGATTCCTGTGATAACTATACAGGTTATTGGATTTGATTCCAATCTTAACTATACAGGTTATTGTATTTGTTTCCAATGTCAACCTTACAGGTTATTGTATTTGATTCCAATGTAAACTATACAGGTTATTCTATTTGATTCCAATGTTAACTATAAAGGTTATGGTAACTGATTCCTGTGTTAACTATACGGGTTATTGGATTTGATTCCTTTGTTAACTATACAGGTTATTGTAACTGATTCCAGTGTTAACTATACACGTTGTTGGATTTGATTCCAATGTTAACTATACAGGTTATTTTAATTGATTCCAGTGTTAACTATACACGTTATTGTAATTGATTCCTGTGTTAGCTATATAGGTTATTATATTTGATTCCAGTGTTAACTATACAGGATAGTGTATTTGATTCCAATGTTAACTATACAGGTTATTGGATTTTATTCAATGTTAACCATACAGTTTAGTGTATTTGATTCCAATGTTAACTATACAGGTTATTGTAATTGATTCAATGTTAACTATACAGGTTAGTGTATTTGATTCCAATGTTAACTATACAGGTTATTGTAATTGATTCCTATGTTTACTATACAGGTTATTATAACTGATTCCAGTGTTTACTATACAGGTTATTATAACTGATTCCTGTGTTAACTATACAGGTTATTATAACTATTTCCTTTGTTAACTATACAGGTTATTATTAGTGATTCCAGTGATAACTATACAGGTTAATTCAACTGATTCCTGTGTTAACTATACAGGTTTTTGTATCTGATTCCTGTGTTAACTATATAGGTTATTGTAACTGATTCCTGTGTTAACTAAGCATGTTAATTTAACTGATTCCTATGTTAACTTATACAGCCTTTTGTAACTGATTCCTGTGTTAAATATACAGGTTATTGTAACTGATTCCTGTGTTAACTATATAGGTTATTGTATTTGATTCCAGTGTTAACTATACACGTTAGTGTATTTTATTCCAATGTTAACTATACAGGTTATTGTAACTGATTCCTGTGTTAACTTTACAGGTTATTATAACCGATTCCAGTGTTAACTATATAGGTTATTATAACTGATTCCTGTGTTAACTTTACACGTTATTATAACTGATTCCTGTGTTAACTATACAGTTTATTGTAACTGATTCCTGTGTTAACTATACAGGTTATTATAACTGATTCCTGTGTTAACTATACAGGTTATTATAACTGGTTCCAGTGTTAACTATACATGTTATTGCAGCTGATTCCAGTGTTAACTATACAGGTTATTGTAACTGATTCCATTGTTAACTATATACGTTATTTTTATTTGATTCCTGTGATACCTATACAGGTTATTGGATTTGATTCCAATGTTAACTATACAGGTTATTGTATTTGTTTCCAATGTCAACCTTACAGGTTATTGTATTTGATTCCAATGATAACTATACAGGTTATTCTATTTGATTCCAATGTTAACTATACAGGTTATTGTAACTGATTCCTGTTTTAACTTTACGGGTTATTGGATTTGATTCCTTTGTTAACTATACAGGTTATTGTAACTGATTCCTGTGTTAACTATACACGATATTGGATTTGATTCCAATGTTAACTATACAGGTTATTTTAACTGATTCCAGTGTTAACTATACACGTTATTGTAATTGATTCCTGTGTTAGCTATATAGGTTATTGTATTTGATTCCAGTGTTAACTATACAGGATAGTGTATTTGATTCCAATGTTAACTATACAGGTTATTGGATTTGATTCAATGTTAACCATACATGTTAGTGTATTTGATTCCAATGTTAACTATACAGGTTATTGTAATTGATTCAATGTTAACTATACAGGTTAGTGTATTTGATTCCAATGTTAACTATACAGGTTATTGTAATTGATTCCTATGTTTACTATACAGGTTATTATAACTGATTCCAGTGTTTACTATACAGGTTATTATAACTGATTCCTGTGTTAACTATAAAGGTTATGTAACTGATTGCTGTGTTAACTTCATAGGTTAATTTAACTGATTCCTTTGTTAACTATACAGGTTATTATTACTGATTCCAGTGATAACTATACAGGTTAATTTAACTGATACCTGTGTTAACTATACAGGTTTTTGTATCTGATTCCTGTGTTAACTATATAGGTTATTGTAACTGATTCCTGTGTTAACTATACAGGTTAATTTAACTGATTCCTGTGTTAACTATACAGGTTTTTGTAACTGATTCCTGTGTTAACTTATACAGGCTTTTGTAACTGATTCCTGTGTTAACTATACAGGTTATTGTAACTGATTCCTGTGTTAACTATATAGGTTATTGTATTTGATTCCAGTGTTAACTATACAGGTTAATGTATTTGATTCCAATGTTAACTATACAGGTTATTGTAACTGATTCCTGTGTTAACTTTACAGGTTATTATAACCGATTCCAGTGTTTCTATATAGGTTATTATAACAGATTCCTGTGTTAACTTTACACGTTGTTATAACTGATTCCAGTGTTAACTATATAGGGTATTATAACTGATTCCTGTGTTAACTATAAAGGTTATTATAACTGATTCCTATGTTAACTATACAGGTTATTATAACTGATTCCAGTCTTAACTATACAGGTTATTGTAGCTGATTCCAGTGTTAACTATAAAGGTTATTGTAACTGATTCCAGTGTTAACTATACAGGTTATTGTATCTGATTCCTGTGTTAACTATACAGGTTATTGTAACTGATTCCAGTGTTAACTATACAGGTTACTGTAACTGATTCCTGTGTTAACTATACAGGTTATTGTAACTCATTCCTGTGCTAACTTTACACGTTATTATAACTGATTCCTGTGTTAACTTTACACGTTTTTATAACTGATTCCGGTGTTAAGTTTACACGTTATTGAAACTGATTCAATTGTTAGCTATACAGGTTATTATATCTGATTCCTGTGTTAGCTATACAGGTTATTATAACTGATTCCTGTGTTAACTATACAGGTTATTGTAACTGATTCGTGTGTTAACTATACAGGTTATTATAACTGATTCCTGTGTTAACTATACAGGTTATTGTAACTGATTCCTGTGTTAACTATACACGTTATTATAACTGATTCCTGTGTTCACTATACACGTTATTGTAACTGATTCCTGTGTTAACTATACAGGTTATTATAACCGATTCCTGTGTTAACTATGCAGGTTATTATAACAGAATCCTGGGTTAACTATACAGGTTATTGTAACTGATTCCAATGTTAACTATACAGGTTATTGTAACTGATTCCTGTGTTAACTATACAGGTTATTATAACTGATAACTGTGTTAACTATACAGGTTATAGTACCTGATTCCTGTGTTAACTATACAGGTTATTATAACTGATTCCTGTGTTAACTATACACGTTATTGTAACTGATTCCTGTGTTAACTATACAGGTTATTATAACCGATTCCTGTGTTAACTATGCAGGTTGTTATAACTGAATCCTGTGTTAACTATACAGGTTATTGTAACTGATTCCAAAGTTAACTATACAGTTTATTGTAACTGATTACTGTGTTAACTATACACGATATTTTAATTGATTACTGTGTTAACTATACACGTTATTGTAATTGATTACTGTGTTAACCATACACGTTTTTATAACTTATTTCAATGATAACTATAAACGTTAATGTAATTGACTACTGTGATAACTATACAGCTTATTGTAACTGATTACTGTGTTAACTATGCACGTTATTGTAATTTATTACTGTGTTAACTATACACGTTATTGTAACTGATTACAATGTTAACTATACACGTTATTGTAACTGATTCCAGTGGCAACTATACACATCATTAAAACAGATTCCGGTGTAAACTATACAGGTTATTTTAACTTATTCGAGCGTTAACTATACATGTTATTGTAACTGATTCCAATGTTAACTACACACGTTATTGTAACTGATTCTAGTGTTAACTATACAAGTTATTGTAATTGATTCCTGTGATAACCATACACGTTATTGTAACCGATTCCAATGTTAACTACACACGTTATTGTAACTGATTCCAGTGTTAACTATACATGTTATTGTAACTGATTCCTGTGTTAACTATACAGGTTATTGTAACTGATTCCAATGATAACTATACAGGTTATTGTAACTGCCTCCAATGTTAACTATGCAGGTTATTGTAACTGACTCCAATGTTAACTACACACGTTATTATAACTGATTCCAGTGTTAACTATACACGTTATTGTAACTGATTCCAATGTTAACAATAGACGTTATTGTATCTGATTCCTTTGTTACCTATACAGGTTATTGTAACTGATTCCAGTGTTAACTATACAAGTTATTGGATTTGATTCCAATGTTAACTATACACGTTATTGTATTTGTTTCCAATGTAAACCTTACAGGTTATTGTATTTGATTCCAATATAAACTATACAGGTTATTCTATTTGATTCCAATGTTAACTATAAAGGTTATGGTAACTGATTCCTGTGTTAACTATACGGGATATTGGATTTGATTCCTTTGTTAACTATACAGGTTATTGTAACTGATTCCAGTGTTAACTATACACGTTGTTGGATTTGATTCCAATGTTAACTATACAGGTTATTTTAATTGATTCCAGTGTTAACTATACACGTTATTGTAATTGATTCCTGTGTTAGCTATATAGGTTATTATATTTGATTCCAGTGTTAACTATACAGGATAGTGTATTTGATTCCAATGTTAACTATACAGGTTATTGGATTTTATTCAATGTTAACCATACAGTTTAGTGTATTTGATTCCAATGTTAACTATACAGGTTATTGTAATTGATTCAATGTTAACTATACAGGTTAGTGTATTTGATTCCAATGTTAACTATACAGGTTATTGTAATTGATTCCTATGTTTACTATACAGGTTATTATAACTGATTCCAGTGTTTACTATACAGGTTATTATAACTGATTCCTGTGTTAGCTATACAGGTTATTATAACTATTTCCTTTGTTAACTATACAGGTTATTATTACTGATTCCAGTGATAACTATACAGGTTAATTCAACTGATTCCTGTGTTAACTATACAGGTTTTTGTATCTGATTCCTGTGATAACTATATAGGTTATTGTAACTGATTCCTGTGTTAACTAAGCATGTTAATTTAACTGATTCCTATGTTAACTTATACAGCCTTTTGTAACTGATTCCTGTGTTAAATATACAGGTTATTGTAACTGATTCCTGTGTTAACTATATAGGTTATTGTATTTGATTCCAGTGTTAACTATACACGTTAGTGTATTTTATTCCAATGTTAACTATACAGGTTATTGTAACTGATTCCTGTGTTAACTTTACAGGTTATTATAACCGATTCCAGTGTTAACTATATAGGTTATTATAACTGATTCCTGTGTTAACTTTACACGTTATTATAACTGATTCCTGTGTTAACTATACAGTTTATTGTAACTGATTCCTGTGTTAACTATACAGGTTATTATAACTGATTCCTGTGTTAACTATACAGGTTATTATAACTGGTTCCAGTGTTAACTATACATGTTATTGCAGCTGATTCCAGTGTTAACTATACAGGTTATTGTAACTGATTCCAATGTTAACTATATACGTTATTTTTATTTGATTTCTGTGATACCTATACAGGTTATTGGATTTGATTCCAATGTTAACTATACAGGTTATTGTATTTGTTTCCAATGTCAACCTTACAGGTTATTGTATTTGATTCCAATGATAACTATACAGGTTATTCTATTTGATTCCAATGTTAACTATACAGGTTATTGTAACTGATTCCTGTTTTAACTTTACGGGTTATTGGATTTGATTCCTTTGTTAACTATACAGGTTATTGTAACTGATTCCTGTGTTAACTATACACGTTATTGGATTTGATTCCAATGTTAACTATACAGGTTATTTTAACTGATTCCAGTGTTAACTATACACGTTATTGTAATTGATTCCTGTGTTAGCTATATAGGTTATTGTATTTGATTCCAGTGTTAACTATACAGGATAGTGTATTTAATTCCAATGTTAACTATACAGGTTATTGGATTTGATTCAATGTTAACCATACATGTTAGTGTATTTGATTCCAATGTTAACTATACAGGTTATTGTAATTGATTCAATGTTAACTATACAGGTTAGTGTATTTGATTCCAATGTTAACTATACAGGTTATTGTAATTGATTCCAATGTTAACTATACAGGTTATTGTAATTGATTCCAATGTTTACTATACAGGTTATTATAACTGATTCCAGTGTTTACTATACAGGTTATTATAACTGATTCCTGTGTTAACTATACAGGTTATGTAACTGATTGCTGTGTTAACTTTATAGGTTAATTTAACTGATTCCTTTGTTAACTATACAGGTTATTATTACTGATTCCAGTGATAACTATACAGGTTAATTTAACTGATACCTGTGTTAACTATACAGGTTTTTGTATCTGATTCCTGTGTTAACTATATAGGGTATTGTAACTGATTCCTGTGTTAACTATACAGGTTAATTTAACTGATTCCTGTGTTAACTATACAGGTTTTTGTAACTGATTCCTGTGTTAACTTATACAGGCTTTTGTAACTGATTCCTGTGTTAACTATACAGGTTATTGTAACTGATTCCTGTGTTAACTATATAGGTTATTGTATTTGATTCCAGTGTTAACTATACAGGTTAATGTATTTGATTCCAATGTTAACTATACATGTTATTGTTACTGATTCCTGTGTTAACTTTACAGGTTATTATAACCGATTCCAGTGTTTCTATATGGGTTATTATAACAGATTCCTGTGTTAACTTTACACGTTGTTATAACTGATTCCAGTGTTAACTATATAGGGTATTATAACTGATTCCTGTGTTAACTATAAAGGTTATTATAACTGATTCCTATGTTAACTATACAGGTTATTATAACTGATTCCAGTCTTAACTATACAGGTTATTGTAGCTGATTCCAGTGTTAACTATAAAGGTTATTGTAACTGATTCCAGTGTTAACTATACAGGTTATTGTATCTGATTCCTGTGTTAACTATACAGGTTATTGTAACTGATTCCAGTGTTAACTATACAGGTTACTGTAACTGATTCCTTTGTTAACTATACAGGTTATTGTAACTCATTCCTGTGCTAACTTTACACGTTATTATAACTGATTCCTGTGTTAACTTTACACGATTTTATAACTGATTCCTGTGATAAGTTTACACGTTATTGAAACTGATTCAATTGTTAGCTGTACAGGTTATTATATCTGATTCCTGTGTTAGCTATACAGGTTATTATAACTGATTCCTGTGTTAGCTATACAGGTTATTGTAACTGATTCGTGTGTTAACTATACAGGTTATTATAACTGATTCCTGTGTTAACTATACAGGTTATTGTAACTGATTCCTGTGTTAACTATACACGTTATTATAACTGATTCCTGTGTTCACTATACACGTTATTGTAACTGATTCCTGTGTTAACTATACAGGTTATTATAACCGATTCCTGTGTTAACTATGCAGGTTATTATAACAGAATCCTGGGTTAACTATACAGGTTATTGTAACTGATTCCAATGTTAACTATACAGGTTATTGTAACTGATTCCTGTGTTAACTATACAGGTTATTATAACTGATAACTGTGTTAACTATACAGGTTATAGTACCTGATTCCTGTGTTAACTATACAGGTTATTATAACTGATTCCTGTGTTAACTATACACGTTATTGTAACTGATTCCTGTGTTAACTATACAGGTTATTATAACCGATTCCTGTGTTAACTATGCAGGTTGTTATAACTGAATCCTGTGTTAACTATACAGGTTATTGTAACTGATTCCAAAGTTAACTATACAGTTTATTGTAACTGATTACTGTGTTAACTATACACGATATTTTAATTGATTACTGTGTTAACTATACACGTTATTGTAATTGATTACTGTGTTAACCATACACGTTTTTATAACTTATTTCAATGATAACTATAAACGTTAATGTAATTTATTACTGTGTTAACTATACACGTTATTGTAACTGATTCCAGTGGCAACTATACACATCATTAAAACAGATTCCGGTGTAAACTATACAGGTTATTTTAACTTATTCGAGCGTTAACTATACATGTTACTGTAACTGATTCCAATGTTAACTACACACGTTATTGTAACTGATTCTAGTGTTAACTATACAAGTTATTGTAATTGATTCCTGTGATAACCATACACGTTATTGTAACCGATTCCAATGTTAACTACACACGTTATTGTAACTGATTCCAGTGTTAACTATACATGTTATTGTAACTGATTCCTGTGTTAACTATACAGGTTATTGTAACTGATTCCAATGATAACTATACAGGTTATTGTAACTGCCTCCAATGTTAACTATGCAGGTTATTGTAACTGACTCCAATGTTAACTACACACGTTATTATAACTGATTCCAGTGTTAACTATACACGTTATTGTAACTGATTCCAATGTTAACTATAGACGTTATTGTATCTGATTCCAATGTTAACTATACACGTTATTGTAACTGATTCCAATGTTAACTATATACGTTATTGTTATTGATTCCTGTGATAACTATACACGTTATTGGATTTGATTCCAATGTCAACCTTACAGGATATTGCATTTGATTCCAATGATAACTATACATGGTTATTCTACTTGATTCCAATGTTAACTATGCAGGTTATTGTAACTGATTCTTGTGTTAACTATACCGGTTATTGCATTTGATTCCTGTGTTAACTACACAGGTGATTTTATTTGAATCCAATGTTAACTATACAGATTATTGTAACTGATTCCCGTGTTAACTATACGGGTTATTGGATTTGATTCCATTAATAACTATACAGGTTATTGTAACTGATTCCAGTGTTAACTATACACGTTATTGGATTTGATTCTAATGTTAACTATACAGGTTATTTTAACTGATTCCAGTGTTAACTATACACGTTATTGTAATTGATTCCTGTGTTAACTATATACGTTATTGTATTTGATTCCAGTGTTAACTATACAGGATAGTGTATTTGATTCCAATGTTAACTATACAAGGTTATTGTAACTGATTCCGATGTTAACTATACAGGTTATTGTAACTGACTCCAATGTTAACTATGCAGGTTATTGTAACTGACTCCAATGTTAACTACACACGTTATTATAACTGATTCCAGTGTTAACTATACACGTTATTGTAAACTGATTCCAATGTTAAATATACACGTTATTGTATCTGATTCCAATGTTAACTATACACGTTATTGTAACTGATTCCAATGTTAACTATATACGTTATTTTTATTTGATTCCTGTGATACCTATACAGGTTATTGGATTTGATTCCAATGTTAACTATACAGGTTATTGTATTTGTTTCCAATGTCAACCTTACAGGTTATTGTATTTGATTCCAATGTTCACTATCCAGGTTATTGTAACTGATTCCTGTGTTAACTTTACGGGTTATTGGATTTGATTCCTTTGTTAACTATACAGGTTATTGTAACTGATTCCAGTGTTAACTATACACGTTATTGGATTTGATTCCAATGTTAACTATACAGGTTATTTTAACTGATTCCAGTGTTAACTATACACGTTATTGTAATTGATTCCTGTGTTAGCTATATAGGTTATTGTATTTGATTCCAGTGTTAACTATACAGGATAGTGTATTTGATTCCAATGTTAACTATACAGGTTATTGGATTTGATTCAATGTTAACCATACATGTTAGTGTATTTGATTCCAATGTTAACTATACAGGTTATTGTAATTGATTCAATGTTAACTATACAGGTTAGTGTATTTGATTCCAATGTTAACTATACAGGTTATTGTAATTGATTCCTATGTTTACTATACAGGTTATTATAACTGATTCCAGTGTTTACTATACAGGTTATTATAACTGATTCCTGTGTTAACTATAGAGGTTATGTAACTGATTGCTGTGTTAACTTTATAGGTTAATTTAACTGATTCCTTTGTTAACTATACAGGATCTTAAGAGAAAAGTTGACAACTTCAATGTCTTTAAAACTGCTGTTAAAGAGTACCTATGCTCAAAAGCATATTATTCTGTACAAGATTATCTTAATGACAAATTATCCTACTGATAATACTTATATAGCTCTGTAAGTGGTATTAGTAAATATTAATGACAATTGCCAGTCATATTTGATATCTGCTCTAGAATTAATGAAGCTATTTAAATGTATGTATATTAAGAACTGACAGTAAATGCTATGCATTACACATCAAATAGAACAAAATGATCAGACTAACAAAGGTAAAATCCTAGTGAATGTTAAAATAACTGTTCTTGCCTATACGTATGTTAACCTTATAACAGTAAGGAGGTATACAACTCTGTAATAAATTACACTTGATTTGTTTCATTTTGTATATAATATGTCCTTATTTTATTTTAAATGTTCTGTATACTATGTAATATTTATGTATATATGTAACTTTATTGTACATTTCCTTAACACGCATATAGTATTTGTATTTTATTTCAAATGTTCCATATTCTATGTAATATTTATGTTTATATATAATTTTTGTACATTTCCTTGACATGTTCTATGTTCACAAGTCTTTATGGCTGCTAGTGAACTCACAGAATACAATCTAATCTAATCTAATCTAATCCAGGTTATTATTACTGATTCCAGTGATAACTATACAGGTTAATTTAACTGATACCTGTGTTAACTATACAGGTTTTTGTATCTGATTCCTGTGTTAACTATATAGGTTATTGTAACTGAATCCTGTGTTAACTATACAGGTTAATTTAACTGATTCCTGTGTTAACTATTCAGGTTTTTGTAACTGATTCCTGTGTTAACTTATACAGGCTTTTGTAACTGATTCCTGTGTTAACTATACAGGTTATTGTAACTGATTCCTGTGTTAACTATATAGGTTATTGTATTTGATTCCAGTGTTAACTATACAGGTTAATGTATTTGATTCCAATGTTAACTATACAGGTTATTGTAACTGATTCCTGTGTTAACTTTACAGGTTATTATAACCGATTCCAGTGTTTCTATATAGGTTATTATAACAGATTCCTGTGTTAACTTTACACGTTATTATAACTGATTCCAGTGTTAACTATATAGGGTATTATAACTGATTCCTGTGTTAACTATAAAGGTTATTATAACTGATTCCTATGTTAACTATACAGGTTATTATAACTGATTCCAGTGTTAACTATACAGGTTATTGTAGCTGATTCCAGTGTTAACTATAAAGGTTATTGTAACTGATTCCAGTGTTAACTATACAGGTTATTGTATCTGATTCCTGTGTTAACTATACAGCTTATTGTAACTGATTCCAGTGTTAACTATACAGGTTACTGTAACTGATTCCTGTGTTAACTATACAGGTTATTGTAACTCATTCCTGTGCTAACTTTACACGTTATTATAACTGATTCCTGTGTTAACTTTACACGTTTTTATAACTGATTCCCGTGTTAAGTTTACACGTTATTGAAACTGATTCAATTGTTAACTATACAGGTTATTATATCTGATTCCTGTGTTAGCTATACAGGTTATTATAACTGATTCCTGTGTTAACTATACAGGTTATTGTAACTGATTCCTGTGTTAACTATACAGGTTATTATAACTGATTCCTGTGTTAACTATACAGGTTATTGTAACTGATTCCTGTGTTAACTATACACGTTATTATAACTGATTCCTGTGTTAACTATACACGTTATTGTAACTGATTCCTGTGTTAACTATACAGGTTATTATAACCGATTCCTGTGTTAACTATGCAGGTTATTATAACTGAATCCTGGGTTAACTATACAGGTTATTGTAACTGATTCCAATGTTAACTATACAGGTTATTGTAACTGATACCTGTGTTAACTATACAGGTTATTATAACTGATAACTGTGTTAACTATACAGGTTATAGTAACTGATTCCTGTGTTAACTATACAGGTTATTATAACTGATTCCTGTGTTAACTATACACGTTATTGTAACTGATTCCTGTGTTAACTATACAGGTTATTATAACCGATTCCTGTGTTAACTATGCAGGTTGTTATAACTGAATCCTGTGTTAACTATACAGGTTATTGTAACTGATTCCAAAGTTAACTATACAGTTTATTGTAACTGATTACTGTGTTAACTATACACGATATTTTAATTGATTACTGTGTTAACTATACACGTTATTGTAATTGATTACTGTGTTAACTATACACGTTTTTATAACTTATTTCAATGATAACTATAAACGTTAATGTAATTGACTACTGTGATAACTATACAGCTTATTGTAACTGATTACTGTGTTAACTATGCACGTTATTGTAATTTATTACTGTGTAAACTATACACGTTATTGTAACTGATTACAATGTTAACTATACACGTTATTGTAACTGATTCCAATGGCAACTATACACATCATTAAAACAGATTCCGGTGTAAACTATACAGGTTATTTTAACTTATTCGAGCGTTAACTATACATGTTATTGTAACTGATTCCAATGTTAACCACACACGTTATTGTAACTGATTCTAGTGTTAACTATACAAGTTATTGTAATTGATTCCTGTGATAACCATACACGTTATTGTAACCGATTCCAATGTTAACTACACACGTTATTGTAACTATTCCAGTGTTAACTATACATGTTATTGTAACTGATTCCTGTGTTAACTATACAGGTTATTGTAACTGATTCCAATGATAACTATACAGGTTATTGTAACTGCCTCCAATGTTAACTATGCAGGTTATTGTAACTGACTCCAATGTTAACTACACACGTTATTATAACTGATTCCAGTGTTAACTATACACGTTATTGTAACTGATTCCAATGTTAACTATAGACGTTATTGTATCTGATTCCAATGTTAACTATACACGTTATTGTAACTGATTCCAATGTTAACTATATACGTTATTGTTATTGATTCCTGTGATAACTATACACGTTATTGGATTTGATTCCAATGTCAACCTTACAGGATATTGCATTTGATTCCAATGATAACTATACATGGTTATTCTACTTGATTCCAATGTTAACTATGCAGGTTATTGTAACTGATTCTTGTGTTAACTATACCGGTTATTGCATTTGATTCCTGTGTTAACTACACAGGTGATTTTATTTGAATCCAATGTTAACTATACAGATTATTGTAACTGATTCCCGTGTTAACTATACGGGTTATTGGATTTGATTCCATTAATAACTATACAGGTTATTGCAACTGATTCCAGTGTTAACTATACACGTTATTGGATTTGATTCTAATGTTAACTATACAGGTTATTCTAACTGATTCCAGTGTTAACTATACACGTTATTGTAATTGATTCCTGTGTTAACTATATACGTTATTGTATTTGATTCCAGTGTTAACTATACAGGATAGTGTATTTGATTCCAATGTTAACTATACAAGGTTATTGTAACTGATTCCGATGTTAACTATACAGGTTATTGTAACTGACTCCAATGTTAACTATGCAGGTTATTGTAACTGACTCCAATGTTAACTACACACGTTATTATAACTGATTCCAGTGTTAACTATACACGTTATTGTAAACTGATTCCAATGTTAAATATACACGTTATTGTATCTGATTCCAATGTTAACTATACACGTTATTGTAACTGATTCCAATGTTAACTATATACGTTATTTTTATTTGATTCCTGTGATACCTATACAGGTTATTGAATTTGATTCCAATGTTAACTATACAGGTTATTGTATTTGTTTCCAATGTCAACCTTACAGGTTATTGTATTTGATTCCAATGTTCACTATCCAGGTTATTGTAACTGATTCCTGTGTTAACTTTACGGGTTATTGGATTTGATTCCTTTGTTAACTATACAGGTTATTGTAACTGATTCCAGTGTTAACTATACACGTTATTGGATTTGATTCCAATGTTAACTATACAGGTTATTTTAACTGATTCCAGTGTTAACTATACACGTTATTGTAATTGATTCCTGTGTTAGCTATATAGGTTATTGTATTTGATTCCAGTGTTAACTATACAGGATAGTGTATTTGATTCCAATGTTAACTATACAGGTTATTGGATTTGATTCAATGTTAACCATACATGTTAGTGTATTTGATTCCAATGTTAACTATACAGGTTATTGTAATTGATTCAATGTTAACTATACAGGTTAGTGTATTTGATTCCAATGTTAACTATACAGGTTATTGTGATTGATTCCTATGTTTACTATACAGGTTATTATAACTGATTCCAGTGTTTACTATACAGGTTATTATAACTGATTCCTGTGTTAACTATATAGGTTATGTAACTGATTGCTGTGTTAACTTTATAGGTTAATTTAACTGATTCCTTTGTTAACTATACAGGTTATTATTACTGATTCCAGTGATAACTATACAGGTTAATTTAACTGATACCTGTGTTAACTATACAGGTTTTTGTATCTGATTCCTGTGTTAACTATATAGGTTATTGTAACTGATTCCTGTGTTAACTATACAGGTTAATTTAACTGATTCCTGTGTTAACTATACAGGTTTTTGTAACTGATTCCTGTGTTAACTTATACAGGCTTTTGTAACTGATTCCTGTGTGAACTATACAGGTTATTGTAACTGATTCCTGTGTTAACTATATAGGTTATTGTATTTGATTCCAGTGTTAACTATACAGGTTAATGTATTTGATTCCAATGTTAACTATACAGGTTATTGTAACTGATTCCTGTGTTAACTTTACAGGTTATTATAACCGATTCCAGTGTTTCTATATAGGTTATTATAACAGATTCCTGTATTAACTTTACACGTTATTATAACTGATTCCAGTGTTAACTATATAGGGTATTATAATTGATTCCTGTGTTAACTATAAAGGTTATTATAACTGATTCCTATGTTAACTATACAGGTTATTATAACTGATTCCAGTGTTAACTATACAGGTTATTGTAGCTGATTCCAGTGTTAACTATAAAGGTTATTGTAACTGATTCCAGTGTTAACTATACAGGTTATTGTATCTGATTCCTGTGTTAACTATACAGGTTATTGTAACTGATTCCAGTGTTAACTATACAGGTTACTGTAACTGATTCCTGTGTTAACTATACAGGTTATTGTAACTCATTCCTGTGCTAACTTTACACGTTATTATAACTGATTCCTGTGTTAACTTTACACGTTTTTATAACTGATTCCCGTGTTAAGTTTACACGTTATTGAAACTGATTCAATTGTTAACTATACAGGTTATTATATCTGATTCCTGTGTTAGCTATACAGGTTATTATAACTGATTCCTGTGTTAACTATACAGGTTATTGTAACTGATTCCTGTGTTAACTATACAGGTTATTATAACTGATTCCTGTGTTAACTATACAGGTTATTGTAACTGATTCCTGTGTTAACTATACACGTTATTATAACTGATTCCTGTGTTAACTATACACGTTATTGTAATTGATTCCTGTGTTAGCTATATAGGTTATTATATTTGATTCCAGTGTTAACTATACAGGATAGTGTATTTGATTCCAATGTTAACTATACAGGTTATTGGATTTTATTCAATGTTAACCATACAGTTAGTGTATTTGATTCCAATGTTAACTATACAGGTTATTGTAATTGATTCAATGTTAACTATACAGGTTAGTGTATTTGATTCCAATGTTAACTATACAGGTTATTGTAATTGATTCCTATGTTTACTATACAGGTTATTATAACTGATTCCAGTGTTTACTATACAGGTTATTATAACTGATTCCTGTGTTAACTATACAGGTTATTATAACTATTTCCTTTGTTAACTATACAGGTTATTATTACTGATTCCAGTGATAACTATACAGGTTAATTCAACTGATTCCTGTGTTAACTATACAGGTTTTTGTATCTGATTCCTGTGTTAACTATATAGGTTATTGTAACTGATTGCTGTGTTAACTAAGCATGTTAATTTAACTGATTCCTGTGTTAACTTATACAGCCTTTTGTAACTGATTCCTGTGTTAAATATACAGGTTATTGTAACTGATTCCTGTGTTAACTATATAGGTTATTGTAATTGATTCAATGTTAACTATACAGGTTAGTGTATTTGATTCCAATGTTAACTATACAGGTTATTGTAATTGATTCCTATGTTTACTATACAGGTTATTATAACTGATTCCTATGTTTACTATACAGGTTATTATAACTGATTCCTGTGTTAACTATAAAGGTTATGTAACTGATTGCTGTGTTAACTTTATAGGTTAATTTAACTGATTCCTTTGTTAACTATACAGGTTATTATTACTGATTCCAGTGATAACTATACAGGTTAATTTAACTGATACCTGTGTTAACTATACAGGTTTTTGTATCTGATTCCTGTGTTAACTATATAGGTTATTGTAACTGATTCATGTGTTAACTATCTAGGTTAATTTAACTGATTCCTGTGTTAACTATACAGGTTTTTGTAACTGATTCCTGTGTTAACTTATACAGGCTTTTGTAACTGATTCCTGTGTTAACTATACAGGTTATTGTAACTGATTCCTGTGTTAACTATATAGGTTATTGTATTTGATTCCAGTGTTAACTATACAGGTTAATGTATTTGATTCCAATGTTAACTATACAGGTTATTGTAACTGATTCGTGTGTTAACTTTACAGGTTATTATAACCGATTCCAGTGTTTCTATATAGGTTATTATAACAGATTCCTGTGTTAACTTTACACGTTGTTATAACTGATTCCAGTGTTAACTATATAGGGTATTATAACTGATTCCTGTGTTAACTATAAAGGTTATTATAACTGATTCCTATGTTAACTATACAGGTTATTATAACTGATTCCAGTGTTAACTATACAGGTTATTGTAGCTGATTCCAGTGTTAACTATAAAGGTTATTGTAACTGATTCCAGTGTTAACTATACAGGTTATTGTATCTGATTCGTGTGTTAACTATACAGGTTATTGTAACTGATTCCAGTGTTAACTATACAGGTTACTGTAACTGATTCCTGTGTTAACTATACAGGTTATTGTAACTCATTCCTGTGCTAACTTTACACGTTATTATAACTGATCCCTGTGTTAACTTTACACGTTTTTATAACTGATTCCTGTGTTAAGTTTACACGTTATTGAAACTGATTCAATTGTTAACTATACAGGGTATTATATCTGATTCCTGTGTTAGCTATACAGGTTATTATAACTGATTCCTGTGTTAACTATACAGGTTATTGTAACTGATTCCTGTGTTAACTATACAGGTTATTATAACTGATTCCTGTGTTAACTATACAGGTTATTGTAACTGATTCCTGTGTTAATTATACACGTTATTATAACTGATTCCTGTGTTAACTATACACGTTATTGTAACTGATTCCTGTGTTAACTATACAGGTTATTATAACCGATTCCTGTGTTAACTATGCAGGTTATTATAACTGAATCCTGGGTTAACTATACAGGTTATTGTAACTGATTCCAATGTTAACTATACAGGTTATTGTAACTGATTCCTGTGTTAACTATACAGGTTATTATAACTGATAACTGTGTTAACTATACAGGTTATAGTAACTGATTCCTGTGTTAACTATACAGGTTATTATAACTGATTCCTGTGTTAACTATACAGGTTATTGTAACTGATTCCTGTGTTAACTATACAGGTTAATTTAACTGATTCCTGTGTTAACTATACAGGTTTTTATAACTGATTCCTGTGTTAACTTATACAGGCTTTTGTAACTGATTCCTGTGTTAACTATACAGGTTATTGTAACTGATTCCTGTGATAACTATATAGGTTATTGTATTTGATTCCAGTGTTAACTATACAGGTTAATGTATTTGATTCCAATGATAACTATACAGGTTATTGTAACTGATTCCTGTGTTAACTTTACAGGTTATTATAACCGATTCCAGTGTTTCTATATAGGTTATTATAACAGATTCCTGTGTTAACTTTACACGTTATTATAACTGATTCCAGTGTTAACTATAAAGGTTATTATAACTGATTCCTATGTTAACTATACAGGTTATTATAACTGATTCCAGTGTTAACTATACAGGTTATTGTAGCTAATTCCAGTGTTAACTATAAAGGTTATTGTAACTGATTCCAGTGTTAACTATACAGGTTATTGTATCTGATTCCTGTGTTAACTATACAGGTTATTGTAACTGATTCCAGTGTTAACTATACAGGTTACTGTAACTGATTCCTGTGTTAACTATACAGGTTATTGTAACTCATTCCTGTGCTAACTTTACACGTTATTATAACTGATTCCTGTGTTAACTTTACACGTATTTATAACTGATTCCTGTGTTAAGTTTACACGTTATTGAAACTGATTCAATTGTTAACTATACAGGTTATTATATCTGATTCCTGTGTTAGCTATACAGGTTATTATAACTGATTCCTGTGTTAACTATACAGGTTATTGTAACTGATTCCTGTGTTAACTATACAGGTTATTATAACTGATTCCTGTGTTAACTATACACGTTATTATAACTGATTCCTGTGTTAACTATACACGTTATTGTAATTGATTCCTGTGTTAGCTATATAGGTTATTATATTTGATTCCAGTGTTAACTATACAGGATAGTGTATTTGATTCCAATGTTAACTATACAGGTTATTGGATTTTATTCAATGTTAACCATACAGTTAGTGTATTTGATTCCAATGTTAACTATACAGGTTATTGTAATTGATTCAATGTTAACTATACAGGTTAGTGTATTTGATTCCAATGTTAACTATACAGGTTATTGTAATTGATTCCTATGTTTACTATACAGGTTATTATAACTGATTCCAGTGTTTACTATACAGGTTATTATAACTGATTCCTGTGTTAACTATACAGGTTATTATAACTATTTCCTTTGTTAACTATACAGGTTATTATTACTGATTCCAGTGATAACTATACAGGTTAATTCAACTGATTCCTGTGTTAACTATACAGGTTTTTGTATCTGATTCCTGTGTTAACTATATAGGTTATTGTAACTGATTCCTGTGTTAACTAAGCATGTTAATTTAACTGATTCCTGTGTTAACTTATACAGCCTTTTGTAACTGATTCCTGTGTTAAATATACAGGTTATTGTAACTGATTCCTGTGTTAACTATATAGGTTATTGTATTTGATTCCAGTGTTAACTATACACGTTAGTGTATTTTATTCCAATGTTAACTTTACAGGTTATTATAACCGATTCCAGTGTTAACTATATAGGTTATTATAACTGATTCCTGTGTTAACTTTACACGTTATTATAACTGATTCCTGTGTTAACTATACAGTTTATTGTAACTGATTCCTGTGTTAACTATACAGGTTATTATAACTGATTCCTGTGTTAACTATACAGGTTATTATAACTGGTTCCAGTGTTAACTATACATGTTATTGCAGCTGATTCCAGTGTTAACTATACAGGTTATTGTAACTGATTCCAATGTTAACTATATACGTTATTTTTATTTGATTCCTGTGATACCTATACAGGTTATTGGATTTGATTCCAATGTAAACTATACAGGTTATTGTATTTGTTTCCAATGTCAACCTTACAGGTTATTGTATTTGATTTCAATGATAACTATACAGGTTATTCTATTTGATTCCAATGTTAACTATACAGGTTATTGTAACTGATTCCTGTGTTAACTTTACGGGTTATTGGATTTGATTCCTTTGTTAACTATACAGGTTATTGTAACTGATTCCAGTGTTAACTATACACGTTATTGGATTTGATTCCAATGTTAACTATACAGGTTATTTTAACTGATTCCAGTGTTAACTATACACGTTATTGTAATTGATTCCTGTGTTAGCTATATAGGTTATTGTATTTGATTCCAGTGTTAACTATACAGGATAGTGTATTTGATTCCAATAATAACTATACAGGTTATTGGATTTGATTCAATGTTAACCATACATGTTAGTGTATTTGATTCCAATGTTAACTATACAGGTTATTGTAATTGATTCAATGTTAACTATACAGGTTAGTGTATTTGATTCCAATGTTAACTATACAGGTTATTGTAATTGATTCCTATGTTTACTATACAGGTTATTATAACTGATTCCAGTGTTTACTATACAGGTTATTATAACTGATTCCTGTGTTAACTATATAGGTTATGTAACTGATTGCTGTGTTAACTTTATAGGTTAATTTAACTGATTCCTTTGTTAACTATACAGGTTATTATTACTGATTCCAGTGATAACTATACAGGTTAATTTAACTGATACCTGTGTTAACTATACAGGTTTTTGTATCTGATTCCTGTGTTAACTATATAGGTTATTGTAACTGATTCCTGTGTTAACTATACAGGTTAATTTAACTGATTCCTGTGTTAACTATACAGGTTTTTGTAACTGATTCCTGTGTTAACTTATACAGGCTTTTGTAACTGATTCCTGTGTTAACTATACAGGTTATTGTAACTGATTCCTGTGTTAACTATATAGGTTATTGTATTTGATTCCAGTGTTAACTATACAGGTTAATGTATTTGCTTCCAATGTTAACTATACAGGTTATTGTAACTGATTCCTGTGTTAACTTTACAGGTTATTATAACCGATTCCAGTGTTTCTATATATGTTATTATAACAGATTCCTGTGTTAACTTTACACGTTGTTATAACTGATTCCAGTGTTAACTATATAGGGTATTATAACTGATTCCTGTGTTAACTATAAAGGTTATTATAACTGATTCCTATGTTAACTATACAGGTTATTATAACTGATTCCAGTGTTAACTATACAGGTTATTGTAGCTGATTCCAGTGTTAACTATAAAGGTTATTGTAACTGATTCCAGTGTTAACTATACAGGTTATTGTATCTGATTCCTGTGTTAACTATACAGGTTATTGTAACTGATTCCAGTGTTAACTATACAGGTTACTGTAACTGATTCCTGTGTTAACTATACAGGTTATTGTAACTCATTCCTGTGCTAACTTTACACGTTATTATAACTGATTCCTGTGTTAACTTTACACGTTTTTATAACTGATTCCTGTGTTAAGTTTACACGTTATTGAAACTGATTCAATTGTTAACTATACAGGTTATTATATCTGATTCCTGTGTTAGCTATACAGGTTATTATAACTGATTCCTGTGTTAACTATACAGGTTATTGTAACTGATTCCTGTGTTAACTATACAGGTTATTATAACTGATTCCTGTGTTAACTATACAGGTTATTGTAACTGATTCCTGTGTTAACTATACACGTTATTATAACTGATTCCTGTGTTAACTATACACGTTATTGTAACTGATTCCTGTGTTAACTATACAGGTTATTATAACCGATTCCTGTGTTAACTATGCAGGTTATTATAACTGAATCCTGGGTTAACTATACCGGTTATTGTAACTGATTCCAATGTTAACTATACAGGTTATTGTAACTGATTCCTGTGTTAACTATACAGGTTATTATAACTGATAACTGTGTTAACTATACAGGTTATAGTAACTGATTCCTGTGTTAACTATACAGGTTATTGTAACTGATTCCTGTGTTAACTATACACGTTATTGTAACTGATTCCTGTGTTAACTATGCAGGTTATTATAACCGATTCCTGTGTTAACTATACAGGTTATTGTAACTGATTCCAAAGTTAACTATACAGTTTATTGTAACTGATTACTGTGTTAACTATACACGATATTTTAATTGATTACTGTGTTAACTATACACGTTATTGTAATTGATTACTGTGTTAACTATACACGTTTTTATAACTTATTTCAATGATAACTATAAACGTTAATGTAATTGACTACTGTGATAACTATACAGCTTATTGTAACTGATTACTGTGTTAACTATGCACGTTATTGTAATTTATTACTGTGTTAACTATACACGTTATTGTAACTGATTACAATGTTAAATATACACGTTATTGTAACTGATTCCAGTGGCAACTATACACATCATTAAAACAGATTCCGGTGTAAACTATACAGGTTATTTTAACTTATTCGAGCGTTAACAATACATGTTATTGTAACTGATTCCAATGTTAACTACACACGTTATTGTAACTGATTCTAGTGTTAACTATACAAGTTATTGTAATTGATTCCTGTGATAACCATACACGTTATTGTAACCGATTCCAATGTTAACTACACACGTTATTGTAACTGATTCCAGTGTTAACTATACATGTTATTGTAACTGATTCCTGTGTTAACTATACAGGTTATTGTAACTGATTCCAATGATAACTATAAAGGTTATTGTAACTGCCTCCAATGTTAACTATGCAGGTTATTGTAACTGACTCCAATGTTAACTACACACGTTATTATAACTGATTCCAGTGTTAACTATACACGTTATTGTAACTGATTCCAATGTTAACTATAGACGTTATTGTATCTGATTCCAATGTTAACTATACACGTTATTGTAACTGATTCCAATGTTAACTATATACGTTATTGTTATTGATTCCTGTGATAACTATACACGTTATTGGATTTGATTCCAATGTCAACCTTACAGGATATTGCATTTGATTCCAATGATAACTATACAGGTTATTCTACTTGATTCCAATGTTAACTATGCAGGTTATTGTAACTGATTCTTGTGTTAACTATACCGGTTATTGCATTTGATTGCTGTGTTAACTACACAGGTGATTTTATTTGAATCCAATGTTAACTATACAGATTATTGTAACTGATTCCCGTGTTAACTATACGGGTTATTGGATTTGAAGCCATTAATAACTATACAGGTTATTGTAACTGATTCCAGTGTTAACTATACGCGTTATTGGATTTGATTCTAATGTTAACTATACAGGTTATTTTAACTGATTCCAGTGTTAACTATACACGTTATTGTAATTGATTCCTGTGTTAACTATATACGTTATTGTATTTGATTCTAGTGTTAACTATACAGGATAGTGTATTTGATTCCAATGTTAACTATACAAGGTTATTGTAACTGATTCCGATGTTAACTATACAGGTTATTGTAACTGACTCATATGTTAACTATGCAGGTTATTGTAACTGACTCCAATGTTAACTACACACGTTATTATAACTGATTCCAGTGTTAACTATACACGTTATTGTAAACTGATTCCAATGTTAAATATACACGTTATTGTATCTGATTCCAATGTTAACTATACACGTTATTGTAACTGATTCCAATGTTAACTATATACGTTATTTTTTTTTTGATTCCTGTGATACCTATACAGGTTATTGGATTTGATTCCAATGTTAACTATACAGGTTATTGTATTTGTTTCCAATGTCAACCTTACAGGTTATTGTATTTGATTCCAATGTTAACTATCCAGGTTATTGTAACTGATTCCTGTGTTAACTTTACGGGTTATTGGATTTGATTCCTTTGTTAGCTATATAGGTTATTGTAACTGATGCCAGTGTTAACTATACACGTTATTGGATTTGATTCCAATGTTAACTATACAGGTTATTTTAACTGATTCCAGTGTTAACTATACACGTTATTGTAATTGATTCCTGTGTTAGCTATATAGGTTATTGTATTTGATTCCAGTGTTAACTATACCAGATAGTGTATTTGATTCCAATGTTAACTATACAGCTTATTGGATTTGATTCAATGTTAACCAAACATGTTAGTGTATTTGATTCCAATGTTAACTATACAGGTTATTGTAATTGATTCAATGTTAACTATACAGGTTAGTGTATTTGATTCCAATGTTAACTATACAGGTTATTGTAATTGATTCCTATGTTTACTATACAGGTTATTATAACTGATTCCAGTGTTTACTATACAGGTTATTATAACTGATTCCTGTGTTAACTATACAGGTTATGTAACTGATTGCTATGTTAACTTTATAGGTTAATTTAACTGATTCCTTTGTTAACTATACAGGTTATTATTACTGATTCCAGTGATAACTATACAGGTTAATTTAACTGATACCTGTGTTAACTATACAGGTTTTTGTATCTGATTCCTGTGTTAACTATATAGGTTATTGTAACTGATTCCTGTGTTAACTATACAGGTTAATTTAACTGATTCCTGTGTTAACTATACAGGTTTTTGTAACTGATTCCTGTGTTAAGTTATACAGGCTTTTGTAACTGATTCCTGTGTTAACTATACAGGTTATTGTAACTGATTCCTGTGTTAACTATATAGGTTATTGTATTTGATTCCAGTGTTAACTATACAGGTTAATGTATTTGATTCCAATGTTAACTATACAGGTTATTGTAACTGATTCCTGTGTTAACTTTACAGGTTATTATAACCGATTCCAGTGTTTCTATATAGGTTATTATAACAGATTCCTGTGTTAACTTTACACGTTATTATAACTGATTCCAGTGTTAACTATATAGGGTATTATAACTGATTCCTGTGTTAACTATAAAGGTTATTATAACTGATTCCTATGTTAACTATACAGGTTATTATAACTGATTCCAGTGTTAACTATACAGGTTATTGTAGCTGATTCCAGTGTTAACTATAAAGGTTATTGTAACTGATTCCAGTGTTAACTATACAGGTTATTGTATCTGATTCCTGTGTTAACTATACAGGTTATTGTAACTGATTCCAGTGTTAACTATACAGGTTACTGTAACTGATTCCTGTGTTAACTATACAGGTTATTGTAACTCATTCCTGTGCTAACTTTACACGTTATTATAACTGATTCCTGTGTTAACTTTACACGTATTTATAACTGATTCCTGTGTTAAGTTTACACGTTATTGAAACTGATTCAATTGTTAACTATACAGGTTATTATATCTGATTCCTGTGTTAGCTATACAGGTTATTATAACTGATTGCTGTGTTAACTATACAGGTTATTGTAACTGATTCCTGTGTTAACTATACAGGTTATTATAACTGATTCCTGTGTTAACTATACAGGTTATTGTAACTGATTCCTGTGTTAACTATACACGTTATTATAACTGATTCCTGTGTTAACTATACACGTTATTGTAATTGATTCCTGTGTTAGCTATATAGGTTATTATATTTGATTCCAGTGTTAACTATACAGGATAGTGTATTTGATTCCAATGTTAACTATACAGGTTATTGGATTTTATTCGATGTTAACCATACAGTTAGTGTATTTGATTCCAATGTTAACTATACAGGTTATTGTAATTGATTCAATGTTAACTATACAGGTTAGTGTATTTGATTCCAATGTTAACTATACAGGTTATTGTAATTGATTCCTATGTTTACTATACAGGTTATTATAACTGATTCCAGTGTTTACTATACAGGTTATTATAACTGATTCCTGTGTTAACTATACAGGTTATTATAACTATTTCCTTTGTTAACTATACAGGTTATTATTACTGATTCCAGTGATAACTATACAGGTTAATTCAACTGATTCCTGTGTTAACTATACAGGTTTTTGTATCTGATTCCTGTGTTAACTATATAGGTTATTGTAACTGATTCCTGTGTTAACTAAGCATGTTAATTTAACTGATTCCTGTGTTAACTTATACAGCCTTTTGTAACTGATTCCTGTGTTAAATATACAGGTTATTGTAACTGATTCCTGTGTTAACTATATAGGTTATTGTAATTGATTCAATGTTAACTATACAGGTTAGTGTATTTGATTCCAATGTTAACTATACAGGTTATTGTAATTGATTCCTATGTTTACTATACAGGTTATTATAACTGATTCCAGTGTTTACTATACAGGTTATTATAACTGATTCCTGTGTTAACTATATAGGTTATGTAACTGATTGCTGTGTTAACTTTATAGGTTAATTTAACTGATTCCTTTGTTAACTATACAGGTTATTTATACTGATTCCAGTGATAACTATACAGGTTAATTTAACTGATACCTGTGTTAACTATACAGGTTTTTGTATCTGATTCCTGTGTTAACTATATAGGTTATTGTAACTGATTCATGTGTTAACTATCTAGGTTAATTTAACTGATTCCTGTGTTAACTATACAGGTTTTTGTAACTGATTCCTGTGTTAACTTATACAGGCTTTTGTAACTGATTCCTGTGTTAACTATACAGGTTATTGTAACTGATTCCTGTGTTAACTATATAGGTTATTGTATTTGATTCCAGTGTTAACTATACAGGTTAATGTATTTGATTCCAATGTTAACTATACAGGTTATTGTAACTGATTCCTGTGTTAACTTTACAGGTTATTATAACCGATTCCAGTGTTTCTATATAGGTTATTATAACAGATTCCTGTGTTAACTTTACACGTTGTTATAACTGATTCCAGTGTTAACTATATAGGGTATTATAACTGATTCCTGTGTTAACTATAAAGGTTATTATAACTGATTCCTATGTTAACTATACAGGTTATTATAACTGATTCCAGTGTTAACTATACAGGTTATTGTAGCTGATTCCAGTGTTAACTATAAAGGTTATTGTAACTGATTCCAGTGTTAACTATACAGGTTATTGTATCTGATTCGTGTGTTAACTATACAGGTTATTGTAACTGATTCCAGTGTTAACTATACAGGTTACTGTAACTGATTCCTGTGTTAACTATACAGGTTATTGTAACTCATTCCTGTGCTAACTTTACACGTTATTATAACTGATCCCTGTGTTAACTTTACACGTTTTTATAACTGATTCCTGTGTTAAGTTTACACGTTATTGAAACTGATTCAATTGTTAACTATACAGGGTATTATATCTGATTCCTGTGTTAGCTATACAGGTTATTATAACTGATTCCTGTGTTAACTATACAGGTTATTGTAACTGATTCCTGTGTTAACTATACAGGTTATTATAACTGATTCCTGTGTTAACTATACAGGTTATTGTAACTGATTCCTGTGTTAATTATACACGTTATTATAACTGATTCCTGTGTTAACTATACACGTTATTGTAACTGATTCCTGTGTTAACTATACAGGTTATTATAACCGATTCCTGTGTTAACTATGCAGGTTATTATAACTGAATCCTGGGTTAACTATACAGGTTATTGTAACTGATTCCAATGTTAACTATACAGGTTATTGTAACTGATTCCTGTGTTAACTATACAGGTTATTATAACTGATAACTGTGTTAACTATACAGGTTATAGTAACTGATTCCTGTGTTAACTATACAGGTTATTATAACTGATTCCTGTGTTAACTATACAGGTTATTGTAACTGATTCCTGTGTTAACTATACAGGTTAATTTAACTGATTCCTGTGTTAACTATACAGGTTTTTATAACTGATTCCTGTGTTAACTTATACAGGCTTTTGTAACTGATTCCTGTGTTAACTATACAGGTTATTGTAACTGATTCCTGTGATAACTATATAGGTTATTGTATTTGATTCCAGTGTTAACTATACAGGTTAATGTATTTGATTCCAATGATAACTATACAGGTTATTGTAACTGATTCCTGTGTTAACTTTACAGGTTATTATAACCGATTCCAGTGTTTCTATATAGGTTATTATAACAGATTCCTGTGTTAACTTTACACGTTATTATAACTGATTCCAGTGTTAACTATAAAGGTTATTATAACTGATTCCTATGTTAACTATACAGGTTATTATAACTGATTCAAGTGTTAACTATACAGGTTATTGTAGCTAATTCCAGTGTTAACTATAAAGGTTATTGTAACTGATTCCAGTGTTAACTATACAGGTTATTGTATCTGATTCCTGTGTTAACTATACAGGTTATTGTAACTGATTCCAGTGTTAACTATACAGGTTACTGTAACTGATTCCTGTGTTAACTATACAGGTTATTGTAACTCATTCCTGTGCTAACTTTACACGTTATTATAACTGATTCCTGTGTTAACTTTACACGTATTTATAACTGATTCCTGTGTTAAGTTTACACGTTATTGAAACTGATTCAATTGTTAACTATACAGGTTATTATATCTGATTCCTGTGTTAGCTATACAGGTTATTATAACTGATTCCTGTGTTAACTATACAGGTTATTGTAACTGATTCCTGTGTTAACTATACAGGTTATTATAACTGATTCCTGTGTTAACTATACAGGTTATTGTAACTGATTCCTGTGTTAACTATACACGTTATTATAACTGATTCCTGTGTTAACTATACACGTTATTGTAATTGATTCCTGTGTTAGCTATATAGGTTATTATATTTGATTCCAGTGTTAACTATACAGGTTATTATAACTGATTCCTGTGTTAACTATACAGGTTATTGTAACTGATTCCTGTGTTAACTATACAGGTTATTATAACTGATTCCTGTGTTAACTATACAGGTTATTGTAACTGATTCCTGTGTTAACTATACACGTTATTATAACTGATTCCTGTGTTAACTATACACGTTATTGTAATTGATTCCTGTGTTAGCTATATAGGTTATTATATTTGATTCCAGTGTTAACTATACAGGTTATTGGATTTTATTCAATGTTAACCATACAGTTAGTGTATTTGATTCCAATGTTAACTATACAGGTTATTGTAATTGATTCAATGTTAACTATACAGGTTAGTGTATTTGATTCCAATGTTAACTATACAGGTTATTGTAATTAAATCCTATGTTTACTATACAGGTTATTATAACTGATTCCAGTGTTTACTATACAGGTTATTATAACTGATTCCTGTGTTAACTATACAGGTTATTATAACTGATTCCTTTGTTTACTATACAGGTTATTATAACTGATTCCTGTGTTAACTATACAGGTTATTATAACTGATTCCTGTGTTAACTATACAGGTTATTATAACTGATTCCTGTGTTAACTATACAGGTTATTATAACTGATTCCTTTGTTTACTATACAGGTTATTATAACTGATTCCTGTGTTAACTATACAGGTTATTATTACTGATTCCTTTGTTAACTATACAGGTAATTATTACTGATTCCTGTGTTAACTATACAGGTTATTATAACTGATTCCTGTGTTAACTATACAGGTTATTATTACTGATTCCTGTGTTAACTATACAGGTTATTATAACTGATTCCAGTGTTTACTATACAGGTTATTATTACTGATTCCTTTGTTAACTATACAGGTTATTATAACTGATTCCAGTGTTTACTATACAGGTTATTATAACTGATTCCTTTGTTTACTATACAGGTTATTATAACTGATTCCAGTGATTACTATACAGGTTATTATTACTGATTCCTTTGTTTACTATACAGGTTATTATTACTGATTCCTTTGTTTACTATACAGGTTATTATTACTGATTCCTTTGTTAACTATACAGGTTATTATTACTGATTCCTTTGTTTACTATACAGGTTATTATAACTGATTCCTTTGTTTACTATACAGGTTATTATAACTGATTCCTTTGTTTACTATACAGGTTATTATTACTGATTCCTTTGTTTACTATACAGGTTATTATTACTGATTCCTTTGTTTACTATACAGGTTATTATAACTGATTCCTTTGTTTACTATACAGGTTATTATTACTGATTCCTTTGTTTACTATACAGGTTATTATAACTGATTCCTTTGTTTACTATACAGGTTATTATAACTGATTCCAGTGTTTACTATACAGGTTATTATAACTGATTCCTTTGTTTACTATACAGGTTATTATTACTGATTCCTTTGTTTACTATACAGGTTATTATAACTGATTCCTTTGTTTACTATACAGGTTATTATAACTGATTCCAGTGTTTACTATACAGGTTATTATAACTGATTCCTTTGTTTACTATACAGGTTATTATTACTGATTCCTTTGTTAACTATACAGGTTATTATAACTGATTCCTTTGTTTACTATACAGGTTATTATAACTGATTCCTTTGTTTACTATACAGGTTATTATAACTGATTCCTTTGTTTACTATACAGGTTATTATAACTGATTCCTTTGTTTACTATACAGGTTATTATAACTATTTCCTTTGTTTACTATACAGGTTATTATAACTGATTCCTTTGTTTACTATACAGGTTATTATTACTGATTCCTTTGTTTACTATACAGGTTATTATAACTATTTCCTTTGTTTACTATACAGGTTATTATAACTGATTCCTTTGTTTACTATACAGGTTATTATTACTGATTCCTTTGTTTACTATACAGGTTATTATAACTGATTCCTTTGTTTACTATACAGGTTATTATAACTGATTCCTTTGTTTACTATACAGGTTATTATAACTATTTCCTTTGTTAACTATACAGGTTATTATAACTGATTCCTTTGTTTACTATACAGGTTATTATTACTGATTCCTTTGTTTACTATACAGGTTATTATAACTGATTCCAGTGTTTACTATACAGGTTATTATAACTGATTCCAGTGTTTACTATACAGGTTATTATAACTGATTCCTTTGTTAACTATACAGGTTATTATAACTGATTCCTTTGTTTACTATACAGGTTATTATAACTGATTCCAGTGTTTACTATACAGGTTATTATAACTGATTCCAGTGTTTACTATACAGGTTATTATAACTGATTCCTTTGTTAACTATACAGGTTATTATAACTGATTCCTTTGTTTACTATACAGGTTATTATAACTGATTCCTTTGTTTACTATACAGGTTATTATTACTGATTCCTTTGTTAACTATACAGGTTATTATTACTGATTCCTTTGTTTACTATACAGGTTATTATTACTGATTCCTTTGTTTACTATACAGGTTATTATAACTGATTCCTTTGTTAACTATACAGGTTATTATTACTGATTCCTTTGTTTACTATACAGGTTATTATAACTGATTCCTTTGTTAACTATACAGGTTATTATTACTGATTCCTTTGTTTACTATACAGGTTATTATTACTGATTCCTTTGTTTACTATACAGGTTATTATTACTGATTCCTTTGTTTACTATACAGGTTATTATTACTGATTCCTTTGTTAACTATACAGGTTATTATAACTGATTCCTTTGTTAACTATACAGGTTTTTGTATCTGATTCCTGTGTTAACTATACAGGTTATTATAACTGATTCCTTTGTTAACTATACAGGTTATTATAACTGATTCCTTTGTTAACTATACAGGTTATTATTACTGATTCCTTTGTTTACTATACAGGTTATTATAACTGATTCCTTTGTTAACTATACAGGTTATTATTACTGATTCCTTTGTTAACTATACAGGTTATTATAACTGATTCCTTTGTTAACTATACAGGTTATTATTACTGATTCCTTTGTTAACTATACAGGTTATTATAACTGATTCCTTTGTTAACTATACAGGTTATTATTACTGATTCCTTTGTTTACTATACAGGTTATTATTACTGATTCCTTTGTTTACTATACAGGTTATTATTACTGATTCCTTTGTTAACTATACAGGTTATTATTACTGATTCCTTTGTTAACTATACAGGTTATTATAACTGATTCCTTTGTTAACTATACAGGTTATTATTACTGATTCCTTTGTTAACTATACAGGTTATTATAACTGATTCCTTTGTTAACTATACAGGTTATTATTACTGATTCCTTTGTTTACTATACAGGTTATTATTACTGATTCCTTTGTTTACTATACAGGTTATTATAACTGATTCCTTTGTTTACTATACAGGTTATTATAACTGATTCCTTTGTTAACTATACAGGTTATTATAACTGATTCCTTTGTTTACTATACAGGTTATTATTACTGATTCCTTTGTTAACTATACAGGTTATTATTACTGATTCCTTTGTTAACTATACAGGTTATTATTACTGATTCCTTTGTTAACTATACAGGTTATTATTACTGATTCCTTTGTTAACTATACAGGTTATTATTACTGATTCCTTTGTTAACTATACAGGTTATTATTACTGATTCCTTTGTTTACTATACAGGTTATTATAACTGATTCCTTTGTTAACTATACAGGTTATTATTACTGATTCCTTTGTTAACTATACAGGTTATTATAACTGATTCCTTTGTTTACTATACAGGTTATTATAACTGATTCCTTTGTTAACTATACAGGTTATTATAACTGATTCCTTTGTTTACTATACAGGTTATTATAACTGATTCCTGTGTTAACTATACAGGTTATTATAACTGATTCCTTTGTTTACTATACAGGTTATTATAACTGATTCCTTTGTTTACTATACAGGTTATTATAACTGATTCCTGTGTTAACTATACAGGTTATTATAACTGATTCCTGTGTTAACTATACAGGTTATTATAACTGATTCCTTTGTTTACTATACAGGTTATTATTACTGATTCCTTTGTTTACTATACAGGTTATTATAACTGATTCCTTTGTTTACTATACAGGTTATTATAACTGATTCCTTTGTTTACTATACAGGTTATTATAACTGATTCCTTTGTTAACTATACAGGTTATTATAACTGATTCCTGTGTTAACTATACAGGTTATTATAACTGATTCCTGTGTTAACTATACAGGTTATTATAACTGATTCCTTTGTTAACTATACAGGTTATTATAACTGATTCCTTTGTTTACTATACAGGTTATTATAACTGATTCCTTTGTTAACTATACAGGTTATTATAACTGATTCCTGTGTTAACTATACAGGTTATTATAACTGATTCCTGTGTTTACTATACAGGTTATTATAACTGATTCCTTTGTTTACTATACAGGTTATTATAACTGATTCCTTTGTTAACTATACAGGTTATTATAACTGATTCCTGTGTTAACTATACAGGTTATTATAACTGATTCCTGTGTTTACTATACAGGTTATTATAACTGATTCCTTTGTTAACTATACAGGTTATTATAACTGATTCCTTTGTTAACTATACAGGTTATTATAACTGATTCCTGTGTTAACTATACAGGTTATTATAACTGATTCCTTTGTTTACTATACAGGTTATTATAACTGATTCCTTTGTTTACTATACAGGTTATTATAACTGATTCCTTTGTTAACTATACAGGTTATTATAACTGATTCCTGTGTTAACTATACAGGTTATTATAACTGATTCCTTTGTTTACTATACAGGTTATTATTACTGATTCCTTTGTTTACTATACAGGTTATTATAACTGATTCCTTTGTTTACTATACAGGTTATTATTACTGATTCCTTTGTTTACTATACAGGTTATTATAACTGATTCCTTTGTTTACTATACAGGTTATTATAACTGATTCCTTTGTTAACTATACAGGTTATTATAACTGATTCCTTTGTTTACTATACAGGTTATTATTACTGATTCCTTTGTTTACTATACAGGTTATTATAACTGATTCCTTTGTTTACTATACAGGTTATTATAACTGATTCCTTTGTTAACTATACAGGTTATTATTACTGATTCCTTTGTTTACTATACAGGTTATTATAACTGATTCCTTTGTTTACTATACAGGTTATTATTACTGATTCCTTTGTTAACTATACAGGTTATTATTACTGATTCCTTTGTTTACTATACAGGTTATTATTACTGATTCCTTTGTTAACTATACAGGTTATTATTACTGATTCCTTTGTTAACTATACAGGTTATTATTACTGATTCCTTTGTTTACTATACAGGTTATTATTACTGATTCCTTTGTTAACTATACAGGTTATTATAACTGATTCCTTTGTTTACTATACAGGTTATTATAACTGATTCCTTTGTTAACTATACAGGTTATTATTACTGATTCCTTTGTTTACTATACAGGTTATTATTACTGATTCCTTTGTTAACTATACAGGTTATTATTACTGATTCCTTTGTTAACTATACAGGTTATTATTACTGATTCCTTTGTTTACTATACAGGTTATTATTACTGATTCCTTTGTTAACTATACAGGTTATTATTACTGATTCCTTTGTTAACTATACAGGTTATTATAACTGATTCCTTTGTTTACTATACAGGTTATTATTACTGATTCCTGTGTTAACTATACAGGTTATTATTACTGATTCCTTTGTTAACTATACAGGTTATTATTACTGATTCCTTTGTTAACTATACAGGTTATTATTACTGATTCCTTTGTTTACTATACAGGTTATTATAACTGATTCCTGTGTTAACTATACAGGTTATTATAACTGATTCCTTTGTTTACTATACAGGTTATTATTACTGATTCCTTTGTTTACTATACAGGTTATTATTACTGATTCCTTTGTTAACTATACAGGTTATTATTACTGATTCCTTTGTTTACTATACAGGTTATTATTACTGATTCCTTTGTTTACTATACAGGTTATTATTACTGATTCCTTTGTTAACTATACAGGTTATTATTACTGATTCCTTTGTTAACTATACAGGTTATTATAACTGATTCCTGTGTTAACTATACAGGTTATTATAACTGATTCCTGTGTTTACTATACAGGTTATTATTACTGATTCCTTTGTTTACTATACAGGTTATTATTACTGATTCCTTTGTTAACTATACAGGTTATTATTACTGATTCCTTTGTTAACTATACAGGTTATTATTACTGATTCCTTTGTTTACTATACAGGTTATTATTACTGATTCCTTTGTTAACTATACAGGTTATTATTACTGATTCCTTTGTTAACTATACAGGTTATTATAACTGATTCCTGTGTTAACTATACAGGTTATTATTACTGATTCCTTTGTTTACTATACAGGTTATTATTACTGATTCCTTTGTTAACTATACAGGTTATTATTACTGATTCCTTTGTTTACTATACAGGTTATTATTACTGATTCCTTTGTTTACTATACAGGTTATTATTACTGATTCCTTTGTTAACTATACAGGTTATTATAACTGATTCCTTTGTTTACTATACAGGTTATTATTACTGATTCCTTTGTTAACTATACAGGTTATTATTACTGATTCCTTTGTTTACTATACAGGTTATTATTACTGATTCCTTTGTTTACTATACAGGTTATTATTACTGATTCCTTTGTTAACTATACAGGTTATTATTACTGATTCCTTTGTTAACTATACAGGTTATTATAACTGATTCCTTTGTTTACTATACAGGTTATTATTACTGATTCCTTTGTTTACTATACAGGTTATTATTACTGATTCCTTTGTTTACTATACAGGTTATTATTACTGATTCCTTTGTTAACTATACAGGTTATTATAACTGATTCCTTTGTTTACTATACAGGTTATTATTACTGATTCCTTTGTTAACTATACAGGTTATTATTACTGATTCCTTTGTTTACTATACAGGTTATTATTACTGATTCCTTTGTTAACTATACAGGTTATTATTACTGATTCCTTTGTTTACTATACAGGTTATTATTACTGATTCCTTTGTTTACTATACAGGTTATTATAACTGATTCCTTTGTTTACTATACAGGTTATTATTACTGATTCCTTTGTTTACTATACAGGTTATTATAACTGATTCCTTTGTTTACTATACAGGTTATTATAACTGATTCCTTTGTTAACTATACAGGTTATTATAACTGATTCCTTTGTTAACTATACAGGTTATTATAATTGATTCCTTTGTTTACTATACAGGTTATTATAACTGATTCCTTTGTTAACTATACAGGTTATTATAACTGATTCCTTTGTTTACTATACAGGTTATTATAACTGATTCCTTTGTTTACTATACAGGTTATTATTACTGATTCCTTTGTTAACTATACAGGTTATTATTACTGATTCCTTTGTTAACTATACAGGTTATTATTACTGATTCCTTTGTTTACTATACAGGTTATTATAACTGATTCCTTTGTTTACTATACAGGTTATTATAACTGATTCCTTTGTTAACTATACAGGTTATTATAACTGATTCCTTTGTTTACTATACAGGTTATTATAACTGATTCCTTTGTTTACTATACAGGTTATTATTACTGATTCCTTTGTTAACTATACAGGTTATTATAACTGATTCCTTTGTTTACTATACAGGTTATTATAACTGATTCCTTTGTTTACTATACAGGTTATTATTACTGATTCCTTTGTTAACTATACAGGTTATTATTACTGATTCCTTTGTTAACTATACAGGTTATTATTACTGATTCCTTTGTTTACTATACAGGTTATTATTACTGATTCCTTTGTTAACTATACAGGTTTTTGTATCTGATTCCTGTGTTAACTATATAGGTTATTGTAACTGATTCCTGTGTTAACTAAGCATGTTAATTTAACTGATTCCTGTGTTAACTTATACAGCCTTTTGTAACTGATTCCTGTGTTAAATATACAGGTTATTGTAACTGATTCCTGTGTTAACTATATAGGTTATTGTATTTGATTCCAGTGTTAACTATACACGTTAGTGTATTTTATTCCAATGTTAACTTTACAGGTTATTATAACCGATTCCAGTGTTAACTATATAGGTTATTATAACAGATTCCTGTGTTAACTTTACACGTTGTTATAACTGATTCCAGTGTTAACTATATAGGGTATTATAACTGATTCCTGTGTTAACTATAAAGGTTATTGTATCTGATTCCTATGTTAACTATACAGGTTATTGTAACTGATTCCAGTGTTAACTATACAGGTTACTGTAACTGATTCCAGTGTTAACTATATAGGGTATTATAACTGATTCCAGTGTTAACTATATAGGGTATTATAACTGATTCCAGTGTTAACTATATAGGGTATTATAACTGATTCCAGTGTTAACTATATAGGGTATTATAACTGATTCCAGTGTTAACTATATAGGGTATTATAACTGATTCCAGTGTTAACTATATAGGGTATTATAACTGATTCCAGTGTTAACTATATAGGGTATTATAACTGATTCCAGTGTTAACTATATAGGGTATTATAACTGATTCCAGTGTTAACTATACAGGTTATTGTATCTGATTCCTGTGTTAACTATACAGGTTATTGTAACTGATTCCAGTGTTAACTATACAGGTTACTGTAACTGATTCCTGTGTTAACTATACAGGTTATTGTAACTCATTCCTGTGCTAACTTTACACGTTATTATAACTGATTCCTGTGTTAACTTTACACGTTTTTATAACTGATTCCTGTGTTAAGTTTACACGTTATTGAAACTGATTCAATTGTTAACTATACAGGTTATTATATCTGATTCCTGTGTTAGCTATACAGGTTATTATAACTGATTCCTGTGTTAACTATACAGGTTATTGTAACTGATTCCTGTGTTAACTATACAGGTTATTATAACTGATTCCTGTGTTAACTATACAGGTTATTGTAACTGATTCCTGTGTTAACTATACACGTTATTATAACTGATTCCTGTGTTAACTATACACGTTATTGTAACTGATTCCTGTGTTAACTATACAGGTTATTATAACCGATTCCTGTGTTAACTATGCAGGTTATTATAACTGAATCCTGGGTTAACTATACAGGTTATTGTAACTGATTCCAATGTTAACTATACAGGTTATTGTAACTGATTCCTGTGTTAACTATACAGGTTATTATAACTGATAACTGTGTTAACTATACAGGTTATAGTAACTGATTCCTGTGTTAACTATACAGGTTATTATAACTGATTCCTGTGTTAACTATACACGTTATTGTAACTGATTCCTGTGTTAACTATACAGGTTATTATAACCGATTCCTGTGTTAACTATGCAGGTTATTATAACTGAATCCTGTGTTAACTATACAGGTTATTGTAACTGATTCCAAAGTTATCTATACAGTTTATTGTAACTGATTACTGTGTTAACTATACACGATATTTTAATTGATTACTGTGTTAACTATACACGTTATTGTAATTGATTACTGTGTTAACTATACACGTTTTTATAACTTATTTCAATGATAACTATAAACGTTAATGTAATTGACTACTGTGATAACTATACAGCTTATTGTAACTGATTACTGTGTTAACTATGCACGTTATTGTAATTTATTACTGTGTTAACTATACACGTTATTGTAACTGATTACAATGTTAAATATACACGTTATTGTAACTGATTCCAGTGGCAACTATACACATCATTAAAACAGATTCCGGTGTAAACTATACAGGTTATTTTAACTTATTCGAGCGTTAACAATACATGTTATTGTAACTGATTCCAATGTTAACTACACACGTTATTGTAACTGATTCTAGTGTTAACTATACAAGTTATTGTAATTGATTCCTGTGATAACCATACACGTTATTGTAACCGATTCCTGTGTTAACTATACACGTTATTGTAATTGATTCCTGTGTTAGCTATATAGGTTATTATATTTGATTCCAGTGTTAACTATACAGGATAGTGTATTTGATTCCAATGTTAACTATACAGGTTATTGGATTTTATTCGATGTTAACCATACAGTTAGTGTATTTGATTCCAATGTTAACTATACAGGTTATTGTAATTGATTCAATGTTAACTATACAGGTTAGTGTATTTGATTCCAATGTTAACTATACAGGTTATTGTAATTGATTCCTATGTTTACTATACAGGTTATTATAACTGATTCCAGTGTTTACTATACAGGTTATTATAACTGATTCCTGTGTTAACTATACAGGTTATTATAACTATTTCCTTTGTTAACTATACAGGTTATTATTACTGATTCCAGTGATAACTATACAGGTTAATTCAACTGATTCCTGTGTTAACTATACAGGTTTTTGTATCTGATTCCTGTGTTAACTATATAGGTTATTGTAACTGATTCCTGTGTTAACTAAGCACGTTAATTTAACTGATTCCTGTGTTAACTTATACAGCCTTTTGTAACTGATTCCTGTGTTAAATATACAGGTTATTGTAACTGATTCCTGTGTTAACTATATAGGTTATTGTAATTGATTCAATGTTAACTATACAGGTTAGTGTATTTGATTCCAATGTTAACTATACAGGTTATTGTAATTGATTCCTATGTTTACTATACAGGTTATTATAACTGATTCCAGTGTTTACTATACAGGTTATTATAACTGATTCCTGTGTTAACTATATAGGTTATGTAACTGATTGCTGTGTTAACTTTATAGGTTAATTTAACTGATTCCTTTGTTAACTATACAGGTTATTTATACTGATTCCAGTGATAACTATACAGGTTAATTTAACTGATACCTGTGTTAACTATACAGGTTTTTGTATCTGATTCCTGTGTTAACTATATAGGTTATTGTAACTGATTCATGTGTTAACTATCTAGGTTAATTTAACTGATTCCTGTGTTAACTATACAGGTTTTTGTAACTGATTCCTGTGTTAACTTATACAGGCTTTTGTAACTGATTCCTGTGTTAACTATACAGGTTATTGTAACTGATTCCTGTGTTAACTATATAGGTTATTGTATTTGATTCCAGTGTTAACTATACAGGTTAATGTATTTGATTCCAATGTTAACTATACAGGTTATTGTAACTGATTCCTGTGTTAACTTTACAGGTTATTATAACCGATTCCAGTGTTTCTATATAGGTTATTATAACAGATTCCTGTGTTAACTTTACACGTTGTTATAACTGATTCCAGTGTTAACTATATAGGGTATTATAACTGATTCCTGTGTTAACTATAAAGGTTATTATAACTGATTCCTATGTTAACTATACAGGTTATTATAACTGATTCCAGTGTTAACTATACAGGTTATTGTAGCTGATTCCAGTGTTAACTATAAAGGTTATTGTAACTGATTCCAGTGTTAACTATACAGGTTATTGTATCTGATTCGTGTGTTAACTATACAGGTTATTGTAACTGATTCCAGTGTTAACTATACAGGTTACTGTAACTGATTCCTGTGTTAACTATACAGGTTATTGTAACTCATTCCTGTGCTAACTTTACACGTTATTATAACTGATCCCTGTGTTAACTTTACACGTTTTTATAACTGATTCCTGTGTTAAGTTTACACGTTATTGAAACTGATTCAATTGTTAACTATACAGGGTATTATATCTGATTCCTGTGTTAGCTATACAGGTTATTATAACTGATTCCTGTGTTAACTATACAGGTTATTGTAACTGATTCCTGTGTTAACTATACAGGTTATTATAACTGATTCCTGTGTTAACTATACGGGTTATTGTAACTGATTCCTGTGTTAATTATACACGTTATTATAACTGATTCCTGTGTTAACTATACACGTTATTGTAACTGATTCCTGTGTTAACTATACAGGTTATTATAACCGATTCCTGTGTTAACTATGCAGGTTATTATAACTGAATCCTGGGTTAACTATACAGGTTATTGTAACTGATTCCAATGTTAACTATACAGGTTATTGTAACTGATTCCTGTGTTAACTATACAGGTTATTATAACTGATAACTGTGTTAACTATACAGGTTATAGTAACTGATTCCTGTGTTAACTATACAGGTTATTATAACTGATTCCTGTGTTAACTATACAGGTTATTGTAACTGATTCCTGTGTTAACTATACAGGTTAATTTAACTGATTCCTGTGTTAACTATACAGGTTTTTATAACTGATTCCTGTGTTAACTTATACAGGCTTTTGTAACTGATTCCTGTGTTAACTATACAGGTTATTGTAACTGATTCCTGTGATAACTATATAGGTTATTGTATTTGATTCCAGTGTTAACTATACAGGTTAATGTATTTGATTCCAATGATAACTATACAGGTTATTGTAACTGATTCCTGTGTTAACTTTACAGGTTATTATAACCGATTCCAGTGTTTCTATATAGGTTATTATAACAGATTCCTGTGTTAACTTTACACGTTATTATAACTGATTCCAGTGTTAACTATAAAGGTTATTATAACTGATTCCTATGTTAACTATACAGGTTATTATAACTGATTCAAGTGTTAACTATACAGGTTATTGTAGCTAATTCCAGTGTTAACTATAAAGGTTATTGTAACTGATTCCAGTGTTAACTATACAGGTTATTGTATCTGATTCCTGTGTTAACTATACAGGTTATTGTAACTGATTCCAGTGTTAACTATACAGGTTACTGTAACTGATTCCTGTGTTAACTATACAGGTTATTGTAACTCATTCCTGTGCTAACTTTACACGTTATTATAACTGATTCCTGTGTTAACTTTACACGTATTTATAACTGATTCCTGTGTTAAGTTTACACGTTATTGAAACTGATTCAATTGTTAACTATACAGGTTATTATATCTGATTCCTGTGTTAGCTATACAGGTTATTATAACTGATTCCTGTGTTAACTATACAGGTTATTGTAACTGATTCCTGTGTTAACTATACAGGTTATTATAACTGATTCCTGTGTTAACTATACAGGTTATTGTAACTGATTCCTGTGTTAACTATACACGTTATTATAACTGATTCCTGTGTTAACTATACACGTTATTGTAATTGATTCCTGTGTTAGCTATATAGGTTATTATATTTGATTCCAGTGTTAACTATACAGGTTATTATAACTGATTCCTGTGTTAACTATACAGGTTATTGTAACTGATTCCTGTGTTAACTATACAGGTTATTATAACTGATTCCTGTGTTAACTATACAGGTTATTGTAACTGATTCCTGTGTTAACTATACACGTTATTATAACTGATTCCTGTGTTAACTATACACGTTATTGTAATTGATTCCTGTGTTAGCTATATAGGTTATTATATTTGATTCCAGTGTTAACTATACAGGTTATTGGATTTTATTCAATGTTAACCATACAGTTAGTGTATTTGATTCCAATGTTAACTATACAGGTTATTGTAATTGATTCAATGTTAACTATACAGGTTAGTGTATTTGATTCCAATGTTAACTATACAGGTTATTGTAATTGATTCCTATGTTTACTATACAGGTTATTATAACTGATTCCAGTGTTTACTATACAGGTTATTATAACTGATTCCTGTGTTAACTATACAGGTTATTATAACTGATTCCTTTGTTTACTATACAGGTTATTATAACTGATTCCAGTGTTTACTATACAGGTTATTATAACTGATTCCTGTGTTAACTATACAGGTTATTATAACTGATTCCTTTGTTTACTATACAGGTTATTATAACTGATTCCTGTGTTAACTATACAGGTTATTATAACTGATTCCTTTGTTTACTATACAGGTTATTATTACTGATTCCTTTGTTTACTATACAGGTTATTATAACTGATTCCTGTGTTAACTATACAGGTTATTATAACTGATTCCTGTGTTAACTATACAGGTTATTATAACTGATTCCTGTGTTAACTATACAGGTTATTATAACTGATTCCTGTGTTAACTATACAGGTTATTATAACTGATTCCTGTGTTAACTATACAGGTTATTATAACTGATTCCTGTGTTAACTATACAGGTTATTATTACTGATTCCTGTGTTAACTATACAGGTTATTATAACTGATTCCTGTGTTAACTATACAGGTTATTATTACTGATTCCTGTGTTAACTATACAGGTTATTATAACTGATTCCTGTGTTAACTATACAGGTTATTATAACTGATTCCTGTGTTAACTATACAGGTTATTATAACTGATTCCTGTGTTAACTATACAGGTTATTATTACTGATTCCTGTGTTAACTATACAGGTTATTATAACTGATTCCTGTGTTAACTATACAGGTTATTATAACTGATTCCTGTGTTAACTATACAGGTTATTATAACTGATTCCTGTGTTAACTATACAGGTTATTATTACTGATTCCTGTGTTAACTATACAGGTTATTATAACTGATTCCTGTGTTAACTATACAGGTTATTATTACTGATTCCTGTGTTAACTATACAGGTTATTATAACTGATTCCTTTGTTAACTATACAGGTTATTATAACTGATTCCAGTGTTTACTATACAGGTTATTATTACTGATTCCTTTGTTAACTATACAGGTTATTATAACTGATTCCTTTGTTTACTATACAGGTTATTATTACTGATTCCTTTGTTAACTATACAGGTTATTATAACTGATTCCAGTGTTTACTATACAGGTTATTATTACTGATTCCTTTGTTAACTATACAGGTTATTATAACTGATTCCTTTGTTTACTATACAGGTTATTATTACTGATTCCTTTGTTAACTATACAGGTTATTATAACTGATTCCTTTGTTAACTATACAGGTTATTATTACTGATTCCTTTGTTTACTATACAGGTTATTATTACTGATTCCTTTGTTTACTATACAGGTTATTATTACTGATTCCTTTGTTTACTATACAGGTTATTATAACTGATTCCTGTGTTAACTATACAGGTTATTATAACTGATTCCTGTGTTAACTATACAGGTTATTATTACTGATTCCTTTGTTTACTATACAGGTTATTATTACTGATTCCTTTGTTTACTATACAGGTTATTATTACTGATTCCTGTGTTAACTATACAGGTTATTATTACTGATTCCTTTGTTTACTATACAGGTTATTATTACTGATTCCTTTGTTTACTATACAGGTTATTATTACTGATTCCTTTGTTTACTATACAGGTTATTATTACTGATTCCTGTGTTAACTATACAGGTTATTATTACTGATTCCTTTGTTTACTATACAGGTTATTATTACTGATTCCTTTGTTTACTATACAGGTTATTATTACTGATTCCTTTGTTTACTATACAGGTTATTATAACTGATTCCTTTGTTAACTATACAGGTTATTATAACTGATTCCTTTGTTTACTATACAGGTTATTATTACTGATTCCTTTGTTTACTATACAGGTTATTATTACTGATTCCTTTGTTAACTATACAGGTTATTATAACTGATTCCTTTGTTTACTATACAGGTTATTATTACTGATTCCTTTGTTTACTATACAGGTTATTATAACTGATTCCTTTGTTTACTATACAGGTTATTATAACTGATTCCTTTGTTTACTATACAGGTTATTATTACTGATTCCTTTGTTAACTATACAGGTTATTATTACTGATTCCTTTGTTTACTATACAGGTTATTATTACTGATTCCTTTGTTTACTATACAGGTTATTATAACTGATTCCTGTGTTAACTATACAGGTTATTATAACTGATTCCTTTGTTAACTATACAGGTTATTATTACTGATTCCTTTGTTTACTATACAGGTTATTATTACTGATTCCTTTGTTTACTATACAGGTTATTATAACTGATTCCTTTGTTAACTATACAGGTTATTATAACTGATTCCTTTGTTTACTATACAGGTTATTATTACTGATTCCTTTGTTTACTATACAGGTTATTATTACTGATTCCTTTGTTAACTATACAGGTTATTATAACTGATTCCTTTGTTAACTATACAGGTTATTATAACTGATTCCTTTGTTTACTATACAGGTTATTATTACTGATTCCTTTGTTTACTATACAGGTTATTATTACTGATTCCTTTGTTTACTATACAGGTTATTATAACTGATTCCTTTGTTTACTATACAGGTTATTATTACTGATTCCTTTGTTTACTATACAGGTTATTATTACTGATTCCTTTGTTTACTATACAGGTTATTATTACTGATTCCTTTGTTTACTATACAGGTTATTATTACTGATTCCTTTGTTTACTATACAGGTTATTATTACTGATTCCTTTGTTTACTATACAGGTTATTATAACTGATTCCTTTGTTAACTATACAGGTTATTATAACTGATTCCTTTGTTTACTATACAGGTTATTATTACTGATTCCTTTGTTTACTATACAGGTTATTATTACTGATTCCTTTGTTTACTATACAGGTTATTATAACTGATTCCTTTGTTAACTATACAGGTTATTATTACTGATTCCTTTGTTAACTATACAGGTTATTATAACTGATTCCTTTGTTAACTATACAGGTTATTATTACTGATTCCTTTGTTAACTATACAGGTTATTATTACTGATTCCTTTGTTAACTATACAGGTTATTATAACTGATTCCTTTGTTAACTATACAGGTTATTATAACTGATTCCTTTGTTTACTATACAGGTTATTATTACTGATTCCTTTGTTAACTATACAGGTTATTATTACTGATTCCTTTGTTTACTATACAGGTTATTATAACTGATTCCTTTGTTTACTATACAGGTTATTATTACTGATTCCTTTGTTTACTATACAGGTTATTATTACTGATTCCTTTGTTAACTATACAGGTTATTATAACTGATTCCTTTGTTTACTATACAGGTTATTATTACTGATTCCTTTGTTTACTATACAGGTTATTATAACTGATTCCTTTGTTTACTATACAGGTTATTATAACTGATTCCTTTGTTTACTATACAGGTTATTATTACTGATTCCTTTGTTAACTATACAGGTTATTATTACTGATTCCTTTGTTTACTATACAGGTTATTATTACTGATTCCTTTGTTTACTATACAGGTTATTATAACTGATTCCTGTGTTAACTATACAGGTTATTATAACTGATTCCTTTGTTAACTATACAGGTTATTATTACTGATTCCTTTGTTTACTATACAGGTTATTATTACTGATTCCTTTGTTTACTATACAGGTTATTATAACTGATTCCTGTGTTAACTATACAGGTTATTATAACTGATTCCTTTGTTTACTATACAGGTTATTATTACTGATTCCTTTGTTAACTATACAGGTTATTATTACTGATTCCTTTGTTAACTATACAGGTTATTATTACTGATTCCTTTGTTTACTATACAGGTTATTATTACTGATTCCTTTGTTTACTATACAGGTTATTATAACTGATTCCTTTGTTTACTATACAGGTTATTATTACTGATTCCTTTGTTAACTATACAGGTTATTATTACTGATTCCTTTGTTAACTATACAGGTTATTATAACTGATTCCTTTGTTTACTATACAGGTTATTATTACTGATTCCTTTGTTTACTATACAGGTTATTATAACTGATTCCTTTGTTAACTATACAGGTTATTATTACTGATTCCTTTGTTTACTATACAGGTTATTATAACTGATTCCTTTGTTAACTATACAGGTTATTATAACTGATTCCTTTGTTAACTATACAGGTTATTATAACTGATTCCTTTGTTTACTATACAGGTTATTATTACTGATTCCAGTGATAACTATACAGGTTAATTCAACTGATTCCTGTGTTAACTATACAGGTTTTTGTATCTGATTCCTGTGTTAACTATATAGGTTATTGTAACTGATTCCTTTGTTTACTATACAGGTTATTATAACTGATTCCTTTGTTTACTATACAGGTTATTATAACTGATTCCTTTGTTTACTATACAGGTTATTATTACTGATTCCTTTGTTAACTATACAGGTTATTATTACTGATTCCTTTGTTTACTATACAGGTTATTATAACTGATTCCTTTGTTTACTATACAGGTTATTATAACTGATTCCTTTGTTTACTATACAGGTTATTATAACTGATTCCTTTGTTTACTATACAGGTTATTATAACTGATTCCTTTGTTTACTATACAGGTTATTATAACTGATTCCTTTGTTAACTATACAGGTTATTATAACTGATTCCTTTGTTAACTATACAGGTTATTATTACTGATTCCTTTGTTTACTATACAGGTTATTATAACTGATTCCTGTGTTAACTATACAGGTTATTATAACTGATTCCTTTGTTTACTATACAGGTTATTATAACTGATTCCTTTGTTTACTATACAGGTTATTATAACTGATTCCTTTGTTAACTATACAGGTTATTATAACTGATTCCTTTGTTAACTATACAGGTTATTATAACTGATTCCTTTGTTAACTATACAGGTTATTATAACTGATTCCTTTGTTAACTATACAGGTTATTATAACTGATTCCTTTGTTTACTATACAGGTTATTATAACTGATTCCTTTGTTAACTATACAGGTTATTATAACTGATTCCTTTGTTAACTATACAGGTTATTATAACTGATTCCTTTGTTAACTATACAGGTTATTATAACTGATTCCTTTGTTAACTATACAGGTTATTATAACTGATTCCTTTGTTTACTATACAGGTTATTATAACTGATTCCTTTGTTAACTATACAGGTTATTATAACTGATTCCTTTGTTTACTATACAGGTTATTATAACTGATTCCTTTGTTTACTATACAGGTTATTATTACTGATTCCTTTGTTTACTATACAGGTTATTATAACTGATTCCTTTGTTAACTATACAGGTTATTATTACTGATTCCTTTGTTTACTATACAGGTTATTATAACTGATTCCTTTGTTAACTATACAGGTTATTATTACTGATTCCTTTGTTTACTATACAGGTTATTATAACTGATTCCTTTGTTTACTATACAGGTTATTATAACTGATTCCTTTGTTTACTATACAGGTTATTATAACTGATTCCTTTGTTTACTATACAGGTTATTATAACTGATTCCTTTGTTTACTATACAGGTTATTATAACTGATTCCTTTGTTAACTATACAGGTTATTATTACTGATTCCTTTGTTTACTATACAGGTTATTATAACTGATTCCTTTGTTTACTATACAGGTTATTATAACTGATTCCTTTGTTTACTATACAGGTTATTATAACTGATTCCTTTGTTTACTATACAGGTTATTATAACTGATTCCTTTGTTTACTATACAGGTTATTATTACTGATTCCTTTGTTTACTATACAGGTTATTATAACTGATTCCTTTGTTTACTATACAGGTTATTATAACTGATTCCTTTGTTAACTATACAGGTTATTATAACTGATTCCTTTGTTTACTATACAGGTTATTATAACTGATTCCTTTGTTTACTATACAGGTTATTATTACTGATTCCTTTGTTTACTATACAGGTTATTATTACTGATTCCTTTGTTAACTATACAGGTTATTATAACTGATTCCTTTGTTAACTATACAGGTTATTATAACTGATTCCTTTGTTAACTATACAGGTTATTATAACTGATTCCTTTGTTTACTATACAGGTTATTATAACTGATTCCTTTGTTTACTATACAGGTTATTATAACTGATTCCTTTGTTAACTATACAGGTTATTATAACTGATTCCTTTGTTAACTATACAGGTTATTATAACTGATTCCTTTGTTAACTATACAGGTTATTATAACTGATTCCTTTGTTAACTATACAGGTTATTATAACTGATTCCTTTGTTTACTATACAGGTTATTATAACTGATTCCTTTGTTTACTATACAGGTTATTATTACTGATTCCTTTGTTTACTATACAGGTTATTATTACTGATTCCTTTGTTTACTATACAGGTTATTATTACTGATTCCTTTGTTTACTATACAGGTTATTATTACTGATTCCTTTGTTTACTATACAGGTTATTATTACTGATTCCTTTGTTTACTATACAGGTTATTATTACTGATTCCTTTGTTTACTATACAGGTTATTATTACTGATTCCTTTGTTAACTATACAGGTTATTATTACTGATTCCTTTGTTTACTATACAGGTTATTATTACTGATTCCTTTGTTAACTATACAGGTTATTATTACTGATTCCTTTGTTTACTATACAGGTTATTATAACTGATTCCTTTGTTTACTATACAGGTTATTATTACTGATTCCTTTGTTAACTATACAGGTTATTATAATTGATTCCTTTGTTTACTATACAGGTTATTATTACTGATTCCTTTGTTTACTATACAGGTTATTATTACTGATTCCTTTGTTTACTATACAGGTTATTATTACTGATTCCTTTGTTTACTATACAGGTTATTATTACTGATTCCTTTGTTTACTATACAGGTTATTATTACTGATTCCTTTGTTAACTATACAGGTTATTATTACTGATTCCTTTGTTAACTATACAGGTTATTATTACTGATTCCTTTGTTAACTATACAGGTTATTATAATTGATTCCTTTGTTTACTATACAGGTTATTATTACTGATTCCTTTGTTTACTATACAGGTTATTATTACTGATTCCTTTGTTTACTATACAGGTTATTATTACTGATTCCTTTGTTTACTATACAGGTTATTATTACTGATTCCTTTGTTAACTATACAGGTTTTTGTATCTGATTCCTGTGTTAACTATATAGGTTATTATAACTGATTCCTGTGTTAACTATATAGGTTATTGTAACTGATTCCTGTGTTAACTAAGCATGTTAATTTAACTGATTCCTGTGTTAACTTATACAGCCTTTTGTAACTGATTCCTGTGTTAAATATACAGGTTATTGTAACTGATTCCTGTGTTAACTATATAGGTTATTGTATTTGATTCCAGTGTTAACTATACACGTTAGTGTATTTTATTCCAATGTTAACTTTACAGGTTATTATAACCGATTCCAGTGTTAACTATATAGGTTATTATAACAGATTCCTGTGTTAACTTTACACGTTGTTATAACTGATTCCAGTGTTAACTATATAGGGTATTATAACTGATTCCTGTGTTAACTATAAAGGTTATTGTATCTGATTCCTATGTTAACTATACAGGTTATTGTAACTGATTCCAGTGTTAACTATACAGGTTACTGTAACTGATTCCAGTGTTAACTATATAGGGTATTATAACTGATTCCAGTGTTAACTATATAGGGTATTATAACTGATTCCAGTGTTAACTATATAGGGTATTATAACTGATTCCAGTGTTAACTATATAGGGTATTATAACTGATTCCAGTGTTAACTATATAGGGTATTATAACTGATTCCAGTGTTAACTATATAGGGTATTATAACTGATTCCAGTGTTAACTATATAGGGTATTATAACTGATTCCAGTGTTAACTATATAGGGTATTATAACTGATTCCAGTGTTAACTATACAGGTTATTGTATCTGATTCCTGTGTTAACTATACAGGTTATTGTAACTGATTCCAGTGTTAACTATACAGGTTACTGTAACTGATTCCTGTGTTAACTATACAGGTTATTGTAACTCATTCCTGTGCTAACTTTACACGTTATTATAACTGATTCCTGTGTTAACTTTACACGTTTTTATAACTGATTCCTAAGTTAAGTTTACACGTTATTGAAACTGATTCAATTGTTAACTATACAGGTTATTATATCTGATTCCTGTGTTAGCTATACAGGTTATTATAACTGATTCCTGTGTTAACTATACAGGTTATTGTAACTGATTCCTGTGTTAACTATACAGGTTATTATAACTGATTCCTGTGTTAACTATACAGGTTATTGTAACTGATTCCTGTGTTAACTATACACGTTATTATAACTGATTCCTGTGTTAACTATACACGTTATTGTAACTGATTCCTGTGTTAACTATACAGGTTATTATAACCGATTCCTGTGTTAACTATGCAGGTTATTATAACTGAATCCTGGGTTAACTATACAGGTTATTGTAACTGATTCCAATGTTAACTATACAGGTTATTGTAACTGATTCCTGTGTTAACTATACAGGTTATTATAACTGATAACTGTGATAACTATACAGGTTATAGTAACTGATTCCTGTGTTAACTATACAGGTTATTATAACTGATTCCTGTGTTAACTATACACGTTATTGTAACTGATTCCTGTGTTAACTATACAGGTTATTATAACCGATTCCTGTGTTAACTATGCAGGTTATTATAACTGAATCCTGTGTTAACTATACAGGTTATTGTAACTGATTCCAAAGTTATCTATACAGTTTATTGTAACTGATTACTGTGTTAACTATACACGATATTTTAATTGATTACTGTGTTAACTATACACGTTATTGTAATTGATTACTGTGTTAACTATACACGTTTTTATAACTTATTTCAATGATAACTATAAACGTTAATGTAATTGACTACTGTGATAACTATACAGCTTATTGTAACTGATTACTGTGTTAACTATGCACGTTATTGTAATTTATTACTGTGTTAACTATACACGTTATTGTAACTGATTACAATGTTAAATATACACGTTATTGTAACTGATTCCAGTGGCAACTATACACATCATTAAAACAGATTCCGGTGTAAACTATACAGGTTATTTTAACTTATTCGAGCGTTAACAATACATGTTATTGTAACTGATTCCAATGTTAACTACACACGTTATTGTAACTGATTCTAGTGTTAACTATACAAGTTATTGTAATTGATTCCTGTGATAACCATACACGTTATTGTAACCGATTCCAATGTTAACTACACACGTTATTGTAACTGATTCCAGTGTTAACTATACATGTTATTGTAACTGATTCCTGTGTTAACTATACAGGTTATTGTAACTGATTCCAATGATAACTATAAAGGTTATTGTAACTGCCTCCAATGTTAACTATGCAGGTTATTGTAACTGACTCCAATGTTAACTACACACGTTATTATAACTGATTCCAGTGTTAACTATACACGTTATTGTAACTGATTCCAATGTTAACTATAGACGTTATTGTATCTGATTCCAATGTTAACTATACACGTTATTGTAACTGATTCCAATGTTAACTATATACGTTATTGTTATTGATTCCTGTGATAACTATACACGTTATTGGATTTGATTCCAATGTCAACCTTACAGGATATTGCATTTGATTCCAATGATAACTATACAGGTTATTCTACTTGATTCCAATGTTAACTATGCAGGTTATTGTAACTGATTCTTGTGTTAACTATACCGGTTATTGCATTTGATTCCTGTGTTAACTACACAGGTGATTTTATTTGAATCCAATGTTAACTATACAGATTATTGTAACTGATTCCCGTGTTAACTATACGGGTTATTGGATTTGAAGCCATTAATAACTATACAGGTTATTGTAACTGATTCCAGTGGCAACTATACACATCATTGTAACAGATTCCAGTGTATACTATACAGGTTATTGTAACTTATTCCAGCGTTAACTATACACGATATTGTAATTGATTCCAGTGTTAACTATACAGGTTATTATAACTGATTGCAGAGTTAACTATACACGTTATTGTAATTGATTCCACTGTTAAGTATACAGGTTTTTATAACTGATTCCAGTGTAAACTATACAGTTTATTGCAACTAATTTGAGTGTCAACTATACACATCATTGTAACTTATTCCAGTGTAAACTATACAGGGTATTGTAGCTGATTCCAGCGTTAATTATACACGTTATTCTAATTGATTCTTGTGTTAACTATACAGGTTACTGTATTTGAATAGAGTGTTAACTATACAGGTTATTGTATTTGATTCCAGAATTTTCTATACAGGTTATTGTATTTGATTCCAGTGTTTACTATACAGGTTATTGGATTTGATTCCAGTGTTAACTATAAGGTTATTGTATTTGATTCCAGTGTTTACTATACAGGTTATTGTATTTGATTCCAGTGTTAACTATACACGTTATTGTAATTGATTCCAGTGTTAACTATACACGTAATTGTAATTGATTCCATTGTTAACTATAAAGGTTATTGTAACTGATTCCAGTATTAACTATACACGTTATTGTATTTGATTCCATTGTTAACTATACACCATATTGTATTTGATTCCAGTGTTTACTATACAGGTTATTGTATTTGATTCCAGTGTTAGCTATACACTTTATTGTAATTGATTCCAGTGTTAACTATACACGTTATTGTATTTGATTCCATTGTTAACTATACAGGTTATTATAACTGATACCAGTGTTAACTATACACGTTATTGTAATTGATTCCAGTGTTTACTATACAGGTTATTATAACTGATTTCAGTGTTAACTATCACGTTATTGTAATTGATTCTTGTGTTAACTATAAAGGTTATTCTATTTGAATCCAATGTTAACTATACAGATTATTGTAACTGATTCCGTGTTAACTATACGGGTTATTGGATTTGATTCCATTGTTAACTATACAGGTTATTGTAACGGATTCCAGTGTTAACTATACACGTTATTGGATTTGATTCCAATGTTAACTATACAGGTTATTTTAACTGATTCCAGTGTTAACTATACAGGTTATTGTAACTGATTCCTTTGATAGGCATACACGTTATTGTAACTGATTCTAGTGATAACTATACACGTTATTGTAATTGATTCCTGTGATAACTATACATGTTATTGTAACTGATTCCAATGTTAACTACACACGTTATTGTAACTGATTCTAGTGTTAACAATACACGTTATTGTAATTGATTCCTGTGATATCCATACACGTTATTGTAACCGATTCCAATGTTAACTACACAAGTTATTGTAACTGACTCCAGTGTTAACTATACATGTAATTGTAACTGATTCCTGTGTTAACTATACAGGTTTTTGTAACTGATTCCAATGTTAACTATATAGGTTATTGTAACTGACTCCAATGTTAACTATGCAGGTTATTGTAACTGACTCCAATGTTAACTACACACGTTATTATAACTGATTCCAGTGTTAACTATACACGTTATTGTAACTGATTCCAATGTTAACTATACACGTTATTGTATCTGATTCCAACGTTAACTATACACGTTATTGAAATGATTCCAATGTTAACTATATACGTTATTGTTATTGATTCCTGTGATAACTATACAGGTTATTGGATTTGATTCCAATGTCAACCTTACAGGTTATTGTATTTGATTCCAATGATAACTATACAGGTTATTCTACATGTATCCAATGTTAACTATACAGGTTATTGTAACTGATTCCTGTGTTAACTATACAGGTTATTGGATTTGATTCCAATGTTAACTATACAGGCTATTGTAACTGATTCCTGTGTTAACTATACAGGTTATTGCATTTGATTCCTGTGTTAACTATACAGGTGATTCTATTTGAATCCAATGTTAACTATACAGATTATTGTAACTGATTCCTGTGTTAACTATACGGGTTATTGAATTTGATTCCTTTGTTAACTATACAGGTTATTGTAACTGATTCCTGTGTTAACTATACACGTTATTGGATTTGATTCCAATGTTAACTATACAGGTTATTTTAACTGATTCCAGTGTTAACTATACACGTTATTGTAATTGATTCCTGTGTTAACTATATAGGTTATTGTATTTGATTCCAGTGTTAACTATACAGGATAGTGTATTTGATTCCAATGTTAACTATACAGGTTATTGGATTGGATTCAATGTTAACCATACAGGTTAGTGTATTTGATTCCAATGTTAACTATACAGGTTATTGTAATTGATTCCTATGTTTACTATACAGGTTAATATAACTGATTCCAGGGTTTACTATACAAGTTATTATAACTGATTCCTGTGTTAACTATACAGGTTATTGTAACTGATTCCTGTGTTAACTTTACAGGTTATTATAACTGATTCCAGTGTTAACTATATAGGTTCTTATAACTGATTCCTGTGTTAAATTTACACGTTATTATAACTGATTCCAAAGTTAACTATACAGTTTATTGTAACTGATTCCTGTGTTAACTATACAGGTTATTGTAACTGATTCCTGTGTTAACTATACAGGTTATTATAACTGATTCCAGTGTTAACTATAATGGTTATTGTAGCTGATTCCAGTGTTAACTATACAGGTTATTGTAACTGATTCCAGTGTTAACTATACAGGTTATTGTATCTGATTCCTGTGTTAACTATACAGGTTATTGTAACTGATTCCAGTGTTAACTATACAGGTTACTGTAACTGATTTCTGTGTTAACTATACAGGTTATTGTAATTCACTCCTGTGTTAACTTTACACGTTATTATAACTGATTCCTGTGTTAACTTTTACACGTTTTTATAACTGATTCCTGTGTTAAGTTTACACGTTATTGCAATTGATTCCATTGTTAACTATACAGGTTATTATAACTGATTCCTGTGTTAACTATACAGGTTATTATAACTGATTCCTGTGTTAACTATACAGGTTAATGTAACTGATTCCTGTGTTAACTATACAGCTTATTATAACTGATTTCTGTGTTAACTATACACATTATTGTAACTGATTCCTGTGTTAACTATACAGGTTTTTATAACCGATTCCTGTGTTAACTATGCAGGTTATTATAACTGAATCCTGTGTTAACTATACAGGTTATTGTAACTCATTCCAATGTTAACTATACACGTTATTGTAATTGATTACTGTGTTAACTATACACGTTTTCGTAACTTACTTCATTGATAACTATACACGTTAATGTAATTGATTACTGTGATAAATATACAGTTTATTGTAACTGATTACTGTGTTAACTATGCACGTTATTGTAATTGATTACTGTGTGAACTATACACGTTATTGCAACTGATTACAATGTTAACTATACACGTTATAGTAATTGATTACTGTCTTAACTATACACGTTATTGCAACTGATTACAATGTTAACTATACACGTTGTTGTAACTGATTCCAGTGGCAACTATACACATCATTGTAACAGATTCCAGTATAAACTATACAGGTTATTGTAACTTATTCCAGCGTTAACTATACAAGATATGGTAATTGATTCCAGTGTTAACCATACAGGTTATTATAACTGATTCCAGCGTTAACTATACACGTTATTGTAATTGATTCCAGTGTTAAGTATACAGGTTTTTATAACTGATTCCAGTGCAAACTATACAGTTTATTGTAACTGATTTCAGTGTCAACTTTACACATCATTGTAACTGATTCCAGTGTAAACTATACAGGTTATTGTAACTGATTCCAGCGTTAATTATACACGTTATTGTAATTGATTCTTGTGTTAACTATATAGGTTATTGTATTTGATTCCAGAGTTTACTATACAGGTTACTGTATTTGATTCCAGTGTTAACTATACAGGTTATTGTAATAGATTCTTGTGTTAACTATACAGGTTATTATAATTGATTCCAGAGTTTACAATACAGGTTATTGTATTTGATTCCAGAGTTTACTATACAGGTTATTATAATTGGTTCCTGTGATAACTATATACGTTATTGTAATTGATTCCTGTGATAACCATACACGTTATTGTATCTGATTCTAGTGTTAACTATACACGTTATTGTAATTGATTCCTGTGATAACTATACATGTTATTGTAATTGATTCCTGTGATAACTATACATGTTCTTGTAACTGATTCCAATGTTAACTACACACGTTATTGTAACTGTTTCTAGTGTTAACTATACAAGTTATCGTAATTGATTCCTGTGATAACCATACACGTTATTGTAACCGATTCCAATGTTAACTACACACGTTATTGTAACTGACTCCAGTGTTAACTATACATGTTATTGTAACTGATTCCTGTTTAACTATACAGGTTATTTTAACTGATTCCATTGTTAACTATACAGGTTATTATAACTGATTCCAGTGTTAACTATACACGTTATTGTAACTGATTCCAATGTTAACTATACACGTTATTGTATCTGATTCCAATGTTAACTATACACGTTATTGTAACTGATTCCAATGTTAACTATATACGTTATTGTTATTGATTCCTGTGATAACTATACAGGTTATTGGATTTGATTCCAATGTTAACTATACAGGTTATTGTATTTGTTTCCAATGTCAACCTTACAGGTTATTGTCATTGATTCCAATGATAACTATACAGGTTATTCTATTTGATTCCAATGTTAACTATACAGGTTATTGTAACTGATTCTTGTGTTAACCATACAGGTTATTGGATTTGATTCCAATGTTAACTATACAGGTTATTGTAACTGATTCCTGTATTAACTATACAGGTTATTGCATTTGATTCCTGTGTTAACTATACAGGTGATTCTATTTGAATCCAATGTTAACTATACAGATTATTGTAACTGATTCCTGTGTTAACTATACGGGTTATTGGATTTGATTCCTTTGTTAACTATACAGGTTATTGTAACTGATTCTTGTGTTAACTATACAGGTTATTGGATTTGATTCCAATGTTAACTATACAGGTTATTGTAACTGATTCCTGTATTAACTATACAGGTTATTGCATTTATTTCCTGTGTTAACTTAACAGGTGATTCTATTTGAATCCAATGTTAACTATACAGATTATTGTAACTGATTCCTGTGTTAACTATACGGGTTATTGGATTTGATTCCTTTGTTAACTATACAGGTTATTGTAACTGATTCCAGTGTTAACTATACACGTTATTGGATTTGATTCCAATGTTAACTATACAGGTTATTTTAACTGATTCCAGTGTTAACTATACACGTTATTGTAATTGATTCCTGTGTTAACTATATAGGTTATTGTATTTGATTCCAGTGTTAACTATACAGGATAGTGTATTTGATTCCAATGTTAACTTTACAGGTTATTGGATTTGATTCAATGTTAACCATACAGGTTGGTGTATTTGATTCCAATGTTAACTATACACGTTATTGTAATTGATTCAATGTTAACTATACAGGTTAGTGTATTTGATTCCAATGTTAACTATACAGGTTATTGTAATTGATTCCTATGTTTACTATACAGGTTATTATAACTGATTGCAGTGTATACTATACAGGTTATTATAACTGATTCCTGTGTTAACTATAAACGTTATTGTAACTGATTCCTGTGTTAACTTAACAGGTTATTATAACTGATTCCAGTGTTAACTATATAGGTTCTTATAACTGATTCCTGTGTTAAATTTACACGTTATTATAACTGATTCCTGTGTTAACTATACAGGCTACTGTAACTGATTGCTGTGTTAACTTTACCGGTTAATTTAACTGATTCCTGTGTTAACTTTACACGTTATTATAACTGATTCCAGTGTTAACTATATAGGTTATTGTAACTGATTCCAGTGTTAACTATACAGTTTATTGTAACTGATTCCTGTGTTAACTATACAGGTTATTATAACTGATTCCTGTGTTAACTATACAGGTTATTATAACTTATTCCTGTGTTAACTATAATGGTTATTGTAGCAGATTCCAGTGTTAACTATACAGGTTATTGTAATTGATTCCAGTGTTAACTATACAGGTTATTGTATCTGATTCCTGTGTTAACTATAAAGGTTATTGTAACTGATTCCAGTGTTAACTATACAGGTTACTGTAACTGATTCCTGTGTTAACTATACAGGTTATTGTAGTTCATTCCTGTGTTAACTTTACACGTTATTATAACTGATTCCTGTATTAACTTTACGTTTTTATAACTGATTCCTGTGTTAAGTTTACACGTTATTGAAACTGATTCCATTGTTAACTATACAGGTTATTATAACTGATTCCTGTGTTAACTATACAGGTTATTATAACTGATTCCTGTGTTAACTATACAGGTTATTGTAACTGATTCCTGTGTTAACTATACAGGTAATTATAACTGATTCCTGTGTTAACTATACAGGTTATTGTAACTGATTCCTGTGTTAACTCTACAGGTTTTTATAACCGATTCCTGTGTTAACTTTACAGGTTATTATAACTGATTCCAGTGTTAACTATATAGGTTCTTATAACTGATTCCTGTGTTAAATTTACACGTTATTATAACTGACTCCTGTGTTAACTATACAGGTTATTGTAACTGATTGCTGTGTTAACTTTACAGGTTAATTTAACTGATTCCTTTGTTAACTATACAGGTTATTATAACTGATTCCAGTAATAACCATACAGGTTAATTTAACTGATTCCTGTGTTAACTATACAGGTTTTTCTAACTGATTCCTGTGCTAACTATATAGGTTATTGTAACTGATTCCTGTGTTAACTATACAGGTTAATTTAACTGATTCCTGTGTTAACTATACAGGTTTTTGTAACTGATTCCTGTGTTAACTTATACAGGCTTTTGTAACTGATTCCTGTGTTAACTATACCGGTTATTTTAACTGATTCCTGTGTTAACTATATAGGTAATTGTATTTGATTCCAGTGTTAACTATACAGGTTAGTGTATTTGATTCCAATGTTAACTATACAGGTTATTGTAAATGATTCCTGTGTTAACTTTACAGGTTATTATAACCGATTCCAGTGTTATCTATATAGGTTATTATAGTTGATTCCTGTGTTAACTTTACACGTTAGTATAACTGATTCCAGTGTTAACTATATAGGTTATTATAACTGATTCCTGTGTTAACTTTACACGTTATTATAACTGATTCCAGTGTTAACTATACAGTTTATTGTAACTGATTCCTGTGTTAACTATACAGGTTATTATAACTGATTCCTGTGTTAACAATACAGGTTATTATAACTAATTCCAGTGTTAACTATACAGGTTATTGTAGCTGATTCCAGTGTTAACTATACAGGTAATTGTAAATGATTCCAGTGTTAACTATATAGGTTATTGTATCTGATTCCTGTGTTAACTATACAGTTTATTGTAACTGATTCCAGTGTTAACTATACAGGTTACTGTAACTGATTCTTGTGTTAACTATACAGGTAATTGTAACTCATTCCTGTGTTAACTTTACACGTTATTATAACTGATTCCTGTTGTAACTTTAAACGTTTTTATAACTGATTCCAGTGTTAAGTTTACACGTTATTGAAACTGATTCCATTGTTAACTATACAGGTTATTATAACTGATTCCTGTGTTAACTATACTGGTTATTATAACTGATTCCTGTGTTAACTATACAGGTTATTGTAACTGATTCCTCTGTTAACTATACAGGTTATTATACCTGAATCCTGTGTTAACTATACATGTTATTGTAACTGATTCCTGTGTTAACTATACACGTTATTATAACTGATTCCTGTGTTAACTATACAGGTTATTATAACCGATTCCTGTGTTAACTATGCAGGTTATTTTACTGAATCCTGGGTTAACTATACAGGTTATTGTAACTGATTCCAATGTTAACTATACAGGTTATTGTAACTGACTCCTGTGTTAACTATACAGGGTATTGTAACTGATTCCTGTGTTAACTATACAGGTTATTATAACTGATTCCTGTGTTAACTATACACGTTATTGTAACTGATCCCTGTGTTAACTATACAGGTTATTATAACCGATTCCTGTGTTAACTATGCAGGTTGTTATAACTGAATCCTGTGTTAATTATACAGGTTATTGTAACTGATTCCAAAGTTAACTATACAGTTAATTGTAACTGATTACTGTGTTAACTATACACGTTATTGTAATTGATTACTGTGTTAACTATACACGTTTTCGTAACTTATTTCAATGATAACTATACACGCTAATGTAATTGATTACTGTGATAACTATACAGTTTATTGTAACTGATAACTGTGTTAACTATGCACCATATTGTAATTGAATACTGTGTTAACTATACACGTTATTGTAACTGATTACAATATTAACTATACACGTTATAAAAATTGATTACTGTCCTAACTATACACGTTATTGTAGCTGATTACAATGTTAACTATACACGTTATTGTAACTGATTCCAGTGGCAACTATACACATCATTGTAACAGATTCCAGTGTATACTATACAGGTTATTGTAACTTATTCCAGCGTTAACTATACACGATATTGTAATTGATTCCAGTGTTAACTATACAGGTTATTATAACTGATTGCAGCGTTAACTATACACGTTATTGTAATTGATTCCACTGTTAAGTATACAGGTTTTTATAACTGATTCCAGTGTAAACTATACAGTTTATTGCAACTAATTTGAGTGTCAACTATACACATCATTGTAACTTATTCCAGTGTAAACTATACAGGGTATTGTAGCTGATTCCAGCGTTAATTATACACGTTATTCTAATTGATTCTTGTGTTAACTATACAGGTTACTGTATTTGATTAGAGTGTTAACTATACAGGTTATTGTATTTGATTCCAGAATTTTCTATACAGGTTATTGTATTTGATTCCAGTGTTTACTATACAGGTTATTGGATTTGATTCCAGTGTTAACTATAAGGTTATTGTATTTGATTCCAGTGTTTACTATACAGGTTATTGTATTTGATTCCAGTGTTAACTATACACGTTATTGTAATTGATTCCAGTGTTAACTATACACGTAATTGTAATTGATTCCATTGTTAACTATACAGGTTATTGTAACTGATTCCAGTATTAACTATACACGTTATTGTATTTGATTCCATTGTTAACTATACACCATATTGTATTTGATTCCAGTGTTTACTATACAGGTTATTGTATTTGATTCCAGTGTTAGCTATACACTTTATTGTAATTGATTCCAGTGTTAACTATACACGTTATTGTATTTGATTCCATTGTTAACTATACAGGTTATTATAACTGATACCAGTGTTAACTATACACGTTATTGTAATTGATTCCAGTGTTTACTATACAGGTTATTATAACTGATTTCAGTGTTAACTATACACGTTATTGTAATTGATTCTTGTGTTAACTATACAGGTTATTCTATTTGAATCCAATGTTAACTATACAGATTATTGTAACTGATTTCCGTGTTAACTATACGGGTTATTGGATTTGATTCCATTGTTAACTATACAGGTTATTGTAACGGATTCCAATGTTAACTATACAGGTTATTTTAACTGATTCCAGTGTTAACTATACAGGTTATTGTAACTGATTCCTTTGATAGCCATACACGTTATTGTAACTGATTCTAGTGATAACTATACACGTTATTGTAATGGATTCCTGTGATAACTATACATGTTATTGTAACTGATTCCAATGTTAACTACACACGTTATTGTAACTGATTCTAGTGTTAACAATACACGTTATTGTAATTGATTCCTGTGATATCCATACACGTTATTGTAACCGATTCCAATGTTAACTACACAAGTTATTGTAACTGACTCCAGTGTTAACTATACATGTAATTGTAACTGATTCCTGTGTTAACTATACAGGTTATTGTAACTGATTCCAATGTTAACTATATAGGTTATTGTAACTGACTCCAATGTTAACTATGCAGGTTATTGTAACTGACTCCAATGTTAACTACACACGTTATTATAACTGATTCCAGTGTTAACTATACACGTTATTGTAACTGATTCCAATGTTAACTATACACGTTATTGTATCTGATTCCAAAGTTAACTATACACGTTATTGAAATGATTCCAATGTTAACTATATACGTTATTGTTATTGATTCCTGTGATAACTATACAGGTTATTGGATTTGATTCCAATGTCAACCTTACAGGTTATTGTATTTGATTCCAATGATAACTATACAGGTTATTCTACATGTATCCAATGTTAACTATACAGGTTATTGTAACTGATTCCTGTGTTAACTATACAGGTTATTGGATTTGATTCCAATGTTAACTATACAGGCTATTGTAACTGATTCCTGTGTTAACTATACAGGTTATTGCATTTGATTCCTGTGTTAACTATACAGGTGATTCTATTTGAATCCAACGTTAACTATACAGATTATTGTAACTGATTCCTGTGTTAACTATACGGGTTATTCAATTTGATTCCTTTGTTAACTATACAGGTTATTGTAACTGATTCCTGTGTTAACTATACACGTTATTGGATTTGATTCCAATGTTAACTATACAGGTTATTTTAACTGATTCCAGTGTTAACTATACACGTTATTGTAATTGATTCCTGTGTTAACTATATAGGTTATTGTATTTGATTCCAGTGTTAACTATACAGGATAGTGTATTTGATTCCAATGTTAACTATACAGGTTATTGGATTGGATTCAATGTTAACCATACAGGTTAGTGTATTTGATTCCAATGTTAACTATACAGGTTATTGTAATTGATTCCTATGTTTACTATACAGGTTAATATAACTGATTCCAGGGTTTACTATACAAGTTATTATAACTGATTCCTGTGTTAACTATACAGGTTATTGTAACTGATTCCTGTGTTAACTTTACAGGTTATTATAACTGATTCCAGTGTTAACTATATAGGTTCTTATAACTGATTCCTGTGTTAAATTTACACGTTATTATAACTGATTCCTGTGTTAACTATTAAGGTTATTGTAACTGATTGCTGTGTTAACTTTACAGGTTAATTTAACTGATTGCTTTGTTAACTATACAGGTTATTATAACTGATTCCAGTAATAACTATACAGGTTAATTTAACTGATTCCTGTGTTAACTATACAGGTTTTTGTAACTGATTCCTGTGTTAACTATATAGGTTATTGTAACTGATGCCTGTGTTGACTATACAGGTTAATTTAACTGATTCCTGTGTTAACTATACAGGTTTTTGTAACTTATTCTTGTGTTAACTTATACAGGCTTTTTAACTGATTCCTGTGTTAACTATACAGGTTATTGTAACCGATTCCTGTGTTAAATATATAGGTTATTGTATTTGATTCCAGTGTTAACTATACAGGTTAGTGTATTTGACTCCAATGTTAAGTATACAGGTTATTGTAACCGATTCCTGTGTTAACTTTACAGGTTATTATAACCGATTCCAGTGTTAACTATATAGGTTATTATAACTGATTCCTGTGTTAACTTTACACGTTATTAAAACTGATTCCTGTGTTAACTATACAGGTTATTGTAACTGATTCCTGTGTTAACTATACAGGTTATTATAACTTATTCCTGTGTTAACTATACACGTTATTATAACTGATTCCTGTGTCAACTATACAGGTTATTATAACCGATTCCTTTGTTAACTATGCAGGCTATTATAACAGAATCCTGGGTTAACTATACAGGTTATTGTAACTGATTCTAATGTTAACTATACAGGTTATTGTAACTGATTCCTGTGTTAACTATACAGGTTATTATAACTGATTCCTGTGTTAACTATACAGGTAATTGTAACTGATTCCTGTGTAAACTATACAGGTTATTATAACTCATTCCTGTGTTAACTATACACGTTATTGTAACTGATTCCTGTGTTAACTATACAGGTTATTGTAACTGATTACTGATTTAACTATACACGTTATTGTAATTGATTACTGTGTTAACTATACACGTTTTCGTAACTTATTTCAATGATAACTATACACGCTAATGTAATTCATTACTGTGATAACTATACAGCTTATTGTAACTGCTTACTGTGTTAACTATGCACGTTATTGTAATTGATTACTGTGTTAACTATACACGTTATTGTAACTGATTACAATGTTAACTATACACGTTATAAAAATTGATTACTGTCTCAACTATACACGTTATTGTAGCTGATTACAATGTTAACTATACACGTTATTGTAACTGATTCCAGTGGCAACTATACACATCATTGTAACAGATTCCAATGTAAACTATACAGGTTCCTGTAACTTATTCCAGCGTTAACTATACACGATATTGTAATTGATTCCTGTGCTAACTTTACAGGTTATTATAACTGATTCCAGTGTTAACTATATAGGTTATTATAACTGATTCCTGTGTTAACTTTACACGTTATTATAACGGATTCCTGTGTTAACTATACAGGTTATTTTAACTGATTGCTGTGTTAACTTTACAGGTTAATTTAACTGATTCCTGTGTTAACTATACAGGTTTTTGTAACTGATTCCTGTGTTAACTATACAGGTTTTTGTAACTGATTCCAGTGTTAACTATACAGTTTATTGTAATTGATTCCTGTGTTAACCATACAGGTTATTGTAACTGATTCCTGTGTTAACTATACAGGTTATTGTAACTGATTCCAGTGTTAACTATACAGGTTATTGTAACTGATTCCTGTGTTAACTGTACAGGTTATTGTAACTCATTCCTGTGTTAAATTTACACGTTATTATAACTGATTCCTGTGTTAACTTTACACGTTTTTACAACTGATTGCTGTGTTAGTTTTACACGTTATTGTAACGGATTCCTTTGTTAACTATACAGGTTATTATAACTGATTCCTGTGTTAACTATACAGGTTATTGTAACTGATTCCTGTGTTAACTATACAGGTTATTATAACTGACTGCTGTGTTAACTTTACAGGTTAATTTAACCAATTCCTGTGTTAACTATACAGGTTATTATAACTGATTCCAGTGATAACTATACAAGTTAATTTAACTGATTCCTGTGTTAACTATACAGGTTTTGTAACTGATTCCTGTGATAACCATACACGTTATTGTAACCGATTCCAATGTTAACTACACACGTTATTGTAACTGACGCCAGTGTTAACTATACATTTTATTGTAACTGATTCCTGTGTTAACTATACAGGTTATTGTAACTGATTCCAATAATAACTATACAGGTTATTGTAACTGACTCCAATGTTAACTATGCAGGTTATTGTAACTGACTCCAATGTTAACTACACACGTTATTATAACTGATTCCAGTGTTAACTATACACGTTATTGTAACTGATTCCAATGTTAACTATACACGTTATTGTATCTGATTCCAATGTTAACTATACACGTTATTGTAACTGATTCCAATGTTAACTATATACGTTATTGTTATTGATTCCTGTGATAACTATACAGGTTATTGGATTTGATTCCAATGTTAACTATACAGTTTATTGTATTTGTTTCCAATGTCAACCTTACAGGTTATTATATTTGATTCCAATGATAACTATACAGGTTATTCTATTTAATTCCAATGTTAACTATACAGGTTATTGTAACTGATTCCTGTGTTAACTATACGGGTTATTGGATTTGATTCCATTGTTACCTATACAGGTTATTGTAGCTGATTCCTGTGTTAACTATACACGTTATTGGATTTGATTCCAATGTTAACTATACAGGTTATTTTAATTGATTCCAGTGTTAACTATACACGTTATTGTAATTGATTCCTGTGTTAGCTATATAGGTTATTATATTTGATTCCAGTGTTAACTATACAGGATAGTGTATTTGATTCCAATGTTAACTATACAGGTTATTGGATTTTATTCAATGTTAACCATACAGTTTAGTGTATTTGATTCCAATGTTAACTATACAGGTTATTGTAATTGATTCAATGTTAACTATACAGGTTAGTGTATGTGATTCCAATGTTAACTATACAGGTTATTGTAATTGATTCCTATGTTTACTATACAGGTTATTATAACTGATTCCAGTGTTTACTATACAGGTTATTATAACTGATTCCTGTGTTAACTATACAGGTTATTGTAACTGATTCCTGTGTTAAATTTACAGGTTATTATAACTGAATCCAGTGTTAACTATATAGGTTCTTATAACTGATTCCTGTTTTAACTTTACACGTTATTATAACTGATTCCTTTGTTAACTATACAGGTTATAATTACTGATTCCAGTGATAACTATACAGGTTAATTCAACTGATTCCTGTGTTAACTATACAGGTTTTTGTATCTGATTCCTGTGTTAACTATATAGGTTATTGTAACTGATTCCTGTGTTAACTAAGCATGTTAATTTAACTGACTCCTGTGTTAACTTATACAGCCATTTGTAACTGATTCCTGTGTTAAATATACAGATTATTGTAACTGATTCCTGTGTTAACTATATAGGTTATTGTATTTGATTCCAGTGTTAACTATACACGTTAGTGTATTTGATTCCAATGTTAACTATACAGGTTATTGTAACTGATTCCTGTGTTAACTTTACAGGTTATTATAACTGTTTCCAGTGTTAACTATATAGGTTATTATAACTGATTCCTGTGTTAACTTAACACGTTATTATAACTGATTCCTGTGTTAACTATACAGTTTATTGTAACTGATTCCTGTGTTAACTATACAGGTTATTATAACTGATTCCTGTGTTAACTATACAGGTTATTGCAGCTCATTCCAGTGTTAACTATACAGGTTATTGTAACTGATTCCAGTGTTAAGTATACAGGATATTGTATCTGATTCCTGTGTTAACTATACAGGTTATTGTAACTGATTCCAGTGTTAACTATACTGCTTACTGTAACTGATTCCTGTGTTAACTATACAGGTTATTGTAACTCATTCCTGTGTTAACTTTACACTTTATTTTAACTGATTCCTGTGTTAACTTTACACGTTTTTATAACTGATTCCTGTGTTAAGTTTCCACGTGATTGAAACTGATTCCATTGTTAACTATACAGGTTATTATAACTGATTCCTGTGTTAACTATACAGGTTATTATAACTGATTCCTGTGTTAACTATACAGGTTATTATAACTGATTCCTGTGTTAGCTATACAGGTTATTATAACTGATTCCTGTGTTAACTATACAGGTTAATGTAACTGATTCCAAAGTTAACTATACAGTTTATTGTAACTGATTACTGATTTAACTATACACGTTATTGTAATTGATTACTGTGTTAACTATACACGTTTTCGTAACTTATTTCAATGATAACTATACACGCTAATGTAATTGATTACTGTGATAACTATACAGCTTATTGTAACTGCTTACTGTGTTAACTATGCACGTTATTGTAATTGATTACTGTGTTAACTATACACGTTATTGTAACTGATTACAATGTTAACTATACACGTTATAAAAATTGATTACTGTCTCAACTATACACGTTATTGTAGCTGATTACAATGTTAACTATACACGTTATTGTAACTGATTCCAGTGGCAACTATACACATCATTGTAACAGATTCCAATGTAAACTATACAGGTTATTGTAACTTATTCCAGCGTTAACTATACACGGTATTGTAATTGATTCCAGTGTTAACTATACAGGTTATTGTAGCTGATTCCAGCGTTAATTATACACGTGATTGTAATTGATTCTTGTGTTAACTATACAGGTTACTGTATTTGATTCGAGTGTTAACTATACAGGTTATTGTATTTGATTCCAGAGTTTACTATACAGGTTATTGTATTTGATTCCAGTGTTTACTATACAGGTTATTGTATTTGATTCCAGTGTTAACTATACACGTTATTGTAATTGATTCCAGTGTTAACTATACACGTTATTGTAATTGATTCCAGTGTTAACTATACACGTTATTGTAATTGATTCCAGTGATAACTATACACGTTATTGCAATTGATTCCAATTTTAACTATACACGTGATAGTATTTGATTCCATTGTTAACTATACAGGTTATTATAACTGATTGCAGTGTTAACTATACACGTTATTGTAGTTGATTCTTGTGTTAACTATACAGGTTATTCTATTTGAATCCAATGTTAACTATACAGATTATTGTAACTGATTTCCCAGTTAACTATACGGGTTATTGGATTTGATTCCATTGTTAACTATACAGGTTATTGTAACGGATACCAGTGTTAACTATACACGTTATTGGATTTGATTCCAATGTTAACTATACAGGTTATTTTAACTGATTCCAGTGTTAACTATAAACGTTACTGTAATTGATTCCTGTGATAACTATATAGGTTATTGTGTTTGATTCCAATGTTAACTATACAGGTTATTGTAGTTGATTCCTGTGTTAGCTATACAGGTTATTGTATTTGATTCCAGTGTTAACTATATAGGTTATTGTATTTGATTCCAGTGTTAACTATACAGGTTATTAGATTTGATTCAATGTTAACTATACAGGTTATTGTAATTGACTCCTGTGTTTACTATACAGGTTATTATAACTGATTCCAGTGTTTACTATACAGGTTATTATAACTGATTCCAGTGTTTACTATACAGGTTATTATAACTGATTCCTGTGCTAACTTTACAGGTTATTATAACTGATTCCAGTGTTAACTATATAGGTTATTATAACTGATTCCTGTGTTAACTTTACACGTTATTATAACGGATTCCTGTGTTAACTATACAGGTTATTTTAACTGATTGCAGTGTTAACTTTACAGGTTAATTTAACTAATTCCTGTGTTAACTATACAGGTTATTATAACTGATTGCAGTGATAACTATACAGGTTAATTTAACTGATTCCTGTGTAAACTATACAGGTTTTTGTAACTGATTCCTGTGTTAACTATACAGGTTATTGTAACTGATTCCTGTGTTAACTATACAGGTTATTATAACTGATTCTTGTGTTAACTATACAGGTTATTGTAACTGATTCCTGTGTTAACTTTAAAGGTTATTATAACTGATTCCTGTGTTAACTGTGCAGGTTATTGTAACTGATTCCAGTGTTAACTATACAGTTTATTGTAATTGATTCCTGTGTTAACCATACAGGTTATTGTAACTGATTCCTGTGTTAACTATACAGGTTATTGTAACTGATTCCAGTGTTAACTATACAGGTTATTGTAACTGATTCCTGTGTTAACTGTACAGGTTATTGTAACTCATTCCTGTGTTAAATTTACACGTTATTATAACTGATTCCTGTGTTAACTTTACACTTTTTACAACTGATTGCTGTGTTAGTTTTACACGTTATTGTAACGGATTCCTTTGTTAACTATACAGGTTATTATAACTGATTCCTGTGTTAACTATACAGGTTATTGTAACTGATTCCTGTGTTAACTATACAGGTTATTATAACTGACTGCTTTGTTAACTTTACAGGTTAATTTAACTGATTCCTGTGTTAACTATACAGGTTATTATAACTGATTCCAGTGATAACTATACAAGTTAATTTAACTGATTCCTGTGTTAACTATACAGGTTTTGTAACTGATTCCTGTGATAACCATACACGTTATTGTAACCGATTCCAATGTTAACTACACACGTTATTGTAACTGACGCCAGTGTTAACTATACATTTTATTGTAACTGATTCCTGTGTTAACTATACAGGTTATTGTAACTGATTCCAATAATAACTATACAGGTTATTGTAACTGACTCCAATGTTAACTATGTAGGTTATTGTAACTGACTCCAATGTTAACTACACACGTTATTATAACTGATTCCAGTGTTAACTATACACGTTATTGTAACTGTATCCAATGTTAACTATACACGTTATTGTATCTGATTCCAGTGTTAACTATACACGTTATTGTACTGATTCCAATGTTAACTATATACGTTATTGTTATTGATTCCTGTGATAACTATACAGGTTATTGGATTTGATTCCAATGTTAACTATACAGTTTATTGTATTTGTTTCCAATGTCAACCTTACAGGTTATTATATTTGATTCCAATGATAACTATACAGGTTACTCTATTTAATTCCAATGTTAACTATACAGGTTATTGTAACTGATTCCTGTGTTAACTATACGGGTTATTGGATTTGATTCCTTTGTTACCTATACAGGTTATTGTAACTGATTCCTGTGTTAACTATACGGGTTATTGGATTTGATTCCTTTGTTACCTATACAGGTTATTGTAACTGATTCCAGTGTTAACTATACACGTTATTGGATTTGATTCCAATGTTAACTATACACGTTATTGTAACTGATTTCAATGTTAACTATATACGTTATTGTTATTGATTCCTGTGATAACTATACAGGTTATTGGATTTGATTCCAATGTTAACTATACAGGTTATTGTATTTGTTTCCAATGTCAACCTTACAGGTTATTGTATTTGATTCCAATGTAAACTATACAGGTTATTCTATTTGATTCCAATGTTAACTATAAAGGTTATGGTAACTGATTCCTGTGTTAACTATACGGGTTATTGGATTTGATTCCTTTGTTAACTATACAGGTTATTGTAACTGATTTCAGTGTTAACTATACACGTTATTGGATTTGATTCCAATGTTAACTATACAGGTTATTTTAATTGATTCCAGTGTTAACTATACACGTTATTGTAATTGATTCCTGTGTTAGCTATATAGGTTATTATATTTGATTCCAGTGTTAACTATACAGGATAGTGTATTTGATTCCAATGTTAACTATACAGGTTATTGGATTTTATTCAATGTTAACCATACAGTTTAGTGTATTTGATTCCAATGTTAACTATACAGGTTATTGTAATTGATTCAATGTTAACTATACAGGTTAGTGTATTTGATTCCAATGTTAACTATACAGGTTATTGTAATTGATTACTATGTTTACTATACAGGTTATTATAACTGATTCCAGTGTTTACTATACAGGTTATTATAACTGATTCCTGTGTTAACTATACAGGTTATTGTAACTGATTCCTGTGTTAAATTTACAGGTTATTATAACTGAATCCAGTGTTAACTATATAGGTTCTTATAGCTGATTCCTGTTTTAACTTTACACGTTATTATAACTGATTCCTTTGTTAACTATACAGGTTATTATTACTGATTCCAGTGATAACTATACAGGTTAATTCAACTGATTCCTGTGTTAACTATACAGGTTTTTGTATCTGATTCCTGTGTTAACTATATAGGTTATTGTAACTGATTCCTGTGTTAACTAAGCATGTTAATTTAACTGATTCCTGTGTTAACTTATACAGCCATTTGTAACTGATTCCTGTGTTAAATATACAGGTTATTGTAACTGATTCCTGTGTTAACTATATAGGTTATTGTATTTGATTCCAGTGTTAACTATACACGTTAGTGTATTTGATTCCAATGTTAACTATACAGGTTATTTTAACTGATTCCTGTGTTAACTTTACAGGTTATTATAACTGATTCCAGTGTTAACTATATAGGTTATTATAACTTATTCCTGTGTTAACTTTACACGTTATTATAACTGATTCCTGTGTTAACTATACAGTTTATTGTAACTGATTCCTGTGTTAACTATACAGGTTATTATAACTGATCCTGTGTTAACTTTACAGGTTATTGCAGCTGATTCCAGTGTTAACTATACAGGTTATTGTAACTGATTCCAGTGTTAAGTATACAGGATATTGTATCTGATTCCTGTGTTAACTATACAGGTTATTGTAACTGATTCCAGTGTTAACTATACAGGTTATTGTAACTCATTCCTGTGTTAACTTTACACTTTATTTTAACTGATTCCTGTGTTAACTTTACACGTTTTTATAACTGATTCCTGTGTTAAGTTTCCACGTTATTGAAACTGATTCCATTGTTAACTATACAGGTTATTATAACTGATTCCTGTGTTAGCTATACAGGTTATTATAACTGATTCCTGTGTTAACTATACAGGTTATTGTAACTGATACCTGTGTTAACTATACAGGTTATTATAACTTATTCCTGTGTTAACTATACAGGTTATTGTAACTGATTCCTGTGTTAACTATACACGTTATTATAAGTGATTCCTGTGTTAACTATACACGTTATTGTACTGATTCCTGTGTTAACTATACAGGTTATTATAACCGATTCCTGTGTTAACTATGCAGGTTATTATAACTGAATCCTGGGTTAACTATACAGGTTTAATTAACTGATTCCAATGTTAACTATACAGGTTATTGTAACTGATTCCTGTGTTAACTATACAGGTTATTATAACTGATTCCTGTGTTAACTATACAGGTTATAGTAACTGATTCCTGTGTTAACTATACAGGTTATTATAAATGATTCCTGTGTTAACTATACACGTTATTGTAACTGATTCCTGTGTTAACTATACAGGTTATTATAACCGATTCCTGTGTTAACTATGCAGGTTATTATAACTGAATCCTGTGTTAACTATACAAGTTATTGTAACTGATTCCAAAGTTAACTATACAGTTTATTGTAACTGATTACTGTGTGAACTATACACGATATTGTAATTGATTACTGTGTTAACTATACACGTTATTGTAATTGATTACTGTGTTAACTATACACGTTTTTATAACTTATTTCAATGATAACTATACACGTTAATGTAATTGACAACTGTGATAACTATACCGCTTATTGTAACTGATTACTGTGTTAACTATGCACGTTATTGTAATTTATTACTGTGTTAACTATACACGTTATTGTAACCGATTACAATGTTAACTATACACGTTATTGTAACTGATTCCAGTGGCAACTATACACATCATTAAAACAGATTCCGGTGTAAACTATACAGGTTATTTTAACTTATTCGAGCGTTAACTATACATGTTATTGTAACTGATTCCAATGTTAACTACACACGTTATTGTAACTGATTCTAGTGTTAACTATACAAGTTATTGTAATTGATTCCTGTGATAACCATACACGTTATTGTAACCGATTCCAATGTTAACTACACACGTTATTGTAACTGATTCCAGTGTTAACCATACATGTTATTGTAACTGATTCCTGTGTTAACTATACAGGTTATTGTAACTGATTCCAATGATAACTATACAGGTTATTGTAACTGCCTCCAATGTTAACTATGCAGGTTATTGTAACTGACTCCAATGTTAACTACACACGTTATTATAACTGATTCCAGTGTTAACTATACACGTTATTGTAACTGATTCCAATGTTAACTATAGACGTTATTGTATCTGATTCCAATGTTAACTATACACGTTATTGTAACTGATTCCAATGTTAACTATATACGTTATTGTTATTGATTCCTGTGATAACTATACACGTTATTGGATTTGATTCCAATGTCAACATTACAGGTTATTGCATTTGATTCCTATGATAACTATACAGGTTATTCTACTTGATTCCAATGTTAACTATGCAGGTTATTGTAACTGATTCTTGTGTTAACTATACCGGTTATTGCATTTGATTCCTGTGTTAACTACACAGGTGATTTTATTTGAATCCAATGTTAACTATACAGATTATTGTAACTGATTCCCGTGTTTACTATACGGGTTATTGGATTTGATTCCATTAATAACTATACAGGTTATTGTAGCTGATTCCAGTCTTAACTATACACGTTATTGGATTTGATTCTAATGTTTACTATACAGGTTATTTTAACTGATTCCAGTGTTAATTATACACGTTATTGTAATTGATTCCTGTGTTAACTATATACGTTATTGTATTTGATTCCAGTGTTAAATATACACGTTATTGTATCTGATTCCAATGTTAACTATACACGTTATTGTAACTGATTCCAATGTTAACTATATACGTTACTTTTATTTGATTCCTGTGATACCTATACAGGTTATTGGATTTGATTCCAATGTTAACTATACAGGTTATTGTATTTGTTTCCAATGTCAACCTTACAGGTTATTGTATTTGATTCCAATGATAATTATACAGGTTATTCTATTTGATTCCAATGTTAACTATACAGGTTATTGTAACTGATTCCTGTGTTAAGTTTACGGGTTATTGGATTTGATTCCTTTGTTAACTATACAGGTTATTGTAACTGATTCCAGTGTTAACTATACACGTTATTGGATTTGATTCCAATGTTAACTATACAGGTTATTTTAACTGATTCCAGTGTTAACTATACACGTTATTGTAATTGATTCCTGTGTTAGCTATATAGGTTATTGTATTTGATTCCAGTGTTAACTATACAGGATAGTGTATTTGATTCCAATGTTAACTATACAGGTTATTGGATTTGATTCAATGTTAACCATACATGTTAGTGTATTTGATTCCAATGTTAACTATACAGGTTATTGTAATTGATTCAATGTTAACTATACAGGTTAGTGTATTTGATTCCAATGTTAACTATACAGGTTATTGTAATTGATTCCTATGTTTACCATACAGGTTATTATAACTGATTCCAGTGTTTACTATACAGGTTATTATAACTGATTCCTGTGTTAACTATACAGGTTATGTAACTGATTGCTGTGTTAACTTTATAGGTTAATTTAACTGATTCCTTTGTTAACTATACAGGTTATTATTACTGATTCCAGTGATAACTATACAGGTTAATTTAACTGATACCTGTGTTAACTATACAGGTTTTTGTATCTGATTCCTGTGTTAACTATATAGGTTATTGTAACTGATTCCTGTGTTAACTATACAGGTTAATTTAACTGATTCCTGTGTTAACTATACAGGTTTTTGTAACTGATTCCTGTGTTAACTTATACAGGCTTTTGTAACTGATTCCTGTGTTAACTATACAGGTTATTGTAACTGATTCCTGTGTTAACTATATAGGTTATTGTATTTGATTCCAGTGTTAACTATACAGGTTAATGTATTTGATTCCAATGTTAACTATACAGGTTATTGTAACTGATTCCTGTGTTAACTTTACAGGTTATTATAACCGATTCCAGTGTTTCTATATAGGTTATTATAACAGATTCCTGTGTTAACTTTACACGTTGTTATAACTGATTCCAGTGTTAACTATATAGGGTATTATAACTGATTCCTGTGTTAACTATAAAGGTTATTATAACTGATTCCTATGTTAACTATACAGGTTATTATAACTGATTCCAGTGTTAACTATACAGGTTATTGTAGCTGATTCCAGTGTTAACTATAAAGGTTATTGTAACTGATTCCAGTGTTAACTATACAGCTTATTGTATCTGATTCCTGTGTTAACTATACAGGTTATTGTAACTGATTCCAGTGTTAACTATACAGGTTACTGTAACTGATTCCTTTGTTAACTATACAGGTTATTGTAACTCATTCCTGTGCTAACTTTACACGTTATTATAACTGATTCCTGTGTTAACTTTACACGTTTTTATAACTGATTCCTGTGTTAAGTTTACACGTTATTGAAACTGATTCAATTGTTAACTATACAGGTTATTATATCTGACTCCTGTGTTAGCTATACAGGTTATTATAACTGATTCCTGTGTTAACTATACAGGTTATTGTAACTGATTCCTGTGTTAACTATACAGGTTATTATAACTGATTCCTGTGTTAACTATACAGGTTATTGTAACTGATTCCTGTGTTAACTATACACGTTATTATAACTGATTCCTGTGTTAACTATACACGTTATTGTAACTGATTCCTGTGTTAACTATACAGGTTATTATAACCGATTCCTGTGTTAACTATGCAGGTTATTATAACTGAATCCTGGGTTAACTATACAGGTTATTGTAACTGATTCCAATGTTAACTATACAGGTTATTGTAACTGATTCCTGTGTAAACTATACAGGTTATTATAACTGATTCCTGTGTTAACTATACAGGTTATAGTAACTGATTCCTGTGTTAACTATACAGGTTATCATAACTGATTCCTGTGTTAACTATACACGTTATTGTAACTGATTCCTGTGTTAACTATACAGGTTATTATAACCGATTCCTGTGTTAACTATGCAGGTTATTATAACTGAATCCTGTGTCAACTATACAGGTTATTGTAACTGATTCCAAAGTTAACTATACAGTTTATTGTAACTGATTACTGTGTTAACTATACACGATATTGTAATTGATTACTGTGTTAACTATACACGTTATTGTAATTGATTACTGTGTTAACTATACACGTTTTTATAACTTATTTCAATGATAACTATAAACGTTAATGTAATTGACTACTGTGATAACTATACAGCTTATTGTAACTGATTACTGTGTTAACTATGCACGTTATTGTAATTTATTACTGTGTTAACTATACACGTTATTGTAACTGATTACAATGTTAACTATACACGTTATTGTAACTGATTCCAGTGGCAACTATACACATCATTAAAACAGATTCCGGTGTAAACTATACAGGTTATTTTAACTTATTCGAGCGTTAACTATACATGTTATTGTAACTGATTCCAATGTTAACTACACACGTTATTGTAACTGATTCTAGTGTTAACTATACAAGTTATTTTAATTGATTCCTGTGATAACCATACACGTTATTGTAACCGATTCCAATGTTAACTACACACGTTATTATAACTGATTCCAGTGTTAACTATACACGTTATTGTAAACTGATTCCAATGTTAAATATACACGTTATTGTATCTGATTCCAATGTTAACTATACACGTTATTGTAACTGATTCCAATGTTAACTATATACGTTATTTTTATTTGATTCCTGTGATACCTATACAGGTTATTGGATTTGATTCCAATGTTAACTATACAGGTTATTGTATTTGTTTCCAATATCAACCTTACAGGTTATTGTATTTGATTCCAATGTTAACTATACAGGTTATTGTAACTGATTCCTGTGTTAACTTTACGGGTTATTGGATTTGATTCCTTTGTTAACTATACAGGTTATTGTAACTGATTCCAGTGTTAACTATACACGTTATTGGATTTGATTCCAATGTTAACTATACAGGTTATTTTAACTGATTCCAGTGTTAACTATACACGTTATTGTAATTGATTCCTGTGTTAGCTATATAGGTTATTGTATTTGATTCCAGTGTTAACTATACAGGATAGTGTATTTGATTCCAATGTTAACTATACAGGTTATTGGATTTGATTCAATGTTAACCATACATGTTAGTGTATTTGATTCCAATGTTAACTATACAGGTTATTGTAATTGATTCAATGTTAACTATACAGGTTAGTGTATTTGATTCCAATGTTAACTATACAGGTTATTGTAATTGATTCCTATGTTTACTATACAGGTTATTATAACTGATTCCAGTGTTTACTATACAGGTTATTATAACTGATTCCTGTGTTAACTATACAGGTTATGTAACTGATTGCTGTGTTAACTCTATAGGTTAATTTAACTGATTCCTTTGTTAACTATACAGGTTATTATTACTGATTCCAGTGATAACTATACAGGTTAATTTAACTGATACCTGTGTTAACTATACAGGTTTTTGTATCTGATTCCTGTGTTAACTATATAGGTTATTGTAACTGATTCCTGTGTTAACTATTCAGGTTAATTTAACTGATTCCTGTGTTAACTATACAGGTTTTTGTAACTGATTCCTGTGTTAACTTATACAGGCTTTTGTAACTGATTCCTGTGTTAACTATACAGGTTATTGTAACTGATTCCTGTGTTAACTATATAGGTTATTGTATTTGATTCCAGTGTTAACTATACAGGTTAATGTATTTGATTCCAATGTTAACTATACAGGTTATTGTAAGTGATTCCTGTGTTAACTTTACAGGTTATTATAACCGATTCCAGTGTTTCTATATAGGTTATTATAACAGATTCCTGTGTTAACTTTACACGTTATTATAACTGATTCCAGTGTTAACTATATAGGGTATTATAACTGATTCCTGTGTTAACTATAAAGGTTATTATAACTGATTCCTATGTTAACTATACAGGTTATTATAACTGATTCCAGTGTTAACTATACAGGTTATTGTAGCTGATTCCAGTGTTAACTATAAAGGTTATTGTAACTGATTCCAGTGTTAACTATACAGGTTATTGTATCTGATTCCTGTGTTAACTATACAGGTTATTGTAACTGATTCCAGTGTTAACTATACAGGTTACTGTAACTGATTCCTGTGCTAACTTTACACGTTATTATAACTGATTCCTGTGTTAACTTTACACGTTTTTATAACTGATTCCTGTGTTAAGTTTACACGTTATTGAAACTGATTCAATTGTTAACTATACAGGTTATTATAACCGATTCCTGTGTTAGCTATACAGGTTATTATAACTGATTCCTGTGTTAACTATACAGGTTATTGTAACTGATTCCTGTGTTAACTATACAGGTTATTATAACTGATTCCTGTGTTAACTATACAGATTATTGTAACTGATTCCTGTGTTAACTATACACGTTATTATAACTGATTCCTGTGTTAACTATACACGTTATTGTAACTGATTCCTGTGTTAACTATACAGGTTATTATAACCGATTCCTGTGTTAACTATGCAGGTTATTATAACTGAATCCTGGGTTAACTATACAGGTTATTGTAACTGATTCCAATGTTAACTATACAGGTTATTGTAACTGATTCCTGTGTTAACTATACAGGTTATTATAACTGATTCCTGTGTTAACTATACAGGTTATAGTAACTGATTCCTGTGTTAACTATACAGGATATTATAACTGATTCCTGTGTTAACTATACACGTTATTGTAACTGATTCCTGTGTTAACTATACAGGTTATTATAACCGATTCCTGTGTCAAGTATGCAGGTTATTATAACTGAATCCTGTGTTAACTATACAGGTTATTGTAGCTGATTCCAAAGTTAACTATACAGTTTATTGTAACTGATTACTGTGTTAACTATACACGATATTGTAATTGATTACTGTGTTAACTATACACGTTATTATAACTGATGTCTGTGTTAAGTTTACACGTTATTGAAACTGATTCAATTGTTAGCTATACAGGTTATTATATCTGATTCCTGTGTTAGCTATACAGGTTATTCTAACTGATTCCTGTGTTAACTATACAGGTTATTGTAACTGATTCGTGTGTTAACTATACAGGTTATTATAACTGATTCCTGTGTTAACTATACAGGTTATTGTAACTGATTCCTGTGTTAACTATACACGTTATTATAACTGATTCCTGTGTTCACTATACACGTTATTGTAACTGATTCCTGTGTTAACTATACAGGTTATTATAACCGATTCCTGTGTTAACTATGCAGGTTATTATAACAGAATCCTGGGTTAACTATACAGGTTATTGTAACTGATTCCAATGTTAACTATACAGGTTATTGTAACTGATTCCTGTGTTAACTATACAGGTTATTATAACTGATAACTGTGTTAACTATACAGGTTATAGTACCTGATTCCTGTGTTAACTATACAGGTTATTATAACTGATTCCTGTGTTAACTATACACGTTATTGTAACTGATTCCTGTGTTAACTATACAGGTTATTATAACCGATTCCTGTGTTAACTATGCAGGTTATTATAACTGAATCCTGGGTTAACTATACAGGTTATTGTAACTGATTCCAATGTTAACTATACAGGTTATTGTAACTGATTCCTGTGTTAACTATACAGGTTATTATAACTGATTCCTGTGTTAACTATACAGGTTATAGTAACTGATTCCTGTGTTAACTATACAGGATATTATAACTGATTCCTGTGTTAACTATACACGTTATTGTAACTGATTCCTGTGTTAACTATACAGGTTATTATAACCGATTCCTGTGTCAAGTATGCAGGTTATTATAACTGAATCCTGTGTTAACTATACAGGTTATTGTAGCTGATTCCAAAGTTAACTATACAGTTTATTGTAACTGATTACTGTGTTAACTATACACGATATTGTAATTGATTACTGTGTTAACTATACACGTTATTGTAATTGATTACTGTGTTAACTATACACGTTTTTATAACTTATTTCAATGATAACTATAAACGTTAATGTAATTGACTACTGTGATAACTATACAGCTTATTGTAACTGATTACTGTGTTAACTATGCACGTTATTGTAATTTATTACTGTGTTAAGTATACACGTTATTGTAACTGATTACAATGTTAACTATACACGTTATTGTAACTGATTCCAGTGGCAACTATACACATCATTAAAACAGATTCCGGTGTAAACTATACAGGTTATTTTAACTTATTCGAGCGTTAACTATACATGTTATTGTAACTGATTCCAATGTTAACTACACACGTTATTGTAACTGATTCTAGTGTTAACTATACAAGTTATTCTAATTGATTCCTGTGATAACCATACACGTTATTGTAACCGATTCCAATGTTAACTACACACGTTATTGTAACTGATTCCAGTGTTAACTATACATGTTATTGTAACTGATTCCTGTGTTAACTATACAGGTTATTGTAACTGAGTCCAATGATAACTATACAGGTTATTGTAACTGCCTCCAATGTTAACTATGCAGGTTATTGTAACTGACTCCAATGTTAACTACACACGTTATTATAACTGATTCCAGTGTTAACTATACACGTTATTGTAACTGATTCCAATGTTAACTATAGACGTTATTGTATCTGATTCCAATGTTAACTATACACGTTATTGTAACTGATTCCAATGTTAACTATATACGTTATTGTTATTGATTCCTGTGATAACTATACACGTTATTGGATTTGATTCCAATGTCAACCTTACAGGATATTGCATTTGATTCCAATGATAACTATACAGGTTATTCTACTTGATTCCAATGTTAACTATGCAGGTTATTGTAACTGATTCTTGTGTTAACTATACCGGTTATTGCATTTGATTCCTGTGTTAACTACACAGGTGATTTTATTTGAATCCAATGTTAACTATACAGTATATTGTAACTGATTCCCGTGTTAACTATACGGGTTTTTGGATTTGATTCCATTAATAACTATACAGGTTATTGTAACTGATTCCAGTGTTAGCTATACACGTTATTGGATTTGATTCTAATGTTAACTATACAGGTTATTTTAACTGATTCCAGTGTTAACTATACACGTTATTGTAATTGATTCCTGTGTTAACTATATACGTTATTGTATTTCATTCCAGTGTTAACTATACAGGATAGTGTATTTGATTCCAATGTTAACTATACAAGGTTATTGTAACTGATTCCAATGTTAACTATACAGGTTATTGTAACTGACTCCAATGTTAACTATGCAGATTATTGTAACTGACTCCAATGTTAACTACACACGTTATTATAACTGATTCCAGTGTTAACTATACACGTTATTGTAAACTGATTCCAATGTTAAATATACACGTTATTGTACCTGATTCCAATGTTAACTATACACGTTATTGTAACTGATTCCAATGTTAACTATATACGTTATTTTTATTTGATTCCTGTGATACCTATACAGGTTATTGGATTTGATTCCAATGTTAACTATACAGGTTATTGTATTTGTTTCCAATGTCAACCTTACAGGTTATTGTATTTGATTCCAATGATAACTATACAGGTTATTCTATTTAATTCCAATGTTAACTATACAGGTTATTGTAACTGATTCCTGTGTTAACTATACGGGTTATTGGATTTGATTCCTTTGTTACCTATACAGGTTATTGTAACTGATTCCAGTGTTAACTATACACGTTATTGGATTTGATTCCAATGTTAACTATACACGTTATTGTAACTGATTTCAATGTTAACTATATACGTTATTGTTATTGATTCCTGTGATAACTATACAGGTTATTGGATTTGATTCCAATCTTAACTATACAGGTTATTGTATTTGTTTCCAATGTCAACCTTACAGGTTATTGTATTTGATTCCAATGTAAACTATACAGGTTATTCTATTTGATTCCAATGTTAACTATAAAGGTTATGGTAACTGATTCCTGTGTTAACTATACGGGTTATTGGATTTGATTCCTTTGTTAACTATACAGGTTATTGTAACTGATTCCAGTGTTAACTATACACGTTGTTGGATTTGATTCCAATGTTAACTATACAGGTTATTTTAATTGATTCCAGTGTTAACTATACACGTTATTGTAATTGATTCCTGTGTTAGCTATATAGGTTATTATATTTGATTCCAGTGTTAACTATACAGGATAGTGTATTTGATTCCAATGTTAACTATACAGGTTATTGGATTTTATTCAATGTTAACCATACAGTTTAGTGTATTTGATTCCAATGTTAACTATACAGGTTATTGTAATTGATTCAATGTTAACTATACAGGTTAGTGTATTTGATTCCAATGTTAACTATACAGGTTATTGTAATTGATTCCTATGTTTACTATACAGGTTATTATAACTGATTCCAGTGTTTACTATACAGGTTATTATAACTGATTCCTGTGTTAACTATACAGGTTATTATAACTATTTCCTTTGTTAACTATACAGGTTATTATTACTGATTCCAGTGATAACTATACAGGTTAATTCAACTGATTCCTGTGTTAACTATACAGGTTTTTGTATCTGATTCCTGTGTTAACTATATAGGTTATTGTAACTGATTCCTGTGTTAACTAAGCATGTTAATTTAACTGATTCCTATGTTAACTTATACAGCCTTTTGTAACTGATTCCTGTGTTAAATATACAGGTTATTGTAACTGATTCCTGTGTTAACTATATAGGTTATTGTATTTGATTCCAGTGTTAACTATACACGTTAGTGTATTTTATTCCAATGTTAACTATACAGGTTATTGTAACTGATTCCTGTGTTAACTTTACAGGTTATTATAACCGATTCCAGTGTTAACTATATAGGTTATTATAACTGATTCCTGTGTTAACTTTACACGTTATTATAACTGATTCCTGTGTTAACTATACAGTTTATTGTAACTGATTCCTGTGTTAACTATACAGGTTATTATAACTGATTCCTGTGTTAACTATACAGGTTATTATAACTGGTTCCAGTGTTAACTATACATGTTATTGCAGCTGATTCCAGTGTTAACTATACAGGTTATTGTAACTGATTCCATTGTTAACTATATACGTTATTTTTATTTGATTCCTGTGATACCTATACAGGTTATTGGATTTGATTCCAATGTTAACTATACAGGTTATTGTATTTGTTTCCAATGTCAACCTTACAGGTTATTGTATTTGATTCCAATGATAACTATACAGGTTATTCTATTTGATTCCAATGTTAACTATACAGGTTATTGTAACTGATTCCTGTTTTAACTTTACGGGTTATTGGATTTGATTCCTTTGTTAACTATACAGGTTATTGTAACTGATTCCTGTGTTAACTATACACGATATTGGATTTGATTCCAATGTTAACTATACAGGTTATTTTAACTGATTCCAGTGTTAACTATACACGTTATTGTAATTGATTCCTGTGTTAGCTATATAGGTTATTGTATTTGATTCCAGTGTTAACTATACAGGATAGTGTATTTGATTCCAATGTTAACTATACAGGTTATTGGATTTGATTCAATGTTAACCATACATGTTAGTGTATTTGATTCCAATGTTAACTATACAGGTTATTGTAATTGATTCAATGTTAACTATACAGGTTAGTGTATTTGATTCCAATGTTAACTATACAGGTTATTGTAATTGATTCCTATGTTTACTATACAGGTTATTATAACTGATTCCAGTGTTTACTATACAGGTTATTATAACTGATTCCTGTGTTAACTATAAAGGTTATGTAACTGATTGCTGTGTTAACTTCATAGGTTAATTTAACTGATTCCTTTGTTAACTATACAGGTTATTATTACTGATTCCAGTGATAACTATACAGGTTAATTTAACTGATACCTGTGTTAACTATACAGGTTTTTGTATCTGATTCCTGTGTTAACTATATAGGTTATTGTAACTGATTCCTGTGTTAACTATACAGGTTAATTTAACTGATTCCTGTGTTAACTATACAGGTTTTTGTAACTGATTCCTGTGTTAACTTATACAGGCTTTTGTAACTGATTCCTGTGTTAACTATACAGGTTATTGTAACTGATTCCTGTGTTAACTATATAGGTTATTGTATTTGATTCCAGTGTTAACTATACAGGTTAATGTATTTGATTCCAATGTTAACTATACAGGTTATTGTAACTGATTCCTGTGTTAACTTTACAGGTTATTATAACCGATTCCAGTGTTTCTATATAGGTTATTATAACAGATTCCTGTGTTAACTTTACACGTTGTTATAACTGATTCCAGTGTTAACTATATAGGGTATTATAACTGATTCCTGTGTTAACTATAAAGGTTATTATAACTGATTCCTATGTTAACTATACAGGTTATTATAACTGATTCCAGTCTTAACTATACAGGTTATTGTAGCTGATTCCAGTGTTAACTATAAAGGTTATTGTAACTGATTCCAGTGTTAACTATACAGGTTATTGTATCTGATTCCTGTGTTAACTATACAGGTTATTGTAACTGATTCCAGTGTTAACTATACAGGTTACTGTAACTGATTCCTGTGTTAACTATACAGGTTATTGTAACTCATTCCTGTGCTAACTTTACACGTTATTATAACTGATTCCTGTGTTAACTTTACACGTTTTTATAACTGATTCCGGTGTTAAGTTTACACGTTATTGAAACTGATTCAATTGTTAGCTATACAGGTTATTATATCTGATTCCTGTGTTAGCTATACAGGTTATTATAACTGATTCCTGTGTTAACTATACAGGTTATTGTAACTGATTCGTGTGTTAACTATACAGGTTATTATAACTGATTCCTGTGTTAACTATACAGGTTATTGTAACTGATTCCTGTGTTAACTATACACGTTATTATAACTGATTCCTGTGTTCACTATACACGTTATTGTAACTGATTCCTGTGTTAACTATACAGGTTATTATAACCGATTCCTGTGTTAACTATGCAGGTTATTATAACAGAATCCTGGGTTAACTATACAGGTTATTGTAACTGATTCCAATGTTAACTATACAGGTTATTGTAACTGATTCCTGTGTTAACTATACAGGTTATTATAACTGATAACTGTGTTAACTATACAGGTTATAGTACCTGATTCCTGTGTTAACTATACAGGTTATTATAACTGATTCCTGTGTTAACTATACAGGTTATTGTAACTGATTCCAAAGTTAACTATACAGTTTATTGTAACTGATTACTGTGTTAACTATACACGATATTTTAATTGATTACTGTGTTAACTATACACGTTATTGTAATTGATTACTGTGTTAACCATACACGTTTTTATAACTTATTTCAATGATAACTATAAACGTTAATGTAATTGACTACTGTGATAACTATACAGCTTATTGTAACTGATTACTGTGTTAACTATGCACGTTATTGTAATTTATTACTGTGTTAACTATACACGTTATTGTAACTGATTACAATGTTAACTATACACGTTATTGTAACTGATTCCAGTGGCAACTATACACATCATTAAAACAGATTCCGGTGTAAACTATACAGGTTATTTTAACTTATTCGAGCGTTAACTATACATGTTATTGTAACTGATTCCAATGTTAACTACACACGTTATTGTAACTGATTCTAGTGTTAACTATACAAGTTATTGTAATTGATTCCTGTGATAACCATACACGTTATTGTAACCGATTCCAATGTTAACTACACACGTTATTGTAACTGATTCCAGTGTTAACTATACATGTTATTGTAACTGATTCCTGTGTTAACTATACAGGTTATTGTAACTGATTCCAATGATAACTATACAGGTTTTTGTAACTGCCTCCAATGTTAACTATGCAGGTTATTGTAACTGACTCCAATGTTAACTACACACGTTATTATAACTGATTCCAGTGTTAACTATACACGTTATTGTAACTGATTCCAATGTTAACAATAGACGTTATTGTATCTGATTCCTTTGTTACCTATACAGGTTATTGTAACTGATTCCAGTGTTAACTATACAAGTTATTGGATTTGATTCCAATGTTAACTATACACGTTATTGTAACTGATTTCAATGTTAACTATATACGTTATTGTTATTGATTCCTGTGATAACTATACAGGTTATTGGATTTGATTCCAATCTTAACTATACAGGTTATTGTATTTGTTTCCAATGTAAACCTTACAGGTTATTGTATTTGATTCCAATATAAACTATACAGGTTATTCTATTTGATTCCAATGTTAACTATAAAGGTTATGGTAACTGATTCCTGTGTTAACTATACGGGATATTGGATTTGATTCCTTTGTTAACTATACAGGTTATTGTAACTGATTCCAGTGTTAACTATACACGTTGTTGGATTTGATTCCAATGTTAACTATACAGGTTATTTTAATTGATTCCAGTGTTAACTATACACGTTATTGTAATTGATTCCTGTGTTAGCTATATAGGTTATTATATTTGATTCCAGTGTTAACTATACAGGATAGTGTATTTGATTCCAATGTTAACTATACAGGTTATTGGATTTTATTCAATGTTAACCATACAGTTTAGTGTATTTGATTCCAATGTTAACTATACAGGTTATTGTAATTGATTCAATGTTAACTATACAGGTTAGTGTATTTGATTCCAATGTTAACTATACAGGTTATTGTAATTGATTCCTATGTTTACTATACAGGTTATTATAACTGATTCCAGTGTTTACTATACAGGTTATTATAACTGATTCCTGTGTTAGCTATACAGGTTATTATAACTATTTCCTTTGTTAACTATACAGGTTATTATTACTGATTCCAGTGATAACTATACAGGTTAATTCAACTGATTCCTGTGTTAACTATACAGGTTTTTGTATCTGATTCCTGTGTTAACTATATAGGTTATTGTAACTGATTCCTGTGTTAACTAAGCATGTTAATTTAACTGATTCCTATGTTAACTTATACAGCCTTTTGTAACTGATTCCTGTGTTAAATATACAGGTTATTGTAACTGATTCCTGTGTTAACTATATAGGTTATTGTATTTGATTCCAGTGTTAACTATACACGTTAGTGTATTTTATTCCAATGTTAACTATACAGGTTATTGTAACTGATTCCTGTGTTAACTTTACAGGTTATTATAACCGATTCCAGTGTTAACTATATAGGTTATTATAACTGATTCCTGTGTTAACTTTACACGTTATTATAACTGATTCCTGTGTTAACTATACAGTTTATTGTAACTGATTCCTGTGTTAACTATACAGGTTATTATAACTGATTCCTGTGTTAACTATACAGGTTATTATAACTGGTTCCAGTGTTAACTATACATGTTATTGCAGCTGATTCCAGTGTTAACTATACAGGTTATTGTAACTGATTCCAATGTTAACTATATACGTTATTTTTATTTGATTTCTGTGATACCTATACAGGTTATTGGATTTGATTCCAATGTTAACTATACAGGTTATTGTATTTGTTTCCAATGTCAACCTTACAGGTTATTGTATTTGATTCCAATGATAACTATACAGGTTATTCTATTTGATTCCAATGTTAACTATACAGGTTATTGTAACTGATTCCTGTTTTAACTTTACGGGTTATTGGATTTGATTCCTTTGTTAACTATACAGGTTATTGTAACTGATTCCTGTGTTAACTATACACGTTATTGGATTTGATTCCAATGTTAACTATACAGGTTATTTTAACTGATTCCAGTGTTAACTATACACGTTATTGTAATTGATTCCTGTGTTAGCTATATAGGTTATTGTATTTGATTCCAGTGTTAACTATACAGGATAGTGTATTTGATTCCAATGTTAACTATACAGGTTATTGGATTTGATTCAATGTTAACCATACATGTTAGTGTATTTGATTCCAATGTTAACTATACAGGTTATTGTAATTGATTCAATGTTAACTATACAGGTTAGTGTATTTGATTCCAATGTTAACTATACAGGTTATTGTAATTGATTCCAATGTTAACTATACAGGTTATTGTAATTGATTCCAATGTTTACTATACAGGTTATTATAACTGATTCCAGTGTTTACTATACAGGTTATTATAACTGATTCCTGTGTTAACTATACAGGTTATGTAACTGATTGCTGTGTTAACTTTATAGGTTAATTTAACTGATTCCTTTGTTAACTATACAGGTTATTATTACTGATTCCAGTGATAACTATACAGGTTAATTTAACTGATACCTGTGTTAACTATACAGGTTTTTGTATCTGATTCCTGTGTTAACTATATAGGGTATTGTAACTGATTCCTGTGTTAACTATACAGGTTAATTTAACTGATTCCTGTGTTAACTATACAGGTTTTTGTAACTGATTCCTGTGTTAACTTATACAGGCTTTTGTAACTGATTCCTGTGTTAACTATACAGGTTATTGTAACTGATTCCTGTGTTAACTATATAGGTTATTGTATTTGATTCCAGTGTTAACTATACAGGTTAATGTATTTGATTCCAATGTTAACTATACATGTTATTGTTACTGATTCCTGTGTTAACTTTACAGGTTATTATAACCGATTCCAGTGTTTCTATATGGGTTATTATAACAGATTCCTGTGTTAACTTTACACGTTGTTATAACTGATTCCAGTGTTAACTATATAGGGTATTATAACTGATTCCTGTGTTAACTATAAAGGTTATTATAACTGATTCCTATGTTAACTATACAGGTTATTATAACTGATTCCAGTCTTAACTATACAGGTTATTGTAGCTGATTCCAGTGTTAACTATAAAGGTTATTGTAACTGATTCCAGTGTTAACTATACAGGTTATTGTATCTGATTCCTGTGTTAACTATACAGGTTATTGTAACTGATTCCAGTGTTAACTATACAGGTTACTGTAACTGATTCCTGTGTTAACTATACAGGTTATTGTAACTCATTCCTGTGCTAACTTTACACGTTATTATAACTGATTCCTGTGTTAACTTTACACGATTTTATAACTGATTCCTGTGATAAGTTTACACGTTATTGAAACTGATTCAATTGTTAGCTGTACAGGTTATTATATCTGATTCCTGTGTTAGCTATACAGGTTATTATAACTGATTCCTGTGTTAGCTATACAGGTTATTGTAACTGATTCGTGTGTTAACTATACAGGTTATTATAACTGATTCCTGTGTTAACTATACAGGTTATTGTAACTGATTCCTGTGTTAACTATACACGTTATTATAACTGATTCCTGTGTTCACTATACACGTTATTGTAACTGATTCCTGTGTTAACTATACAGGTTATTATAACCGATTCCTGTGTTAACTATGCAGGTTATTATAACAGAATCCTGGGTTAACTATACAGGTTATTGTAACTGATTCCAATGTTAACTATACAGGTTATTGTAACTGATTCCTGTGTTAACTATACAGGTTATTATAACTGATAACTGTGTTAACTATACAGGTTATAGTACCTGATTCCTGTGTTAACTATACAGGTTATTATAACTGATTCCTGTGTTAACTATACACGTTATTGTAACTGATTCCTGTGTTAACTATACAGGTTATTATAACCGATTCCTGTGTTAACTATGCAGGTTGTTATAACTGAATCCTGTGTTAACTATACAGGTTATTGTAACTGATTCCAAAGTTAACTATACAGTTTATTGTAACTGATTACTGTGTTAACTATACACGATATTTTAATTGATTACTGTGTTAACTATACACGTTATTGTAATTGATTACTGTGTTAACCATACACGTTTTTATAACTTATTTCAATGATAACTATAAACGTTAATGTAATTTATTACTGTGTTAACTATACACGTTATTGTAACTGATTCCAGTGGCAACTATACACATCATTAAAACAGATTCCGGTGTAAACTATACAGGTTATTTTAACTTATTCGAGCGTTAACTATACATGTTATTGTAACTGATTCCAATGTTAACTACACACGTTATTGTAACTGATTCTAGTGTTAACTATACAAGTTATTGTAATTGATTCCTGTGATAACCATACACGTTATTGTAACCGATTCCAATGTTAACTACACACGTTATTGTAACTGATTCCAGTGTTAACTATACATGTTATTGTAACTGATTCCTGTGTTAACTATACAGGTTATTGTAACTGATTCCAATGATAACTATACAGGTTATTGTAACTGCCTCCAATGTTAACTATGCAGGTTATTGTAACTGACTCCAATGTTAACTACACACGTTATTATAACTGATTCCAGTGTTAACTATACACGTTATTGTAACTGATTCCAATGTTAACTATAGACGTTATTGTATCTGATTCCAATGTTAACTATACACGTTATTGTAACTGATTCCAATGTTAACTATATACGTTATTGTTATTGATTCCTGTGATAACTATACACGTTATTGGATTTGATTCCAATGTCAACCTTACAGGATATTGCATTTGATTCCAATGATAACTATACATGGTTATTCTACTTGATTCCAATGTTAACTATGCAGGTTATTGTAACTGATTCTTGTGTTAACTATACCGGTTATTGCATTTGATTCCTGTGTTAACTACACAGGTGATTTTATTTGAATCCAATGTTAACTATACAGATTATTGTAACTGATTCCCGTGTTAACTATACGGGTTATTGGATTTGATTCCATTAATAACTATACAGGTTATTGTAACTGATTCCAGTGTTAACTATACACGTTATTGGATTTGATTCTAATGTTAACTATACAGGTTATTTTAACTGATTCCAGTGTTAACTATACACGTTATTGTAATTGATTCCTGTGTTAACTATATACGTTATTGTATTTGATTCCAGTGTTAACTATACAGGATAGTGTATTTGATTCCAATGTTAACTATACAAGGTTATTGTAACTGATTCCGATGTTAACTATACAGGTTATTGTAACTGACTCCAATGTTAACTATGCAGGTTATTGTAACTGACTCCAATGTTAACTACACACGTTATTATAACTGATTCCAGTGTTAACTATACACGTTATTGTAAACTGATTCCAATGTTAAATATACACGTTATTGTATCTGATTCCAATGTTAACTATACACGTTATTGTAACTGATTCCAATGTTAACTATATACGTTATTTTTATTTGATTCCTGTGATACCTATACAGGTTATTGGATTTGATTCCAATGTTAACTATACAGGTTATTGTATTTGTTTCCAATGTCAACCTTACAGGTTATTGTATTTGATTCCAATGTTCACTATCCAGGTTATTGTAACTGATTCCTGTGTTAACTTTACGGGTTATTGGATTTGATTCCTTTGTTAACTATACAGGTTATTGTAACTGATTCCAGTGTTAACTATACACGTTATTGGATTTGATTCCAATGTTAACTATACAGGTTATTTTAACTGATTCCAGTGTTAACTATACACGTTATTGTAATTGATTCCTGTGTTAGCTATATAGGTTATTGTATTTGATTCCAGTGTTAACTATACAGGATAGTGTATTTGATTCCAATGTTAACTATACAGGTTATTGGATTTGATTCAATGTTAACCATACATGTTAGTGTATTTGATTCCAATGTTAACTATACAGGTTATTGTAATTGATTCAATGTTAACTATACAGGTTAGTGTATTTGATTCCAATGTTAACTATACAGGTTATTGTAATTGATTCCTATGTTTACTATACAGGTTATTATAACTGATTCCAGTGTTTACTATACAGGTTATTATAACTGATTCCTGTGTTAACTATAGAGGTTATGTAACTGATTGCTGTGTTAACTTTATAGGTTAATTTAACTGATTCCTTTGTTAACTATACAGGATCTTAAGAGAAAAGTTGACAACTTCAATGTCTTTAAAACTGCTGTTAAAGAGTACCTATGCTCAAAAGCATATTATTCTGTACAAGATTATCTTAATGACAAATTATCCTACTGATAATACTTATATAGCTCTGTAAGTGGTATTAGTAAATATTAATGACAATTGCCAGTCATATTTGATATCTGCTCTAGAATTAATGAAGCTATTTAAATGTATGTATATTAAGAACTGACAGTAAATGCTATGCATTACACATCAAATAGAACAAAATGATCAGACTAACAAAGGTAAAATCCTAGTGAATGTTAAAATAACTGTTCTTGCCTATACGTATGTTAACCTTATAACAGTAAGGAGGTATACAACTCTGTAATAAATTACACTTGATTTGTTTCATTTTGTATATAATATGTCCTTATTTTATTTTAAATGTTCTGTATACTATGTAATATTTATGTATATATGTAACTTTATTGTACATTTCCTTAACACGCATATAGTATTTGTATTTTATTTCAAATGTTCCATATTCTATGTAATATTTATGTTTATATATAATTTTTGTACATTTCCTTGACATGTTCTATGTTCACAAGTCTTTATGGCTGCTAGTGAACTCACAGAATACAATCTAATCTAATCTAATCTAATCCAGGTTATTATTACTGATTCCAGTGATAACTATACAGGTTAATTTAACTGATACCTGTGTTAACTATACAGGTTTTTGTATCTGATTCCTGTGTTAACTATATAGGTTATTGTAACTGAATCCTGTGTTAACTATACAGGTTAATTTAACTGATTCCTGTGTTAACTATTCAGGTTTTTGTAACTGATTCCTGTGTTAACTTATACAGGCTTTTGTAACTGATTCCTGTGTTAACTATACAGGTTATTGTAACTGATTCCTGTGTTAACTATATAGGTTATTGTATTTGATTCCAGTGTTAACTATACAGGTTAATGTATTTGATTCCAATGTTAACTATACAGGTTATTGTAACTGATTCCTGTGTTAACTTTACAGGTTATTATAACCGATTCCAGTGTTTCTATATAGGTTATTATAACAGATTCCTGTGTTAACTTTACACGTTATTATAACTGATTCCAGTGTTAACTATATAGGGTATTATAACTGATTCCTGTGTTAACTATAAAGGTTATTATAACTGATTCCTATGTTAACTATACAGGTTATTATAACTGATTCCAGTGTTAACTATACAGGTTATTGTAGCTGATTCCAGTGTTAACTATAAAGGTTATTGTAACTGATTCCAGTGTTAACTATACAGGTTATTGTATCTGATTCCTGTGTTAACTATACAGCTTATTGTAACTGATTCCAGTGTTAACTATACAGGTTACTGTAACTGATTCCTGTGTTAACTATACAGGTTATTGTAACTCATTCCTGTGCTAACTTTACACGTTATTATAACTGATTCCTGTGTTAACTTTACACGTTTTTATAACTGATTCCCGTGTTAAGTTTACACGTTATTGAAACTGATTCAATTGTTAACTATACAGGTTATTATATCTGATTCCTGTGTTAGCTATACAGGTTATTATAACTGATTCCTGTGTTAACTATACAGGTTATTGTAACTGATTCCTGTGTTAACTATACAGGTTATTATAACTGATTCCTGTGTTAACTATACAGGTTATTGTAACTGATTCCTGTGTTAACTATACACGTTATTATAACTGATTCCTGTGTTAACTATACACGTTATTGTAACTGATTCCTGTGTTAACTATACAGGTTATTATAACCGATTCCTGTGTTAACTATGCAGGTTATTATAACTGAATCCTGGGTTAACTATACAGGTTATTGTAACTGATTCCAATGTTAACTGTACAGGTTATTGTAACTGATACCTGTGTTAACTATACAGGTTATTATAACTGATAACTGTGTTAACTATACAGGTTATAGTAACTGATTCCTGTGTTAACTATACAGGTTATTATAACTGATTCCTGTGTTAACTATACACGTTATTGTAACTGATTCCTGTGTTAACTATACAGGTTATTATAACCGATTCCTGTGTTAACTATGCAGGTTGTTATAACTGAATCCTGTGTTAACTATACAGGTTATTGTAACTGATTCCAAAGTTAACTATACAGTTTATTGTAACTGATTACTGTGTTAACTATACACGATATTTTAATTGATTACTGTGTTAACTATACACGTTATTGTAATTGATTACTGTGTTAACTATACACGTTTTTATAACTTATTTCAATGATAACTATAAACGTTAATGTAATTGACTACTGTGATAACTATACAGCTTATTGTAACTGATTACTGTGTTAACTATGCACGTTATTGTAATTTATTACTGTGTAAACTATACACGTTATTGTAACTGATTACAATGTTAACTATACACGTTATTGTAACTGATTCCAATGGCAACTATACACATCATTAAAACAGATTCCGGTGTAAACTATACAGGTTATTTTAACTTATTCGAGCGTTAACTATACATGTTATTGTAACTGATTCCAATGTTAACCACACACGTTATTGTAACTGATTCTAGTGTTAACTATACAAGTTATTGTAATTGATTCCTGTGATAACCATTCACGTTATTGTAACCGATTCCAATGTTAACTACACACGTTATTGTAACTATTCCAGTGTTAACTATACATGTTATTGTAACTGATTCCTGTGTTAACTATACAGGTTATTGTAACTGATTCCAATGATAACTATACAGGTTATTGTAACTGCCTCCAATGTTAACTATGCAGGTTATTGTAACTGACTCCAATGTTAACTACACACGTTATTATAACTGATTCCAGTGTTAACTATACACGTTATTGTAACTGATTCCAATGTTAACTATAGACGTTATTGTATCTGATTCCAATGTTAACTATACACGTTATTGTAACTGATTCCAATGTTAACTATATACGTTATTGTTATTGATTCCTGTGATAACTATACACGTTATTGGATTTGATTCCAATGTCAACCTTACAGGATATTGCATTTGATTCCAATGATAACTATACATGGTTATTCTACTTGATTCCAATGTTAACTATGCAGGTTATTGTAACTGATTCTTGTGTTAACTATACCGGTTATTGCATTTGATTCCTGTGTTAACTACACAGGTGATTTTATTTGAATCCAATGTTAACTATACAGATTATTGTAACTGATTCCCGTGTTAACTATACGGGTTATTGGATTTGATTCCATTAATAACTATACAGGTTATTGCAACTGATTCCAGTGTTAACTATACACGTTATTGGATTTGATTCTAATGTTAACTATACAGGTTATTCTAACTGATTCCAGTGTTAACTATACACGTTATTGTAATTGATTCCTGTGTTAACTATATACGTTATTGTATTTGATTCCAGTGTTAACTATACAGGATAGTGTATTTGATTCCAATGTTAAATATACAAGGTTATTGTAACTGATTCCGATGTTAACTATACAGGTTATTGTAACTGACTCCAATGTTAACTATGCAGGTTATTGTAACTGACTCCAATGTTAACTACACACGTTATTATAACTGATTCCAGTGTTAACTATACACGTTATTGTAAACTGATTCCAATGTTAAATATACACGTTATTGTATCTGATTCCAATGTTAACTATACACGTTATTGTAACTGATTCCAATGTTAACTATATACGTTATTTTTATTTGATTCCTGTGATACCTATACAGGTTATTGAATTTGATTCCAATGTTAACTATACAGGTTATTGTATTTGTTTCCAATGTCAACCTTACAGGTTATTGTATTTGATTCCAATGTTCACTATCCAGGTTATTGTAACTGATTCCTGTGTTAACTTTACGGGTTATTGGATTTGATTCCTTTGTTAACTATACAGGTTATTGTAACTGATTCCAGTGTTAACTATACACGTTATTGGATTTGATTCCAATGTTAACTATACAGGTTATTTTAACTGATTCCAGTGTTAACTATACACGTTATTGTAATTGATTCCTGTGTTAGCTATATAGGTTATTGTATTTGATTCCAGTGTTAACTATACAGGATAGTGTATTTGATTCCAATGTTAACTATACAGGTTATTGGATTTGATTCAATGTTAACCATACATGTTAGTGTATTTGATTCCAATGTTAACTATACAGGTTATTGTAATTGATTCAATGTTAACTATACAGGTTAGTGTATTTGATTCCAATGTTAACTATACAGGTTATTGTGATTGATTCCTATGTTTACTATACAGGTTATTATAACTGATTCCAGTGTTTACTATACAGGTTATTATAACTGATTCCTGTGTTAACTATATAGGTTATGTAACTGATTGCTGTGTTAACTTTATAGGTTAATTTAACTGATTCCTTTGTTAACTATACAGGTTATTATTACTGATTCCAGTGATAACTATACAGGTTAATTTAACTGATACCTGTGTTAACTATACAGGTTTTTGTATCTGATTCCTGTGTTAACTATATAGGTTATTGTAACTGATTCCTGTGTTAACTATACAGGTTAATTTAACTGATTCCTGTGTTAACTATACAGGTTTTTGTAACTGATTCCTGTGTTAACTTATACAGGCTTTTGTAACTGATTCCTGTGTTAACTATACAGGTTATTGTAACTGATTCCTGTGTTAACTATATAGGTTATTGTATTTGATTCCAGTGTTAACTATACAGGTTAATGTATTTGATTCCAATGTTAACTATACAGGTTATTGTAACTGATTCCTGTGTTAACTTTACAGGTTATTATAACCGATTCCAGTGTTTCTATATAGGTTATTATAACAGATTCCTGTGTTAACTTTACACGTTATTATAACTGATTCCAGTGTTAACTATATAGGGTATTATAATTGATTCCTGTGTTAACTATAAAGGTTATTATAACTGATTCCTATGTTAACTATACAGGTTATTATAACTGATTCCAGTGTTAACTATACAGGTTATTGTAGCTGATTCCAGTGTTAACTATAAAGGTTATTGTAACTGATTCCAGTGTTAACTATACAGGTTATTGTATCTGATTCCTGTGTTAACTATACAGGTTATTGTAACTGATTCCAGTGTTAACTATACAGGTTACTGTAACTGATTCCTGTGTTAACTATACAGGTTATTGTAACTCATTCCTGTGCTAACTTTACACGTTATTATAACTGATTCCTGTGTTAACTTTACACGTTTTTATAACTGATTCCCGTGTTAAGTTTACACGTTATTGAAACTGATTCAATTGTTAACTATACAGGTTATTATATCTGATTCCTGTGTTAGCTATACAGGTTATTATAACTGATTCCTGTGTTAACTATACAGGTTATTGTAACTGATTCCTGTGTTAACTATACAGGTTATTATAACTGATTCCTGTGTTAACTATACAGGTTATTGTAACTGATTCCTGTGTTAACTATACACGTTATTATAACTGATTCCTGTGTTAACTATACACGTTATTGTAATTGATTCCTGTGTTAGCTATATAGGTTATTATATTTGATTCCAGTGTTAACTATACAGGATAGTGTATTTGATTCCAATGTTAACTATACAGGTTATTGGATTTTATTCAATGTTAACCATACAGTTAGTGTATTTGATTCCAATGTTAACTATACAGGTTATTGTAATTGATTCAATGTTAACTATACAGGTTAGTGTATTTGATTCCAATGTTAACTATACAGGTTATTGTAATTGATTCCTATGTTTACTATACAGGTTATTATAACTGATTCCAGTGTTTACTATACAGGTTATTATAACTGATTCCTGTGTTAACTCTACAGGTTATTATAACTATTTCCTTTGTTAACTATACAGGTTATTATTACTGATTCCAGTGATAACTATACAGGTTAATTCAACTGATTCCTGTGTTAACTATACAGGTTTTTGTATCTGATTCCTGTGTTAACTATATAGGTTATTGTAACTGATTGCTGTGTTAACTAAGCATGTTAATTTAACTGATTCCTGTGTTAACTTATACAGCCTTTTGTAACTGATTCCTGTGTTAAATATACAGGTTATTGTAACTGATTCCTGTGTTAACTATATAGGTTATTGTAATTGATTCAATGTTAACTATACAGGTTAGTGTATTTGATTCCAATGTTAACTATACAGGTTATTGTAATTGATTCCTATGTTTACTATACAGGTTATTATAACTGATTCCTATGTTTACTATACAGGTTATTATAACTGATTCCTGTGTTAACTATAAAGGTTATGTAACTGATTGCTGTGTTAACTTTATAGGTTAATTTAACTGATTCCTTTGTTAACTATACAGGATCTTAAGAGAAAAGTTGACAACTTCAATGTCTTTAAAACTGCTGTTAAAGAGTACCTATGCTCAAAAGCATATTATTCTGTACAAGATTATCTTAATGACAAATTATCCTACTGATAATACTTATATAGCTCTGTAAGTGGTATTAGTAAATATTAATGACAATTGCCAGTCATATTTGATATCTGCTCTAGAATTAATGAAGCTATTTAAATGTATGTATATTAAGAACTGACAGTAAATGCTATGCATTACACATCAAATAGAACAAAATGATCAGACTAACAAAGGTAAAATCCTAGTGAATGTTAAAATAACTGTTCTTGCCTATACGTATGTTAACCTTATAACAGTAAGGAGGTATACAACTCTGTAATAAATTACACTTGATTTGTTTCATTTTGTATATAATATGTCCTTATTTTATTTTAAATGTTCTGTATACTATGTAATATTTATGTATATATGTAACTTTATTGTACATTTCCTTAACACGCATATAGTATTTGTATTTTATTTCAAATGTTCCATATTCTATGTAATATTTATGTTTATATATAATTTTTGTACATTTCCTTGACATGTTCTATGTTCACAAGTCTTTATGGCTGCTAGTGAACTCACAGAATACAATCTAATCTAATCTAATCTAATCCAGGTTATTATTACTGATTCCAGTGATAACTATACAGATTAATTTAACTGATACCTGTGTTAACTATACAGGTTTTTGTATCTGATTCCTGTGTTAACTATATAGGTTATTGTAACTGAATCCTGTGTTAACTATACAGGTTAATTTAACTGATTCCTGTGTTAACTATTCAGGTTTTTGTAACTGATTCCTGTGTTAACTTATACAGGCTTTTGTAACTGATTCCTGTGTTAACTATACAGGTTATTGTAACTGATTCCTGTGTTAACTATATAGGTTATTGTATTTGATTCCAGTGTTAACTATACAGGTTAATGTATTTGATTCCAATGTTAACTATACAGGTTATTGTAACTGATTCCTGTGTTAACTTTACAGGTTATTATAACCGATTCCAGTGTTTCTATATAGGTTATTATAACAGATTCCTGTGTTAACTTTACACGTTATTATAACTGATTCCAGTGTTAACTATATAGGGTATTATAACTGATTCCTGTGTTAACTATAAAGGTTATTATAACTGATTCCTATGTTAACTATACAGGTTATTATAACTGATTCCAGTGTTAACTATACAGGTTATTGTAGCTGATTCCAGTGTTAACTATAAAGGTTATTGTAACTGATTCCAGTGTTAACTATACAGGTTATTGTATCTGATTCCTGTGTTAACTATACAGCTTATTGTAACTGATTCCAGTGTTAACTATACAGGTTACTGTAACTGATTCCTGTGTTAACTATACAGGTTATTGTAACTCATTCCTGTGCTAACTTTACACGTTATTATAACTGATTCCTGTGTTAACTTTACACGTTTTTATAACTGATTCCCGTGTTAAGTTTACACGTTATTGAAACTGATTCAATTGTTAACTATACAGGTTATTATATCTGATTCCTGTGTTAGCTATACAGGTTATTATAACTGATTCCTGTGTTAACTATACAGGTTATTGTAACTGATTCCTGTGTTAACTATACAGGTTATTATAACTGATTCCTGTGTTAACTATACAGGTTATTGTAACTGATTCCTGTGTTAACTTTACACGTTTTTATAACTGATTCCCGTGTTAAGTTTACACGTTATTGAAACTGATTCAATTGTTAACTATACAGGTTATTATATCTGATTCCTGTGTTAGCTATACAGGTTATTATAACTGATTCCTGTGTTAACTATACAGGTTATTGTAACTGATTCCTGTGTTAACTATACAGGTTATTATAACTGATTCCTGTGTTAACTATACAGGTTATTGTAACTGATTCCTGTGTTAACTATACACGTTATTATAACTGATTCCTGTGTTAACTATACACGTTATTGTAACTGATTCCTGTGTTAACTATACAGGTTATTATAACCGATTCCTGTGTTAACTATGCAGGTTATTATAACTGAATCCTGGGTTAACTATACAGGTTATTGTAACTGATTCCAATGTTAACTATACAGGTTATTGTAACTGATACCTGTGTTAACTATACAGGTTATTATAACTGATAACTGTGTTAACTATACAGGTTATAGTAACTGATTCCTGTGTTAACTATACAGGTTATTATAACTGATTCCTGTGTTAACTATACACGTTATTGTAACTGATTCCTGTGTTAACTATACAGGTTATTATAACCGATTCCTGTGTTAACTATGCAGGTTGTTATAACTGAATCCTGTGTTAACTATACAGGTTATTGTAACTGATTCCAAAGTTAACTATACAGTTTATTGTAACTGATTACTGTGTTAACTATACACGATATTTTAATTGATTACTGTGTTAACTATACACGTTATTGTAATTGATTACTGTGTTAACTATACACGTTTTTATAACTTATTTCAATGATAACTATAAACGTTAATGTAATTGACTACTGTGATAACTATACAGCTTATTGTAACTGATTACTGTGTTAACTATGCACGTTATTGTAATTTATTACTGTGTAAACTATACACGTTATTGTAACTGATTACAATGTTAACTATACACGTTATTGTAACTGATTCCAATGGCAACTATAGACATCATTAAAACTGATTCCGGTGTAAACTATACAGGTTATTTTAACTTATTCGAGCGTTAACTATACATGTTATTGTAACTGATTCCAATGTTAACCACACACGTTATTGTAACTGATTCTAGTGTTAACTATACAAGTTATTGTAATTGATTCCTGTGATAACCATACACGTTATTGTAACCGATTCCAATGTTAACTACACACGTTATTGTAACTATTCCAGTGTTAACTATACATGTTATTGTAACTGATTCCTGTGTTAACTATACAGGTTATTGTAACTGATTCCAATGATAACTATACAGGTTATTGTAACTGCCTCCAATGTTAACTATGCAGGTTATTGTAACTGACTCCAATGTTAACTACACACGTTATTATAACTGATTCCAGTGTTAACTATACACGTTATTGTAACTGATTCCAATGTTAACTATAGACGTTATTGTATCTGATTCCAATGTTAACTATACACGTTATTGTAACTGATTCCAATGTTAACTATATACGTTATTGTTATTGATTCCTGTGATAACTATACACGTTATTGGATTTGATTCCAATGTCAACCTTACAGGATATTGCATTTGATTCCAATGATAACTATACATGGTTATTCTACTTGATTCCAATGTTAACTATGCAGGTTATTGTAACTGATTCTTGTGTTAACTATACCGGTTATTGCATTTGATTCCTGTGTTAACTACACAGGTGATTTTATTTGAATCCAATGTTAACTATACAGATTATTGTAACTGATTCCCGTGTTAACTATACGGGTTATTGGATTTGATTCCATTAATAACTATACAGGTTATTGCAACTGATTCCAGTGTTAACTATACACGTTATTGGATTTGATTCTAATGTTAACTATACAGGTTATTCTAACTGATTCCAGTGTTAACTATACACGTTATTGTAATTGATTCCTGTGTTAACTATATACGTTATTGTATTTGATTCCAGTGTTAACTATACAGGATAGTGTATTTGATTCCAATGTTAACTATACAAGGTTATTGTAACTGATTCCGATGTTAACTATACAGGTTATTGTAACTGACTCCAATGTTAACTATGCAGGTTATTGTAACTGACTCCAATGTTAACTACACACGTTATTATAACTGATTCCAGTGTTAACTATACACGTTATTGTAAACTGATTCCAATGTTAAATATACACGTTATTGTATCTGATTCCAATGTTAACTATACACGTTATTGTAACTGATTCCAATGTTAACTATATACGTTATTTTTATTTGATTCCTGTGATACCTATACAGGTTATTGAATTTGATTCCAATGTTAACTATACAGGTTATTGTATTTGTTTCCAATGTCAACCTTACAGGTTATTGTATTTGATTCCAATGTTCACTATCCAGGTTATTGTAACTGATTCCTGTGTTAACTTTACGGGTTATTGGATTTGATTCCTTTGTTAACTATACAGGTTATTGTAACTGATTCCAGTGTTAACTATACACGTTATTGGATTTGATTCCAATGTTAACTATACAGGTTATTTTAACTGATTCCAGTGTTAACTATACACGTTATTGTAATTGATTCCTGTGTTAGCTATATAGGTTATTGTATTTGATTCCAGTGTTAACTATACAGGATAGTGTATTTGATTCCAATGTTAACTATACAGGTTATTGGATTTGATTCAATGTTAATCATACATGTTACTGTATTTGATTCCAATGTTAACTATACAGGTTATTGTAATTGATTCAATGTTAACTATACAGGTTAGTGTATTTGATTCCAATGTTAACTATACAGGTTATTGTGATTGATTCCTATGTTTACTATACAGGTTATTATAACTGATTCCAGTGTTTACTATACAGGTTATTATAACTGATTCCTGTGTTAACTATATAGGTTATGTAACTGATTGCTGTGTTAACTTTATAGGTTAATTTAACTGATTCCTTTGTTAACTATACAGGTTATTATTACTGATTCCAGTGATAACTATACAGGTTAATTTAACTGATACCTGTGTTAACTATACAGGTTTTTGTATCTGATTCCTGTGTTAACTATATAGGTTATTGTAACTGATTCCTGTGTTAACTATACAGGTTAATTTAACTGATTCCTGTGTTAACTATACAGGTTTTTGTAACTGATTCCTGTGTTAACTTATACAGGCTTTTGTAACTGATTCCTGTGTTAACTATACAGGTTATTGTAACTGATTCCTGTGTTAACTATATAGGTTATTGTATTTGATTCCAGTGTTAACTATACAGGTTAATGTATTTGATTCCAATGTTAACTATACAGGTTATTGTAACTGATTCCTGTGTTAACTTTACAGGTTATTATAACCGATTCCAGTGTTTCTATATAGGTTATTATAACAGATTCCTGTGTTAACTTTACACGTTATTATAACTGATTCCAGTGTTAACTATATAGGGTATTATAATTGATTCCTGTGTTAACTATAAAGGTTATTATAACTGATTCCTATGTTAACTATACAGGTTATTATAACTGATTCCAGTGTTAACTATACAGGTTATTGTAGCTGATTCCAGTGTTAACTATAAAGGTTATTGTAACTGATTCCAGTGTTAACTATACAGGTTATTGTATGTGATTCCTGTGTTAACTATACAGGTTATTGTAACTGATTCCAGTGTTAACTATACAGGTTACTGTAACTGATTCCTGTGTTAACTATACAGGTTATTGTAACTCATTCCTGTGCTAACTTTACACGTTATTATAACTGATTCCTGTGTTAACTTTACACGTTTTTATAACTGATTCCCGTGTTAAGTTTACACGTTATTGAAACTGATTCAATTGTTAACTATACAGGTTATTATATCTGATTCCTGTGTTAGCTATACAGGTTATTATAACTGATTCCTGTGTTAACTATACAGGTTATTGTAACTGATTCCTGTGTTAACTATACAGGTTATTATAACTGATTCCTGTGTTAACTATACAGGTTATTGTAACTGATTCCTGTGTTAACTATACACGTTATTATAACTGATTCCTGTGTTAACTATACACGTTATTGTAATTGATTCCTGTGTTAGCTATATAGGTTATTATATTTGATTCCAGTGTTAACTATACAGGATAGTGTATTTGATTCCAATGTTAACTATACAGGTTATTGGATTTTATTCAATGTTAACCATACAGTTAGTGTATTTAATTCCAATGTTAACTATACAGGTTATTGTAATTGATTCAATGTTAACTATACAGGTTAGTGTATTTGATTCCAATGTTAACTATACAGGTTATTGTAATTGATTCCTATGTTTACTATACAGGTTATTATAACTGATTCCAGTGTTTACTATACAGGTTATTATAACTGATTCCTGTGTTAACTATACAGGTTATTATAACTATTTCCTTTGTTAACTATACAGGTTATTATTACTGATTCCAGTGATAACTATACAGGTTAATTCAACTGATTCCTGTGTTAACTATACAGGTTTTTGTATCTGATTCCTGTGTTAACTATATAGGTTATTGTAACTGATTGCTGTGTTAACTAAGCATGTTAATTTAACTGATTCCTGTGTTAACTTATACAGCCTTTTGTAACTGATTCCTGTGTTAAATATACAGGTTATTGTAACTGATTCCTGTGTTAACTATATAGGTTATTGTAATTGATTCAATGTTAACTATACAGGTTAGTGTATTTGATTCCAATGTTAACTATACAGGTTATTGTAATTGATTCCTATGTTTACTATACAGGTTATTATAACTGTTTCCTATGTTTACTATACAGGTTATTATAACTGATTCCTGTGTTAACTATAAAGGTTATGTAACTGATTGCTGTGTTAACTTTATAGGTTAATTTAACTGATTCCTTTGTTAACTATACAGGTTATTATTACTGATTCCAGTGATAACTATACAGGTTAATTTAACTGATACCTGTGTTAACTATACAGGTTTTTGTATCTGATTCCTGTGTTAACTATATAGGTTATTGTAACTGATTCATGTGTTAACTATCTAGGTTAATTTAACTGATTCCTGTGTTAACTATACAGGTTTTTGTAACTGATTCCTGTGTTAACTTATACAGGCTTTTGTAACTGATTCCTGTGTTAACTATACAGGTTATTGTAACTGATTCCTGTGTTAACTATATAGGTTATTGTATTTGATTCCAGTGTTAACTATACAGGTTAATGTATTTGATTCCAATGTTAACTATACAGGTTATTGTAACTGATTCCTGTGTTAACTTTACAGGTTATTATAACCGATTCCAGTGTTTCTATATAGGTTATTATAACAGATTCCTGTGTTAACTTTACACGTTGTTATAACTGATTCCAGTGTTAACTATATAGGGTATTATAACTGATTCCTGTGTTAACTATAAAGGTTATTATAACTGATTCCTATGTTAACTATACAGGTTATTATAACTGATTCCAGTGTTAACTATACAGGTTATTGTAGCTGATTCCAGTGTTAACTATAAAGGTTATTGTAACTGATTCCAGTGTTAACTATACAGGTTATTGTATCTGATTCGTGTGTTAACTATACAGGTTATTCTAACTGATTCCAGTGTTAACTATACAGGTTACTGTAACTGATTCCTGTGTTAACTATACAGGTTATTGTAACTCATTCCTGTGCTAACTTTACACGTTATTATAACTGATCCCTGTGTTAACTTTACACGTTTTTATAACTGATTCCTGTGTTAAGTTTACACGTTATTGAAACTGATTCAATTGTTAACTATACAGGGTATTATATCTGATTCCTGTGTTAGCTATACAGGTTATTATAACTGATTCCTGTGTTAACTATACAGGTTATTGTAACTGATTCCTGTGTTAACTATACAGGTTATTATAACTGATTCCTGTGTTAACTATACAGGTTATTGTAACTGATTCCTGTGTTAATTATACACGTTATTATAACTGATTCCTGTGTTAACTATACACGTTATTGTAACTGATTCCTGTGTTAACTATACAGGTTATTATAACCGATTCCTGTGTTAACTATGCAGGTTATTATAACTGAATCCTGGGTTAACTATACAGGTTATTGTAACTGATTCCAATGTTAACTATACAGGTTATTGTAACTGATTCCTGTGTTAACTATACAGGTTATTATAACTGATAACTGTGTTAACTATACAGGTTATAGTAACTGATTCCTGTGTTAACTATACAGGTTATTATAACTGATTCCTGTGTTAACTATACAGGTTATTGTAACTGATTCCTGTGTTAACTATACAGGTTAATTTAACTGATTCCTGTGTTAACTATACAGGTTTTTATAACTGATTCCTGTGTTAACTTATACAGGCTTTTGTAACTGATTCCTGTGTTAACTATACAGGTTATTGTAACTGATTCCTGTGATAACTATATAGGTTATTGTATTTGATTCCAGTGTTAACTATACAGGTTAATGTATTTGATTCCAATGATAACTATACAGGTTATTGTAACTGATTCCTGTGTTAACTTTACAGGTTATTATAACCGATTCCAGTGTTTCTATATAGGTTATTATAACAGATTCCTGTGTTAACTTTACACGTTATTATAACTGATTCCAGTGTTAACTATAAAGGTTATTATAACTGATTCCTATGTTAACTATACAGGTTATTATAACTGATTCCAGTGTTAACTATACAGGTTATTGTAGCTAATTCCAGTGTTAACTATAAAGGTTATTGTAACTGATTCCAGTGTTAACTATACAGGTTATTGTATCTTATTCCTGTGTTAACTATACAGGTTATTGTAACTGATTCCAGTGTTAACTATACAGGTTACTGTAACTGATTCCTGTGTTAACTATACAGGTTATTGTAACTCATTCCTGTGCTAACTTTACACGTTATTATAACTGATTCCTGTGTTAACTTTACACGTATTTATAACTGATTCCTGTGTTAAGTTTACACGTTATTGAAACTGATTCAATTGTTAACTATACAGGTTATTATATCTGATTCCTGTGTTAGCTATACAGGTTATTATAACTGATTCCTGTGTTAACTATACAGGTTATTGTAACTGATTCCTGTGTTAACTATACAGGTTATTATAACTGATTCCTGTGTTAACTATACAGGTTATTGTAACTGATTCCTGTGTTAACTATACACGTTATTATAACTGATTCCTGTGTTAACTATACACGTTATTGTAATTGATTCCTGTGTTAGCTATATAGGTTATTATATTTGATTCCAGTGTTAACTATACAGGATAGTGTATTTGATTCCAATGTTAACTATACAGGTTATTGGATTTTATTCAATGTTAACCATACAGTTAGTGTATTTGATTCCAATGTTAACTATACAGGTTATTGTAATTGATTCAATGTTAACTATACAGGTTAGTGTATTTGATTCCAATGTTAACTATACAGGTTATTGTAATTGATTCCTATGTTTACTATACAGGTTATTATAACTGATTCCAGTGTTTACTATACAGGTTATTATAACTGATTCCTGTGTTAACTATACAGGTTATTATAACTATTTCCTTTGTTAACTATACAGGTTATTATTACTGATTCCAGTGATAACTATACAGGTTAATTCAACTGATTCCTGTGTTAACTATACAGGTTTTTGTATCTGATTCCTGTGTTAACTATATAGGTTATTGTAACTGATTCCTGTGTTAACTAAGCATGTTAATTTAACTGATTCCTGTGTTAACTTATACAGCCTTTTGTAACTGATTCCTGTGTTAAATATACAGGTTATTGTAACTGATTCCTGTGTTAACTATATAGGTTATTGTATTTGATTCCAGTGTTAACTATACACGTTAGTGTATTTTATTCCAATGTTAACTTTACAGGTTATTATAACCGATTCCAGTGTTAACTATATAGGTTATTATAACTGATTCCTGTGTTAACTTTACACGTTATTATAACTGATTCCTGTGTTAACTATACAGTTTATTGTAACTGATTCCTGTGTTAACTATACAGGTTATTATAACTGATTCCTGTGTTAACTATACAGGTTATTATAACTGGTTCCAGTGTTAACTATACATGTTATTGCAGCTGATTCCAGTGTTAACTATACAGGTTATTGTAACTGATTCCAATGTTAACTATATACGTTATTTTTATTTGATTCCTGTGATACCTATACAGGTTATTGGATTTGATTCCAATGTAAACTATACAGGTTATTGTATTTGTTTCCAATGTCAACCTTACAGGTTATTGTATTTGATTTCAATGATAACTATACAGGTTATTCTATTTGATTCCAATGTTAACTATACAGGTTATTGTAACTGATTCCTGTGTTAACTTTCCGGGTTATTGGATTTGATTCCTTTGTTAACTATACAGGTTATTGTAACTGATTCCAGTGTTAACTATACACGTTATTGGATTTGATTCCAATGTTAACTATACAGGTTATTTTAACTGATTCCAGTGTTAACTATACACGTTATTGTAATTGATTCCTGTGTTAGCTATATAGGTTATTGTATTTGATTCCAGTGTTAACTATACAGGATAGTGTATTTGATTCCAATAATAACTATACAGGTTATTGGATTTGATTCAATGTTAACCATACATGTTAGTGTATTTGATTCCAATGTTAACTATACAGGTTATTGTAATTGATTCAATGTTAACTATACAGGTTAGTGTATTTGATTCCAATGTTAACTATACAGGTTATTGTAATTGATTCCTATGTTTACTATACAGGTTATTATAACTGATTCCAGTGTTTACTATACAGGTTATTATAACTGATTCCTGTGTTAACTATATAGGTTATGTAACTGATTGCTGTGTTAACTTTATAGGTTAATTTAACTGATTCCTTTGTTAACTATACAGGTTATTATTACTGATTCCAGTGATAACTATACAGGTTAATTTAACTGATACCTGTGTTAACTATACAGGTTTTTGTATCTGATTCCTGTGTTAACTATATAGGTTATTGTAACTGATTCCTGTGTTAACTATACAGGTTAATTTAACTGATTCCTGTGTTAACTATACAGGTTTTTGTAACTGATTCCTGTGTTAACTTATACAGGCTTTTGTAACTGATTCCTGTGTTAACTATACAGGTTATTGTAACTGATTCCTGTGTTAACTATATAGGTTATTGTATTTGATTCCAGTGTTAACTATACAGGTTAATGTATTTGCTTCCAATGTTAACTATACAGGTTATTGTAACTGATTCCTGTGTTAACTTTACAGGTTATTATAACCGATTCCAGTGTTTCTATACATGTTATTATAACAGATTCCTGTGTTAACTTTACACGTTGTTATAACTGATTCCAGTGTTAACTATATAGGGTATTATAACTGATTCCTGTGTTAACTATAAAGGTTATTATAACTGATTCCTATGTTAACTATACAGGTTATTATAACTGATTCCAGTGTTAACTATACAGGTTATTGTAGCTGATTCCAGTGTTAACTATAAAGGTTATTGTAACTGATTCCAGTGTTAACTATACAGGTTATTGTATCTGATTCCTGTGTTAACTATACAGGTTATTGTAACTGATTCCAGTGTTAACTATACAGGTTACTGTAACTGATTCCTGTGTTAACTATACAGGTTATTGTAACTCATTCCTGTGCTAACTTTACACGTTATTATAACTGATTCCTGTGTTAACTTTACACGTTTTTATAACTGATTCCTGTGTTAAGTTTACACGTTATTGAAACTGATTCAATTGTTAACTATACAGGTTATTATATCTGATTCCTGTGTTAGCTATACAGGTTATTATAACTGATTCCTGTGTTAACTATACAGGTTATTGTAACTGATTCCTGTGTTAACTATACAGGTTATTATAACTGATTCCTGTGTTAACTATACAGGTTATTGTAACTGATTCCTGTGTTAACTATACACGTTATTATAACTGATTCCTGTGTTAACTATACACGTTATTGTAACTGATTCCTGTGTTAACTATACAGGTTATTATAACCGATTCCTGTGTTAACTATGCAGGTTATTATAACTGAATCCTGGGTTAACTATACCGGTTATTGTAACTGATTCCAATGTTAACTATACAGGTTATTGTAACTGATTCCTGTGTTAACTATACAGGTTATTATAACTGATAACTGTGTTAACTATACAGGTTATAGTAACTGATTCCTGTGTTAACTATACAGGTTATTATAACTGATTCCTGTGTTAACTATACACGTTATTGTAACTGATTCCTGTGTTAACTATACAGGTTATTATAACCGATTCCTGTGTTAACTATGCAGGTTATTATAACTGAATCCTGTGTTAACTATACAGGTTATTGTAACTGATTCCAAAGTTAACTATACAGTTTATTGTAACTGATTACTGTGTTAACTATACACGATATTTTAATTGATTACTGTGTTAACTATACACGTTATTGTAATTGATTACTGTGTTAACTATACACGTTTTTATAACTTATTTCAATGATAACTATAAACGTTAATGTAATTGACTACTGTGATAACTATACAGCTTATTGTAACTGATTACTGTGTTAACTATGCACGTTATTGTAATTTATTACTGTGTTAACTATACACGTTATTGTAACTGATTACAATGTTAAATATACACGTTATTGTAACTGATTCCAGTGGCAACTATACACATCATTAAAACAGATTCCGGTGTAAACTATACAGGTTATTTTAACTTATTCGAGCGTTAACAATACATGTTATTGTAACTGATTCCAATGTTAACTACACACGTTATTGTAACTGATTCTAGTGTTAACTATACAAGTTATTGTAATTGATTCCTGTGATAACCATACACGTTATTGTAACCGATTCCAATGTTAACTACACACGTTATTGTAACTGATTCCAGTGTTAACTATACATGTTATTGTAACTGATTCCTGTGTTAACTATACAGGTTATTGTAACTGATTCCAATGATAACTATAAAGGTTATTGTAACTGCCTCCAATGTTAACTATGCAGGTTATTGTAACTGACTCCAATGTTAACTACACACGTTATTATAACTGATTCCAGTGTTAACTATACACGTTATTGTAACTGATTCCAATGTTAACTATAGACGTTATTGTATCTGATTCCAATGTTAACTATACACGTTATTGTAACTGATTCCAATGTTAACTATATACGTTATTGTTATTGATTCCTGTATAACTATACACGTTATTGGATTTGATTCCAATGTCAACCTTACAGGATATTGCATTTGATTCCAATGATAACTATACAGGTTATTCTACTTGATTCCAATGTTAACTATACAGGTTATTGTAACTGATTCTTGTGTTAACTATACCGGTTATTGCATTTGATTGCTGTGTTAACTACACAGGTGATTTTATTTGAATCCAATGTTAACTATACAGATTATTGTAACTGATTCCCGTGTTAACTATACGGGTTATTGGATTTGAAGCCATTAATAACTATACAGGTTATTGTAACTGATTCCAGTGTTAACTATACGCGTTATTGGATTTGATTCTAATGTTAACTATACAAGTTATTTTAACTGATTCCAGTGTTAACTATACACGTTATTGTAATTGATTCCTGTGTTAACTATATACGTTATTGTATTTGATTCTAGTGTTAACTATACAGGATAGTGTATTTGATTCCAATGTTAACTATACAAGGTTATTGTAACTGATTCCGATGTTAACTATACAGGTTATTGTAACTGACTCATATGTTAACTATGCAGGTTATTGTAACTGACTCCAATGTTAACTACACACGTTATTATAACTGATTCCAGTGTTAACTATACACGTTATTGTAAACTGATTCCAATGTTAAATATACACGTTATTGTATCTGATTCCAATGTTAACTATACACGTTATTGTAACTGATTCCAATGTTAACTATATACGTTATTTTTTTTTTGATTCCTGTGATACCTATACAGGTTATTGGATTTGATTCCAATGTTAACTATACAGGTTATTGTATTTGTTTCCAATGTCAACCTTACAGGTTATTGTATTTGATTCCAATGTTAACTATCCAGGTTATTGTAACTGATTCCTGTGTTAACTTTACGGGTTATTGGATTTGATTCCTTTGTTAGCTATATAGGTTATTGTAACTGATGCCAGTGTTAACTATACACGTTATTGGATTTGATTCCAAAGTTAACTATACAGGTTATTTTAACTGATTCCAGTGTTAACTATACACGTTATTGTAATTGATTCCTGTGTTAGCTATATAGGTTATTGTATTTGATTCCAGTGTTAACTATACCAGATAGTGTATTTGATTCCAATGTTAACTATACAGCTTATTGGATTTGATTCAATGTTAACCAAACATGTTAGTGTATTTGATTCCAATGTTAACTATACAGGTTATTGTAATTGATTCAATGTTAACTATACAGGTTAGTGTATTTGATTCCAATGTTAACTATACAGGTTATTGTAATTGATTCCTATGTTTACTATACAGGTTATTATAACTGATTCCAGTGTTTACTATACAGGTTATTATAACTGATTCCTGTGTTAACTATACAGGTTATGTAACTGATTGCTATGTTAACTTTATAGGTTAATTTAACTGATTCCTTTGTTAACTATACAGGTTATTATTACTGATTCCAGTGATAACTATACAGGTTAATTTAACTGATACCTGTGTTAACTATACAGGTTTTTGTATCTGATTCCTGTGTTAACTATATAGGTTATTGTAACTGATTCCTGTGTTAACTATACAGGTTAATTTAACTGATTCCTGTGTTAACTATACAGGTTTTTGTAACTGATTCCTGTGTTAAGTTATACAGGCTTTTGTAACTGATTCCTGTGTTAACTATACAGGTTATTGTAACTGATTCCTGTGTTAACTATATAGGTTATTGTATTTGATTCCAGTGTTAACTATACAGGTTAATGTATTTGATTAGAATGTTAACTATACAGGTTATTGTAACTGATTCCTGTGTTAACTTTACAGGTTATTATAACCGATTCCAGTGTTTCTATATAGGTTATTATAACAGATTCCTGTGTTAACTTTACACGTTATTATAACTGATTCCAGTGTTAACTATATAGGGTATTATAACTGATTCCTGTGTTAACTATAAAGGTTATTATAACTGATTCCTATGTTAACTATACAGGTTATTATAACTGATTCCAGTGTTAACTATACAGGTTATTGTAGCTGATTCCAGTGTTAACTATAAAGGTTATTGTAACTGATTCCAGTGTTAACTATACAGGTTATTGTATCTGATTCCTGTGTTAACTATACAGGTTATTGTAACTGATTCCAGTGTTAACTATACAGGTTACTGTAACTGATTCCTGTGTTAACTATACAGGTTATTGTAACTCATTCCTGTGCTAACTTTACACGTTATTATAACTGATTCCTGTGTTAACTTTACACGTATTTATAACTGATTCCTGTGTTAAGTTTACACGTTATTGAAACTGATTCAATTGTTAACTATACAGGTTATTATATCTGATTCCTGTGTTAGCTATACAGGTTATTATAACTGATTGCTGTGTTAACTATACAGGTTATTGTAACTGATTCCTGTGTTAACTATACAGGTTATTATAACTGATTCCTGTGTTAACTATACAGGTTATTGTAACTGATTCCTGTGTTAACTATACACGTTATTATAACTGATTCCTGTGTTAACTATACACGTTATTGTAATTGATTCCTGTGTTAGCTATATAGGTTATTATATTTGATTCCAGTGTTAACTATACAGGATAGTGTATTTGATTCCAATGTTAACTATACAGGTTATTGGATTTTATTCGATGTTAACCATACAGTTAGTGTATTTGATTCCAATGTTAACTATACAGGTTATTGTAATTGATTCAATGTTAACTATATAGGTTAGTGTATTTGATTCCAATGTTAACTATACAGGTTATTGTAATTGATTCCTATGTTTACTATACAGGTTATTATAACTGATTCCAGTGTTTACTATACAGGTTATTATAACTGATTCCTGTGTTAACTATACAGGTTATTATAACTATTTCCTTTGTTAACTATACAGGTTATTATTACTGATTCCAGTGATAACTATACAGGTTAATTCAACTGATTCCTGTGTTAACTATACAGGTTTTTGTATCTGATTCCTGTGTTAACTATATAGGTTATTGTAACTGATTCCTGTGTTAACTAAGCATGTTAATTTAACTGATTCCTGTGTTAACTTATACAGCCTTTTGTAACTGATTCCTGTGTTAAATATACAGGTTATTGTAACTGATTCCTGTGTTAACTATATAGGTTATTGTAATTGATTCAATGTTAACTATACAGGTTAGTGTATTTGATTCCAATGTTAACTATACAGGTTATTGTAATTGATTCCTATGTTTACTATACAGGTTATTATAACTGATTCCAGTGTTTACTATACAGGTTATTATAACTGATTCCTGTGTTAACTATATAGGTTATGTAACTGATTGCTGTGTTAACTTTATAGGTTAATTTAACTGATTCCTTTGTTAACTATACAGGTTATTTATACTGATTCCAGTGATAACTATACAGGTTAATTTAACTGATACCTGTGTTAACTATACAGGTTTTTGTATCTGATTCCTGTGTTAACTATATAGGTTATTGTAACTGATTCATGTGTTAACTATCTAGGTTAATTTAACTGATTCCTGTGTTAACTATACAGGTTTTTGTAACTGATTCCTGTGTTAACTTATACAGGCTTTTGTAACTGATTCCTGTGTTAACTATACAGGTTATTGTAACTGATTCCTGTGTTAACTATATAGGTTATTGTATTTGATTCCAGTGTTAACTATACAGGTTAATGTATTTGATTCCAATGTTAACTATACAGGTTATTGTAACTGATTCCTGTGTTAACTTTACAGGTTATTATAACCGATTCCAGTGTTTCTATATAGGTTATTATAACAGATTCCTGTGTTAACTTTACACGTTGTTATAACTGATTCCAGTGTTAACTATATAGGGTATTATAACTGATTCCTGTGTTAACTATAAAGGTTATTATAACTGATTCCTATGTTAACTATACAGGTTATTATAACTGATTCCAGTGTTAACTATACAGGTTATTGTAGCTGATTCCAGTGTTAACTATAAAGGTTATTGTAACTGATTCCAGTGTTAACTATACAGGTTATTGTATCTGATTCGTGTGTTAACTATACAGGTTATTGTAACTGATTCCAGTGTTAACTATACAGGTTACTGAAACTGATTCCTGTGTTAACTATACAGGTTATTGTAACTCATTCCTGTGCTAACTTTACACGTTATTATAACTGATCCCTGTGTTAACTTTACACGTTTTTATAACTGATTCCTGTGTTAAGTTTACACGTTATTGAAACTGATTCAATTGTTAACTATACAGGGTATTATATCTGATTCCTGTGTTAGCTATACAGGTTATTATAACTGATTCCTGTGTTAACTATACAGGTTATTGTAACTGATTCCTGTGTTAACTATACAGGTTATTATAACTGATTCCTGTGTTAACTATACAGGTTATTGTAACTGATTCCTGTGTTAATTATACACGTTATTATAACTGATTCCTGTGTTAACTATACACGTTATTGTAACTGATTCCTGTGTTAACTATACAGGTTATTATAACCGATTCCTGTGTTAACTATGCAGGTTATTATAACTGAATCCTGGGTTAACTATACAGGTTATTGTAACTGATTCCAATGTTAACTATACAGGTTATTGTAACTGATTCCTGTGTTAACTATACAGGTTATTATAACTGATAACTGTGTTAACTATACAGGTTATAGTAACTGATTCCTGTGTTAACTATACAGGTTATTATAACTGATTCCTGTGTTAACTATACAGGTTATTGTAACTGATTCCTGTGTTAACTATACAGGTTAATTTAACTGATTCCTGTGTTAACTATACAGGTTTTTATAACTGATTCCTGTGTTAACTTATACAGGCTTTTGTAACTGATTCCTGTGTTAACTATACAGGTTATTGTAACTGATTCCTGTGATAACTATATAGGTTATTGTATTTGATTCCAGTGTTAACTATACAGGTTAATGTATTTGATTCCAATGATAACTATACAGGTTATTGTAACTGATTCCTGTGTTAACTTTACAGGTTATTATAACCGATTCCAGTGTTTCTATATAGGTTATTATAACAGATTCCTGTGTTAACTTTACACGTTATTATAACTGATTCCAGTGTTAACTATAAAGGTTATTATAACTGATTCCTATGTTAACTATACAGGTTATTATAACTGATTCCAGTGTTAACTATACAGGTTATTGTAGCTAATTCCAGTGTTAACTATAAAGGTTATTGTAACTGATTCCAGTGTTAACTATACAGGTTATTGTATCTGATTCCTGTGTTAACTATACAGGTTATTGTAACTGATTCCAGTGTTAACTATACAGGTTACTGTAACTGATTCCTGTGTTAACTATACAGGTTATTGTAACTCATTCCTGTGCTAACTTTACACGTTATTATAACTGATTCCTGTGTTAACTTTACACGTATTTATAACTGATTCCTGTGTTAAGTTTACACGTTATTGAAACTGATTCAATTGTTAACTATACAGGTTATTATATCTGATTCCTGTGTTAGCTATACAGGTTATTATAACTGATTCCTGTGTTAACTATACAGGTTATTGTAACTGATTCCTGTGTTAACTATACAGGTTATTGTAATTGATTCCTGTGTTAGCTATATAGGTTATTATATTTGATTCCAGTGTTAACTATACAGGTTATTATAACTGATTCCTGTGTTAACTATACAGGTTATTGTAACTGATTCCTGTGTTAACTATACAGGTTATTATAACTGATTCCTGTGTTAACTATACAGGTTATTGTAACTGATTCCTGTGTTAACTATACACGTTATTATAACTGATTCCTGTGTTAACTATACACGTTATTGTAATTGATTCCTGTGTTAGCTATATAGGTTATTATATTTGATTCCAATGTTAACTATACAGGTTATTGGATTTTATTCAATGTTAACCATACAGTTAGTGTATTTGATTCCAATGTTAACTATACAGGTTATTGTAATTGATTCAATGTTAACTATACAGGTTAGTGTATTTGATTCCAATGTTAACTATACAGGTTATTGTAATTGATTCCTATGTTTACTATACAGGTTATTATAACTGATTCCAGTGTTTACTATACAGGTTATTATAACTGATTCCTGTGTTAACTATACAGGTTATTATTACTGATTCCTTTGTTTACTATACAGGTTATTATAACTGATTCCTTTGTTAACTATACAGGTTATTATTACTGATTCCTTTGTTAACTATACAGGTTATTATAACTGATTCCTTTGTTAACTATACAGGTTATTATTACTGATTCCTTTGTTAACTATACAGGTTATTATTACTGATTCCTTTGTTAACTATACAGGTTATTATAACTGATTCCTTTGTTAACTATACAGGTTATTATTACTGATTCCTTTGTTAACTATACAGGTTATTATAACTGATTCCTTTGTTAACTATACAGGTTATTATTACTGATTCCTTTGTTAACTATACAGGTTATTATAACTGATTCCTTTGTTAACTATACAGGTTATTATTACTGATTCCTTTGTTAACTATACAGGTTATTATTACTGATTCCTTTGTTAACTATACAGGTTATTATTACTGATTCCTTTGTTTACTATACAGGTTATTATTACTGATTCCTTTGTTAACTATACAGGTTATTATAACTGATTCCTTTGTTTACTATACAGGTTATTATTACTGATTCCTTTGTTTACTATACAGGTTATTATTACTGATTCCTTTGTTTACTATACAGGTTATTATAACTGATTCCTTTGTTAACTATACAGGTTATTATTACTGATTCCTTTGTTTACTATACAGGTTATTATTACTGATTCCTTTGTTTACTATACAGGTTATTATTACTGATTCCTTTGTTTACTATACAGGTTATTATAACTGATTCCTTTGTTAACTATACAGGTTATTATAACTGATTCCTTTGTTAACTATACAGGTTATTATAACTGATTCCTGTGTTAACTATACAGGTTATTATTACTGATTCCTTTGTTTACTATACAGGTTATTATAACTGATTCCTTTGTTAACTATACAGGTTATTATTACTGATTCCTTTGTTAACTATACAGGTTATTATTACTGATTCCTTTGTTTACTATACAGGTTATTATAACTGATTCCTGTGTTAACTATACAGGTTATTATTACTGATTCCTTTGTTAACTATACAGGTTATTATAACTGATTCCTTTGTTTACTATACAGGTTATTATTACTGATTCCTTTGTTAACTATACAGGTTATTATAACTGATTCCTTTGTTTACTATACAGGTTATTATTACTGATTCCTTTGTTAACTATACAGGTTATTATTACTGATTCCTTTGTTAACTATACAGGTTATTATAACTGATTCCTTTGTTAACTATACAGGTTATTATAACTGATTCCTTTGTTTACTATACTGGTTATTATAACTGATTCCTTTGTTAACTATACAGGTTATTATAACTGATTCCTGTGTTAACTATACAGGTTATTATAACTGATTCCTTTGTTTACTATACAGGTTATTATTACTGATTCCTTTGTTAACTATACAGGTTATTATAACTGATTCCTTTGTTTACTATACAGGTTATTATTACTGATTCCTTTGTTAACTATACAGGTTATTATAACTGATTCCTTTGTTTACTATACAGGTTATTATAACTGATTCCTTTGTTAACTATACAGGTTATTATAACTGATTCCTTTGTTAACTATACAGGTTATTATAACTGATTCCTTTGTTTACTATACTGGTTATTATAACTGATTCCTTTGTTAACTATACAGGTTATTATAACTGATTCCTGTGTTAACTATACAGGTTATTATAACTGATTCCTTTGTTTACTATACAGGTTATTATAACTGATTCCTTTGTTAACTATACAGGTTATTATAACTGATTCCTTTGTTAACTATACAGGTTATTATTACTGATTCCTTTGTTTACTATACTGGTTATTATAACTGATTCCTGTGTTAACTATACAGGTTATTATAACTGATTCCTTTGTTAACTATACAGGTTATTATTACTGATTCCTTTGTTAACTATACAGGTTATTATTACTGATTCCTGTGTTAACTATACAGGTTATTATAACTGATTCCTGTGTTAACTATACAGGTTATTGTAACTGATTCCTGTGTTAACTATACAGGTTATTATTACTGATTCCTTTGTTAACTATACAGGTTATTATAACTGATTCCTTTGTTAACTATACAGGTTATTATAACTGATTCCTGTGTTAACTATACAGGTTATTGTAACTGATTCCTGTGTTAACTATACAGGTTATTATTACTGATTCCTTTGTTAACTATACAGGTTATTATTACTGATTCCTTTGTTAACTATACAGGTTATTATAACTGATTCCTGTGTTAACTATACAGGTTATTATAACTGATTCCTGTGTTAACTATACAGGTTATTATTACTGATTCCTGTGTTAACTATACAGGTTATTATAACTGATTCCTGTGTTAACTATACAGGTTATTATAACTGATTCCTGTGTTAACTATACAGGTTATTATTACTGATTCCTTTGTTAACTATACAGGTTATTATAACTGATTCCTTTGTTAACTATACAGGTTATTATAACTGATTCCTTTGTTAACTATACAGGTTATTATTACTGATTCCTTTGTTAACTATACAGGTTATTATTACTGATTCCTTTGTTAACTATACAGGTTATTATAACTGATTCCTGTGTTAACTATACAGGTTATTATTACTGATTCCTTTGTTAACTATACAGGTTATTATTACTGATTCCTTTGTTAACTATACAGGTTATTATTACTGATTCCTTTGTTAACTATACAGGTTATTATTACTGATTCCTTTGTTAACTATACAGGTTATTATTACTGATTCCTTTGTTTACTATACAGGTTATTATTACTGATTCCTTTGTTTACTATACAGGTTATTATTACTGATTCCTTTGTTTACTATACAGGTTATTATAACTGATTCCTTTGTTTACTATACAGGTTATTATTACTGATTCCTTTGTTAACTATACAGGTTATTATTACTGATTCCTTTGTTTACTATACAGGTTATTATAACTGATTCCTTTGTTTACTATACAGGTTATTATAACTGATTCCTTTGTTTACTATACAGGATATTATAACTGATTCCTTTGTTAACTATACAGGTTATTATAACTGATTCCTTTGTTAACTATACAGGTTATTATAACTGATTCCTTTGTTAACTATACAGGTTATTATTACTGATTCCTTTGTTAACTATACAGGTTATTATAACTGATTCCAGTGTTTACTATACAGGTTATTATTACTGATTCCTGTGTTAACTATACAGGTTATTATAACTGATTCCTTTGTTTACTATACAGGTTATTATAACTGATTCCTTTGTTTACTATACAGGTTATTATAACTGATTCCTTTGTTTACTATACAGGTTATTATAACTGATTCCTTTGTTTACTATACAGGTTATTATAACTGATTCCTTTGTTTACTATACAGGTTATTATTACTGATTCCTTTGTTTACTATACAGGTTATTATAACTGATTCCTTTGTTAACTATACAGGTTATTATTACTGATTCCTTTGTTTACTATACAGGTTATTATAACTGATTCCTTTGTTTACTATACAGGTTATTATTACTGATTCCTTTGTTTACTATACAGGTTATTATAACTGATTCCTTTGTTTACTATACAGGTTATTATAACTGATTCCTTTGTTAACTATACAGGTTATTATAACTGATTCCTTTGTTTACTATACAGGTTATTATAACTGATTCCTTTGTTTACTATACAGGTTATTATTACTGATTCCTTTGTTTACTATACAGGTTATTATAACTGATTCCTTTGTTTACTATACAGGTTATTATTACTGATTCCTTTGTTTACTATACAGGTTATTATAACTGATTCCTTTGTTAACTATACAGGTTATTATAACTGATTCCTTTGTTAACTATACAGGTTATTATAACTGATTCCTTTGTTAACTATACAGGTTATTATAACTGATTCCTTTGTTTACTATACAGGTTATTATAACTATTTCCTTTGTTAACTATACAGGTTATTATAACTGATTCCTTTGTTTACTATACAGGTTATTATAACTGATTCCTTTGTTTACTATACAGGTTATTATTACTGATTCCTTTGTTAACTATACAGGTTATTATTACTGATTCCTTTGTTAACTATACAGGTTATTATAACTGATTCCTTTGTTTACTATACAGGTTATTATTACTGATTCCTTTGTTAACTATACAGGTTATTATTACTGATTCCTTTGTTAACTATACAGGTTATTATAACTGATTCCTTTGTTAACTATACAGGTTATTATTACTGATTCCTTTGTTAACTATACAGGTTATTATTACTGATTCCTTTGTTAACTATACAGTATTATAACTGATTCCTTTGTTAACTATACAGGTTATTATAACTGATTTCCTTTGTTAACTATACAGGTTATTATAACTGATTCCTTTGTTAACTATACAGGTTATTATTACTGATTCCTTTGTTAACTATACAGGTTATTATAACTGATTCCTTTGTTAACTATACAGGTTATTATAACTGATTTCCTTTGTTAACTATACAGGTTATTATAACTGATTCCTTTGTTAACTATACAGGTTATTATTACTGATTCCTTTGTTTACTATACAGGTTATTATTACTGATTCCTTTGTTAACTATACAGGTTATTATAACTGATTCCTTTGTTAACTATACAGGTTATTATAACTGATTCCTTTGTTAACTATACAGGTTATTATTACTGATTCCTTTGTTAACTATACAGGTTATTATAACTGATTCCTTTGTTAACTATACAGGTTATTATTACTGATTCCTTTGTTAACTATACAGGTTATTATAACTGATTCCTTTGTTAACTATACAGGTTATTATAACTATTTCCTTTGTTAACTATACAGGTTATTATAACTGATTCCTTTGTTAACTATACAGGTTATTATTACTGATTCCTTTGTTTACTATACAGGTTATTATTACTGATTCCTTTGTTAACTATACAGGTTATTATAACTGATTCCTTTGTTAACTATACAGGTTATTATAACTGATTCCTTTGTTAACTATACAGGTTATTATAACTGATTCCTTTGTTTACTATACAGGTTATTATAACTGATTCCTTTGTTTACTATACAGGTTATTATTACTGATTCCTTTGTTAACTATACAGGTTATTATAACTGATTCCTTTGTTAACTATACAGGTTATTATAACTGATTCCTTTGTTAACTATACAGGTTATTATTACTGATTCCTTTGTTTACTATACAGGTTATTATAACTGATTCCTTTGTTTACTATACAGGTTATTATAACTGATTCCTTTGTTAACTATACAGGTTATTATAACTGATTCCTTTGTTAACTATACAGGTTATTATTACTGATTCCTTTGTTAACTATACAGGTTATTATTACTGATTCCTTTGTTAACTATACAGGTTATTATAACTGATTCCTTTGTTTACTATACAGGTTATTATAACTGATTCCTTTGTTAACTATACAGGTTATTATAACTGATTCCTTTGTTAACTATACAGGTTATTATTACTGATTCCTTTGTTTACTATACAGGTTATTATAACTGATTCCTTTGTTTACTATACAGGTTATTATAACTGATTCCTTTGTTAACTATACAGGTTATTATAACTGATTCCTTTGTTAACTATACAGGTTATTATTACTGATTCCTTTGTTAACTATACAGGTTATTATAACTGATTCCTTTGTTAACTATACAGGTTATTATTACTGATTCCTTTGTTTACTATACAGGTTATTATTACTGATTCCTTTGTTAACTATACAGGTTATTATTACTGATTCCTTTGTTTACTATACAGGTTATTATTACTGATTCCTTTGTTAACTATACAGGTTATTATAACTGATTCCTTTGTTTACTATACAGGTTATTATAACTGATTCCTTTGTTTACTATACAGGTTATTATTACTGATTCCTTTGTTTACTATACAGGTTATTATTACTGATTCCTTTGTTTACTATACAGGTTATTATAACTGATTCCTTTGTTTACTATACAGGTTATTATAACTGATTCCTTTGTTTACTATACAGGTTATTATTACTGATTCCTTTGTTTACTATACAGGTTATTATTACTGATTCCTTTGTTTACTATACAGGTTATTATAACTGATTCCTTTGTTTACTATACAGGTTATTATAACTGATTCCTTTGTTTACTATACAGGTTATTATTACTGATTCCTTTGTTAACTATACAGGTTATTATAACTGATTCCTTTGTTAACTATACAGGTTATTATTACTGATTCCTTTGTTTACTATACAGGTTATTATTACTGATTCCTTTGTTTACTATACAGGTTATTATTACTGATTCCTTTGTTTACTATACAGGTTATTATTACTGATTCCTTTGTTAACTATACAGGTTATTATTACTGATTCCTTTGTTTACTATACAGGTTATTATTACTGATTCCTTTGTTAACTATACAGGTTATTATAACTGATTCCTTTGTTTACTATACAGGTTATTATTACTGATTCCTTTGTTAACTATACAGGTTATTATAACTGATTCCTTTGTTAACTATACAGGTTATTATTACTGATTCCTTTGTTTACTATACAGGTTATTATAACTGATTCCTTTGTTTACTATACAGGTTATTATTACTGATTCCTTTGTTAACTATACAGGTTATTATAACTGATTCCTTTGTTAACTATACAGGTTATTATTACTGATTCCTTTGTTTACTATACAGGTTATTATAACTGATTCCTTTGTTAACTATACAGGTTATTATAACTGATTCCTTTGTTTACTATACAGGTTATTATTACTGATTCCTTTGTTAACTATACAGGTTATTATTACTGATTCCTTTGTTTACTATACAGGTTATTATTACTGATTCCTTTGTTTACTATACAGGTTATTATTACTGATTCCTTTGTTAACTATACAGGTTATTATTACTGATTCCTTTGTTAACTATACAGGTTATTATAACTGATTCCTGTGTTAACTATACAGGTTATTATTACTGATTCCTTTGTTAACTATACAGGTTATTATAACTGATTCCTTTGTTAACTATACAGGTTATTATAACTGATTCCTGTGTTAACTATACAGGTTATTATTACTGATTCCTGTGTTAACTATACAGGTTATTATAACTGATTCCTTTGTTAACTATACAGGTTATTATTACTGATTCCTTTGTTAACTATACAGGTTATTATTACTGATTCCTTTGTTAACTATACAGGTTATTATTACTGATTCCTTTGTTAACTATACAGGTTATTATTACTGATTCCTTTGTTAACTATACAGGTTATTATTACTGATTCCTTTGTTAACTATACAGGTTATTATTACTGATTCCTGTGTTAACTATACAGGTTATTATTACTGATTCCTTTGTTAACTATACAGGTTATTATAACTGATTCCTTTGTTAACTATACAGGTTATTATTACTGATTCCTTTGTTTACTATACAGGTTATTATTACTGATTCCTTTGTTAACTATACAGGTTATTATTACTGATTCCTTTGTTTACTATACAGGTTATTATAACTGATTCCTTTGTTAACTATACAGGTTATTATTACTGATTCCTTTGTTTACTATACAGGTTATTATTACTGATTCCTTTGTTTACTATACAGGTTATTATAACTGATTCCTTTGTTTACTATACAGGTTATTATAACTGATTCCTGTGTTAACTATACAGGTTATTATTACTGATTCCTGTGTTTACTATACAGGTTATTATAACTGATTCCTTTGTTAACTATACAGGTTATTATTACTGATTCCTTTGTTTACTATACAGGTTATTATAACTGATTCCTTTGTTAACTATACAGGTTATTATTACTGATTCCTTTGTTTACTATACAGGTTATTATAACTGATTCCTTTGTTAACTATACAGGTTATTATTACTGATTCCTTTGTTTACTATACAGGTTATTATTACTGATTCCTTTGTTTACTATACAGGTTATTATAACTGATTCCTTTGTTTACTATACAGGTTATTATAACTGATTCCTGTGTTAACTATACAGGTTATTATTACTGATTCCTTTGTTTACTATACAGGTTATTATAACTGATTCCTTTGTTAACTATACAGGTTATTATTACTGATTCCTTTGTTAACTATACAGGTTATTATTACTGATTCCTTTGTTTACTATACAGGTTATTATAACTGATTCCTTTGTTTACTATACAGGTTATTATAACTGATTCCTGTGTTAACTATACAGGTTATTATTACTGATTCCTGTGTTAACTATACAGGTTATTATAACTGATTCCTTTGTTAACTATACAGGTTATTATAACTGATTCCTTTGTTTACTATACAGGTTATTATTACTGATTCCTGTGTTAACTATACAGGTTATTATAACTGATTCCTTTGTTAACTATACAGGTTATTATTACTGATTCCTTTGTTAACTATACAGGTTATTATTACTGATTCCTTTGTTTACTATACAGGTTATTATTACTGATTCCTTTGTTTACTATACAGGTTATTATTACTGATTCCTTTGTTTACTATACAGGTTATTATTACTGATTCCTTTGTTTACTATACAGGTTATTATAACTGATTCCTTTGTTAACTATACAGGTTATTATAACTGATTCCTTTGTTTACTATACAGGTTATTATTACTGATTCCTTTGTTTACTATACAGGTTATTATAACTGATTCCTTTGTTTACTATACAGGTTATTATTACTGATTCCTTTGTTTACTATACAGGTTATTATAACTGATTCCTTTGTTAACTATACAGGTTATTATAACTGATTCCTTTGTTTACTATACAGGTTATTATTACTGATTCCTTTGTTAACTATACAGGTTATTATAACTGATTCCTTTGTTTACTATACAGGTTATTATAACTGATTCCTTTGTTTACTATACAGGTTATTATTACTGATTCCTTTGTTAACTATACAGGTTATTATAACTGATTCCTTTGTTTACTATACAGGTTATTATTACTGATTCCTTTGTTAACTATACAGGTTATTATTACTGATTCCTTTGTTTACTATACAGGTTATTATTACTGATTCCTTTGTTTACTATACAGGTTATTATTACTGATTCCTTTGTTTACTATACAGGTTATTATTACTGATTCCTTTGTTTACTATACAGGTTATTATTACTGATTCCTTTGTTTACTATACAGGTTATTATAACTGATTCCTGTGTTAACTATACAGGTTATTATAACTGATTCCTTTGTTAACTATACAGGTTATTATTACTGATTCCTTTGTTTACTATACAGGTTATTATAACTGATTCCTTTGTTTACTATACAGGTTATTATTACTGATTCCTTTGTTTACTATACAGGTTATTATTACTGATTCCTTTGTTTACTATACAGGTTATTATTACTGATTCCTTTGTTTACTATACAGGTTATTATTACTGATTCCTTTGTTTACTATACAGGTTATTATTACTGATTCCTTTGTTAACTATACAGGTTATTATTACTGATTCCTTTGTTTACTATACAGGTTATTATAACTGATTCCTTTGTTTACTATACAGGTTATTATAACTGATTCCTTTGTTAACTATACAGGTTATTATAACTGATTCCTTTGTTTACTATACAGGTTATTATAACTGATTCCTTTGTTAACTATACAGGTTATTATTACTGATTCCTTTGTTAACTATACAGGTTATTATAACTGATTCCTTTGTTAACTATACAGGTTATTATTACTGATTCCTTTGTTTACTATACAGGTTATTATTACTGATTCCTTTGTTAACTATACAGGTTATTATTACTGATTCCTTTGTTTACTATACAGGTTATTATAACTGATTCCTTTGTTAACTATACAGGTTATTATTACTGATTCCTTTGTTTACTATACAGGTTATTATTACTGATTCCTTTGTTAACTATACAGGTTATTATTACTGATTCCTTTGTTAACTATACAGGTTATTATAACTGATTCCTTTGTTTACTATACAGGTTATTATAACTGATTCCTTTGTTTACTATACAGGTTATTATTACTGATTCCTTTGTTAACTATACAGGTTATTATAACTGATTCCTTTGTTAACTATACAGGTTATTATTACTGATTCCTTTGTTTACTATACAGGTTATTATTACTGATTCCTTTGTTAACTATACAGGTTATTATTACTGATTCCTTTGTTTACTATACAGGTTATTATTACTGATTCCTTTGTTAACTATACAGGTTATTATTACTGATTCCTTTGTTAACTATACAGGTTATTATTACTGATTCCTTTGTTAACTATACAGGTTATTATTACTGATTCCTTTGTTTACTATACAGGTTATTATAACTGATTCCTTTGTTAACTATACAGGTTATTATAACTGATTCCAGTGATAACTATACAGGTTATTATTACTGATTCCTTTGTTTACTATACAGGTTATTATAACTGATTCCTTTGTTTACTATACAGGTTATTATTACTGATTCCTTTGTTAACTATACAGGTTATTATTACTGATTCCTTTGTTTACTATACAGGTTATTATTACTGATTCCTTTGTTTACTATACAGGTTATTATTACTGATTCCTTTGTTAACTATACAGGTTATTATTACTGATTCCTTTGTTAACTATACAGGTTATTATTACTGATTCCTTTGTTAACTATACAGGTTATTATTACTGATTCCTTTGTTTACTATACAGGTTATTATTACTGATTCCTTTGTTAACTATACAGGTTATTATTACTGATTCCTTTGTTAACTATACAGGTTATTATTACTGATTCCTTTGTTAACTATACAGGTTATTATTACTGATTCCTTTGTTTACTATACAGGTTATTATTACTGATTCCTTTGTTTACTATACAGGTTATTATAACTGATTCCTTTGTTTACTATACAGGTTATTATAACTGATTCCTTTGTTTACTATACAGGTTATTATAACTGATTCCTTTGTTTACTATACAGGTTATTATAACTGATTCCTTTGTTAACTATACAGGTTATTATTACTGATTCCTTTGTTAACTATACAGGTTATTATAACTGATTCCTTTGTTTACTATACAGGTTATTATAACTGATTCCTTTGTTTACTATACAGGTTATTATTACTGATTCCTTTGTTTACTATACAGGTTATTATAACTGATTCCTTTGTTTACTATACAGGTTATTATAACTGATTCCTTTGTTAACTATACAGGTTATTATAACTGATTCCTTTGTTAACTATACAGGTTATTATAACTGATTGCTTTGTTAACTATACAGGTTATTATAACTGATTCCTTTGTTAACTATACAGGTTATTATAACTGATTCCTTTGTTAACTATACAGGTTATTATAACTGATTCCTTTGTTAACTATACAGGTTATTATAACTGATTCCTTTGTTTACTATACAGGTTATTATAACTGATTCCTTTGTTAACTATACAGGTTATTATTACTGATTCCTTTGTTAACTATACAGGTTATTATTACTGATTCCTTTGTTTACTATACAGGTTATTATAACTGATTCCTTTGTTTACTATACAGGTTATTATAACTGATTCCTGTGTTAACTATACAGGTTATTATAACTGATTCCTTTGTTAACTATACAGGTTATTATTACTGATTCCTTTGTTAACTATACAGGTTATTATTACTGATTCCTTTGTTTACTATACAGGTTATTATTACTGATTCCTTTGTTTACTATACAGGTTATTATTACTGATTCCTTTGTTAACTATACAGGTTATTATTACTGATTCCTTTGTTTACTATACAGGTTATTATTACTGATTCCTTTGTTAACTATACAGGTTATTATAACTGATTCCTTTGTTAACTATACAGGTTATTATTACTGATTCCTTTGTTTACTATACAGGTTATTATTACTGATTCCTTTGTTAACTATACAGGTTATTATTACTGATTCCTTTGTTTACTATACAGGTTATTATAACTGATTCCTTTGTTAACTATACAGGTTATTATTACTGATTCCTTTGTTTACTATACAGGTTATTATTACTGATTCCTTTGTTAACTATACAGGTTATTATTACTGATTCCTTTGTTAACTATACAGGTTATTATTACTGATTCCTTTGTTAACTATACAGGTTATTATTACTGATTCCTTTGTTTACTATACAGGTTATTATTACTGATTCCTTTGTTTACTATACAGGTTATTATAACTGATTCCTGTGTTAACTATACAGGTTATTATAACTGATTCCTTTGTTAACTATACAGGTTATTATTACTGATTCCTTTGTTTACTATACAGGTTATTATTACTGATTCCTTTGTTAACTATACAGGTTATTATAACTGATTCCAGTGTTTACTATACAGGTTATTATAACTGATTCCTTTGTTTACTATACAGGTTATTATAACTGATTCCTTTGTTTACTATACAGGTTATTATAACTGATTCCTTTGTTTACTATACAGGTTATTATAACTGATTCCTTTGTTAACTATACAGGTTATTATTACTGATTCCTTTGTTAACTATACAGGTTATTATAACTGATTCCTTTGTTTACTATACAGGTTATTATAACTGATTCCTTTGTTTACTATACAGGTTATTATTACTGATTCCTTTGTTTACTATACAGGTTATTATAACTGATTCCTTTGTTTACTATACAGGTTATTATAACTGATTCCTTTGTTAACTATACAGGTTATTATAACTGATTCCTTTGTTAACTATACAGGTTATTATAACTGATTCCTTTGTTAACTATACAGGTTATTATAACTGATTCCTTTGTTAACTATACAGGTTATTATAACTGATTCCTTTGTTAACTATACAGGTTATTATAACTGATTCCTTTGTTAACTATACAGGTTATTATAACTGATTCCTTTGTTTACTATACAGGTTATTATAACTGATTCCTTTGTTAACTATACAGGTTATTATTACTGATTCCTTTGTTAACTATACAGGTTATTATTACTGATTCCTTTGTTTACTATACAGGTTATTATAACTGATTCCTTTGTTTACTATACAGGTTATTATAACTGATTCCTGTGTTAACTATACAGGTTATTATAACTGATTCCTTTGTTAACTATACAGGTTATTATTACTGATTCCTTTGTTAACTATACAGGTTATTATTACTGATTCCTTTGTTTACTATACAGGTTATTATTACTGATTCCTTTGTTTACTATACAGGTTATTATTACTGATTCCTTTGTTAACTATACAGGTTATTATTACTGATTCCTTTGTTTACTATACAGGTTATTATTACTGATTCCTTTGTTAACTATACAGGTTATTATAACTGATTCCTTTGTTAACTATACAGGTTATTATTACTGATTCCTTTGTTAACTATACAGGTTATTATAACTGATTCCTTTGTTTACTATACAGGTTATTATTACTGATTCCTTTGTTTACTATACAGGTTATTATTACTGATTCCTTTGTTAACTATACAGGTTATTATTACTGATTCCTTTGTTAACTATACAGGTTATTATTACTGATTCCTTTGTTAACTATACAGGTTATTATAACTGATTCCTTTGTTAACTATACAGGTTATTATTACTGATTCCTTTGTTAACTATACAGGTTATTATAACTGATTCCTTTGTTAACTATACAGGTTATTATTACTGATTCCTTTGTTAACTATACAGGTTATTATTACTGATTCCTTTGTTAACTATACAGGTTATTATTACTGATTCCTTTGTTAACTATACAGGTTATTATAACTGATTCCTTTGTTAACTATACAGGTTATTATTACTGATTCCTTTGTTAACTATACAGGTTATTATAACTGATTCCTTTGTTAACTATACAGGTTATTATTACTGATTCCTTTGTTAACTATACAGGTTATTATTACTGATTCCTTTGTTAACTATACAGGTTATTATTACTGATTCCTTTGTTAACTATACAGGTTATTATTACTGATTCCTTTGTTTACTATACAGGTTATTATTACTGATTCCTTTGTTAACTATACAGGTTATTATAACTGATTCCTTTGTTTACTATACAGGTTATTATAACTGATTCCTTTGTTTACTATACAGGTTATTATTACTGATTCCTTTGTTTACTATACAGGTTATTATAACTGATTCCTTTGTTTACTATACAGGTTATTATTACTGATTCCTTTGTTTACTATACAGGTTATTATAACTGATTCCTTTGTTTACTATACAGGTTATTATAACTGATTCCTTTGTTTACTATACAGGTTATTATAACTGATTCCTTTGTTTACTATACAGGTTATTATAACTGATTCCTTTGTTTACTATACAGGTTATTATAACTGATTCCTTTGTTTACTATACAGGTTATTATAACTGATTCCTTTGTTTACTATACAGGTTATTATAACTGATTCCTTTGTTAACTATACAGGTTATTATAACTGATTCCTTTGTTTACTATACAGGTTATTATAACTGATTCCTTTGTTAACTATACAGGTTATTATAACTGATTCCTTTGTTTACTATACAGGTTATTATAACTGATTCCTTTGTTAACTATACAGGTTATTATAACTGATTCCTTTGTTTACTATACAGGTTATTATTACTGATTCCTTTGTTTACTATACAGGTTATTATTACTGATTCCTTTGTTAACTATACAGGTTATTATAACTGATTCCTTTGTTTACTATACAGGTTATTATAACTGATTCCTTTGTTTACTATACAGGTTATTATAACTGATTCCTTTGTTAACTATACAGGTTATTATTACTGATTCCTTTGTTTACTATACAGGTTATTATAACTGATTCCTTTGTTTACTATACAGGTTATTATTACTGATTCCTTTGTTTACTATACAGGTTATTATAACTGATTCCTTTGTTAACTATACAGGTTATTATTACTGATTCCTTTGTTTACTATACAGGTTATTATTACTGATTCCTTTGTTTACTATACAGGTTATTATTACTGATTCCTTTGTTAACTATACAGGTTATTATAACTGATTCCTTTGTTTACTATACAGGTTATTATTACTGATTCCTTTGTTAACTATACAGGTTATTATAACTGATTCCTTTGTTTACTATACAGGTTATTATTACTGATTCCTTTGTTTACTATACAGGTTATTATTACTGATTCCTTTGTTAACTATACAGGTTATTATTACTGATTCCTTTGTTTACTATACAGGTTATTATAACTGATTCCTTTGTTTACTATACAGGTTATTATTACTGATTCCTTTGTTTACTATACAGGTTATTATAACTATTTCCTTTGTTAACTATACAGGTTATTATTACTGATTCCAGTGATAACTATACAGGTTAATTCAACTGATTCCTGTGTTAACTATACAGGTTTTTGTATCTGATTCCTGTGTTAACTATATAGGTTATTGTAACTGATTCCTGTGTTAACTAAGCATGTTAATTTAACTGATTCCTGTGTTAACTTATACAGCCTTTTGTAACTGATTCCTGTGTTAAATATACAGGTTATTGTAACTGATTCCTGTGTTAACTATATAGGTTATTGTATTTGATTCCAGTGTTAACTATACACGTTAGTGTATTTTATTCCAATGTTAACTTTACAGGTTATTATAACCGATTCCAGTGTTAACTATATAGGTTATTATAACTGATTCCTGTGTTAACTTTACACGTTATTATAACTGATTCCTGTGTTAACTATACAGTTTATTGTAACTGATTCCTGTGTTAACTATACAGGTTATTATAACTGATTCCTGTGTTAACTATACAGGTTATTATAACTGGTTCCAGTGTTAACTATACATGTTATTGCAGCTGATTCCAGTGTTAACTATACAGGTTATTGTAACTGATTCCAATGTTAACTATATACGTTATTTTTATTTGATTCCTGTGATACCTATACAGGTTATTGGATTTGATTCCAATGTAAACTATACAGGTTATTGTATTTGTTTCCAATGTCAACCTTACAGGTTATTGTATTTGATTTCAATGATAACTATACAGGTTATTCTATTTGATTCCAATGTTAACTATACAGGTTATTGTAACTGATTCCTGTGTTAACTTTACGAGTTATTGGATTTGATTCCTTTGTTAACTATACAGGTTATTGTAACTGATTCCAGTGTTAACTATACACGTTATTGGATTTGACTCCAATGTTAACTATACAGGTTATTTTAACTGATTCCAGTGTTAACTATACACGTTATTGTAATTGATTCCTGTGTTAGCTATATAGGTTATTGTATTTGATTCCAGTGTTAACTATACAGGATAGTGTATTTGATTCCAATAATAACTATACAGGTTATTGGATTTGATTCAATGTTAACCATACATGTTAGTGTATTTGATTCCAATGTTAACTATACAGGTTATTGTAATTGATTCAATGTTAACTATACAGGTTAGTGTATTTGATTCCAATGTTAACTATACAGGTTATTGTAATTGATTCCTATGTTTACTATACAGGTTATTATAACTGATTCCAGTGTTTACTATACAGGTTATTATAACTGATTCCTGTGTTAACTATATAGGTTATGTAACTGATTGCTGTGTTAACTTTATAGGTTAATTTAACTGATTCCTTTGTTAACTATACAGGTTATTATTACTGATTCCAGTGATAACTATACAGGTTAATTTAACTGATACCTGTGTTAACTATACAGGTTTTTGTATCTGATTCCTGTTTTAACTATATAGGTTATTGTAACTGATTCCTGTGTTAACTATACAGGTTAATTTAACTGATTCCTGTGTTAACTATACAGGTTTTTGTAACTGATTCCTGTGTTAACTTATACAGGCTTTTGTAACTGATTCCTGTGTTAACTATACAGGTTATTGTAACTGATTCCTGTGTTAACTATATAGGTTATTGTATTTGATTCCAGTGTTAACTATACAGGTTAATGTATTTGCTTCCAATGTTAACTATACAGGTTATTGTAACTGATTCCTGTGTTAACTTTACAGGTTATTATAACCGATTCCAGTGTTTCTATATAGGTTATTATAACAGATTCCTGTGTTAACTTTACACGTTGTTATAACTGATTCCAGTGTTAACTATATAGGGTATTATAACTGATTCCTGTGTTAACTATAAAGGTTATTATAACTGATTCCTATGTTAACTATACAGGTTATTATAACTGATTCCAGTGTTAACTATACAGGTTATTGTAGCTGATTCCAGTGTTAACTATAAAGGTTATTGTAACTGATTCCAGTGTTAACTATACAGGTTATTGTATCTGATTCCTGTGTTAACTATACAGGTTATTGTAACTGATTCCAGTGTTAACTATACAGGTTACTGTAACTGATTCCTGTGTTAACTATACAGGTTATTGTAACTCATTCCTGTGCTAACTTTACACGTTATTATAACTGATTCCTGTGTTAACTTTACACGTTTTTATAACTGATTCCTGTGTTAAGTTTACACGTTATTGAAACTGATTCAATTGTTAACTATACAGGTTATTATATCTGATTCCTGTGTTAGCTATACAGGTTATTATAACTGATTCCTGTGTTAACTATACAGGTTATTGTAACTGATTCCTGTGTTAACTATACAGGTTATTATAACTGATTCCTGTGTTAACTATACAGGTTATTGTAACTGATTCCTGTGTTAACTATACACGTTATTATAACTGATTCCTGTGTTAACTATACACGTTATTGTAACTGATTCCTGTGTTAACTATACAGGTTATTATAACCGATTCCTGTGTTAACTATGCAGGTTATTATAACTGAATCCTGGGTTAACTATACAGGTTATTGTAACTGATTCCAATGTTAACTATACAGGTTATTGTAACTGATTCCTGTGTTAACTATACAGGTTATTATAACTGATAACTGTGTTAACTATACAGGTTATAGTAACTGATTCCTGTGTTAACTATACAGGTTATTATAACTGATTCCTGTGTTAACTATACACGTTATTGTAACTGATTCCTGTGTTAACTATACAGGTTATTATAACCGATTCCTGTGTTAACTATGCAGGTTATTATAACTGAATCCTGTGTTAACTATACAGGTTATTGTAACTGATTCCAAAGTTATCTATACAGTTTATTGTAACTGATTACTGTGTTAACTATACACGATATTTTAATTGATTACTGTGTTAACTATACACGTTATTGTAATTGATTACTGTGTTAACTATACACGTTTTTATAACTTATTTGAATGATAACTATAAACGTTAATGTAATTGACTACTGTGATAACTATACAGCTTATTGTAACTGATTACTGTGTTAACTATGCACGTTATTGTAATTTATTACTGTGTTAACTATACACGTTATTGTAACTGATTACAATGTTAAATATACACGTTATTGTAACTGATTCCAGTGGCAACTATACACATCATTAAAACAGATTCCGGTGTAAACTATACAGGTTATTTTAACTTATTCGAGCGTTAACAATACATGTTATTGTAACTGATTCCAATGTTAACTACACACGTTATTGTAACTGATTCTAGTGTTAACTATACAAGTTATTGTAATTGATTCCTGTGATAACCATACACGTTATTGTAACCGATTCCAATGTTAACTACACACGTTATTGTAACTGATTCCAGTGTTAACTATACATGTTATTGTAACTGATTCCTGTGTTAACTATACAGGTTATTGTAACTGATTCCAATGATAACTATAAAGGTTATTGTAACTGCCTCCAATGTTAACTATGCAGGTTATTGTAACTGACTCCAATGTTAACTACACACGTTATTATAACTGATTCCAGTGTTAACTATACACGTTATTGTAACTGATTCCAATGTTAACTATAGACGTTATTGTATCTGATTCCAATGTTAACTATACACGTTATTGTAACTGATTCCAATGTTAACTATATACGTTATTGTTATTGATTCCTGTGATAACTATACACGTTATTGGATTTGATTCCAATGTCAACCTTACAGGATATTGCATTTGATTCCAATGATAACTATACAGGTTATTCTACTTGATTCCAATGTTAACTATGCAGGTTATTGTAACTGATTCTTGTGTTAACTATACCGGTTATTGCATTTGATTGCTGTGTTAACTACACAGGTGATTTTATTTGAATCCAATGTTAACTATACAGATTATTGTAACTGATTCCCGTGTTAACTATACGGGTTATTGGATTTGAAGCCATTAATAACTATACAGGTTATTGTAACTGATTCCAGTGTTAACTATACGCGTTATTGGATTTGATTCTAATGTTAACTATACAGGTTATTTTAACTGATTCCAGTGTTAACTATACACGTTATTGTAATTGATTCCTGTGTTAACTATATACGTTATTGTATTTGATTCTAGTGTTAACTATACAGGATAGTGTATTTGATTCCAATGTTAACTATACAAGGTTATTGTAACTGATTCCGATGTTAACTATACAGGTTATTGTAACTGACTCATATGTTAACTATGCAGGTTATTGTAACTGACTCCAATGTTAACTACACACGTTATTATAACTGATTCCAGTGTTAACTATACACGTTATTGTAAACTGATTCCAATGTTAAATATACACGTTATTGTATCTGATTCCAATGTTAACTATACACGTTATTGTAACTGATTCCAATGTTAACTATATACGTTATTTTTTTTTTGATTCCTGTGATACCTATACAGGTTATTGGATTTGATTCCAATGTTAACTATACAGGTTATTGTATTTGTTTCCAATGTCAACCTTACAGGTTATTGTATTTGATTCCAATGTTAACTATCCAGGTTATTGTAACTGATTCCTGTGTTAACTTTACGGGTTATTGGATTTGATTCCTTTGTTAGCTATATAGGTTATTGTAACTGATGCCAGTGTTAACTATACACGTTATTGGATTTGATTCCAATGTTAACTATACAGGTTATTTTAACTGATTCCAGTGTTAACTATACACGTTATTGTAATTGATTCCTGTGTTAGCTATATAGGTTATTGTATTTGATTCCAGTGTTAACTATACCAGATAGTGTATTTGATTCCAATGTTAACTATACAGCTTATTGGATTTGATTCAATGTTAACCAAACATGTTAGTGTATTTGATTCCAATGTTAACTATACAGGTTATTGTAATTGATTCAATGTTAACTATACAGGTTAGTGTATTTGATTCCAATGTTAACTATACAGGTTATTGTAATTGATTCCTATGTTTACTATACAGGTTATTATAACTGATTCCAGTGTTTACTATACAGGTTATTATAACTGATTCCTGTGTTAACTATACAGGTTATGTAACTGATTGCTGTGTAAACTTTATAGGTTAATTTAACTGATTCCTTTGTTAACTATACAGGTTATTATTACTGATTCCAGTGATAACTATACAGGTTAATTTAACTGATACCTGTGTTAACTATACAGGTTTTTGTATCTGATTCCTGTGTTAACTATATAGGTTATTGTAACTGATTCCTGTGTTAACTATACAGGTTAATTTAACTGATTCCTGTGTTAACTATACAGGTTTTTGTAACTGATTCCTGTGTTAAGTTATACAGGCTTTTGTAACTGATTCCTGTGTTAACTATACAGGTTATTGTAACTGATTCCTGTGTTAACTATATAGGTTATTGTATTTGATTCCAGTGTTAACTATACAGGTTAATGTATTTGATTCCAATGTTAACTATACAGGTTATTGTAACTGATTCCTGTGTTAACTTTACAGGTTATTATAACCGATTCCAGTGTTTCTATATAGGTTATTATAACAGATTCCTGTGTTAACTTTACACGTTATTATAACTGATTCCAGTGTTAACTATATAGGGTATTATAACTGATTCCTGTGTTAACTATAAAGGTTATTATAACTGATTCCTATGTTAACTATACAGGTTATTATAACTGATTCCAGTGTTAACTATACAGGTTATTGTAGCTGATTCCAGTGTTAACTATAAAGGTTATTGTAACTGATTCCAGTGTTAACTATACAGGTTATTGTATCTGATTCCTGTGTTAACTATACAGGTTATTGTAACTGATTCCAGTGTTAACTATACAGGTTACTGTAACTGATTCCTGTGTTAACTATACAGGTTATTGTAACTCATTCCTGTGCTAACTTTACACGTTATTATAACTGATTCCTGTGTTAACTTTACACGTATTTATAACTGATTCCTGTGTTAAGTTTACACGTTATTGAAACTGATTCAATTGTTAACTATACATGTTATTATATCTGATTCCTGTGTTAGCTATACAGGTTATTATAACTGATTGCTGTGTTAACTATACAGGTTATTGTAACTGATTCCTGTGTTAACTATACAGGTTATTATAACTGATTCCTGTGTTAACTATACAGGTTATTGTAACTGATTCCTGTGTTAACTATACACGTTATTATAACTGATTCCTGTGTTAACTATACACGTTATTGTAATTGATTCCTGTGTTAGCTATATAGGTTATTATATTTGATTCCAGTGTTAACTATACAGGATAGTGTATTTGATTCCAATGTTAACTATACAGGTTATTGGATTTTATTCAATGTTAACCATACAGTTAGTGTATTTGATTCCAATGTTAACTATACAGGTTATTGTAATTGATTCAATGTTAACTATACAGGTTAGTGTATTTGATTCCAATGTTAACTATACAGGTTATTGTAATTGATTCCTATGTTTACTATACAGGTTATTATAACTGATTCCAGTGTTTACTATACAGGTTATTATAACTGATTCCTGTGTTAACTATACAGGTTTTTGTATCTGATTCCTGTGTTAACTATATAGGTTATTGTAACTGATTCCTGTGTTAACTAAGCATGTTAATTTAACTGATTCCTGTGTTAACTTATACAGCCTTTTGTAACTGATTCCTGTGTTAAATATACAGGTTATTGTAACTGATTCCTGTGTTAACTATATAGGTTATTGTATTTGATTCCAGTGTTAACTATACACGTTAGTGTATTTTATTCCAATGTTAACTATACAGGTTATTGTAACTGATTCCTGTGTTAACTTTACAGGTTATTATAACCGATTCCAGTGTTAACTATATAGGTTATTATAACTGATTCCTGTGTTAACTTTACACGTTATTATAACTGATTCCTGTGTTAACTATACAGTTTATTGTAACTGATTCCTGTGTTAACTATACAGGTTATTATAACTGATTCCTGTGTTAACTATACAGGTTATTATAACTGGTTCCAGTGTTAACTATACATGTTATTGCAGCTGATTCCAGTGTTAACTATACAGGTTATTGTAACTGATTCCAATGTTAACTATATACGTTATTTTTATTTGATTCCTGTGATACCTATACAGGTTATTGGATTTGATTCCAATGTTAACTATACAGGTTATTGTATTTGTTTCCAATGTCAACCTTACAGGTTATTGTATTTGATTCCAATGATAACTATACAGGTTATTCTATTTGATTCCAATGTTAACTATACAGGTTATTGTAACTGATTCCTGTGTTAACTTTACGGGTTATTGGATTTGATTCCTTTGTTAACTATACAGGTTATTGTAACTGATTCCAGTGTTAACTATACACGTTATTGGATTTGATTCCAATGTTAACTATACAGGTTATTTTAACTGATTCCAGTGTTAACTATACACGTTATTGTAATTGATTCCTGTGTTAGCTATATAGGTTATTGTATTTGATTCCAGTGTTAACTATACAGGATAGTGTATTTGATTCCAATGTTAACTATACAGGTTATTGGATTTGATTCAATGTTAACCATACATGTTAGTGTATTTAATTCCAATGTTAACTATACAGGTTATTGTAATTGATTCAATGTTAACTATACAGGTTAGTGTATTTGATTCCAATGTTAACTATACAGGTTATTGTAATTGATTCCTATGTTTACTATACAGGTTATTATAACGGATTCCAGTGTTTACTATACAGGTTATTATAACTGATTCCTGTGTTAACTATATAGGTTATGTAACTGATTGCTGTGTTAACTTTATAGGTTAATTTAATTGATTCCTTTGTTAACTATACAGGTTATTATTACTGATTCCAGTGATAACTATACAGGTTAATTTAACTGATACCTGTGTTAACTATACAGGTTTTTGTATCTGATTCCTGTGTTAACTATATAGGTTATTGTAACTGATTCCTGTGTTAACTATACAGGTTAATTTAACTGATTCCTGTGTTAACTATACAGGTTTTTGTAACTGATTCCTGTGTTAACTTATACAGGCTTTTGTAACTGATTCCTGTGTTAACTATACAGGTTATTGTAACTGATTCCTGTGTTAACTATATCGGTTATTGTATTTGATTCCAGTGTTAACTATACAGGTTAATGTATTTGATTCCAATGTTAACTATACAGGTTATTGTAACTGATTCCTGTGTTAACTTTACAGGTTATTATAACCGATTCCAGTGTTTCTATATAGGTTATTATAACAGATTCCTGTGTTAACTTTACACGTTGTTATAACTGATTCCAGTGTTAACTATATAGGGTATTATAACTGATTCCTGTGTTAACTATAAAGGTTATTATAACTGATTCCTATGTTAACTATACAGGTTATTATAACTGATTACAGTGTTAACTATACAGGTTATTGTAGCTGATTCCAGTGTTAACTATAAAGGTTATTGTAACTGATTCCAGTGTTAACTATACAGGTTATTGTATCTTATTCCTGTGTTAACTATACAGGTTATTGTAACTGATTCCAGTGTTAACTATACAGGTTACTGTAACTGATTCCTGTGTTAACTATACAGGTTATTGTAACTCATTCCTGTGCTAACTTTACACGTTATTATAACTGATTCCTGTGTTAACTTTACACGTTTTTATAACTGATTCCTGTGTTAAGTTTACACGTTATTGAAACTGATTCAATTGTTAACTATACAGGTTATTATATCTGATTCCTGTGTTAGCTATACAGGTTATTGTAACTGATTCCTGTGTTAACTATACAGGTTATTATAACTGATTCCTGTGTTAACTATACAGGTTATTGTAACTGATTCCTGTGTTAACTATACACGTTATTATAACTGATTCCTGTGTTAACTATACACGTTATTGTAACTGATTCCTGTGTTAACTATACACGTTATTGTAACTGATTCCTGTGTTAACTATACAGGTTATTATAACCGATTCCTGTGTTAACTATGCAGGTTATTATAACTGAATCCTGGGTTAACTATACAGGTTATTGTAACTGATTCCAATGTTAACTATACAGGTTATTGTAACTGATTCCTGTGTTAACTATACAGGTTATTATAACTGATAACTGTGTTAACTATACAGGTTATAGTAACTGATTCCTGTGTTAACTATACAGGTTATTATAACTGATTCCTGTGTTAACTATACACGTTATTGTAACTGATTCCTGTGTTAACTATACAGGTTATTATAACCGATTCCTGTGTTAACTATACAGGTTATTGTAACTGATTCCAAAGTTAACTATACAGTTTATTGTAACTGATTACTGTGTTAACTATACACGATATTTTAATTGATTACTGTGTTAACTATACACGTTATTGTAATTGATTACTGTGTTAACTATACACGTTTTTATAACTTATTTCAATGATAACTATAAACGTTAATGTAATTGACTACTGTGATAACTATACAGCTTATTGTAACTGATAACTGTGTTAACTATGCACGTTATTGTAATTTATTACTGTGTTAACTATACACGTTATTGTAACTGATTACAATGTTAACTATACACGTTATTGTAACTGATTCCAGTGGCAACTATACACATCATTAAAACAGATTCCGGTGTAAACTATACAGGTTATTTTAACTTATTCGAGCGTTAACTATACATGTTATTGTAACTGATTCCAATGTTAACTACACACGTTATTGTAACTGATTCTAGTGTTAACTATACAAGTTATTGTAATTGATTCCTGTGATAACCATACACGTTATTGTAACCGATTCCAATGTTAACTACACACGTTATTGTAACTGATTCCAGTGTTAACTATACATGTTATTGTAACTGATTCCTGTGTTAACTATACAGGTTATTGTAACTGATTCCAATGATAACTATACAGGTTATTGTAACTGCCTCCAATGTTAACTATGCAGGTTATTGTAACTGACTCCAATGTTAACTACACACGTTATTATAACTGATTCCAGTGTTAACTATACACGTTATTGTAACTGATTCCAATGTTAACTATAGACGTTATTGTATCTGATTCCAATGTTAACTATACACGTTATTGTAACTGATTCCAATGTTAACTATATACGTTATTGTTATTGATTCCTGTGATAACTATACACGTTATTGGATTTGATTCCAATGTCAACCTTACAGGATATTGCATTTGATTCCAATGTTAACTATGCAGGTTATTGTAACTGATTCTTGTGTTAACTATACCGGTTATTGCATTTGATTCCTGTGTTAACTACACAGGTGATTTTATTTGAATCCAATGTTAACTATACAGATTATTGTAACTGATTCCCGTGTTAACTATACGGGTTATTGGATTTGATTCCATTAATAACTATACAGGTTATTGTAACTGATTCCAGTGTTAACTATACACGTTATTGAATTTGATTCTAATGTTAACTATACAGGTTATTTTAACTGATTCCAGTGTTAACTATACACGTTATTGTAATTGATTCCTGTGTTAACTATATACGTTATTGTATTTGATTCCAGTGTTAACTATACAGGATAGTGTATTTGATTCCAATGTTAACTATACAAGGTTATTGTAACTGATTCCGATGTTAACTATACAGGTTATTGTAACTGACTCCAATGTTAACTATGCAGGTTATTGTAACTGACTCCAATGTTAACTACACACGTTATTATAACTGATTCCAGTGTTAACTATACACGTTATTGTAAACTGATTCCAATGTTAAATATACACGTTATTGTATCTGATTCCAATGTTAACTATACACGTTATTGTAACTGATTCCAATGTTAACTATATACGTTATTTTTATTTGATTCCTGTGATACCTATACAGGTTATTGGATTTGATTCCAATGTTAACTATACAGGTTATTGTATTTGTTTCCAATGTCAACCTTACAGGTTATTGTATTTGATTCCAATGTTAACTATCCAGGTTATTGTAACTGATTCCTGTGTTAACTTTACGGGTTATTGGATTTGATTCCTTTGTTAACTATATAGGTTATTGTAACTGATGCCAGTGTTAACTATACACGTTATTGGATTTGATTCCAATGTTAACTATACAGGTTATTTTAACTGATTCCAGTGTTAACTATACACGTTATTGTAATTGATTCCTGTGTTAGCTATATAGGTTATTGTATTTGATTCCAGTGTTAACTATACCGGATAGTGTATTTGATTCCAATGTTAACTATACAGGTTATTGGATTTGATTCAATGTTAACCAAACATGTTAGTGTATTTGATTCCAATGTTAACTATACATTATATTATAATTGATTCAATGTTAACTATACAGGTTAGTGTATTTGATTCCAATGTTAACTATACAGGTTATTGTAATTGATTCCTATGTTTACTATACAGGTTATTATAACTGATTCCTGTGTTAACTATACAGGTTATTATAACTGATTCCTGTGTTAACTATACAGGTTATGTAACTGATTGCTGTGTTAACTTTATAGGTTAATTTAACTGATTCCTTTGTTAACTATACAGGTTATTATTACTGATTCCAGTGATAACTATACAGGTTAATTTAACTGATACCTGTGTTAACTATACAGGTTTTTGTATCTGATTCCTGTGTTAACTATATAGGTTATTGTAACTGATTCCTGTGTTAACTATACAGGTTAATTTAACTGATTCCTGTGTTAACTATACAGGTTTTTGTAACTGATTCCTGTGTTAACTTATACAGGCTTTTGAAACTGATTCCTGTGTTAACTATACAGGTTATTGTAACTGATTCCTGTGTTAACTATATAGGTTATTGTATTTGATTCCAGTGTTAACTATACAGGTTAATGTATTTGATTCCAATGTTAACTATACAGGTTATTGTAACTGATTCCTGTGTTAACTTTACAGGTTATTATAACCGATTCCAGTGTTTCTATATAGGTTATTATAACAGATTCCTGTGTTAACTTTACACGTTATTATAACTGATTCCAGTGTTAACTATATAGGGTATTATAGAGCTTCCGCTAGGTGGCTTCTGAGTTTAGGCACTGTGTTTGTGAGCTCCCGTATTTTTACTTATATTTTCTTAAAACTTTCATCTCTCAGTAGTGTAAGCTTTTAGGAGTGTAGTCGAGTTTAAATTGCAGCTGCTTACACATAAGAATATATTTTTATTATACATTGTAGTGTAAAAAAAACAAATAATACCATGTGTTAATATCAGCTGTTTACGTCCGCCATATTGAATTGATCTGTTTGTGTTTGTATAGCCTATTTTTTCGTGTTTTCTGTCTTTGGACGATTAGTGACTTGTGTTTGTGCTTAATTAGGAAATTACTTAGTGCATTACTAGTGGTTTAAAAGGTGAAATTAGTGCTTGGTGTATTACCAGTAGTTTAAGAAGTGAAATAAGTGTTTTGGTGCGTTACTAGTGGTTTAAGTAAGGTAGACGTGTGTTAGATTATCTTTTTGTAATTGTATGTGATTTCTGTGCGTGTGTGTGTGTGTTGTAGAGTAACTTATTAAGATATAAAGCTGTAGGTGTATTATAAATTGGTATTACTGTAGTAAACATTGTAGTCGTAACATAAGTGCTTGCAGATTGTACTAATCTTCTGACGGTGTTAGTTTAGCTTTATTGTGTCTGTCAGTGCAGTGTGCTAATAATGAGTGGTAAATCGTGTGATCTTAGTGGTAATTGTGGTGCTTGTCGCCGGAGGGTTAGCCAGGGTGTTTTCTGTGCAGGATGTAAGTTTTGGTTTCACTGGGCGTGTGCGAACATTGTTAGTGAGAATGTGAGTAATTGTGCGGAGTGGTTTTGTGAACTTTGTAAGTATAAGGCACTGGTCAGAAAGCACGAGGAAACCATTTCCAACCTGAGAAAAGAACTAGAATTTTTCAAAAAAGAAACTAGAAGCACTGTTTCGGCTTCAAATATTTTGGCTAATGACTTTGAGGACTTCAGGATGGTTTCTAAGAAGAATCTCAGGAGGAAAAGGCGTTTCTCTGCAGATGATCAACATCTTGTCCAACTGAGCAACAGATTCAGTGTTCTTGAAACGCTGAATGTTGATCAGGCCACAAATCCCCAAGAGCAGGTCTTAGATGAATCTGTAAATCACACAAAAAGCAAGGTCTTGTTGCTTGGGAGTAGTCATGGGAGGGGCATGGCATCCCTGCTCAAACGGGACTTGGGGTGTGATTATGATGTAGTAGGCATAGTTAAACCCAGTGCTGCGCTCTCTGATGTCACTGAAGACCTGGTAAAGCTAACTGCAGGTTTTACCAAGAGGGATCATGTAGTGATAGTGGGTGGGCCAGGGAATAGCCTGGATAGAAATAGTAGCTATATTATTGAAAAGGATCTGTGTGACATCAGTGAGACCAGCAGCCATACTAATGTGAAGGTAGTGGGTCTTTTACATAGGCATGACAAGCCTCAGCTTCATTGGAGGGTGAGGGATATGAATCTGAGACTTGAGCGTGCCTTGTTAAGTCCTGCTGCATCTCACATGTGTATGATAGATGTCGACGGTATAGGCAGGAATGGTTATACCTCTCATGGCCTACACCTAAATTCTAGAGGCAAAGAGAAGCTTTCTCTTCTTATTGCTGACAGAATTAAGGGTAAAATTCCTGTTGTCACTAGTAGGAGGTCTTTTTTAGGTTAAGTATGTCCCATAGTCAACATAATCATCGACACTTAAAGCAAATTGAGATAACCATCCCAAATACCTCTGTATCCACAAGTAACTATAGAAATAATGCTTCTGACATCAATAGTAATAATGATAATAATAAAAATAAAAACTGCCTGTCTGTATTTCATCAGAATATAAGAGGCTTAAGAAACAAAGTAGATGAACTTACTATTAGTCTTAATACTGAAAACTCACTGCCACACATTTTGTGTTTATCCGAACACCACTTGACACAACAGGAATTTCAGCCAATTTTACTGCATGGGTACTCTTTAGCAGCAGAGTTTTCAAGAAAAATCTTACATAAAGGTGGGGTTTGTATATATGTCAGAAATGATGTGACTTATAAAGTTTTGGATTTATCCAAGTTTTGTAGTGAACAAAACCTTGAACTCTGTGCAGGTCAGCTAAATGAAGGTAAATTAAATTTAACTATAGTAGCCCTTTATCGATCTCCCTTAGGCAATTTTGAAATATTCAGAAAGCAACTTGAACATCTTCTAAAATTTTTATTCAAACCAAAAAGAGAATTAATCATATGTGGTGATATAAATGTTGATTATTTGAAACCTAGTCCTCAAAGGGAACAACTCAGCACTTTACTTACAACATACCACATGACACATACAGTAAACTTTCCAACAAGAATCCAAAACAGCTCCTCTACAGCTATAGATAATATATTTGTAAACTCAGATAGCATTAATTTTTGCAATGTCTCATCAAAATCTAATGGCTTGTCGGATCACGATGCACAAGTTCTACACATTAAAAAGTTAAATTTAAAATCCAAACCTAAATATACTTATCAGAAATCTAGGGAAATAAATGAAAATACTCTGAGTGAGTTTAGCAAAATACTTGAACTTGAGTCATGGAATCAAACTTACCAAACGAATGGAACCAATAATAAATATAACATCTTTCTTCAGTGTTTCAAAACCCACTTTGAAGCTTGCTTCCCGGTCAAGTTAAACAAAATATCTAACTTCAAAAGAGAGAACGCCTGGATCACTTTAGGAATTAGGACGTCATGTAGACGTAAAAGAGAATTATATGAGCAAGTAAGAATTAGTAATAATATAGATTTAAAACACTACTTCAAAAAATATTGTAAGCTTCTAAAGAAGGTAATAAAAGCGGCTAGAATATTGCATTACAATAAACAGATTCAACTCTCTGACAATAAAATAAAAACTACTTGGAATATAATAAAAAGAGAAGCCGGTAAATCCTCATTACAAAATGACTTAATAACACTAAACATTGATAATCAAGAAATTAGTAAACCTCATGAAGTTGCAGAAATATTTAACAAATTCTTTTTGGGTGTAACAAACAAAATGAGTATTAATTTTGGAAGTAAAAAGGCAGCTTTGGAATTTCTAAGATCAAATTTCACTAATGAAGTGCCTGAATTTAAAGTTAGCCTGACAACGCCTTCTGAAATAAACAAAATTATTAACTCTTTCAAAACAAAAAACTCTTCTGGTTATGATGAAATAACAATAAAAGTCTTAAAATCATGCTCATCTCAAATTTCCACTCCCCTTAGTTATTTGTGCAATGAGTCACTAAGGTCAGGAATTTTCCCTGACAGAATGAAATTTTCCATTGTTAAACCACTTTTCAAAAAAGGCAAACGCAATAATGTTTCAAATTATAGACCAATATCTCTCTTGCCAATTTTCTCAAAGGTTCTTGAAAAGGTGATGTTTAATAGACTTTATAAATACCTTGAATGTAACAACATACTTGTCAGGGATCAGTTCGGGTTCAGAAAAGGAATGTCGACCAATAATGCAACTTATAAACTTACTCATGAAGTGTTAACTGCATTAAACAAAAAAATGCATGTAGGTGGGATTTTTTGTGACTTAGCAAAGGCATTTGACTGTGTTAATCATGATATTCTGATAGCAAAATTGAAATTCTATGGACTAAAAAATGAAACTCTAAGTTGGTTTGTATCATATCTAAATGAAAGAAAACAAAGTGTTGAAGTTGTCAATGATATTGAATTTGGAAAACAGACATCAAAATGGAAAACAGTAACACATGGAGTGCCCCAAGGTTCAGTCCTAGGACCTTTATTATTCTTGATCTACATAAATGACCTATCACTTTATATAAAGGATATTGCAAGTATAATTCTGTTTGCTGATGACACGAGTGTTCTGGTGACTAGTAAAAACTTGAATGAGTGTGTAATTAAATTGAATTATGTTTTGAACTGTATGTCACACTGGTTTAAAGCTAACAAATTGTCTGTAAATTTAGACAAAACAAAAGTTGTTAAATTTATAACCCATCAATCACTACACACTCCAATAGAAATTGGGATTAATGACATGTCACTAGAACAAATAGACAACATTAAATTTCTGGGCCTCCAAGTAGACAGATATTTAGATTGGAAAGTTCACATTAGGTATATCATACCCAAACTCAGTTCTGCATGTTATGCTATCCGAGCATTGGTAAATGTCAGTTCTATAGATACACTTAAATTAGTATACTATGCATATTTTAACTCTATCATTGAATATGGAATATTATTTTGGGGAAATTCGGTAGAAAGTCAACGAATATTCCTCATGCAAAAGAAGGTTATAAGAATCATTTCCAGTACTCATAGCAGACACTCTTGCAAACATCTTTTTAGAAGACTAAAGTTATTAACCCTACCTTGCATGTATATATTTTCAATCTTAAAATTCTATGTATGCAATCGAACCACATTTATTACAAACATGGAAATTCATGAGATAAACACTAGACAAAAGGGTAACATCCATCGTCCCAGTACAAAGCTTTCTTGCTTCCAGAAAGGTGTATATTATGAGACCATAAAAATATTTAATACTCTCCCTAATGATCTTAAGAGAAAAGTTGACAACTTGAATGTCTTTAAAACTGCTGTTAAAGAGTACCTATGCTCAAAAGCATATTATTCTGTACAAGATTATCTTAATGATAAATTATCCTACTGATAATACTTATATAGCTCTGTAAGTAGTATTAGTAAATATTAATGACAATTGCCAGTCATATTTGAAATCTGCTCTAGAATTAATGAAGCTATTTAAATGTATGTATATTAAGAACTGACAGTAAATGCTATGCATTACACATCAAATAGAACAAAATGATCAGACTAACAAAGGTAAAATCCTAGTGAATGATAAAATAACTGTTCTTGCCTATACGTATGTTAACCTTATAACAGTAAGGAGGTATACAACTCTGTAATAAATTACACTTGATTTGTTTCATTTTGTATATAATATGTCCTTATTTTATTTTAAATGTTCTGTATACTATGTAATATTTATGTATATATGTAACTTTATTGTACATTTCCTTAACACCCATATAGTATTTGTATTTTATTTCAAATGTTCCATATTCTATGTAATATTTATGTTTATATATAATTTTTGTACATTTCCTTGACATGTTCTATGTTCACAAGTCTTTATGGCTGCTAGTGAACTCACAGAATACAATCTAATCTAATCTAATCTAAATCTAATCTAATCTTATAACTGATTCCTGTGTTAACTATAAAGGTTATTATAACTGATTCCTATGTTAACTATACAGGTTATTATAACTGATTCCAGTGTTAACTATACAGGTTATTGTAGCTGATTCCAGTGTTAACTATAAAGGTTATTGTAACTGATTCCAGTGTTAACTATACAGGTTATTGTATCTGATTCCTGTGTTAACTATACAGGTTATTGTAACTGATTCCAGTGTTAACTATACAGGTTACTGTAACTGATTCCTGTGTTAACTATACAGGTTATTGTAACTCATTCCTGTGCTAACTTTACACGTTATTATAACTGATTCCTGTGTTAACTTTACACGTATTTATAACTGATTCCTGTGTTAAGTTTACACGTTATTGAAACTGATTCAATTGTTAACTATACAGGTTATTATATCTGATTCCTGTGTTAGCTATACAGGTTATTATAACTGATTCCTGTGTTAACTATACAGGTTATTATAACTGATTCCTGTGTTAACTATACAGGTTATTATAACTGATTCCTGTGTTAACTATACAGGTTATTGTAACTGATTCCTGTGTTAACTATACACGTTATTATAACTGATTCCTGTGTTAACTATACACGTTATTGTAACTGATTCCTGTGTTAACTATACAGGTTATTATAACCGATTCCTGTGTTAACTATGCAGGTTATTATAACTGAATCCTGGGTTAACTATACAGGTTATTGTAACTGATTCCAATGTTAACTATACAGGTTATTGTAACTGATTCCTGTGTTAACTATACAGGTTATTATAACTGATTCCTGTGTTAACTATACAGGTTATAGTAACTGATTCCTGTGTTAACTATACAGGTTATTATAACTGATTCCTGTGTTAACTATACACGTTATTGTAACTGATTCCTGTGTTAACTATACAGGTTATTATAACCGATTCCTGTGTTAAGTATGCAGGTTATTATAACTGAATCCTGTGTTAACTATACAAGTAGTATTAGTCCCGGATGAGCCAATTGTTTTAACGATAATCCTGCCGCTAGGGGCGCTGGTGTCGCTAGTGTCGGTGCGTGCGACGGCGGCGGCGGTAAGTTTGAAAAGCGCCCTGAGCGGTAGGATTATCGTTATTGCAATTGGTTCATCCGGGACGAGTTGAAAGAATTGAGGATTAGGGTAAGGAGAAGGAAGAAGAGGAAGTGACGTGGAGTGTTTTGATTGGTTCGTTAATTTGGGTGGAAGATGAAGGAAGGAAGATGGAAGAGTATGGAGGTCGCGTGATGGAGAGGAGCTGGGTGGCGAGGTGTTGTCTGTGCGGAGGTCGGTACTGAAAGAGGGGTAAAGATGGGGGGTGAGGGATAAAAAGTGTAACAGAAAGTGACGTGTGAAGTTGTGATTGGTGGGAATAAGAAGTGATTTTATTGGTGGAAAGGAACAAATGAGAGTTGTTGATTGGTAAGAATAAGAGAGATTATGATTGGTTGAATGAAAAAGGTGTGGGAGTGGGGTATGTTGGAGGTGATGGGGAAGGTAAGTTTTGCTAGCAGCAAGATTTGCAAAAGCCTGTCGTGAACTGATCAGCAATTTTTTGAACGTTGGATGGTAGTTTTCTTGAGTGGATAGAGAGATGGGGCGATATGAGATGCGGTGGCGAAAATGGGAACTAAACAAGGTGGTTGAGACAAGAGGTTTAAGGACGAGGAAATTTGGAGGTTAGTGGTGAACATGGCGGTCGCAAGAGGTAGGGTAAGGAGATCCGGTGGTGAGAATGGGAACTAAAAGAAGATGGCGGTAGCAAGAGCTTAGAAGAGTAGATTTTGAGGTTAAAATAGTGGGAACTAAAAATGGCGGAGGGTCTGCGACAAGGAGATGCGGTGAGAACTAAACAAGATGGCGGACGCAAGAGGTGGGTAAGGAGGTTTGAGGTTACAGTACCAAAACACGAAAGGATATATTCCTACGCCAAGCAGGTCCGAAAAATAATTATGCGTGTGGTACTTACCTGTTACCGGTGTGGATGCGTCACCAAAAGCGCGGCACGCGAGGCGGAAAAATAAAAGCAAACTGTTTTTGAAAATGCTTAACCAGCTTTAAGATCAACCAACATCACTACGCACTGATATACCTAGGTTTTTAAAGCGGTACAGACACCCTATGCAGAGGCGTAATTTAACTATACCAAAAACCTGGTACTGGACCATCGTGATGGTCGCTAGCGTACGTAGGAGCAGGGTTCTCATAGCCGGTCGAAAGCGGTCAAAAACGTGCACGACGTAGGTGTTCACAGTAGCTGCTGTCGAGTCAACCGTCGAGGTGTGAATAAACAAGATCTGTTCTCGCCGGCAATTTGGTTCGGAGATGTGAGCAGCGGCGAGGTGTTGCCTGTGCGGAGGTCGGGACTGAAAGAGGGAAAAGATGGGGAGCGAGGGATAAAAAGTGTAACAGAAAGTGACGTGTGAAGTTGTGATTGGTGGGAATAAGAAGTGATTTTATTGGTGGAAAGGAGCAAATGAAAGTTGTTGATTGGTAAGAATAAGAGAGGTTATGATTGGTGGAAAGAAAAAGGAGTGGGGTATGTTGGAGGTGATGGGAAAGGTAAGTTTTGCTAGCAACAAGATTTGCAAAAGCCTGTCGTGAACTGATCAGCAATTTTTTGAACGTTGGATGGTAGTTTTCTTGAGTGGATAGAGAGATGGGGCGATATGAGATGCGGTGGCGAAAATGGGAACTAAACAAGGTGGTTGAGACAAGAGGTTTAAGGACGAGGAAATTTGGAGGTTAGTGGTGAACATGGCGGTCGCAAGAGGTGGGGGTAAGGAGACGCGGTGGTGAGAATGGGAACTAAAAGAAGATGGCGGTAGCAAGAGGTTAGAAGAGTAGATTTTTGAGGTTAAAATAGCGGGAACTAAAAATGGCGGAGGGTCTGCGACAAGGAGATGCGGTGAGATCTAAACAAGATGGCGGACGCAAGAGGAGGGTAAGGAGATTTGAGGTTACAGTACCAAAACACGAAAGGATATATTCCTACGCCAAGCAGGTCCGAAAAATAATTATGCGTGTGGTACTTACCTGTTACCGGTGTGGATGCGTCACCAAAAGCGCGGCACGCGAGGCGGAAAAATAAAAGCAAACTGTTTTTGAAAATGCTTAACCAGCTTTAAGATCAACCAACATCACTACGCACTGATATACCTAGGTTTTTAAAGCGGTACAGACACCCTTTGCAGAGGCGTAATTTAACTATACCAAAACCTGGTACTGGACCATCGTGATGGTCGCTAGCGTACTAGGAGCAGGGTTCTCATAGCCGGTCGAAAGCGGTCAAAAACGTGTACGACGTAGGTGTTCACAGTAGCTGCTGACGAGTCAACCGTCGAGGTGTGAATAAACGAGATCTGTTCTCGCCGGCAATTTGGTTGGGAGATGTGAGCAGCGGCGAGGTGTTGTCTGTGCGGAGGTCGGGACTGAAAGAGGGAAAAGATGGGGAGCGAGGGATAAAAAGTATAACAGAAAGTGACGTGTGAAGTTGTGATTGGTGGGAATAAGAAGTGATTTTATTGGTGGAAAAGAGCAAATGAAAGTTGTTGATTGGTAAGAATAAGAGAGATTATGATTGGTGGGAAAGAAAAAGGTGTGGGAGTGGGGTATGTTGGAGGTGATGGGAAAGGTAAGTTTTGCTAGCAACAGGATTTGCAAAAGCCTGTGGAGAACTGATCAGCAATTTTTGAACGTTGGATGGTAGTTTTCTTGAGTGGATAGAGAGATGGGGCGATATGAGATGCGGTGGCGAAAATGGGGACTAAATAAGATGGTTGAGACAAGAGGTTTAAGGGCGAGGAAATTTGGAGGTTAGTGGTGAATATGGCGGTTGCAAGAGGTGGGGCAAGGAGACGCGGTGGTGAGAATGGGAACTAAAAGAAGATGGCGGTAGCAAGAGGTTAGAAGAGTAGATTTTGAGGTTAAAATAGTGGGAACTAAAAATGGCGGAGGTTCTGCGACAAGGAGATGCGGTGAGAACTAAACAAGATGGTGGACGCAAGAGGAGGGTAAGGAGATTTGAGGTTACAGTACCAAAACACGAAAGGATATATTCCTACGCCAAGCAGGTCCGAAAAATAATTATGCGTGTGGTACTTACCTGTTACCGGTGTGGATGCGTCACCAAAAGCGCGGCACGCGACGCGAAAAAATAAAAGCAAACTGTTTTTGAAAATGCTTAACCAGCTTTAAGATCAACCAACATCACTACGCACTGATATACCTAGGTTTTTAAAGCGGTACAGACACCCTTTGCAGAGGCGTAATTTAACTATACCAAAAACCTGGTACTGGACCATCGTGATGGTCGCTAGCGTACGTAGGAGCAGGGTTCTCATAGCCGGTCGAAAGCGGTCAAAAACGTGTACGACGTAGGTGTTCGCAGTAGCTGCTGTCGAGTCAACCGTCGAGGTGTGAATAAACGAGATCTGTTCTCGCCGGCAATCTGGTTCGGAGATGTGAGCAGCGGCGAGGTGTTGTCTGTGCGGAGGTCGGGACTGAAAGAGGGAAAAGATGGGGAGCGAGGGATAAAAAGTATAACAGAAAGTGACGTGTGAAGTTGTGATTGGTGGGAATAAGAAGTGATTTTATTGGTGGAAAGGAGCAAATGAAAGTTGTTGATTGGTAAGAATAAGAGAGATTATGATTGGTGGGAAAGAAAAAGGTGTGGGAGTGGGGTATGTTGGAGGTGATGGGAAAGGTAAGTTTTGCTAGCAACAGGATTTGCAAAAGCCTGTCGAGAACTGATCAGCAATTTTTGAACGTTGGATGGTAGTTTTCTTGAGTGGATAGAGAGATGGTGCGATATGAGATGCGGTGGCGAAAATGGGAACTAAACAAGATGGTTGAGACAAGAGGTTTAAGGACGAGGAAATTTGGAGGTTAGTGGTGAACATGGCGGTCGCAAGAGGTGGGGGCAAAGAGACGCGGTGGTGAGAATGGGAACTAAAAGAAGATGGTGGTAGCAAGAGCTTAGAAGAGCAGATTTTGAGGTTAAAATAGTGGGAACTAAAAATGGCGGAGGGTTGGCGACAAGGAGATGCGGTGAGAACTAAACAAGATGGCGGACGCAAGAGGAGGGTAAGGAGATTTGAGGTTAACATTTTTAGGTTAAAACAGGGCGTAAGCATGGGAACGAAATCCAAGATGGCGAAGGCATTGGTGTGGACGAGGAGATGTGAGGTGCGGTGGCGAAAATGGGAACTAAACAAGATGACGAAGACAAAAAGTGTAAGGACGAGGAGATTTCGAGGTTAGTGGTGAACATGGCGGTCGCAAGAGGTGGTGGGCAAGGAGACTTGAGGTTAAGATTTTTAGGTTAAAACAGGACGTAAGAAGGGGAACTAAATCCAAGATGGCGGAGGCAAGGGTGGGACGAGGAGATGTTAGGCGCGGTGGTAAAAATGGGAACTAAATAAGATAGCGGAGGCATGAAGTTGAGGTTAAAAATTGAGGTAAACGTGGAGAGCTTAAACCAAGATGGCGGTGGCGTGGTGGTGAAAATGGGAACTAAACAAGATGGCGGAGGCAAGAAGTGGAGGGACGAAGAGGTTTGAGGTTATGGTCAACATGCGAAAGATGTCGAACGCAACAGATGGTGACGAGGAGATAGAATTGAGGATTAGGGAAAGATGAAGGTAAACAGGAAGTGACGTGGAGTGTTTTGATTGGTAAAAATAAGACGAAATGTGATTGGTGCGTTAATTCGGGTGGAAGATGAAGGAAGGAAGATAAAAGAGTATGGAGGACACGTGATGGAGTGGAGCGGAGCGGCGAGGTGTTGTCTGTGCGGAGGTTGGGACTGAAAGAGGGAAAAGATGGCGAACGAGGGATAAAAAGTATAACAGAAAGTGACGTGTGAAGTTGTGATTGGTGGGAATAAGAAGTGATGTTATTGGTGGAAAGGAACAACTGAAAGTTGTTGATTGGTAAGAATAAGAGAGATTGTGATTGGTGGAAAGAAAAAGGTGTGAGAGTGGGGTATGTTGGAGGTGATGGGAAAGGTAAGTTTTGCTACCAACAAGATTTGCAAAAGCCTCTCCAGAACTCATCAGCAATTTCAGCAGACGATGTGCGTGGCGATAGGCCCGCTGCGATGAAAGAGCTGCAAACTGCGCGATAACTTGAAAAATATTGCCCGCCGTGACGCATTGCGCGCGCGTTTACCGTAAACCGTTACAGTTGCCATACTTATATTATCCGCCTTTCTTTTTTCTTTTTCTTTTTTTTACGTTTGTTTTTTAAAAAAAATAATTAGTTTTTCGGGGGTTTTCTCTGGTTGGTAGACGAATGCAAGCTCTTTCTGCTTTTTCACAGGTTTTCCCTGGTTGGTAGGCGTTTGCTGTAGTGGTTGACGAAGCCCTTTCTAATTTTCGAGGTTTTTTCAGGTTTTTCGTGGTTGTCCCTGCCCGGTAGGCAAATGATGAAGTTTTTGCTTGTCAGCGCACGGATACTAGGCACATACTCGCACACACACACACACGTTGCAGTTGTCATACTTATATTATTCGTCTTTTCCTTTTTTTCTTTTTGTTTTTTCGTTTTTTTAAAAAATAACTAGTTTTTGGAGGTTTTCTGCGGTTGGTAAACGAATGCAAGCTCTTTCTGCTTTTTCATAGGTTTTCCCTGGTTGGTAGGCGTTTTCTGTACTGGTTGACGAAGGCGTTTCTAATTTTCGAGGTTTTCTCAGGTTTTTTAGCGGTTGTCCCTGCCCGGTAGGCAAATGATGAAGTTTTACCTTGTCGGCGCACGGATACTAGACACGTACTCGCGCACACACACACACACACACAAACGTTGCAGTTGTCATACTTATATTATTCGTCTTTTCCTTTTTTTCCTTTTTTTTAAAAAAAATAACTAGTTTTTTGGGAGTTTTCTGCGGTTGGTAAACGAATGCAAACTCTTTCTGCTTTTTCATAGGTTTTCCCTGGTTGGTAGGCGTTTTTTGTAGTGGTTGACGAAGCCGTTTCTAATTTTGAGGTTTTCTCAGGTTTTTTTTTTTTTTTAGTGGATGTCCCTGTGCGGTAGGCAGATGATAAAGTTTTTCTATAACGTCGTCGTTTCGGCTTGTGGCGCACGGATACTAGGCACGTACTCGCGCGCGCGCGCACACACACACACACACACAGACACACAAACAGACACACACACGGACATGTTTCAAAAAATGCTTTTTTTTTTATTTTTTATTCAGGAGGTCTCAAAACGTGTATTTCCGGCGAAATCTCGGTATCGAATTTTTGGGTGGAATGCAATACTTCCCCTACTTACTATACGTGGTAGAGAAAGTAAAAAAAGTATAAGTATTGGAAAATTTAAGGAAATAACAAGCAATATCTCGAAAAACGGTTCACTCAACAAAAGAAAAATATATATGGCATAAGTTGTGTATTTTAACGCGATCTACATTTTTTGTGTAGTAAAATTGTGTCTATCTCTTATGGTTTACCAGTTATGCAAAAGGCGTTCACAATGAAGAATACTTTTGGAGACATTCCCAGAAAATTTGAGATATACATTTTATTTCTTATGACATTATATTAAACATATGATATTTTCATCAAAATGGTTATAGCCTTTTTTGAGAAAATTAAAAAAAGTGTACTATCTTGTTTTCACGGGTTTTCCAGATCGGTAAGCGTTAGAATACTCTTAGAGCTTTTTTTTGGATTCAGGAGGTCTCAAAACGTGTATTTCCGGCGAAATCTCGGTATCCAATTTTTGGGTGGAATGCAATACTTCCCCTACTTACTATACGTGGTAGAGAAAGTAAAAAAAGTATAAGTATTGGAAAATTTAAGGAAATAACAAGCAATATCTCGAAAAACGGTTCACTCAACAAAAGAAAAATATATATGGCATAAGTTGTGTATTTTAACGCGATCTACATTTTTTGTGTAGTAAAATTGTGTCTATCTCTTATGGTTTACCAGTTATGCAAAAGGCGTTCACAATGAAGAATACTTTTGGAGACATTCCCAGAAAATTTGAGATATACATTTTATTTCTTATGACATTATATTAAACATATGATATTTTCATCAAAATGGTTATAGCCTTTTTTGAGAAAATTAAAAAAAGTGTACTATCTTGTTTTCACGGGTTTTCCAGATCGGTAAGCGTTAGAATACTCTTAGAGCTTTTTTTTGGATTCAGGAGGTCTCAAAACGTGTATTTCCGGCGAAATCTCGGTATCGAATTTTTGGTTGGAATGCAATACTTCCCCTACTTACTATACGTGGTAGAGAAAGTAAAAAAAGTATAAGTATTGGAAAATTTAAGGAAATAACAAGCAATATCTCGAAAAACGGTTCACTCAACAAAAGAAAAATATATATGGCATAAGTTGTGTATTTTAACGCGATCTACATTTTTTGTGCAGTAAAATTTTGTCTATCTCTTATGGTTTACCAGTTATGCAAAAGGCGTTCACAATGAAGAATACTTTTGGAGACATTCCCAGAAAATTTGAGATATACATTTTATTTCTCACGACATTATCTTAAACATACGATATTTTCATCAAAATCGTTATAGCCATTTTTGAGAAAATTAAAAAAAAGTGTACTATCTTGTTTTCACGGGTTTTCCAGATCGGTAAGCGTTAGAATACTCTTAGAGCTTTTTTGAGGTTTTTTTCGCGGTTGTCCCTGTGCGGTAGGCAGATGATAAAGTTTTTCTATAACGTCGTCGTTTCGGCTTGTGGCGCACGGATACTAGGCACGTACTCGCGCGCGCACACACACACACACACACACACACACACAGACAGACACACAAACAGACACACACACGGACATGTTTCCAAAAATGCTTTTTTTCTGATTCAGGAGGTGTCTAAACGTGTATTTCCGGTGAAATCTCGGTATCGGATTTTTGGGTGGAATGCAATACTTCCCCTACTTACTATACGTGGTAGAGAAAGTAAAAAATTATAAGTATTGGAAAATTTAAGGAAATAACAAGCAATATCTCGAAAAACGGTTCACTCAACAAAATAAATGTATATGGCATAAGTTGTGTATTTTAACGCGATCTACATTTTTTGTGTAGCAAAATTTTGTCTATCTCTTACGGTTTATCAGTTATGAAAAAGTCGTTCACAATGAAGAATTCTTTTGGAGACATTCCCAGAAAATTCGAGATATACATTTCATTTCTCTCGACATTATCTTAAATATATGATATTTTGAACAAAATCGTTAGAGGCATTTTTTAATACAAAGAGAACGGGATTTCACAAGTGAAACAGTACTGTGATAACGATACCAACAAACTAATTATTATTCACCCACTGAAACAAAACAAAAAAAATGTGATGTGTAACACTCACATGACTTTCTCAACTCTTGTACAAAGTATTTTTACAAACGCTTATTCCCCATCTAGTTCATGTTAATCGAGATAAACATTTGCAAACTCTATTTTATTGCTAATTTTCTTGTATAAAAAAATCTGGTCTTGTGGCGTTCGTCGATGCACAGCGAACAGGCTTGGTACAACACGCACAAGTTAGGTACATGCTCGTATGTGTCCTTTTTACCGGTATATGGAATGTTTTGCGTGCATTCAAAGTCGATAAACATAAACACGTACCGGTTTCTTTTGTTCTTTGTGGCATAAGGCTGCATATAGCACATGTGGCTAGAATTCACGTGTGCCTTGCAATGATTGCAGTACTTTTCCCCGCACTGGTGCGCGGTTTTTCTGTGCCTCGCATTCACGAGCTTATTGCAAGACGTGCACACCTTTTCTACATCGCACACCGACAGCGCCTTTGGGTAAAAAACGCCTTTCTTTGCGTGGTTTGCAAAGCATGTCGGTCCCTTAAAATCTCTGTTGCACTCGGCGCAGCGTATGTAGGCGTCAAATCGCGCATCGCACTGCTGATGGCATTTAGCACACCTGGCGTCGCACCTATGAAATTCTTTTTTGTGTGCCGAGGGATGATGGCACTGGCGGCAATACCATTTGCATTTAAAACACTTGTGAAGGTTCACGATAGCATTAAAGTGCCCGGCGTGGAGCATGCCGTCGATGTATTTATCGCATTTCTTATCCGACGCGTACAGCACGTGCTTCCCCGTATGATCGCCAAACGCCGTCACAGCGTAGCCCTTTAACGCAGCGTCAAAACGTCTGACGTCATTTATCGTACAGCTGTCGTGGCCTTGACCGATGCTCGCGCACAAGGCTACGGCCTTCGATTTTTGTAGATACTCGGAGCGCGTCATCGTTCTATAATTGACGTCGCGATCCACTTTGGCTTTACCTACAACAATGGCTCTTGCTAAACACAAGTTGTCTTTGTTGGCTATTTCCACAATGCCTTTATTATCCCTACAGGCATCGCAAGGTTGGTGGCACGAACCCGAGACCTCCTTGGTCCACACAAACGTCACGTGAAGAGGCCCGCTTAGCAAGAATTGTTGGTTACTTTGCATTACTTTTTCGATGCTTCCAACAATGACATCCGCATTCAATTGCTCTATGCGCCTCACGCTCATGTTGAAGGTTTTGGACGTCTCCTTTTCGTCTGTTATGGATATGCCTAAATATCCGGGTTCGTTTTCTAACAGGTTCTCTTTCGCAAAGTTTAGAATATCGTTAAACAAATGCGATACCCATTGCTCCGGGTTAACATTTCTGGGGACCGGGTTTAACGTAATTTGAGACTCTGTAAAGCCGGAAAAAAGCTTTGGCAGCCTCCTCTGCTTGTGTCCTATAATTTCGAACGTAGGCTGCAAGGTGTCATCGCGACTTCCTCCGGGTTGTTGGTCCATCTTATCGTCCGAATGCACCGATCGCTCTTTCCCTGCAAAGTGCTGCGGCTATTTTGTTTTTATTTTAAAACTATTTTTCGTCAAATAGAACGATTTTGTAGAAAAACCCACTATCGCTTCCGTTTGTCACTAAGGGCTTTTGCTGTTGGCACCGGGTTTTTATAAGCTCGCTTATCGCAACCGTTGTTTCATCATGCGTGTCGACTTAAATGCCTCGTTTCGCTAAAAAATTGTCTAGTTTTAAAAACTAGAGTCATCCTGAAACGAGCCGCCACTGCACAATTCCCTCCGCCGACATAAAGGTTGCATTTATTGAAGTGCTGACGAAGTTCCGCTTCTCAGGCCTTTCACTGTCGTCAGCGCACGGTTCTTTTGCGTGTAACGCTGAATGCGAACGAGCTGAGCTAAGTTATTCCTGATGTTATTAGTGCAATATTAAAATCGTGTGTAGTGTTTTATGTTGTGCCAGTGCATACGTGTTATGTAAAATATATGAATTAAATACAATCAGCAGATACTTCTTTTTAAGGAGTAACACCAACTGTTGAATATAAATTCTCAAAGTGCTACGTTCGTACGACCTCTACCCTCTATCTGTTATATGTGAGTACGAAAGTATGTAGATCGCGTTAAAATACTCAACTTATATCATATACATTTTTATTGTTGAGTGAACCGTTTTCGAGATATTGCTTGTTATTTACTTAAATTTTCCAATATTTATTTTCTCAAATGGGAATTCGTTATTCATTTTTTTTTGTCTTTGATATGCAAAGAGTATTAATCTGTGGCAAAAAGAATGGTACTGCACATAGCAACCAGCTATTAAGAGATATGTATGTGCTTAAAGGCTACTGTTTTTCTATATTCCCCTTGTAAATATATTTTCCCTACATCTACAAGAAAATTAGCAATAAAATAGAGTTTGCAAATGTTTATCTCGATTAACATGAACTAGATGGGGAATAAGCGTTTGTAAAAATACTTTGTACAAGAGATGAGAAAAGTCATGTGAGTGTTACACATCAGATTTTTTTTATGTGTTTCAGTGGGTGAATAATAATTAGTTTGTTGGTATCGTTATCACAGTACTGTTTCACTTGTGAAATCCCGTTCTCTTTGTATTAAAAAAATGGTTCTAACGATTTTGATGAAAAATATCGTATGTTTAAGATAATGTCGTTAGAAATGAAATGTATATCTCGAATTTTCTGGGAATGTCTCCAAAAGTATTCTTCATTGTGAACGTCTTTTTCATAACTGATAAACCGTAAGAGATAGACAAAATTTTACTACACAAAAAATTTAGATCGCGTTAAAATACACATCTTATGTAATATACATTTTTGTTGTTGAGTGAACCGTTTTCGAGATATTGTTTGTTAATTTTCCAATATTTATTTTCTCAAATGGGACTTCGTTATTCATTTTTTTTTGTCTTTGATATGCAAACAGTATTAATCTGTGGCAAAAAGAATGGTGCTGCACATAGCAACCAGCTATTAAGAGATATGTATGTGCTTAAAGGCTACTGTTTTTCTATATTCCCCTTGTAAATATATTTTCCCCTACATCTACAAGAAAATTAGCAATAAAATAGAGTTTGCAAATGTTTATCTCGTTTAACATGAACTAGATGGAGCATAAGCGTTTGTAAAAATACCTTGTACAAGAGTAGAGAACGTCATGTGAGTGTTACACATCAGATTTTTTTATACAAGAAAATTAGCAATAAAATAGAGTTTGCAAATGTTTATCTCGATTAACATGAACTAGATGGGGAATAAGCGTTTGTAAAAATACTTTGTACAAGAGTTGAGAAAGTCATGTGAGTGTTACACATCACATTTTTTTTGTTTTGTTTCAGTGGGTGAATAATAATTAGTTTGTTGGTATCGTTATCACAGTACTGTTTCACTTGTGAAATCCCGTTCTCTTTGTATTAAAAAATGGCTCTAACGATTTTGTTCAAAATATCATATATTTAAGATAATGTCGAGAGAAATGAAATGTATATCTCGAATTTTCTGGGAATGTCTCCAAAAGAATTCTTCATTGTGCACGACTTTTTCATAACTGATAAACCGTAAGAGATAGACAAAATTTTGCTACACAAAAAATGTAGATCGCGTTAAAATACACAACTTATGCCATATACATTTATTTTGTTGAGTGAACCGTTTTTCGAGATATTGCTTGTTATTTCCTTAAATTTTCCAATACTTATAATTTTTTACTTTCTCTACCACGTATAGTAAGTAGGGGAAGTATTGCATTCCACCCAAAAATCCGATACCGAGATTTCACCGGAAATACACGTTTAGACACCTCCTGAATCAGAAAAAAAGCATTTTTGGAAACATGTCCGTGTGTGTGTCTGTCTGTGTGTGTGTGTGTGTGTGTGCGCGCGCGAGTACGTGCCTAGTATCCGTGCGCCACAAGCCGAAACGACGACGTTATAGAAAAACTTTATCATCTGCCTACCGCACAGGGACAACCGCGAAAAAAACCTCAAAAAAGCTCTAAGAGTATTCTAACGCTTACCGATCTGGAAAACCCGTGAAAACAAGATAGTACACTTTTTTTTAATTTTCTCAAAAATGGCTATAACGATTTTGATGAAAATATCGTATGTTTAAGATAATGTCGTGAGAAATAAAATGTATATCTCAAATTTTCTGGGAATGTCTCCAAAAGTATTCTTCATTGTGAACGCCTTTTGCATAACTGGTAAACCATAAGAGATAGACAAAATTTTACTGCACAAAAAATGTAGATCGCGTTAAAATACACAACTTATGCCATATATATTTTTCTTTTGTTGAGTGAACCGTTTTTCGAGATATTGCTTGTTATTTCCTTAAATTTTCCAATACTTATACTTTTTTTACTTTCTCTACCACGTATAGTAAGTAGGGGAAGTATTGCATTCCACCCAAAAATTCGATACCGAGATTTCGCCGGAAATACACGTTTTGAGACCTCCTGAATCCAAAAAAAAGCTCTAAGAGTATTCTAACGCTTACCGATCTGGAAAACCCGTGAAAACAAGATAGTACACTTTTTTTAATTTTCTCAAAAAAGGCTATAACCATTTTGATGAAAATATCATATGTTTAATATAATGTCATAAGAAATAAAATGTATATCTCAAATTTTCTGGGAATGTCTCCAAAAGTATTCTTCATTGTGAACGCCTTTTGCATAACTGGTAAACCATAAGAGATAGACACAATTTTACTACACAAAAAATGTAGATCGCGTTAAAATACACAACTTATGCCATATATATTTTTCTTTTGTTGAGTGAACCGTTTTTCGAGATATTGCTTGTTATTTCCTTAAATTTTCCAATACTTATACTTTTTTTACTTTCTCTACCACGTATAGTAAGTAGGGGAAGTATTGCATTCCACCCAAAAATTCGATACCGAGATTTCGCCGGAAATACACGTTTTGAGACCTCCTGAATCCAAAAAAAAGCTCTAAGAGTATTCTAACGCTTACCGATCTGGAAAACCCGTGAAAACAAGATAGTACACTTTTTTTAATTTTCTCAAAAAAGGCTATAACCATTTTGATGAAAATATCATATGTTTAATATAATGTCATAAGAAATAAAATGTATATCTCAAATTTTCTGGGAATGTCTCCAAAAGTATTCTTCATTGTGAACGCCTTTTGCATAACTGGTAAACCATAAGAGATAGACACAATTTTACTACACAAAAAATGTAGATCGCGTTAAAATACACAACTTATGCCATATATATTTTTCTTTTGTTGAGTGAACCGTTTTTCGAGATATTGCTTGTTATTTCCTTAAATTTTCCAATACTTATACTTTTTTTACTTTCTCTACCACGTATAGTAAGTAGGGGAAGTATTGCATTCCACCCAAAAATTCGATACCGAGATTTCGCCGGAAATACACGTTTTGAGACCTCCTGAATAAAAAATAAAAAAAAAGCATTTTTGGAAACATGTCCGTGTGTGTGTCTGTTTGTGTGTCTGTGTGTGTGTGTGTGTGCGCGCGCGCGCGAGTACGTGCCTAGTATCCGTGCGCCACAAGCCGAAACGACGACGTTATAGAAAAACTTTATCATCTGCCTACCGCACAGGGACATCCACTAAAAAAAAAAACCTGAGAAAACCTCAAAATTAGAAACGGCTTCGTCAACCACTACAGAAAACGCCTACCAACCAGGGAAAACCTATGAAAAAGCAGAAAGAGTTTGCATTCGTTTACCAACCGCAGAAAACTCCCAAAAAACTAGTTATTTTTTTTAAAAAAAAGGAAAAAAAGGAAAAGACGAATAATATAAGTATGACAACTGCAACGTTTGTGTGTGTGTGTGTGTGCGCGCGAGTACGTGCCTAGTATCCGTGCGCCGACAAGGTAAAACTTCATCATTTGCCTACCGGGCAGGGACAACCGCTAAAAAACCTGAGAAAACCTCGAAAATTAGAAACGCCTTCGTCAACCAGTACAGAAAACGCCTACCAACCAGGGAAAACCTATGAAAAAGCAGAAAGAGCTTGCATTCGTTTACCAACCGCAGAAAACCTCCAAAAACTAGTTATTTTTTAAAAAAACGAAAAAACAAAAAGAAAAAAAGGAAAAGACGAATAATATAAGTATGACAACTGCAACGTGTGTGTGTGTGTGCGAGTATGTGCCTAGTATCCGTGCGCTGACAAGCAAAAACTTCATCATTTGCCTACCGGGCAGGGACAACCACGAAAAACCTGAAAAAACCTCGAAAATTAGAAAGGGCTTCGTCAACCACTACAGCAAACGCCTACCAACCAGGGAAAACCTGTGAAAAAGCAGAAAGAGCTTGCATTCGTCTACCAACCAGAGAAAACCCCCGAAAAACTAATTATTTTTTTTAAAAAACAAACGTAAAAAAAAGAAAAAGAAAAAAGAAAGACGGATAATATAAGTATGGCAACTGTAACGGTTTACGGTAAACGCGCGCGCAATGCGTCACGGCGGGCAATATTTTTCAAGTTATCGCGCAGTTTGCAGCTCTTTCATCGCAGCGGGCCTATCGCCACGCACATCGTCTGCTGAAATTGCTGATGAGTTCTGGAGAGGCTTTTGCAAATCTTGTTGGTAGCAAAACTTACCTTTCCCATCACCTCCAACATACCCCACTCCCACACCTTTTTCTTTCCACCAATCACAATCTCTCTTATTCTTACCAATCAACAACTTTCAGTTGTTCCTTTCCACCAATAACATCACTTCTTATTCCCACCAATCACAACTTCACACGTCACTTTCTGTTATACTTTTTATCCTCGTTCGCCATCTTTTCCCTCTTTCAGTCCCAACCTCCGCACAGACAACACCTCGCCGCTCCGCTCCACTCCATCACGTGTCCTCCATACTCTTTTATCTTCCTTCCTTCATCTTCCACCCGAATTAACGCACCAATCACATTTCGTCTTATTTTTACCAATCAAAACACTCCACGTCACTTCCTGTTTACCTTCATCTTTCCCTAATCCTCAATTCTATCTCCTCGTCACCATCTGTTGCGTTCGACATCTTTCGCATGTTGACCATAACCTCAAACCTCTTCGTCCCTCCACTTCTTGCCTCCGCCATCTTGTTTAGTTCCCATTTTCACCACCACGCCACCGCCATCTTGGTTTAAGCTCTCCACGTTTACCTCAATTTTTAACCTCAACTTCATGCCTCCGCTATCTTATTTAGTTCCCATTTTTACCACCGCGCCTCACATCTCCTCGTCCCACCCTTGCCTCCGCCATCTTGGATTTAGTTCCCCTTCTTACGTCCTGTTTTAACCTAAAAATCTTAACCTCAAGTCTCCTTGCCCACCACCTCTTGCGACCGCCATGTTCACCACTAACCTCGAAATCTCCTCGTCCTTACACTTTTTGTCTTCGTCATCTTGTTTAGTTCCCATTTTCGCCACCGCACCTCACATCTCCACCAATGCCTTCGCCATCTTGGATTTCGTTCCCATGCTTACGCTCTGTTTTAACCTAAAAATCTTAACCTCAAATCTCCTTACCCTCCTCTTGCGTCCGCCATCTTGTTTAGTTCTCACCGCATCTCCTTGTCGCCAACCCTCCGCCATTTTTAGTTCCCACTATTTTAACCTCAAAATCTGCTCTTCTAAGCTCTTGCTACCACCATCTTCTTTTAGTTCCCATTCTCACCACCGCGTCTCTTTGCCCCCACCTCTTGCGACCGCCATGTTCACCACTAACCTCCAAATTTCCTCGTCCTTTAACCTCTTGTCTCAACCATCTTGTTTAGTTCCCATTTTCGCCACCGCATCTCATATCGCACCATCTCTCTATCCACTCAAGAAAACTACCATCCAACGTTCAAAAATTGCTGATCAGTTCTCGACAGGCTTTTGCAAATCCTGTTGCTAGCAAAACTTACCTTTCCCATCACCTCCAACATACCCCACTCCCACACCTTTTTCTTTCCCACCAATCATAATCTCTCTTATTCTTACCAATCAACAACTTTCATTTGCTCCTTTCCACCAATAAAATCACTTCTTATTCCCACCAATCACAACTTCACACGTCACTTTCTGTTATACTTTTTATCCCTCGCTCCCCATCTTTTCCCTCTTTCAGTCCCGACCTCCGCACAGACAACACCTCGCCGCTGCTCACATCTCCGAACCAGATTGCCGGCGAGAACAGATCTCGTTTATTCACACCTCGACGGTTGACTCGACAGCAGCTACTGCGAACACCTACGTCGTACACGTTTTTGACCGCTTTCGACCGGCTATGAGAACCCTGCACCTACGTACGCTAGCGACCATCACGATGGTCCAGTACCAGGTTTTTGGTATAGTTAAATTACGCCTCTGCAAAGGGTGTCTGTACCGCTTTAAAAACCTAGGTATAACAGTGCGTAGTGATGTTGGTTGATCTTAAAGCTGGTTAAGCATTTTCAAAAACAGTTTGCTTTTATTTTTTCGCGTCGCGTGCCGCGCTTTTGGTGACGCATCCACACCGGTAACAGGTAAGTACCACACGCATAATTATTTTTCGGACCTGCTTGGCGTAGGAATATATCCTTTCGTGTTTTGGTACTGTAACCTCAAATCTCCTTACCCTCCTCTTGCGTCCACCATCTTGTTTAGTTCTCACCGCATCTCCTTATCGCAGAACCTCCGCCATTTTTAGTTCCCACTATTTTAACCTCAAAATCTACTCTTCTAACCTCTTGCTACCGCCATCTTCTTTTAGTTCCCATTCTCACCACCGCGTCTCCTTGCCCCACCTCTTGCAACCGCCATATTCACCACTAACCTCCAAATTTCCTCGCCCTTAAACCTCTTGTCTCAACCATCTTATTTAGTCCCCATTTTCGCCACCGCATCTCATATCGCCCCATCTCTCTATCCACTCAAGAAAACTACCATCCAACGTTCAAAAATTGCTGATCAGTTCTCCACAGGCTTTTGCAAATCCTGTTGCTAGCAAAACTTACCTTTCCCATCACCTCCAACATACCCCACTCCCACACCTTTTTCTTTCCCACCAATCATAATCTCTCTTATTCTTACCAATCAACAACTTTCATTTGCTCCTTTCCACCAATAAAATCACTTCTTATTCCCACCAATCACAACTTCACACGTCACTTTCTGTTATACTTTTTATCCCTCGCTCCCCATCTTTTCCCTCTTTCAGTCCCGACCTCCGCACAGACAACACCTCGCCGCTGCTCACATCTCCCAACCAAATTGCCGGCGAGAACAGATCTCGTTTATTCACACCTCGACGGTTGACTCGTCAGCAGCTACTGTGAACACCTACGTCGTACACGTTTTTGACCGCTTTCGACCGGCTATGAGAACCCTGCTCCTACGTACGCTAGCGACCATCACGATGGTCCAGTACCAGGTTTTGGTATAGTTAAATTACGCCTCTGCAAAGGGTGTCTGTACCGCTTTAAAAACCTAGGTATATCAGTGCGTAGTGATGTTGGTTGATCTTAAAGCTGGTTAAGCATTTTCAAAAACAGTTTGCTTTTATTTTTCCGCCTCGCGTGCCGCGCTTTTGGTGACGCATCCACACCGGTAACAGGTAAGTACCACACGCATAATTATTTTTCGGACCTGCTTGGCGTAGGAATATATCCTTTCGTGTTTTGGTACTGTAACCTCAAATCTCCTTACCCTCCTCTTGCGTCCGCCATCTTGTTTAGATCTCACCGCATCTCCTTGTCGCAGACCCTCCGCCATTTTTAGTTCCCGCTATTTTAACCTCAAAAATCTACTCTTCTAACCTCTTGCTACCGCCATCTTCTTTTAGTTCCCATTCTCACCACCGCGTCTCCTTACCCCCACCTCTTGCGACCGCCATGTTCACCACTAACCTCCAAATTTCCTCGTCCTTAAACCTCTTGTCTCCACCACCTTGTTTAGTTCCCATTTTCGCCACCGCATCTCATATCGCCCCATCTCTCTATCCACTCAAGAAAACTACCATCCAACGTTCAAAAAATTGCTGATCAGTTCACGACAGGCTTTTGCAAATCTTGTTGCTAGCAAAACTTACCTTTCCCATCACCTCCAACATACCCCACTCCTTTTTCTTTCCACCAATCATAACCTCTCTTATTCTTACCAATCAACAACTTTCATTTGCTCCTTTCCACCAATAAAATCACTTCTTATTCCCACCAATCACAACTTCACACGTCACTTTCTGTTACACTTTTTATCCCTCGCTCCCCATCTTTTCCCTCTTTCAGTCCCGACCTCCGCACAGGCAACACCTCGCCGCTGCTCACATCTCCGAACCAAATTGCCGGCAAGAACAGATCTTGTTTATTCACACCTCGACGGTTGACTCGACAGCAGCTACTGTGAACACCTACGTCGTGCACGTTTTTGACCGCTTTCGACCGGCTATGAGAACCCTGCTCCTACGTACGCTAGCGACCATCACGATGGTCCAGTACCAGGTTTTTGGTATAGTTAAATTACGCCTCTGCAAAGGGTGTCTGTACCGCTTTAAAAACCTAGGTATATCAGTGCGTAGTGATGTTGGTTGATCTTAAAGCTGGTTAAGCATTTTCAAAAACAGTTTGCTTTTATTTTTTCGCGTCGCGTGCCGCGCTTTTGGTGACGCATCCACACCGGTAACAGGTAAGTACCACACGCATAATTATTTTTCGGACCTGCTTGGCGTAGGAATATATCCTTTCGTGTTTTGGTACTGTAACCTCAAACCTCCTTACCCACCTCTTGCGTCCGCCATCTTGTTTAGTTCTCACCGCATCTCCTTGTCGCAGACCCTCCGCCATTTTTAGTTCCCACTATTTTAACCTCAAAATCTACTCTTCTAAGCTCTTGCTACCGCCATCTTCTTTTAGTTCCCATTCTCACCACCGGATCTCCTTACCCCCACCTCTTGCGACCGCCATGTTCACCACTAACCTCCAAATTTCCTCGTCCTTAAACCTCTTGTCTCAACCACCTTGTTTAGTTCCCATTTTCGCCACCGCATCTCATATCGCCCCATCTCTCTATCCACTCAAGAAAACTACCATCCAACGTTCAAAAAATTGCTGATCAGTTCACGACAGGCTTTTGCAAATCTTGCTGCTAGCAAAACTTACCTTCCCCATCACCTCCAACATACCCCACTCCCACACCTTTTTCATTCAACCAATCATAATCTCTCTTATTCTTACCAATCAACAACTCTCATTTGTTCCTTTCCACCAATAAAATCACTTCTTATTCCCACCAATCACAACTTCACACGTCACTTTCTGTTACACTTTTTATCCCTCACCCCCCATCTTTACCCCTCTTTCAGTACCGACCTCCGCACAGACAACACCTCGCCACCCAGCTCCTCTCCATCACGCGACCTCCATACTCTTCCATCTTCCTTCCTTCATCTTCCACCCAAATTAACGAACCAATCAAAACACTCCACGTCACTTCCTCTTCTTCCTTCTCCTTACCCTAATCCTCAATTCTTTCAACTCGTCCCGGATGAACCAATTGCAATAACGATAATCCTACCGCTCAGGGCGCTTTTCAAACTTACCGCCGCCGCCGTCGCACGCACCGACACTAGCGACACCAGCGCCCCTAGCGGCAGGATTATCGTTAAAACAATTGGCTCATCCGGGACTAATACTACTTATACAGGTTATTGTAGCTGATTCCAAAGTTAACTATACAGTTTATTGTAACTGATTACTGTGTTAACTATACACGATATTGTAATTGATTACTGTGTTAACTATACACGTTATTGTAATTGATTACTGTGTTAACTATACACGTTTTTATAACTTATTTCAATGATAACTATAAACGTTAATGTAATTGACTACTGTGATAACTATACAGCTTATTGTAACTGATTACTGTGTTAACTATGCACGTTATTGTAATTTATTACTGTGTTAAGTAAACACGTTATTGTAACTGATTACAATGTTAACTATACACGTTATTGTAACTGATTCCAGTGGCAACTATACACATCATTAAAACAGATTCCGGTGTAAACTATACAGGTTATTTTAACTTATTCGAGCGTTAACTATACATGTTATTGTAACTGATTCCAATGTTAACTACACACGTTATTGTAACTGATTCTAGTGTTAACTATACAAGTTATTGTAATTGATTCCTGTGATAACCATACACGTTATTGTAACCGATTCCAATGTTAACTACACACGTTATTGTAACTGATTCCAGTGTTAACTATACATGTTATTGTAACTGATTCCTGTGTTAACTATACAGGTTATTGTAACTGATTCCAATGATAACTATACAGGTTATTGTAACTGCCTCCAATGTTAACTATGCAGGTTATTGTAACTGACTCCAATTTTAACTACACACGTTATTATAACTGATTCCAGTGTTAACTATACACGTTATTGTAACTGATTCCAATGTTAACTATAGACGTTATTGTATCTGATTCCAATGTTAACTATACACGTTATTGTAACTGATTCCAATGTTAACTATATACGTTATTGTTATTGATTCCTGTGATAACTATACACGTTATTGGATTTGATTCCAATGTCAACCTTACAGGATATTGCATTTGATTCCAATGATAACTATACAGGTTATTCTACTTGATTCCAATGTTAACTATGCAGGTTATTGTAACTGATTCTTGTGTTAACTATACCGGTTATTGCATTTGATTCCTGTGTTAACTACACAGGTGATTTTATTTGAATCCAATGTTAACTATACAGATTATTGTAACTGATTCTCGTGTTAACTATACGGGTTATTGGATTTGATTCCATTAATAACTATACAGGTTATTGTAACTGATTCCAGTGTTAGCTATACACGTTATTGGATTTGATTCTAATGTTAACTATACAGGTTATTTTAACTGATTCCAGTGTTAACTATACACGTTATTGTAATTGATTCCTGTGTTAACTATATACGTTATTGTATTTGATTCCAGTGTTAACTATACAGGATAGTGTATTTGATTCCAATGTTAACTATACAAGGTTATTGTAACTGATTCCAATGTTAACTATACAGGTTATTGTAACTGACTCCAATGTTAACTATGCAGGTTATTGTAACTGACTCCAATGTTAACTACACACGTTATTATAACTGATTCCAGTGTTAACTATACACGTTATTGTAAACTGATTCCAATGTTAAATATACACGTTATTGTATCTGATTCCAATGTTAACTATACACGTTATTGTAACTGATTCCAATGTTAACTATATACGTTATTTTTATTTGATTCCTGTGATACCTATACAGGTTATTGGATTTGATTCCAATGTTAACTATACAGGTTATTGTATTTGTTTCCAATGTCAACCTTACAGGTTATTGTATTTGATTCCAATGATAACTATACAGGTTATTCTATTTAATTCCAATGTTAACTATACAGGTTATTGTAACTGATTCCTGTGTTAACTATACGGGTTATTGGATTTGATTCCAGTGTTAACTATACACGTTATTGGATTTGATTCCAATGTTAACTATACACGTTATTGTAACTGATTTCAATGTTAACTATATACGTTATTGTTATTGATTCCTGTGATAACTATACAGGTTATTGGATTTGATTCCAATCTTAACTATACAGGTTATTGTATTTGTTTCCAATGTCAACCTTACAGGTTATTGTATTTGATTCCAATGTAAACTATACAGGTTATTCTATTTGATTCCAATGTTAACTATAAAGGTTATGGTAACTGATTCCTGTGTTAACTATACGGGTTATTGGATTTGATTCCTTTGTTAACTATACAGGTTATTGTAACTGATTCCAGTGTTAACTATACACGTTGTAGAATTTGATTCCAATGTTAACTATACAGGTTATTTTAATTGATTCCAGTGTTAACTATACACGTTATTGTAATTGATTCCTGTGTTAGCTATATAGGTTACTATATTTGATTCCAGTGTTAACTATACAGGATAGTGTATTTGATTCCAGTGTTAACTATACAGGATAGTGTATTTGATTCCAATGTTAACTATACAGGTTATTGGATTTTATTCAATGTTAACCATACAGTTTAGTGTATTTGATTCCAATGTTAACTATACAGGTTATTGTAATTGATTCAATGTTAACTATACAGGTTAGTGTATTTGATTCCAATGTTAACTATACAGGTTATAGTAATTGATTCCTATGTTTACTATACAGGTTATTATAACTGATTCCAGTGTTTACTATACAGGTTATTATAACTGATTCCTGTGTTAACTATACAGGTTATTATAACTATTTCCTTTGTTAACTATACAGGTTATTATAACTGATTCCAGTGATAACTATACAGGTTAATTCAACTGATTCCTGTGTTAACTATACAGGTTTTTGTATCTGATTCCTGTGTTAACTATATAGGTTATTGTAACTGATTCCTGTGTTAACTAAGCATGTTAATTTAACTGATTCCTGTGTTAACTTATACAGCCTTTTGTAACTGATTCCTGTGTTAAATATACAGGTTATTGTAACTGATTCCTGTGTTAACTATATATGTTATTGTATTTGATTCCAGTGTTAACTATACACGTTAGTGTATTTTATTCCAATGTTAACTATACAGGTTATTGTAACTGATTCCTGTGTTAACTTTACAGGTTATTATAACCGATTCCAGTGTTAACTATATAGGTTATTATAACTGATTCCTGTGTTAACTTTACACGTTATTATAACTGATTCCTGTGTTAACTATACAGTTTATTGTAACTGATTCCTGTGTTAACTATACAGGTTATTATAACTGATTCCTGTGTTAACTATACAGGATATTATAACTGGTTCCAGTGTTAACTATACAGGTTATTGCAGCTGATTCCAGTGTTAACTATACAGGTTATTGTAACTGATTCCAGTGTTAACTATACAGGTTATTGTATCTGATTCCTGTGTTAACTATACAGGTTATTGTAACTGATTCCAGTGTTAACTATACAGGTTACTGTAACTGATTCCTGTGTTAACTATACAGGTTATTGTAACTCATTCCTGTGTTAACTTTACACTTTATTATAACTGATTCCTGTGTTAACTTTACACGTTTTTATAACTGATTCCTGTGTTAAGTTTCCACGTTATTGAAACTGATTCCATTGTTAACTATACAGGTTATTATAACTGATTCCTGTGTTAGCTATACAGGTTATTATAACTGATTCCTGTGTTAACTATACAGGTTATTGTAACTGATTCCTGTGTTAACTATACAGGTTATTATAACTGATTCCTGTGTTAACTATACAGGTTATTGTAACTGATTCCTGTGTTAACTATACACGTTATTATAAGTGATTCCTGTGTTAACTATACACGTTATTGTAGCTAATTCCTGTGTTAACTATACAGGTTATTATAACCGATTCCTGTGTTAACTATGCAGGTTATTATAACTGAGTCCTGGGTTAACTATACAGGTTATTGTAACTGATTCCAATGTTAACTATACAGGTTATTGTACCTGATTCCTGGTTTAACTATACAGGTTATTATAACTGATTCCTGTGTTAACTATACAGGTTATAGTAACTGATTCCTGTGTTAACTATACAGGTTATTATAACTGATTCCTGTGTTAACTATTCACGTTATTGTAACTGATTCCTGTGTTAACTATACAGGTTATTATAACCGATTCCTGTGTTAACTATGCAGGTTATTATAACTGAATCCTGTGTTAACTATACAGGTTATTGTAACTGATTCCAAAGTTAACTATACAGTTTATTGTAACTGATTACTGTGTTAACTATACACGATATTGTAATTGATTACTGTGTTAACTATACACGTTATTGTAATTGATTACTGTGTTAACTATACACGTTTTTATAACTTATTTCAATGATAACTATACACGTTAATGTAATTGACTACTGTGATAACTATACAGCTTATTGTAACTGATTACTGTGTTAACTATGCACGTTATTGTAATTTATTACTGTGTTAACTATACACGTTATTGTAAATGATTACAATGTTAACTATACACGTTATTGTAACTGATTCCAGTGGCAACTATACACATCATTAAAACAGATTCCGGTGTAAACTATACAGGTTATTTTAACTTATTCGAGCGTTAACTATACATGTTATTGTAACTGATTCCAATGTTAACTACACACGTTATTGTAACTGATTCTAGTGTTAACTATACAAGTTATTGTAATTGATTCCTGTGATAACCATACACGTTATTGTAACCGATTCCAATGTTAACTACACACGTTATTGTAACTGATTCCAGTGTTAACTATGCATGTTATTGTAACTGATTCCTGTGTTAACTATACAGGTTATTGTAACTGATTCCAATGATAACTATACAGGTTATTGTAACTGCCTCCAATGTTAACTATGCAGGTTATTGTAACTGACTCCAATGTTAACTACACACGTTATTATAACTGATTCCAGTGTTAACTATACACGTTATTGTAACTGATTCCAATGTTAACTATACACGTTATTGTATCTGATTCCAATGTTAACTATACACGTTATTGTAACTGATTCCAATGTTAACTATATACGTTATTGTTATTGATTCCTGTGATAACTATACACGTTATTGGATTTGATTCCAATGTCAACATTACAGGTTATTGCATTTGATTCCAATGATAACTATACAGGTTATTCTACTTGATTCCAATGTTAACTATGCAGGTTATTGAAACTGATTCTTGTGTTAACTATACCGGTTATTGCATTTGATTCCTGTGTTCACTACACAGGTGATTTTATTTGAATCCAATGTTAACTATACAGATTATTGTAACTGATTCCCGTGTTAACTATACGGGTTATTGGATTTGATTCCATTAATAACTATACAGATTATTGTAACTGATTCCAGTGTTAACTATACACGTTATTGGATTTGATTCTAATGTTAACTATACAGGTTATTTTAACTGATTCCAGTGATAATTATTCACGTTATTGTAATTGATTCCTGTGTTAACTATATACGTTATTGTATTTTATTGCAGTGTTAAATATACATGCTATTGTATCTGATTCCAATGTTAACTATACACGTTATTGTAACTGATTCCAATGTTAACTATATATGTTATTTTTATTTGATTCCTGTGATACCTATACAGGTTATTGGATTTGATTCCAATGATAACTATACAGGTTATTCTATTTGATTCCAATGTTAACTATACAGGTTATTGTAACTGATTCCTGTGTTAACTTTACGGGTTATTGGATTTGATTCCTTTGTTAACTATACAGGTTATTGTAACTGATTCCAGTGTTAACTATACACGTTATTGGATTTGATTCCAATGTTAACTATACAGGTTATTTTAACTGATTCCAGTGTTAACTATACACGTTATTGTAATTGATTCCTGTGTTAGTTATATAGGTTATTGTATTTGATTCCAGTGTTAACTATACAGGATAGTGTATTTGATTCCAATGTTAACTATACAGGTTATTGGATTTGATTCAATGTTAACCATACATGTTAGTGTATTTGATTCCAATGTTAACTATACAGGTTATTGTAATTGATTCAATGTTAACTATACAGGTTAGTGTATTTGATTCCAATGTTAACTATACAGGTTATTGTAATTGATTCCTATGTATACTATACAGGTTATTATAACTGATTCCAGTGTTTACTATACAGGTTATTATAACTGATTCCTGTGTTAACTATACAGGTTATGTAACTGATTGCTGTGTTAACTTTATAGGTTAATTTAACTGATTCCTTTGTTAACTATACAGGTTATTATTACTGATTCCAGTGATAACTATACAGGTTAATTTAACTGATACCTGTGTTAACTATACAGGTTTTTGTATCTGATTCCTGTGTTAACTATATAGGTTATTGTAACTGATTCCTGTGTTAACTATACAGGTTAATTTAACTGATTCCTGTGTTAACTATACAGGTTTTTGTAACTGATTCCTGTGTTAACTTATACAGGCTTTTGTAACTGATTCCTGTGATAACTATACAGGTTATTGTAACTGATTCCTGTGTTAACTATATAGGTTATTGTATTTGATTCCAGTGTTAACTATACAGGTTAATGTATTTGATTCCAATGTTAACTATACATGTTATTGTAACTGATTCCAATGTTAACTACACACGTTATTGTAACTGATTCTAGTGTTAACTATACAAGTTATTGTAATTGATTCCTGTAATAAGCATACACGTTATTGTAACCGATTCCAATGTTAACTACACACGTTATTGTAACTGATTCCAGTGTTAACTATACATGTTATTGTAACTAATTCCTGTGTTAACTATGCAGGTTATTGTAACTGATTCCAATGATAACTATACAGGTTATTGTAACTGACTCCAATGTTAACTATGCAGGTTATTGTAACTGACACCAATGTTAACTATGCAGGTTATTATAACTGATTCCAGTGTTAACTATACACGTTATTGTAACTGATTCCAATGTTAACTATAGACGTTATTGTATCTGATTCCAATGTTAACTATACACGTTATTGTAACTGATTCCAATGTTAACTATATACGTTATTGTTATTGATTCTTGTGAAAACTATACACGTTATTGGATTTGATTCCAGTGTTAACCATACAGGTTAGTGTATTTGATTCCAATGTTAACTATACAGGTTATTGTAATTGATTCAATGTTAACTATACAGGTTAGTGTATTTGATTCCAATGTTAACTATACAGGTTATTGTAATTGATTCCTATGTATACTATACAGGTTATTATAACTGATTCCAGTGTTTACTATACAGGTTATTATAACTGATTCCTGTGTTAACTATACAGGTTATGTAACTGATTGCTGTGTTAACTTTATAGGTTAATTTAACTGATTCCTTTGTTAACTATACAGGTTATTATTACTGATTCCAGTGATAACTATACAGGTTAATTTAACTGATACCTGTGTTAACTATACAGGTTTTTGTATCTGATTCCTGTGTTAACTATATAGGTTATTGTAACTGATTCCTGTGTTAACTATACAGGTTAATTTAACTGATTCCTGTGTTAACTATACAGGTTTTTGTAACTGATTCCTGTGTTAACTTATACAGGCTTTTGTAACTGATTCCTGTGATAACTATACAGGTTATTGTAACTGATTCCTGTGTTAACTTTACACGTTTTTATAACTGATTCCTGTGTTAAGTTTACACGTTATTGAAACTGATTCCATTGTTAACTATACAGGTTATTATAACTGATTCCTGTGTTAACTATACAGGTTATTATAACTGATTCCTGTGTTAACTATACAGGTTATTGTAACTGATTCCTGTGTTAACTATACAGGTTATTATAACTGATTCCTGTGTTCACTATACAGGTTATTGTAACTGATTCCTGTGTTAACTATACAGGTTATTATAACTGATTCCTGTGTTAACTATACATGTTATTGTAACTGATTCCTGTGTTAACTATACAGGTTATTATAACCGATTCCTGTGTTAACTATGCAGGTTATTATAACTGAATCCTGTGTTAACTATACAGGTTATTGTAACTGTTTCCAATGTTAAATATACAGGTTATTGTAACTGACTCCTGTGTTAACTATACAGGTTATTATAACTGTTTCCTGTGTTAACTATACAGGTTATTGTAACTGATTCCTGTGTTAACTATACAGGTTATTATAACTGATTCCTGTGTTAACTATACACGTTATTGTAACTGATTCCTGTGTTAACTATACAGGTTATTATAACCGATTCCTGTGTTAACTATGCAGCTTATTATAACTGAATCCTGTGTTAACTATACACGTTATTGTAACTGATTCCAAAGTTAACTATACAGTTTATTGTAACTGATTACAGTGTTAACTATACACGTTATTGTAATTTTTTTTTTATTTATGGACGCTCTTTAACTACTATGGTTCTTAGCGTCCCATTCTATATTGGGCGTGAAACACCTGTAATTTTGCTCAGAGGCCTCTTTATCAGGCTTGAGGATCTTTTAGGTGCCGTAAATCTACGACACGGGACCACCGGCTTTACTTCCCTTCCGAAGGAAGCCGTGCTAACGATTTTTACGCCCGAAAAAATCCATCGCCCTCCGCCGGGTTTGAACCCGCGACCTTGAGAACTAGAGGCTAGCACGGGTTATTGTAATTGATTACTGTGTTAACTATACACGTTTTCGTAACTTATTTCAATAATAACTATACACGCTAATGTAATTGATTACTGTGATAACTATACAGTTTATTGTAACTGATTACTGTGTTAACTATGCACGTTATTGTAATTGATTACTGTGTTAACTATACACGTTATTGTAACTGATTACAATGTTAACTATACACGTTATAGTAATTGATTACTGTCTTAACTATACACGTTATTGTAGCTGATGACAATGTTAACTATACACGTTATTGTAACTGATTCCAGTGGCAACTATACACATCATTGTAACAGATTCCAGTGTAAACTATACAGGTTATTTTAACTTATTCCAGCGTTAACTATACACGATATTGTAATTGATTCTAGTGTTAACTATACAGTTTATTATAGCTGATTCCAGCGTTAACTATACACGTTATTGTAATTGATTCCACTGTTAAGTATACAGGTTTATATAACTGATTCCAGTGTAAACTATACAGTTTATTGTAACTGATTTCAGTGTCAACTATACACATCATTGTAACTGATTCCAGTGTAAACTATACAGGTTATTGTAGCTGATTCCAGCGTTAATTATACACGTTACTGTAATTGATTCTTGTGTTAACTATACAGTTTACTGTATTTGATTCGAGTGTTAACTATACAGGTTATTGTATTTGATTCCAGAGTTTACTATAAAGGTTATTGTATTTGATTCCAGTGTTTACTATACAGGTTATAGGATTTGATTCCAGTGTTAACTATAAAGGTTATTGTATTTGATTCCAGTGTTTACTATAAAGGTTATTGTATTTGATTCCAGTGTTAACTATACACGTTATTGTAATTGATTCCAGTGTTAACTATACACGTTATTGTAATTGATTCCATTGTTAACTATACAGGTTTTGTACCTGATTCCAGTATTAACTATACACGTTATTGTATTTGATTCCATTGTTAACTATACACCATATTGTATTTGATTCCAGTGTTTACTATACAGGTTATTGTATTTGATTCCAGTGTTAACTATACACGGTATTGTAATTGATTCCAGTGTTAACTATACACGTTATTGTGATTGATTCCATTGTTAACTATACAGGTTATTATAACTGATACCAGTGTTAACTATACACATTATTGTAATTGATTCCAGTGTTTACTATACAGGTTATTATAACTGATTTCAGTGTTAACTATACACGTTATTGTAATTGATTGTTGTGTTAACTATATAGGTTATTGTATTTGATTCCAATGTTAACTATACAGGTTATTGTAATTGATTCCTGTGTTAGCTATACAGGTTATTGTAGTTGATTCCAGTGTTAACTATATAGGTTATTGTATTTGATTCCAGTGTTAACTATACAGGTTATTGTAATTGATTCCTGTGTTTACTATACAGGTTATTATAACTGATTCCAGTGTTTACTATACAGGTTATTATAACTGATTCCTGTGTTAACTATACAGGTTCTTTTAACTGATTCCTGTGCTAACTTTACAGGTTAATATAACTGATTCCAGTGTTAACTATATAGGTTATTTTAACTGATTGCTGTGTTAACTTTACAGGTTAATTTAACTGATTCCTGTGTTAACTATACAGGTTATTATAACTGATTCCAGTGATAACTATACAGGTTAATTTAACTGATTCCTGTGTTAACTATACAGGTTTATGTAACTGATTCCTGTGTTAACTATACAGGTTATTATAACTGTTTCCTGTGTTAACTATACAGGTTATTGTAACTGATTCCTGTGTTAACTATACAGGTTATTATAACTGAATCCTGGGTTAACTATACAGGTTATTGTAACTGATTCCAATGTTAACTATACAGGTTATTGTAACTGATTCCTGTGTTAACCATACAGGTTATTATAACTGATTCTTGTGTTAACTATACAGGTTATTGTAACTGATTCCTGTGTTAACTATACAGGTTATTATAACTGATTCCTGTGTTAACTATACACGTTATTGTAACTGATTCCTGTGTTAACTATACAGGTTATTATAACCGATTCCTGTGTTAACTATCAGGTTATTATAACTGAATCCTGTGTTAACTATACAGGTTATTGTAACTGATTCCAAAGTTAACTATACAGTTTATTGTAACTGATTACCGTGTTAACTACACACGATATTGTAATTGATTACTGTGTTAACTATACACGTTATTCTAATTGATTACTGTGTTAACTATACACGTTTTCCTAACTTATTTCAATGATAACTATACACGTTAATGTAATTGATTACTGTGATAACTATACAGTTTATTGTAACTGATTACTGTGTTAACTATGCACGTTATTGTAATTTATTACTGTGTTAACTATACACGTTATTGTAACTGATTACAATGTTAACTATACACGTTAACTTAATTGATACCTGTGATAACCATACACGTTATTGTAACCGATTCCAATGTTAACTACACACGTTATTGTAACCGATTCCAGTGTTAACTATACATGTTATTGTAACTGATTCCTGTGTTAACTTTACTGGTTATTGTAACTGATTCCAATGATAACTATACAGGTTATTGTAACTGCCTCCAATGTTAACTATGCAGGTTATTGTAACTGACTCCAATGTTAACTACACACGTTATTATAACTGATTCCAGTGTTAACTATACACGTTATTGTAACTGATTCCAATGTTAACTATAGACGTTATTGTATCTGATTCCAATGTTAACTATACACGTTATTGTAACTGATTCCAATGTTAACTATATACGTTATTGTTATTGATTCCAATGTTAACTATTCAGGTTATTGTATTTGTTTCCAATGTCAACCTTACAGGTTATTGCATTTGATTCCAATGATAACTATACAGGTTATTCTACTTGATTCCAATGTTAACTATGCAGGTTATTGTAACTGATTCTTGTGTTAACTATACAGGTTATTGGATATGATTCCAATGTTAACTATACAGGTTATTGTAACTGATTCCTGTGTTAACTATACCGGTTATTGCATTTGATTCCTGTGTTAACTACACAGGTGATTTTATTTGAATCCAATGTTAACTATACAGATTATTGTAACTGATTCCCGTGTTAACTATACGGGTTATTGGATTTGATTCCATTTGTAACTATACAGGTTATTGTAACTGATTCCAGTGTTAACTATACACGTTATTGGATTTGATTCTAATGTTAACTATACAGGTTATTTTAACTGATTCCAGTGTTAACTATACACGTTGTTGTAATTGATTCCTGTGTTAACTATATAGGTTATTGTATTTAATTCCAGTGTTAACTATACAGGATAGTGTATTTGATTCCAATGTTAACTATACAAGGTTATTGGATTTGATTCAATGTTAACCATACAGGTTAGTGTATTTGATTCCAATGTTAACTATACAGGTTATTGTAACTGATTCCAATGTTAACTATACAGGTTATTGTAACTGACTCCAATGTTAACTATGCAGGTTATTGTAACTGACTCCAATGTTAACTACACACGTTATTATAACTGATTCCAATGTTAACTATACACGTTATTGTAACTGATTCCAATGTTAAGTATATACGTTATTTTTATTTGATTCCTGTAATACCTATACAGGTTATTGGATTTGATTCCAATGTTAACTATACAGGTTATTGTATTTGTTTCCAATGTCAACCTTACAGGTTATTATATTTGATTCCAATGAGAACTATACAGGTTATTCTATTTGATTCCAATGTTAACTATACAGGTTATTGTAACTGATTCCTGTGTTAACTATACGGGTTATTGGATTTGATTCCTTTGTTAACTATACAGGTTATTGTAACCGATTCCAGTGTTAACTATACACGTTATTGGATTTGATTCCAATGTTAACTATACAGGTTATTTTAACTGATTCCAGTGTTAACTATACACGGTATTGTAATTGATTCCTGTGTTAGATATATAGGTTATTGTATTTGATTCCAGTGTTAACTACACAGGATAGTGTATTTGATTCCAATGTTAACTATACAGGTTATTGGATTTGATTCAATGTTAACCATACAGGTTAGTGTATTTGATTCCAATGCTAACTATACAGGTTATTGTAGTTGATTCAATGTTAACTATACAGGTTAGTGTATTTGATTCCAAAGTTAACTATACAGGTTATTGTAATTGATTCCTATGTTTACTATACAGGTTATTATAACTGATTCCAGTGTTTACTATACAGGTTATTATAACTGATTCCTGTGTTAACTATACAGGACATTGTAACTAATTCCTGTGTTAACTTTACAGGTTATTATAACTGATTCCAGCGTTAACTATATAGGTTCTGATAACTGATTCCTGTGTTAACTTTACACGTTATTATAACTGATTCCTGTGTTAACTTTACACGTTGTTATAACTGATTCCTGTGTTAAGTTTACACGTTATTGAAACTGATTCCATTGTTAACTATACAGGTTATTATAACTGAATCCTGTGTTAACAATACAGGTTATTATAACTGATTCCTGTGTTAACTATACAGGTTTTTGTATCTGATTCCTGTGTTAACTATATAGGTTATTGTAACTGATTCCTGTGTTAACTATACAGGTTAATTTAACTGATTCCTGTGTTAACTATACAGGTTTTTGTAACTGATACCTGTGTTAACTTATACAGGCTTTTGTAACTGATTCCTGTGTTAACTATACAGGTTATTGTAACTGATTCCTGTGTTAGCTTTACAGGTTATTATAACCGATTCCAGTGTTTCTATATAGGTTATAATAACAGATTCCTGTGTTAACTTTACACGTTATTATAACTGATTCCAGTGTTAACTATATACGGTATTATAACTGATTCCTGTGTTAACTTTACACGTTATTATAACTGATTCCAGTGTTAACTATACAGTTTATTGTAACTGATTCCTGTGTTAACTATAAAGGTTATTATAACTGATTCCTGTGTTAACTATACAGGTTATTATAACTGATTCCAGTGTTAACTATACAGGTTATTGTAGCTGATACCAGTGTTAACTATACAGGTTATTGTAACAGATTCCAGTGTTAACTATACAGGTTATTGTATCTGATTCCTGTGTTAACACTACAGGTTATTGTAACTGATTCCTGTGTTAACTATAAAGGTTACTGTAACTGATTCCTGTGTTAACTATACAGGTTATTGTAACTCATTCCTGTGCTAACTTTACACGTTATTATAACTGATTCCTGTGTTAACTTTACACGTTTTTATAACTGATTCCTGTGTTAAATTTACACGCTATTGAAACTGATTCAATTGTTAACTATACAGGTTATTATAACTGATTCCTGTGTTAGCTATACAGGTTATTATAACTGATTCCTGTGTTAACTATACAGGTTATTGTAACTGATTCCTGTGTTTACTATACAGGTTATTATAACTGATTCCTGTGTTAACTATACAGGTTATTGTAACTGATTCCTGTGTTAACTATATAGGTTATTGTATTTGAATCCAGTGTTAACTATACAGGTTAATGTATTTGATTCCAGTGTTAACTATACAGGTTATTGTAACTGATTCCTGTGTTAACTATGCAGGTTATTATAACTGAATCCTGTGTTAACTATACAGGTTATTGTAACTGATTCCAATGTTAACTATACAGGTTATTGTAACCGAATCCTGTGTTAACTATACAGGTTATTGTAACTGATTCCTGTTTTAACTATACAGGTTATTATAACTGATTTCTCTGTTAACTATACACGTTATTTTAACTGATTCCTGTGTTAACTATACAGGTTATTATAACCGATTCCTGTGTTAACTGTGCAGGTTATTAAAACTGAATCCTGTGTTAACTATACAGGTTATTGTAACTGATTCCAAAGTTAACTATACAGTTTATTGTAACTGATTACTGTGTTAACTATACACGTTATTGTAATTGATTACTGTGTTAACTATACACGTTATTGTAATTGATTACTGTGTTAACTATACACGTTTTCGTAACTTATTTCAATGATAACTATACACGTTAATGTAATTGATTACTGTGATAACTATACAGTTTATTGTAACTGATTACTGTGTTAACTATGCACGTTATTGTAATTGATTACTGTGTTAACTATACACGTTATTGTAACTGATTACAATGTTAACTATACACGTTATAGTAATTGATTACTGTCTTAACTATACACGTTATTGTAACTGCTTACAATGTTAACTATACACGTTATTGTAACTGATTCCAGTGGCAACTATACACATCATTGTAACAGACTCCGGTGTAAACTATACAGGTTATTTTAACTTATTCCAGCGTTAACTATACATGTTATTGAAACTGATTCCAATGTTAACTACACACGTTATTGTAACTGATTCTAGTGTTAACTATACAAGTTATTGTAATTGATTCCTGTGATAACCATACACGTTATTGTAACCGATTCCAATGTTAACTACACACGTTATTGTAACTGATTCCAGTGTTAACTATACATGTTATTGTAACTGATTCCTGTGTTAACTATACAGGTTATTGTAACTGATTCCAATGATGACTATACAGGTTATTGTAACTGACTCCAATGTTAACTATGCAGGTTATTGTAACCTACTCCAATGTTAACTACACACGTTATTATAACTGATTCCAGCGTTAACTATACACGTTATTGTAACTGATTCCAATGTTAACTATACACGTTATTGTATCTGATTCCAATGTTAACTATACACGTTATTGTAACTGATTCCAATGTTAACTATATACGTTATTGTTATTGATTCTTGTGATAACTATACACGTTATTGAATTTGATTCCAATGTTAACTATACAGGTTATTGTATTTGTTTCCAATGTCAACCTTACAGGTTATTGTATTTGATTCCAATGATAACTATACAGGTTATTCTATTTGATTCCAATGTTTACTATACAGGTTATTGTAACTGATTCCTGTGTTAACTATACCGGTTATTGCATTTGATTCCTGTGTTAACTACACAGGTGATTCTATTTGAATTCAATGTTAACTATACAGATTATTGTAACTGATTCCCGTGTTAACTATACGGGTTAATGGATTTGATTCCATTTTTAACTATACAGGTTATTGTAACTGATTCTAGTGTTAACTATACACGTTATTGGATTTGATTCTAATGTTAACTATACAGGTTATTTTAACTGATTCCAGTGTTAACTATACACGTTATTGTAATTGATTCCTGTGTTAACTATATAGGTTATTGTATTTGATTCCAGTGTTAACTATACAGGATAGTGTATTTGATTCCAATGTTAACTATACAAGGTTATTGGATTTGATTCAATGTTAACCATACAGGTTAGTGTATTTGATTCCAAAGTTAACTATACAGGGTATTGTAATTGATTCATTGTTAACTATACAGGTTAGTGTATTTGATTCCAATGTTAACTAATAGGTTATTGTAATTGATTCCTATGTTTACTATACACGTTATTATAACTGATTCCAGCGTTTACTATACAGGTTATTATAACTGATTCCTGTGTTAACTATACCGGTTATTGTAACTGATTCCTTTGTTAACTTTACAGGTTATTATAACTGATTCCAGTGTTAACTATATAGGTTATTACAACTGATTCCTGTGTTAAATTTACACGTTATTATAACTGATTCCTGTGTTAACTATACAGGTTATTGTAACTGATTGTTGTGTTAACTTTACAGGATAATTTAACTCTTTCCTTTGTTAACTATACAGGTTATTTTAACTGATTCCAGTGATAAATATACAGGTTAATTTAACTGATTACTGTGTTAACTATACAAGTTTATGTAACTGATTCCTGTGTTAACTATATAGGTTATTGTAACTGATTCCTGTGTTAACTATACAGGTTAATTTAACTGATTCCTGTGTTAACTATATAGGTTATTATAACTGATTCCTGTGTTAACTCTACACGTTATTATAACTGATTCCAGTGTTAACTATATAGGTTATTATAACTGATTCCTGTATTAACTTTACACGTTATTATAACTGATTCCAGTGTTAACTATACAGTTTATTGTAACTGATTCCTGTGTTAACTATACAGGTTATTATAAGTGATTCCTGTGTTAACTATACAGGTTATTATAACTGATTCTAGTGTTAACTATACAGGTTATTGTAGCTGATACCAGTGTTAACTATACAGGTTATTGTAACTGATTCCAGTTTTAACCATACAGGTTATTGTATCTGATTCCTGTGTTAACTATACAGGTTATTGTAACTGATTCCAGTGTTAACTATACATGTTACTGTAACTGATTCCTGTGTTAACTATACAGGTTATTGTAACTCATTCCTGTGTTAATTTTACACGTTATTATAACTGATTCCTGTGTTAACTTTACACGTTTTTATAACTGATTCCTGTGTTAAGTTTACACGTTATTGAAACTGATACCATTGTTAACTATACAGGTTATTATAACTGATTCCTGTGTTAACTATACAGGTATTATAACTGATTCCTGTGTTAACTATACAGGTTATTGTAACTGATTCCTGTGTTAACTATACAGGTTACTATAACTGATTCCTGTGTTAACTATACAGGTTATTGTAACTGATTCCTGTGTTAACTATACAGGTTATTATAACTGATTCCTTTGTTAACTATACATGTTATTGTAACTGATTCCTGTGTTAACTATACAGGTTATTATAACCGATTCCTGTGTTAACTATGCGGGTTATTATAAATGAATCCTGTGTTAACTATACAGGTTATTGTAACTGTTTCCAATGTTAATTATACAGGTTATTGTAACTGATTCCTGTGTTAACTATACAGGTTATTATAACTGTTTCCTGTGTTAACTATGCAGGTTATTGTAACTGATTCCTGTGTTAACTTTACAGGTTATTATAACTGATTCCTGTGTTAACTATACACGTTATTGTGACTGATTCCAGTGTTAACTATACAGGTTATTATAACCGATTCCTGTGTTAACTATGCAGCTTATTATAACTGAATCCTGTGTTAACTATACACGTTATTGTAACTGATTCCAAAGTTAACTATACAGTTTATTGTAACTGATTACTGTGTTAACTATACACGTTATTGTAATTGATTACTGTGTTAACTATACACGTTTTCGTAACTTATTTCAATAATAACTATACACGCTAATGTAATTGATTACTGTGATAACTATACAGTTTATTGTAACTGATTACTGTGTTAACTATGCACGTTATTGTAATTGATTACTGTGTTAACTATACACGTTATTGTAACTGATTACAATGTTAACTATACACGTTATAGTAACTGATTACTGTCTTAACTATACACGTTATTGTAGCTGATTACAATGTTAACTATACACGTTATTGTAACTGATTCCAGTGGCAAATATACACATCATTGTAACAGATTCCAGTGTAAACTATACAGGTTATTGTAACTTATTCCAGCGTTAACTATACACGATATTGTAATTGATTCCAGTGTTAACTATACAGGTTATTATAGATGATTCCAGCGTTAACTATACACGTTATTGTAATTGATTCCACTGTTAAGTATACAGGTTTATATAACTGATTCCAGTGTAAACTATAGAGTTTATTGTAACTGATTTCAGTGTCCACTATACACATCATTGTAACTGATTCCAGTGTAAACTATACAGGTTATTGTAGCTGATTCCAGCGTTAATTATACACGTTATTGTAATTGATTCTTGTGTTAACTATACAGTTTACTGTATTTGATTCGAGTGTTAACTATACAGGTTATTGTATTTGATTCCAGAGTTTACTATAAAGGTTATTGTATTTGATTCCAGTGTTTACTATACAGGTTATTGGATTTGATTCCAGTGTTAACTATAAAGGTTATTGTATTTGATTCCAGTGTTTACTATACAGGTTATTGTATTTGATTCCAGTGTTAACTATACACGTTATTGTAATTGATTCCAGTGTTAACTATACACGTTATTGTAATTGATTCCATTGTTAACTATACAGGTTTTGTAACTGATTCCAGTATTAACTATACACGTTATTGTATTTGATTCCATTGTTAACTATACACCATATTGTATTTGATTCCAGTGTTTACTATACAGGTTATTGTATTTGATTCCAGTGTTAACTATACACGTTATTGTAATTGATTCCAGTGTTAACTATACACGTTATTGTATTTGATTCCATTGTTAACTATACAGGTTATTATAACTGATACCAGTGTTAACTATACACGTTATTGTAATTGATTCCAGTGTTTACTATACAGGTTATTATAACTGATTTCAGTGTTAACTATACACGTTATTGTAATTGATTCTTGTGTTAACTATACAGGTTATTCTATTTGAATCCAATGTTAACTATACAGATTATTGTAACTGATTTCCGTGTTAACTATTCGGGTTATTGGATTTGATTCCATTGTTAACTATACAGGTTATTGCAACGGATTCCAGTGTTAACTATACACGTTATTGGATTTGATTCCAATGTTAACTATACAGGTTATTTTAACTGATTCCAGTGTTAACTATACACGTTACTGTAATTGATTCGTGTGTTAACTATATAGGTTATTGTATTTGATTCCAATGTTAACTATACAGGTTATTGTAATTGATTCCTGTGTTAGCTATACATGTTATTGTAGTTGATTCCAGTGTTAACTATATAGGTTATTGTATTTGATTCCAGTGTTAACTATACAGGTTATTGGATTTGATTCAATGTTAACTATACAGGTTATTGTAATTAATTCCTGTGTTTACTATACAGGTTATTATAACTGATTCCAAGGTTTACTATACAGGTTATTATAACTGGTTCCTGTGTTAACTATACAGGTTCTTTTAACTGATTCCTGTGCTAACTTTACAGGTTAATATAACTGATTCCAGTGTTGACTATACAGGTTGTTATAACTGATTCCAGTGATAACTATACAGGTTAATTTAACTGATTCCTGTGTTAACTATACAGGTTTTTGAAACTGATTCCTGTGTTAACTATACAGGTTATTGTAACTGATTCCTGTTTTAACTATACAGGTTATTATAACTGATTCCTGTGTTAACTATACAGGTTATTGTAACTGATTCCTGTGTTAACTTTAAAGGTTATTATAACTGATTCCTGTGTTAACTATGCAGGTTATTGTAACTGATTCCAGTGTTAACTATACAGTTTATTGTAATTGATTCCTGTGTTAACTATACAGGTTATTGTAACTGATTCCTGTGTTAACTCTACAGGTTATTGTAACTGATTCCAGTGTTATCTATACAGGTTATTGTAACTGATTCCTGTGTTAACTATACAGGTCATTGTAATTCATTCCTGTGTTAACTTTACACGTTATTATAACTGATTCCTGTGTTAATTTTACACGTTTTTATAACTGATTGCCGTGTTAGTTTTACACGTTATTGTAACTGATTCCTTTGTTAACTATACAGGTTATCATAACTGATTCCTGTGTTAACCATACAGGTTATTGTAACTGATTCCTGTGTTAACTATACAGGTTATTATAACTGATTCCTGTGTTAACTATCCAGGTTATTGTAACTGATTCCTGTGGTAGCTATACAGGATATTGTAACTGATTCCTGTGTTAACTATACAGGTAATTGTAACTAATTCCTGTGTTAACTATACAGGTTATTATAACTAATTCCTGTGTTAACTATACAGGTTATTTTAACTGATTCCTGTGTTAACTATACAGGTTATTATAACTGATTCCTGTGTTAACTATACAGGTTATTTTAATGATTCCTGTGTTAACTACACAGGTTATTATAACTGATTCCTGTGTTAACTATACAGGTTATTGTAACTTATTCCTGTGTTAACTATACAGGTTATTGTAACTGATTCCATTGATAACTATACAGGTTATTATAACTGTTTCCTGTGTTAACTATACAGGTTATTGTAACTGATTCCAGTGTTAACTTTAGACGTTATTATAACTGATTCCTGTGTTAACTATACAGGTTATTGTAACTGATTCCAGTGTTAACTCTACAGGTTATTGTAACTGATTCCTGTGTTAACTATACAGGTTATTCTATTAGATTCCAGTGTTAACTATAGACATTATTGTAACTGATTCCAGTGTTAACTATACACGTTTTTGTATTTGATTCCTGTGTTAACTATACAGGTTATTGTAACTGATTCCTGTGTTATCTATACAGGTTATTGTAACTGATTCCTGTGTTAACTATACGGTTATTGTAACTGATTCCTGTGTTAACCATACAGGTTATTTTAACTGATTCCTGTGTTAATTATACAGGTTATTGTAATTGATTCCAGTGTTAATTATATAGGTTATTGTAACTGATTCCTGTATTAACTATATAGGTTATTGTAACTCATTCCTCTGTTAACTTTGCACGTTATTATAAGTGATTCCTGTGTTAACTTTACACGTTATTATAACTGATTCCTGTGTTAACTATACAGGTTATTGTAACTGATTCCTGTGTAAACTATACAGGTTATTGTAACTGATTCCTGTGTTAACTATACAGGTTATTGTAACTCATTCCTGTGTTAACTATACAGGTTATTGTAACTGATTCCAGTGTTATCTATACAGGTTATTGTAACTGATTCCTGTGTTAACTATACAGGTTATTCTATTAGATTTTAGTGTTAACTATTGACATTATTGTAACTGATTCCAGTGTTAACTATACACGTTTTTGTAATTGATTCCTGTGTTAACTATACAGGTTATTCTAACTGATTCCTGTGTTATCTTTACAGGTTATTGTAACTGATTCCTGTGATAACTATACGGGTTATTGTAATTGATTTCTGTGTTAACTATACAGGTTATTTTAACTGATTCCTGTGTTAATTATACAGGTTATTGTAATTGATTCCAGTGTTAACTATATAGATTATTGTAACTGGTTCCTGTGTTAACTATACAGGTTATTGTAACTCATTTATGTGTTAACTTTACACGTTATTATAACTGATTCCTGTGTTAACTTTACACGTTATTATATCTGATTCCTGTGTTAACTTTACACGTTATTATAACTGATTCCTGTGTTAGCTATACAGGTTATTGTAACTGATTTCATTGTTAACAATACAGGATATTATAACTGATTCCTGTCCTAACTATACAGGTTATTGTAACTGATTCCTGTGTTAACTATACAGGTTATTATAACTGATTCCTGTGTTAACTATACAGGTTATTGTAACTGATTCCTGTGTTAACTATACAGGTTATTATAACTGATTCCTGTGTTAACTATACAGGTATTGTAACTGATTCCTTTGGTAACTATACAGGTTATTATAACTGTTTCGTGTGTTAACTATACAGGTTATTGTAACTGATTCCTGTGTTAACTAAACAGGTTATTATAACTGATTCCTGTGTTAACAATACAGGTTATTGTAACTTTTTCCAGTGTTAACTATACAGATTATTATAACTGATTCCTGTGTTAACTATACAGGTTATTGTAACTGATTCCATTGTTAACTATACAGGTTATTATAACTGTTTCCTGTGTTAACTATACAGGTTATTGTAACTGATTCCTGTGTTAACTTTACACGTTATTACAACTGATTCCTGTGTTAACTATACAGGTTATTGTTACTGATTCCAGTGTTAACTATACAGGTTATTGTAACTGATTCCAATGTTAACTATAGACATTGTAACTGATTCCAGTGTTAACTATAGACATTATTGTAACTGATTGCAGTGTTAGCTATAGACATTATTGTATTTGATTTCTGTGTTAACTATACAGGTTATTGTAGCTGATTCCTGTGTTAGCTATACAGGTTATTCTATTAGATTCCAGTGTTAACTATAGACATTATTGTAACTGATTCCAGTGTTAACTATACGGGTTACTGTAATTGATTCCTGTGTTAACTATACAGGTTATTGTAACTGATTCCAGTGTTAACTATAGACGTTATTGTAACTGATTCCAATTTTAACTATACACGTTTTTGTAACTGATTCTTGTGTTAACTATACAAGTTATTGTAACGGATTCCGGTGTTAACTATTGACGTTTATGTAACTGATTCCTGTGTTAACTATACACGTTATTGTAACTGATTCCAATGTTAAATATAGATGTTATTGTAACTGATTTCTGTGTTAACTATACCCGTTATTGTTACTGATTCCAGTGTTAACTATAGACGTTATTGTAACGGATTCCAGTGTTAACTATAACCGTTATTGTAACGGATTCCAGTGTTAACTACAGACGTTATTGTAATACATTCCAATTTTACATACACGTTATTGCAGCTGATTGCAGAATTTACTATACAGGGTAATGTATTTGATTGCAGTATTGACTGTAGATGTTGTGTTTATATTTGCCATTGTTTAACTTACAGGTTCATGTAATAAAAGTAATTTTGTCTGTAGAGACCTTTGTGGGTGATTCCTGTTTGGATCGAAGAGATTTTTAATCAAACTCCAGTGTTATTTGTACAGGTAAGTGAAGGGGTAACTGTAACCTCATTCTAGAATTGTCTGTAGAGAATACTGTATCATATTCCTGAGTAGACTGTAGAGGATACTGCGTCATTCCCCAGGGTTGACTGTAGAGGTTACTGAATCATATTCCAGTATTGACTGTAGAGATTACTGTATGAAGCACCAGTGTTGAATGCAGGGGTTACTGTATCATACTCCAGCGTTGAATGCAGAGATTACTGCATTATAATCCAGTGTTGAATGTAGAGGTTACTGTATCATACTCGAGTGTTGAATGTAGACGTTACTGTAGCAGTCTCCGGTGTTGACTGTAGAGACTGCTGTAACGTACTCCGATGTTGACTGTAGAGATTACTGTATCATACTCCAATAAAGACTGTAGTGGTTACTGAATCATACTCCAGTTTGACTGTAGAGATTACTGTATCATACTCCAGTGTTGACAGTAGAGAATACTGTATCATACGCCAGTGATGAAAGTAAAGCTTGCTGTATAATACTCCAGTGTTGACTTAGGGAATACTCTATTATACACCAGTGTTGAAAGTAGAGGCTACCGTATCATACACCAGTGCTGAATGTAGATATTACTGTATCACACTCGTGTGTTGAATGTAGAGCTAAATGTATCATACTCCAGTATTGAAGGTAGAGGTTACTGTATCATACTATAGTGATAAATGTAGAAATTGCTGTATCATACTTCTGTTTGGAATGTAGAAGTTACTGTATCACATTCCAGTGATGACTGTAGAGATTTCTGTATCATACTCAATTGTTGACTGTAGAGATTACTGTATCATATTCCGGAATTGCCTGTAAAATTACTGTATAATACTCCAGTGTTGACTGTAAATGTTGCTGTATCATACTTCAGTATTACTGTAGAGCATACTCTATCATTGTCCAGTGTTTGATGTAGAGCCTGACTAAAAACACTCCAGTGTTGACTGTAGCGGCTACTCTATCATACTCCAGTTTTGACTGTAGGTGTTATTGTATTACAATCAAGAGTTTACTCTAGATATTACTGCATCATTCTCCAGTGTCGACTTTACAGAATACCGTATCATACTCCACCGTTGAATGTAGACATTACTGTTTCATATTCCAGTGTTGAATGTAGAGATTACTGTATCACACTCCAGTGTTCACTGTGCATGTTACTGTATAATACCCCAGTGTTGACTGCAGAGATTACTGTATCATACACCATTGTTGTCTGTAGAGGTTGCTGTAACATACTCCAGTGTTGAATGTAGAGATTACTGTATAATACTCCAGTGTTGAATGTACAGATTGCTGTATAATACTTAGTGTTTACTGTAGATATTACCGTAACTTACTCCAGTGTAGACTGTAGATGTTACTGTATATTACTCCAGTGTTGCCTGTATGGGTTACTGTATCAAATTCCAGTGTTAATTGTATGGCTTAAGGTAACATTCTCCGGTAATGACTGTAGGGTTTACTGTATAATACGCCAGTGATGAAAATAAAGGTTAATGTATTATACTCCAGTGTTGAATGTAGAGATTACTATATCATAATCCAGTGTTGAATGTAAAGGTTACTCTATCATACTCCAGTGTTGAATGTAGGTTACTGTACCGGAATGCAGTGAGGTCTGTAGAAATTACTGTATCATACTCCAGTGATGACTTTAGAGATTACTGTATCATACTCCTGTGTTGAAGGTAAAGGTTACTGTATCATACTCAGTGTTAAATGTAGAGCTCACTGTATCACACTCCAGTGTTTAATGTAGAGATTACTGTATCACACTCAGGTGTTGAATGCAGGGATTACTGTATCATACTCCAATGTAGACTGTAGATGTTACTCTATCACACTCCAGTGATGACTGTAGAGATTACTGTTGCATACTCCATTGTTGAATATAGAGGTTACTGTATCATATTCCAGTGTTGAATGTAGAGGCTACAGTACCATACTTGAATACTGACTACAGAAATTACTAAATAATACTCCATTGTTTAATGTAGAGTTTCATGTATCATACTCTAATGTTGATTGTAGAGGTTACTGTACCCAACTCCAGTGTTGACAGCAGAGGTTTTAGTATCATATTCCTGTGTTGAGCGTAGAGATTACTATATCATACTCCAGTGTTTTCTGTAGAGATTACTGTATCATACTACCGTTTTGAATGTAGAGGTTACTGTACTGTACTGTTTTCTGTAGCATACTCTAATGTTTACTGTAGTTTTTATTAATTCATACTCCAGTGTTGACCGTATCGTTTACTGTATCATATTGCAGTGTTGAATGTAGAGGTTTCTTTCTCATATTCCGGTATTGACTGTAGAAATTACTGTATCATACTCCAGTGTTGACTGTTGAGGTTGCTATATCATACTTCAGTGATACTGTAGAGCATACTGTTTCACTGTCCAGTGTTTAATGTAGAGCTTAACTTATCGTACTCCAGTGTTGACTGTAGCGGTTAATGTAGCATACTCCAGTTTTGAATGTAAAGGTTATTATATCATACTCAAGTGTTTAATATAGAGGTTTCTCTATCATATTCCAGTGTTGAGTATAGAGGTTTCCCTGCCGGAATCCATTGTTGACTATAATTATTGTATAATATTCCAGTGTTGACTTTAGAGGTTATTGCATCATACTCAAGGGTTGACTGTAGAGAACGATGTATCATACTCCAACGTTGAATGTAGAGGTTACTGTATTATACTACAGTTTTGACTCTAGAACTTACTGTATCGTACTCCAGTGGTAAATTTAGAGGCCACTGTACAATAATTATGTGCTGAATGTAGAGTTTAATGTACCGGAATCCACTGTTGACTGTAGATGTTGTTGTATCATACTCCAGTAGTGACTGTACAGGTTACTGTAGCATACACCAGTGTTGACTGAAGGGGTACTGTAACATACTCCAGTGTTGAATGTAGAGATTACTGTACCATACCCCAGTGTTGACTGTAGAGATTACTGTATCATACTTGAATGTTGACTGTGGATGTTACTGCATCATACTCCAGTGTTGACTGTAGTGGGTTACTGTATCATACTCCAATGTTGAATGTAGAGACTACTGTATCATACTCCAGTGTGGAATGTGGAGGTTACTGTATCATACACGAATGTTAACTGTAGAGATTTCTGTATCATACTTCAGTGTTGACTGTAGAGAATACTGTATCAGATTCCGGTGATGACTGTAGAGGTTGTTGTATCAGATTCCGGTGATGACTGTAGAGGTTGTTGTATCATATTCCGGTGTTGACTGTAGAAATAATCTATCATATTCCAGTGTTGACTGTAGAGGTTGCTGTATCATACATCAGTATTAATATAGAGCTTCCTGTATCATTGTCCAGTGTTGACTGTAGAGTTTACCTTAACATACTCCAGTATTGACTGTAGGGGTTACTGCATCATACTCTAGTGTTTACTGTAGAGATTATTGTATCATACTCAAATGTTTAATGCAGAGGTTTCTTTATCATATTCCGGTGTTGACTGTAGAGGCTACTCTAACGGAATCCATTGTTGGCTGTAGTTATTGTATCAAATTGCAGTGTTGACTGTAGAGGTTACCGTTTCATGCTCCAGAGATGACTGTAGAGATCACTATCATACTCGGGTGTTGACTGTAGAGGTTACTGTATCATACTCCAGTTATGGCTATAGAGCTTATTGTATCATACTCCAGTGTTTAATGTAGAGTTTACTGTAGACGAATCCAGTGTTGACTGTATATGCTACTCTATCATGATCCAGTGTAGACTGTAAAGTTTACTGTATCATACTGCAGTGTTGAATGTAGAGAAAACTGTTACATACTCCAGTGTTGAATGTAGAGACTACCTTATCATACAACAGTGTTGACTGTAGAGATTACTGCATCTTACTTCAGTGTTAATGTTAATTTTACGGTAACATTCTCTGGTGTTGACTTAGAGTTTACCGTATCATACGCCAGTGTTGAATGTAGAGGTTAATGTGTTATACTCCAGTGTTGAATTTAGAGGTTACTGCATCATACTCTATTGTTGACTGTAGAGAATAGTGTATCATACTCCAGTGTTGAATATGAAGATTACTGTATCATACTCCAGTGTTGAATATGAAGATTACTGTATCATACTCCAGTGTTGAATGTAGGTTACTGTATCATACTCCTGTGTTAAATGTAGAGGTTACTGTACCGGAATCCAGTGTGGTCTGTAGAGTTAACTATATCATACTCCAGTGATAACTGTAGAGATTACTGTATCATACGCCAGTGTTGACCGAAAAGATTACTGTATCATACTCTAGTGGTCATTGTAGAGGTTACTGTATCATATTCCAGTGTTTAATATATAGAATAATGTATCATACTCAGGTGTTAAATGTAGAGATTACTGTATCATACTCTAGTGTTGACTTTAGAGGTTACTCTATCATACTCACGTGTTGAATGTAGAGATAACTGTATCATACTCCAGTGTTGATTGTAGAGGTTACCGTATCATACTCGAGTGTTTACTGTAGTGTTTACTAAATCATACTCCAGTGTTGACTGTAGAGGTTACTGTATCATACTCCAGTGTTGAATGTAGAGATTACTGTATGATATTCCGAATTGACTGTAGAAATTACTGTATCATACACCAGTAATGACTGTAGAGGTTGCTTTATCATACTTCAGTGTTACTGTAGAGCTTGCTGTATCATAGTCCAGTGTTTAATGTAGAGCTTAACTTAAAATACTCCAGTGTTGACTGTAGCGGTTACTCTACCGGAATCCATTGTTAACTGTAGTTATTGTATCATATTCCTTTGTTGACTGTAGAGGATACTGTATCACACTCCAGTGTTTTATGTAGAGATTACAGTACCATACACCAGGGTTGACTGTACAGGTTACTGTATTGTACACCAGTGTTAAATGTAGAGGTTACTGTAACATACTCCAGTGTTGAATGTAGAGATTACCGTATCATACTCCAGTGTTAACTGTAGAGATTACTGTATCATTCTCCAGTGTTGACTGTAGAGATTACTGTATCTTAATCCAGTGTTAACTGTACAGATTACATTATCATACTCCAGTGTTGACTGTAGAAGTCACTCTAACATACTCCAGTGTTGACTGTAAACGTTACTGTATCATACTTCAGTGTTGACTGTAGTGGTTACTGTATTTTACTCCAGTGTAAAATGTAGTTTCTACTGTATTATACTCTAGTGTTGAATACAGATGTTACTGTTCCGGAATCCAGTGTTTAGTGTACAGATTACTGCATCATACTCCAGTTTGAATGTAGTGATTAGTGTATCCTACCCCTGTGTTAAATGTAGAGATTACCTTATCATATTCCAGTGTTGAATAAAGGTCTTACTGTAACATACTCCAGTGTTGACTGTAGAGGTTACTGTACCGGAGTCCAGTGTCGTCTGTACATATTACTGTAACATTCTCCAGTGTTTAATATTGAGGTTTCTGTATCATATTCCAGTGTTAAATGTAGATGTTACTGTCCCAGAATTCAGTGCTGAATGTAGAGGTCTTTGTGTCATACTCCAGTGTAGAACGTAGAGGTTACTATAACACACTCCAGTGTTGAATGTAAGGATTACTGCATCATACTCTAATGTAGACTGTAAATGCTAAGTTAGCATCTCCAGTGTTGAATGTAGAGATTACTATATCATACTCCAGTGTTGAATGTAGGTTACTGTAACTTACTCCAGGGTTAAATGTAGAGGTTGCTGTACCGGAATCACATGGGTCTATACAGATTACTGTATCATACTCCAGTGATGACTGTAGATGATACTGTATATTACTTCAGTGTTGACTGTATGGGTTAGTGTATCATATTCCAGTGTTAAACGTAAGGTTTACGGTAACACTCTCCGGTGTTGAATGTAGAGGTTAATGTATTATATTCCAGTGTTGAATTTACAGGTTACTCTATCATACTACACTGTTGACTGTAGAGAATATTGTATCATACTCCAGTGTTTAATGTAGAGATTAGTAACCCACACTCCAGTGTTGAGTTAGAGATTACTGTATCATACTCCAGTGTTGACTGTAGAGATTACTGTATCATACTCCAGTGTTGACGGTAGTTGTTTTTGTATCATACTCCAGTGTTGTATGTAGAGGGTACTGTATCATACACCAGTGTTGGCAGTACAGGTTACTGTATCATACTCCAGTGTTGAATATAGAGGTTACTGTAACATCCTCCAGTGTTGAATGTAGAGATGACTGTGTCATACTCCATTATTGACTGTAGAGGTTACTGTATAATACTTAGTGTTGACTGTAGAGATTACTGTATCATACTCCAGTGATGACTGTAGATGATACTGTATATTACTTCAGTGTTGACTGTATGCGTTAGTGTATCATATTCCAGTGCAAAACGTAAGGTTTACGGTAACACTCTGCGGTGTTGAATGTAGAGGTTAAAATATTATATTCCAGTGTTGAATATACAGGTTACTGTATCATACTACACAGTTGACGGTAGAGAAAACTGTATTATACTCCAGTTTTGATAGTACAGGTTACTTTATCATACTCCAGTGTTGAATGTAGAGATTAGTCTACCATACTCCAGTGTTGACTGTAGAGATTACTATATCATACTCCAGTGTTGAATGTAGAAGTTACTGTAACAGACCCCAGTGTTGAATATACAGATGACTGTATCATTCTCCATTGTTGACTGTAGAGATTACTGTATAATATTTACCGTTGACTATGGCTGTTACTCTATATTACTCCAGTGTTGACTGTGTGGGTTACTGTATCATATTTCAGTGTTAAATGCAAGGTTTACGGTAACATTTCCTGGTGTTGACTGTTGAGTTTATTGTATCATACTCCACTGTTGAATGTACAGAATGCATTATCATAATGTACCTTTACTGTAGAGAATACTGTATCATAATCCAGTGTTGAATATAGATATTACTGTATCATAATCCAGTGTTGAATGGAGACACTACTGTAACATAATCCAGTGTGGAAAATAGAGCCTACTGTATCCAACTCCAGTGTTGAATATAGAGATTACTGTATCATACTCTAGTGTTGAATGTAGAGGTTACTATATCATACTACAGTGTTGAATGTACGTTACTGTATCATACTCCAGTGTTAAATGTAAAGCTCACGGTAACATTCTCCGTTGTTGACTGTAGAGTTTACTGTAACATACTCCAGTGCTTAATGTAGAAGTTAATGCAGTATACTCCAGTGTTGAATGTAGTCGGTACTGTATCATACTCCACTGCTGAATGTACAGGTTACTGTATCATACTCCACTGTTGACTGCAGAGAATACTGTATCATACTCCAGTGTGGAAGGTAGATATTACAGTAACATAATCCAGCGTAGAATGTAGAGGCTACTGTATCATAATCCTGTGTTGATATAGAGATGACTGTATCATACTCCTTCTTGAATGTACAGGTTACTGTATCATACTTTAGTGTTGAATGTAGGTTACTGTATTATACTCCAGGGTTGACTTAAAGATTACTGTATCATACTCCAGTGTTTACTGTAGATGTTACTGTATAATACTCCAATGTTGACTGTTGACGTTACTCTATTGTACTTCAGTGTTGACTGTAGAGCTTGCTGTATCATAATGCAAGTTACTGTAGAGCTTACTGTATCATACTCTAGTGTTGACTGTAGAGGTTGCTCTATCATACTCCCGTGTTGAATGTAGAGAATACTGTATCATACTCCAGTGTTGTCTGTACAGGTTACTCTATCATACTCCCGTGTTAAATGTAGAGAATATTGTATCATACTCCAGTGTTGAATGTAGAGGTTACTGTATAATACTCCAGTGATAAATGTAGAGATTACTGAATCATACTCCAGTGTTGAATGTAGAAAGTACTGTATCACATTCCAGTGTTGACTGTAGAGATTTCTGTATCATATTCCGGAATTGACTGTAGAAATTAGTGTACCATACTCCAGTGTTGGCTGTAGAACGTTCTGTATCATTGCCCAGTGATTGATGTAGAGCCCAACTTAAAATACTCTAGTGTTGACTGTAGTGGTTACTCCATCATACTCCACTGTTGACTGTAGAGGTTATTGTATCATACTTAAGTGTTTAATGTAGATATTAATGTGTCATACTCCAGTGTTGACTTTAGAGGTTACTGTATCATACACCAGTGTTAAATGTAGAGGTTACTATAACATACACCAGTATTGAATGTAGAGATTACTGTGTCATGCTCCAGTGTTAACTGTAGAGATTACTGTATCATACGCCAGTGTTGACTATAGATACTACTGTATCATACTCCAGTGTTGACTGTGGACGTTACTGTATCATTCTTAAGTGTTGACTGTACAGGTGACTGTATGTTTCTCCAGTGTTGAATGTAGTGTATACTGTATTATACTCCAGTGTTGAATATGGAGGTTACTTTGCCGGGATCCAGTGTTTAGTGTAAGATTATTATATCATGCACCAGGGTTGAATGTAGAGATTTCTGTATCATCCTCCAGTGTTGAATGTAGAGATTACTGTATCATACTCCATAGTTGAATATAGAACTTACTGTAACATACTCCAGTGTTCAATGTAGAGATTACTATATCATGCTCCATGTTAACTGTAGAGATTACTGTATCATACTCCAGTGATTAATGTTGAGGTTTCTGTATCATACTCCGGTGTTAAATGAAGAGGTTGCTGTCCCGGAATCCAGTGTTGAATGTAGAGTTTGTTGTATTATATGCGAGTGTTGAATGTGGAGGGGTTTGTATTATACTCCAGTACGGAACGTACACGTTACTGCATCATACTCCAGTGTTGACTTAGATGTTATTGTATCATACTCCAGTTTTGAATGTAGAGGTTACTGTCTCATACTCCAGTGTTGACAGTTTAGGTTACTGCATCATACTCCAGTGTTGAATGTAGATGTTGCTGTATCATACTCCAGGGTTGATTCTAGAGATTACTGTATCATATTCCAATGTTGAATGTACAGATTACTGTATCATACCAAACTGTTGACTGCAGAGGTTATTGTATCATACACCAATGTGAAATTTAGAGTTTAATATATCATACTAGAGTGTCAAATGTAGAGATTACTCTATTATACTGCAGTGTTAAATTTAGAGATTACTGTATCATACTCCTGTGTTGACTGTAGAAGTTACTGTATCATACACCAGTGTTTAATGTAGAGATTACTGTATCTTACTCCAGAGTTGACATACAGATGAGGTAGAGGTTTCTGTATCATACTTAAGTGTTTACTGTAGTGTGTACGGTATCATACTCAGTGTTGAATGTAGAGTTTACTGTATTATACTCCAATATTGACTGTGGAGCTTACTGTATCATACAACAGTGTTGACTATAGGAGATACTGTATCATTCTCCAGTATTAATGTGGGGTTTACTGTATAGTGCTTAAGTGCTGACTGTAGACATTAATGTATAATACTCCAGTGTTTAATGTATAGGTTTCTGTACCGGAATCCAGTGTGGTCTGTAGAGATTACTGTATCATACTCCAGTGTTGAATGTAGAGGTACTGTATAATACTCCAGTGTTGAATCTTGATGTTACATTATCATACTCCAGTGCCGACTGTAGAGATTACTGTATCATACTGCAGTGTTGTCTGTAGTAGTTACTGTATTATACTCCAGTGTTGAATGAAGAGGTTACTGTATCATAATCCAGGGTTGATTGTAGGGTTTACTTATCATACTCCAAAGTTGACTACAGAGACTACAGTATCATACACCAGTGTGGAATGTACACGTTAATATATCATACTCCAGTGTTGACTGTAGAATTTACTGTATCATGATCCAGTGTTGACTCTAAAGCTTACTGTATCATACTCCAGTGTTGAAGGAAGAGATTACAGTATCATATTCCAGTGTTGACTTTAGAGATTACTGTATCATACTCCAGTGTTGAATGTAGTGGTTACTGTTTCATACTCCAATGTTGAATGTAGAGGTGACTGTATTGTATTTCAGTGTTGAATTTAGAGATTACTGTATCATCATCCAGTGTTGAATGTAGAGATTTCTGTATCATACTCCAGTGTTGAATGTAGAGATTACGGTTTCATACTCTAATGTTGACTGTAGCAATTACTGTATCATACTCCAGCTTTGACTGTAGAGATTACTGTATCATACTCCATTGTTGAAAGTAGAGACTACTGTATCATACTCCAGTGTTGAATATCCAGATTACTTTATCATACTCCAGTGTTTACTGTAGAGGTTATTGTATCATACTCCAGTGTTTACTGTAGAGGTTATAGTATCATTTTCCTGTGTTGACTGTAGAGGTTACTGTATCATACTCCAGCGTTGATATTAGGGGTTACTTTATCATACTCCAATGTTGAATGTAGAGACTACTGTATCAAACTCCAGTGTTAAATGTCCAGATTACTGTATCATACTCCTGTGTTTACTGTAGAGGTTATTGTATCATACTCCAGTGTTGACGGTAGAGATTACTGTATCATACTCCAGTCCTTACTGTAGCAGTTACTGTATCATACTCCAGTGTTGAATGTAGAGATTACTGTATCATACTCCAGTGTTGAATATCTAGGTTACTGTATCGTACTCCAGGGTTGGACGAAGGCTACTTTATCATACCCTAGGGTTGAATGTAGAGGTTACTGTAGCATACTCCAGTGATGAATATACAGGTTACTGTATGTTACTCCAGCTTTCACTGTAGAGATTACAGTATCTTACTCCAGCTTTCACTGTAGAGATTACTGTATCATACTCCAGCTTTGACTGTAGAGATTACTGTATCTTACTCCAGCTTTCTCTGTAGAGATTACTGTAACTTACTCCAGCTTTGACTGTAGAGATTACTGTATCATACTCCAGCTTTGACTGTAGAGATTACTGTATCTTACTCCAGCTTTGACTGTAGAGATTACTGTACCATACTCCAGTGTTGACTGTAGAGATTACTCTATCATACCCAGGTTAGAAATAGAGATTACTGTATCATACTCCAGTGTTGACTGTAGAGGTTACTGTATCATACTCCAGTGTCGACTGTAGAGATTACTCTATCATACCCAGGTTAGAAATGGAGATTACTGTATCATACTCCAGTGTCGACTGTAGAGATTACTGTATCATACTCCAGTGTTGACTTAGTGGTTACTGTATCATACTCCAGTGTCGACTGTAGAGATTACTCTATCATACCCAGGTTAGAAATGGAGATTACTGTATCATACTCCAGTGTTGACTGTAGAGGTTACTCTATCATACCCAGGTTAGAAATGGAGATTACTGTATCATACTCCAGTGTTGAATGTAGAGGTTACTGTATCATACTCCAGTGTCGACTGTAGAGATTACTCTATCATACCCAGGTTAGAAATGGAGATTACTGTATCATACTCCAGTGTTGACTGTAGAGGTTACTCTATCATACCCAGGTTAGAAATGGAGATTACTGTATCATACTCCAGTGTTGAATGTAGAGGTTACTGTATCATACTCCAGTGTCGACTGTAGAGATTACTCTATCATACCCAGGTTAGAAATGGAGATTACTGTATCATACTCCAGTGTCGACTGTAGAGATTACTCTATCATACCCAGGTTAGAAATGGAGATTGCTGTATCATACTCCAGTGTTGAATGTAGAGGTTACTGTATCATACTCCAGTGTTGACTGTAGAGATTACTCTATCATACCCAGGTTAGAAATGGAGATTACTGTATCATACTCCAGTGTCGACTGTAGAGATTACTCTATCATACCCAGGTTAGAAATGGAGATTGCTGTATCATACTCCAGTGTTGAATGTAGAGGTTACTGTATCATACTCCAGTGTCGACTGTAGAGATTACTCTATCATACCCAGGTTAGAAATGGAGATTACTGTATCATACTCCAGTGTTGAATGTAGAGGTTACTGTACCGGAATCCAGTGTGGTCTGTAGAGGTCTATGAGCCGACTCCAGAGGTCGTAACGACGCAGCATTAAATGTCGTGTTAATCAATAAACCATATTGACAACAACTGGACGGTGGACAAAGAAGAAAACAAAAGAAGTCCGCCTGCTGACTCATGGCCTTTGTAATTAATGCTGCTTGACTCAGCGCGTTCCCAGGCCGCTGTTTGCTGGGGTTCGAGTCTCACATCTCTGTGTTGATTATTTACAGAAGGCGTTGCTTCAAGGTTTATGCAGACATTTCTCGCGCTCACATTTGTGTTACCATCACAGATCACAAAAGTATGAAGTTATGTTTTATAGCCGAAACATCCTATGGTTATGGGATTGGAGCAGATTCATTTCAGTAATTGAAGAAATTATACTGTGTAGATTCATTATCCATATTTAATTATAAAATAAATCCTTAAGGTAAGAAAGGAGGAAAGAAGCTATGCGATGTTACATTGTTCCACTAAAAACAAGAGTGTGACGTCACATAGAGGAAGTGTTTGTACCACGTGTTTCATGGAAAGTGCGGTTCACTCTTGACGGAAATTATTTTAAAACATCATTTGCATAAGATACGAAGATTGTACCAAAGTATTATGAAATGTGAATATTTTTGTTACGTGCTACACGTAAACATTTGTTTCTCGCAGGTTAATCACATAGAGGCGTGAGGAAGACAGTTCGTTTTAAATATTTGTAGTGGGATTGACCAACTACACTTAAACAAACGAGATTCTCGTAGTACTGACATTTCACTACCTTTACTTGCAGTAAACATAGGACCGAAGTATCTCATCTTGACATTGAGGCCCCTGAACAAAATAAATGTTGTTGGAAAAAAGTCCGTGTGTGTGTGAACAGTATAATAAAAAATAAAAGTCGGTTAAAACGAAACATGGTATTAAGTTGAGGACCTTGTATGGATACAACACCAAAATTTTGAAGTTTTGGAATTTCTCAAAAATGTCTGTAATACATTACAAATGAAGTTTATATCTTAAATTTTCTGGGGATAGCCTCTGAAGTTTTTTGTATAATCAATGATGGACGCCACACACTAAGTGGGTATCTGGTAACGTTTTCGAGATTTTCTTAGTTTTTAGTCTGTATTTTCAGACACTCGTACACTTTTTGCTAGCGTCAAGTAGTTGTGTGTTTCCCTCGCAATTACTAAGGCGACAACGCATTTTGAAATCTGACTATCGCTTTACCTAACTTATTCGAAATGTTTAATTCAAAGTAGAAGAGTAAGCTGTTGTAAAAAACCATATCCGATGTGATACATTCACATTACTTTCTCTACCCTGTATCATTTATTAGCGGCTATACAAACTATTCTTACTAAAGCTTAATTTAACCAATGAGAAATTCCAATAATTAATAACCGATATCTCAGAAACTTATTTTAAATAAATCGTGCGTTTTTAAGAAATCTACATTTTTCTTGTACGTTTTCGTCTATCGCTTAACGTTTACACTTACACAACATTTTTTTCCGATTGAAGTGGGCTTCACAGTGTATTCTCCGAAAATTCAACATGTACATATTATCATGTAAAAATCTTCAATATATGGTCTCGTATTTTAATAAAAATCGATAGAACAATTTTTTAGAAAATCATAAATTACGAAAAGTCTTCCATGTAAAGGCTAGTCTGTATGGGGGGGGATTTTCTTGAAAATATTCGTATCGCATCTTTGGAAGGTACTAAACTGTTCGTTTTTGAGCTATGCTGTTCACAGGCACACACAACACACGGATCTTTTTCTAAAAATACTTTTTTTGGATCAGGGGCCTCAAAACATGTATTCCCAGTGAAATCTCGATATAGAAAAACGTAGTACACAAAGTAAAAATATCTGATGTGATACATTCATATTACTCAATCGCTTATTAGTGGGTATACAAACTAGTCTTACTAAATATATTTTTCTATCTACTACATTTTAATCAAGATAAAAAAAACAGGTACATTACACAATGAGAACAGCGATAGTCAAATGTTTAACAACCGAACGCTGTTTCCATGACGTCGCTACAGACTACGACCCGGTACCTCGTTTCCCGCACCTTTATACTGTCTTTTACAGATTTCACTTGTAACTAAAGAAATGAAAACAAACTTACACAACTAAGATGAAGAATTTGTTGTAACCGGAAACCCGTAACTACAGTATTTATTCCTAAAACGTACTGTATCTACTGCTTCATTAACTCACTTTACTATTTAATAATTTGACAACAGTATCGCGAGAAACAACTGAATGTTCAACACCAGTTTAAAACAATTACAACGGACATCAGTAGTTAAGATCCCGGATTATCCAATTGGATTAACGATAATCCTGTCGCTAGGTGGCGTTGGTGTCGCGTTAATCCCTGTTAATCCGCCTTAATCCGTTTGGATTAAGGTGGATTAGTGGGATTAGCGGGAAGTTTGAAAAGTTGCCACTAGCGGAAGGATTAACGTTGATCCAGTTTGGATAATCCGGGATCTTTTTTTTATTTATTTATTTCTTTTGTATACAGAGATTGACAATGAATGATGCTTATGATTACACATGGGATAACATTGGAAATGGTAGCAGGTATTAAAAATAATAAGCATATGTTAAATGATACATAGAATTTATTGTGAAGGAACAAAAACACAGTTTTACAGTGAATGATTATACATAATGACAGGATTAGTAATATTTACAGGTATTAGAAATGACAATAAGGATATACTAAATGTTATATACAATGTATTTATTTTGAAAAACAGAGATATATATTACTGGAATTAAAATAATATGGAAAAAGAATATGAATTTATGACATGATACTTACAGCATTATTAAGTTGGATATGATAGGGAATAGTATATAGGACATAAATGCCTGTGCACACGCACTTTGTGTTTATTGTTTTTTTGAGAAGAAAAGATCACTCTGGCAAGTCACTTTGTTTCTCACAAAAGATGATTTTGAATTTTGTTACGATGGAGATGTTGTCATCGTCGTTGTTGTCGTCGGTGTCGCTGGAGTCGCTATCGATGCGAAAAACGGCATTGATGGGTTTGGTGATGCAAGTGAGAAGAAGATGTTGGAAGTTGGTGTGCGTTTCCATGGGTGAGGGAACGGCGACGACGAACTCGTTGGTGAAGTTGCTTGAGTAGCACCCATTGGATGTGACGTTTATGTTGAGGTTAGGTGTTTTGTTGTGGCAGAGGAAGACGGAGAGTTGAGCATCTGCTGCGCTTTGGATAGCTTTGGAAGGGAGGCACTTGACGTGGATGGCGTGGTTTTTGTTGGAGGAAAGTTTGACGATGACTTGTTTTTGATTGCCAAAGAAGGAGATTTGAGTGGATAGTAATGAGAGTTGAGAATATTCTCCATTGGCGGAGAGTTGGGGTAGAAAGAGGAGTTTGAGGAGGAGGTTGTTTCCAATGTGGATGGGTTCGGTTTCGCGGCTCATTTTGGTGCGAACTTGACGATGTATTTCTTGAATCCGTTTGAGAGCTGTTCTACACCTTGGTAGGTTATGGTGAACTTGGCGGTGTCGAGTTGTTGAATGAGTTCTGGAGTAGCCTTTCCGTATCTTGCAGCTAGAAAGACTTCGGTATCTTCGTCGATTTTCACAACGGTTCCTGTGCCGTATCTGGTGGCGAGTGATCTGACTCCTAGAACGTTGTATGGGACGTTTTCTTGCAGAGCGGCAACGCAGAGAATGTCGGTGTTGTTGGAGAGTTCATCTAGTTGACGAATGAGGGCGTTTGCGCTCATGTTCCCCTTTTGGCACACCAGTGGCAGTTTTTAACGAACGGTGGCGGTCCGTCAAAGTGAGTTCTTTGAGAAGGTAGATTGTAGTGGCGTGTACAGCGACGATATGGTGCGAAAATGTGTTGAAGGTGAATGGGTAGCTGCTCCCACACGATGTCTACGTCGATAGGAGGATAGCTTGAGAAGATGGCGTTTGCGTTTTGAAGCAGAACTTCACGTTCCTGAGGCAGGAGAACTTGAATGCACCTATGATTTTGAAGAAACTTGAGGAGTACAGATGCGCAACCGCAAGTCATGAGCGACACCTGTTGTACTTCCAGTTAAATTCCTCAATTTGTTGGCGAAGCCTGGCGAGTTCCTGAAAGTAGTGAACTTCGCAAGTGTAGCAAAGGTTGGTGCTACGAGGATTCTGCACTTTTGTTGTACAGCAGGAGCAGGTGTGAGCTGGGCACGAAACGTCTGGCATATCCGAACGTTAGAACTGCACTGTGTGAGGGGGAAACATTGGAGGGAATATATATATATATGGGGAAACCACTGGTGGGGGTAGGATGGTTGCGTCACATTCACAGGAAGCGTTAATTGCACACGCAGGAAGGAGCACATCCGTGGGAAACCACTGGAGGGGAAAAAGGCTGTTACTGCACATCCGCTGGAAGCAGGACATCCGTGGGAACCAGTGGAGGGGGAAAAAGTCCGTTGCACCACATCCGTGGGAACCGTAGGAAACGTTTGTTGCGCCACATCCGCCGTAAGCGTTAATTGCTCACACAGGAAGGTGTACATCCGTTGGAAATGCCTGGAGGGGGAAACGTTCGTTGCGCCACATCCGTGGGAATTGCACACGCAGGAAGGAGAACATCCGTTGGGAAGTTGATGACGCTGCACAACCGTGGGAAAGAAAAAGTTCGTTGGGTTTTACCACCAGACGTTGCTTGCTTGTTTGAATATGGAATTGATAACGTCTTCATTTTGAATGATAACTCTGCGTTCGTTGACGCTGAACAGCCAATCGCCGTGTATATGATCGGGTAGAATGTAGGGTGTGTCATTGCACAAATTGACCGTTAGGCATCTACCGAAGCGCATGCGGTCCTGGTTAATGATTTGCTGCATTTTAGCCACGGAAATGTACTGTTGTTCGTAGAAGATGATGTATAATCCCCTTGTGGCCACACATCGGAACCATTGTTGTTGTTCTTCATCACTGTCACTTGTTTTATGGGTGTGAGAAGAAGGTTGCGAATTGGATGCGAACTGGATATCGTTGAAGTTGATGTTGGAAAACACAAAATGAATTTTGCTCTCGCAGCTGTGAACTTTGATGGAGATGGGTTTGCCGTGGTAGGTGTTATCGACGAAACGGAGTGCATAAGGAGAATTTTTTGAGGGTGTCCATCCTCTTCGTAGTTTTTGAAGACTTTGGTGTCTTCGCAGTACACGGATAGGTAATTTTTGTATCCCATGCTGGGGGCGAACACTTGTTGCGATACCGAAGGACGAGAGGAGGAGGAATACGGGTAGAGGGAGAGAGCGAAGCATGCGCACTAGGTTTGAGTTTGTGCGATAGATAGTGCAAAAGGAGTTTGGAGAAAATGTTGGACCTCGAGGAAGGTTCTAAAATTTGCGGAGCGGATGTACTTGGTGAACTGGGTGAATTTTAGGTTATGGAAGGGAACATTTGCGGTATGGTTGTGAAGCATGTACTTGTGAAATGCCATGATTTGATTTTGAACGTCGGTTTCTTCTTTCTGTTTGTGATACATAATGTCTGTGACGATTCGCTGTAGACTATCCAACATGTTGAACTCTTGCTGGTTAAGGGTGATGGAGTCGCCTTGCAGGTGTGCGAAGACGATTTTTAGCCTTCCAAACACGTTTTTAAACAGAGTGGTAACGCTGTCGCTGAATTGAAATTCCGTAGACGTCCCTGTGGGTCATTCAAGCGTTTGTGAATGACGGGGATGGCTTCGACGAGTTTGTGCCACTGCGAGGAACTCATGACGACTGCGTTGCGCTGTCCACATTTGGCAATGGTGACGCCGAGATGGTGCGGCGACTGGAGAAAAACCCACACACACGAATTTGGTTTGTTGCGGGTTGAGAAAGTAGATGTCTGACAGAGGGCCCACAACTGCGCTTGTGCTGGGTTGTTGCGTGAAGCGAAGCTTCCTTTTGGCTGCGTCCTTTGATGATGTTGGGGTTTGAAATACGGTGCCACTGAAACAAGAGAGACACACGAAACGAATGAGTGTGACGCACAAAAACAAAAAGGAACAAAAAACACAACGTAGCGCATACGAGGCGGACTAACCTGGGAGGCGTGGCTGCCTGCGCGACGTCCATGATGGCTAAGGCAAGCGTTGGCTGGACGATCGGCCTTTTTATATGAGCATGAGCGCGTTCTGAAAGCACATCCAAGAGAGAGGGGATGAGAATGCGCTACACGAAAGCGATACGGATAGTGAAGATATGGTACACGAGCACTTACCTGCAAAGGTTGGCAGGACTGGTAGATGTGGGAGCACTTTGCGCGGCACACGTGTTGGTAGGTTTTGCGAATGACGTTATCATTGTGAGAGAAATCATTGGCGCGAAATTTGGAAAAGAAGGTATGCGGAGGAAGGCCTGAGCAGCGGTGGGAGAGGTAGTCTATGACATAATGTCCGCAAGTGGTGCTGTGATAACCTTGCAGCCTCCTGGCGTTGGTGGACCATTTTGTCCCGCAGAGAGAATTTAAGAACTGAAGAAAATGAGGCGAAAGGGGGCCTATCCCGTAACTGTCAAAGTATTCTCCACGCCCGTTTTTATCGACAAAGATGCAAACCCAGTGTTTACCCGGTTTGGTGCTTGGGTCGGTGTTAGCGACTAGAGCAATGGGGAGGGTGGGAATGCCGCGAATTTTGGGAAGCCTGTCGCAAGGGTAGACCCCTAAAAAGTGACAGCGCGTAGAGGGGCATGTGGAAAGAAAACGCTGAATGTGGAACGTGTTCATGATACCAAAATGGATCTGTTGCCGTCTATTTCGACCATGCGATGTATTTCCGCCAGCACCAGAAGAATGACGGGTTCTGTTAATTTATCGGCAAAACCGATGCTTATAGACACCGTTCCGTGACGCTGGCCCGAGATGTGAGATTCGTTGGCGCTCATGTCGGCAGTGAGATCGAACGCCATGACCGTATAACCTACAGGGTACGCTTCTCTAGAGATGGAGTGGCCCTCGTCTTTGAAGTGAATGCCGAGACCATCCTGCAACGTTTGAAAGCATTGCATGTAGTGGGCGTTGGCAAAGTCGGGTTGAAGAGGTTGAGAGGGAACGGGTTGCCCGTTCACGTACAGTTGCAACAAGTTTAGCTTGAAATGTTGGAAGTTATAGGGGTTTTTGTTAAAGTCGCCGGAGTAAGCCTTGTCCGTGACCATGGCCACGACCACTCTTCTGGGAATTTGCCCTATGAAGACGTCGCTAAACGTCATTCCTCTGGCCTCTTTTGGGATGCTGAGGGCGTGGAAGCTTACATCCTTGAGATGGTACTTTGCGTTGCTCTTTGCCAGCAGAGCCTGGTGAGCAAGCTTGATGGTTGGCGAGGGTCGTACGGCTTTTAAACGCAGCGTGGCAGATTGGATTTCGGCGTAGCCTTTAAAGTCGGCCGAGTCGGAGAACAGATAAAATTGAGGTGATGAAGGAGTGAGCTTGACGGTCATGCTGACGTTGTTGAGAAGCAGATTTTCCTGGTGAATGAGAGCGTTGGACAGGGGACCCATGAGTTGAACCACATTCCCGTTTTTGGTAAACCCGTGACGCCACTGAAACCCGGCATTGGCGATAAAAGTGTCCATGATACCCGCCGTGTCCTTTCTCCAAAGGTGGGATTCTAGTTTGCTGCGCATGGCATCGTCGGAGTAATTGAGAAGCGTCTCGAGATAAGTTCTATAAGGGTACCCTGCTTGGGGCATGGACACGATGACGTTATTGAGCGAAACCTCTACCTGCTGAAACACGGTATTTAAGGTGTTGTTGACCAAAGTGGCGTTGACTTCGGCCTTGACAGGCGCTCCTTTGTCATCGAGAACGCGCACCATAAGCTCGAGGACGACGTAGGTTAAGTCAAGGTAATCGTCTGCATTTCCCGAGTAATGAAAAGTAATGGGGGCATTCTTCATGAGCGTGTTTTACGGGTTAAGAAAGATGAACCGAGACTCCTCGATGTTCATCTGATCGGGAACATCTTTGAAGAGATCGAGTTCGGAACTCATGTGCACGGCTGCGTCTGCCATTACGAGAAAACGTCTTGCACCTTGCGCTTACCGCGTTTAATCTTCGACTGCGTGTTCTTTTTGGGTTTGACGTATTTTATTCTCTTGAGACGTCGCATTCCGGAACCGAGCATGGCATCCAGCTTTTGGTCGGCCTTACGTTTTAAATTGCGTCCCGCTTCCTTCATTCTCTGTTGAAACGCTTCCTTTGGCGCCACACCGGCGGTGGCTACATCGGAGAGCACGTGAGCACCCATCTTGAGCGCCTCCTTTCCGACCACTTTGGCCCCGCTCTTTAAAAAGGGCAGCACCGTTCTGAAGAGACCGCCGAGAGCGGAAAATAGACCGCTGCCTCTTTGATAGCGCTTGCCTCTGTAGAGAATGAAATCGCGACGGTCGAATGCTCCGCCAGCCTGATTGAGATAGTACTGCGTGACAATGTGCACATCCATTATTGCGGTTTTGGCCGAAAGGCGAGAACTATAGTAGAGGAAAATCCGTCAGCGAATGGCAAAAGATCGCCATAACCGTTCCTTAAATCTATGTTTACGGTTTTGAACTCTTGACGAATCAAGGGTACCCAATTCTGCGGAAAGAACGTCTTTTCGTCGCTCATGTAAGTGTTGTTGCTTCTCTCGTATTCCACAGCCACGCTCTCGATGACCTGCACGAAGGTGTCGCCCACTACTTGCGGGGCTACTAGATCGCAATAGACGAACATTTCGTAAGGAAACCCCATATACGGATCTACGGGGTGGTTAGGACCTTTGGCGAGAATGACGTTGGTATAGGGTTCGAAGCCTAGCATCTTGGCCATAGCGGGTGTCAGCAGCAAACTGTGAATACAATGTAGCGGTTCTGGCGGTTTTGGAGGAGGTGTTGCCGCATCCGGTGTAGCGTTGGGTTCCCCCTCAGCCGAAGGCGTACCCACATGCGGTGGCTCTGGGGGTTTGGGTGTCGTCTGAGACGACGTTTCCGTTATAGGTCTTGTTTGAGAGGGAGTCGGAGGTCTTACCGCGCGACCTGTACCGAGTGCGGGTTTGGCCTGCACGGGCGGTTTCACAGGTTTTGTCGGTCTAGGTTTAGGTCTTGCGTGGGAAGCGTCGCTCGCAACGTCGTGGTTGGGGATGGTGTACGGCTTGGCCGTGCGCACCACCGTTTCGACAAACCCGTCGAATGGTATGTCGGGCAGGGGTTCGGGATGGGTGACGTCGGCATTGACGCTTACCGTCTTCTTGCGTTCGTCGAAGAGAAAGAAGTTTTCGACGTATAAATGCTCGTGTATGGTGGCGTTGACGAGGTTCACCAGGTCTTTCGGATTTTGCACGATGCTCTGCGGCATTTGTAAGCTGAATTTGGAATGCGTCGGACGATGCGTCATGGTGTACTTGGTGCCCACGACGCGAGCGTCGTCTCGGGAAACGTTATAAAATTTCACAGGATACCTGACTTTCTGCAGAGCCACTTCCCATTCGCCCTGCAGGACGATTCTCTCGGGCAAGATGTTTGAAAACCTCGCCGTGGTGTTATCGGTGAAGTGATCCATGGAAGCATTGCTCACCAGGGTGAGGGAAAACGGTGCGGTTTTAATAATGTCTTGCGGATGGTCGAAGCCTGGACCCACGAGTTAAACTTTGCGGGATACCCCTTCCACTTGACCAAGTGTTGCTTGCTGCGCCCCCGACCTCTGGTCTGCAAGATTCGCTCGACTTTGAATGTTTTGGGCAGCGCCACCTTTTGCAGCTCCTGGTGGTAGAAAATGCCGTCTATGACCTCTCCGGCGAGATCCTTCAATTTATATACCACCGGCGCACCGCGCACCACGTCGGCTATCTGAAATATTTCGTCCGTCCAATTTTGCTCGTACCCCTTGTCGAACTTCATTTTTTCTTTGGATATGCGCACGTGATCCCCAATGGAATATGCGGATTTTGTGGCGCGCGGCGATGGTCTGTTTCCATAGAGATTGCGGTACACCTGCACGATGTTAGACTCGTTGACGTTCTTGGGTGCCATTTTGATGGACCTGTGATACGAGCTATTGTACGACTCGAGTAGGGCCGGCAGTACCTCCACGTATCTGTGACTGTTTTTGTGCGTGAAATACCTCCACATTTTCGTTTTTAAGGTGCGGTTAAAGCGCTCTACCACGCTCGCTTTGACGTTATTCTTGGTAGTGTAATGTTGCACGTCGTGCTTCTTCAGAAAGGCTCGAAACGTCTTGTTGGTAAACTCGGTTCCCTTGTCCGTTTGCAGGATTTTAGGAATGCGCTGGGAAAAAATAGTGCGGAAGGCTTGCGCCACCTCGGCACCCAGTTTGGATTTCAGAGGAACGGCCCAAGCATATTTGGAAAATACGTCGATGACGGTGAGAATGTACACGTAGGGTTTGTTATGTTGCCTCACGCTGTTCATGACGTTTAGATCGGCTTCCCAAAGATCGTCCATATTGGTCACGTGATAGTATCTGGTGGTAAACCTCTTCCTCACCGGCTTGTGCAAGGTGTAACTGTCCTGAGCTTCGAGGAAGGCCCGAATGTTGGCCTTTGCTGCGCTCGTGGCCTTGCGAAGGGGGTTTATGGTGCCCAGTTCGGCATAGTGTTCCGGTTTGGCATACACTTTTCTTAGCGCTTTCCATTCCTTCATGCTTTACTTGTACAGAGGGTGCCAGCGACGCGGGCGCAAAGAGTAGGTAGGCGACTTGGCTTTCTTTTTTTTGGCGAGAGAGGGTTCACACGTTTGTTTTTGCTAAGGGACAGCGGGTTAAGCTTTATCGATCTCGGGCTCACCTCCTGCTTCACCCGAGCGCCATTGTACACGTCTTCGTATTGGTCCTCGTCGTCGTCTTCGTGCTGGCCATGGTAGGGTTTTCTCACTTGTATCACGAGATCCAGGTAGTTGCCCAATTTATATTTTACGATGCGCCACTTGTCGTCGGCGGAGAGTTTTGCGCGCTGCACGTTCTCCATTTCTTTAGCCAAACTGGAAATAGTTTTGTCGATGAGGTGAAGCTTTTCCACCGTTTTGGGTTGCGGAGCAACAACGATCTGCCTGCCGTACTTCATCCTGTCAACTTTGACACCAGAGCGCCTCCTAGGGAAGCTAATACGGGCAGGAGAAAAGCCGGCAAAAACCCTCCTTTTTGAACCAAAATTTTCTTCTTTTTCTTTAAGGGAATGCGTTTATCGACCAACTTTCTCCAAGACGCTTTATGCTTCTTTAGCCGCTTCAAGCACTTTGAGGGAAGTTGCACGTGACCTCTGCACACGTTGAGTATACATTCACAAATGGCCTTGATGAGATCGCCATCGGCATTTTTAACAACTTTTTGCGCAGAGGCGCCTTTGCCTTGGCCAAAGCCGACAAATTGCCGTGTTGCCTGGCTATCAGCGGGCTGCTCAGCTTGGCCAGGCTTAACCTACCTCTAGGCATGTTTGCGCGATAATGAACACGGTGCGGTAAATCGCACGTTATTTAAAATCATCGGCCTTAGTGGCGTATCAACACAACACCTGTATATAGGCTGAAGCATTGTCTCTGCGGCAACGCACGCTTTACATTTTTCATAGAGTTGCGCCATAGGCAAACAAAAAAGCAAGCATCAGAGCTTGCGATGGCGCACACATTCATCAAAACGAAAAAACATGTTGTTTTTTTTTTGTTTCAGCCGTCGCTGTGGGAAACAAAATACGAGAGTGTTTCGTTCGGCAGGACGCCCGTTCGATACCTGTATCGGTTAGGCGTATATTGCGTGCAATCCAGCACCAGGTACCCGTGAGGATGACGGGTAGCTTCTTCGAAGTCCTCCAAAAGAAACCTCGAGTTCCTGGGTTCGATCTGCTGGCACAGCCTATCGATCTGCATCTTGTCTCTGTTGTTCTTGAACACCACGATATAATTGGCATTCAGAGAGATGCTTCGATATTTCTGACCCTGCGGGAACACGTTCTGCAGAATGTACACGATTCCAAAGCGCTTGTGATGCGAGTCTCTGGTGAAAAAATTGGACACGTTGTTCCCACCCCCTTCCACCATCAAATCGTCCAGGATGACGAGGTCGTTCTCGCCCACTGCATCCAGTTCGGGAATGCCTGCGTGGGTCTCACACTTTAGGGCCAGGGGTTCGAGTTTCGGCGAATACTCCGGCGGATGGCACCACAGGACTTTTATCGGGGGCTTGGCGAACATGTCGTCCGCGTGCCGAATCAAGTTTTTCACAAAAGTAGACTTTCCGCAGCGCGACGGCCCCGCGACCAGCATCGTGCTGGGAAACTCGAATCGTCTAAGGCTGCGCGGAGAGCGCATCGTGCGGGTCCCGAGTTCGAAATGGACGCCTAGGGCGCTTGGCGTCTCATTTATGCGCGCACTCCCTCTTGAACCCGTAGGGATAGGAGTCGCAGTTGTCGGCAAGCACGCACTTGTTCACCACCATCCTGAAGGTCTTGGTGCAAGGCTCGGTGACCAACGTCCAGAGGGGTTTTCTCGATATCTGAGTACCCACGAGAGTGACCCTCTTGGCATTATCCCCGAGCACCACGTCCCGAATGACGTCCGCGTTCACGGCTCCAGGTTGCCAGAATTCAAGGTAATGCCCTTCACCTTGCACACCGAGAAGTTCTGATGCGTCTCCGGACACCTAATTTCGAGGCAATAGCTCTTCGCGCCCGTGGAGGCGAACCGGGAGACGTAGGCGCCCTTGCGTACTTCTCCAGCTGGTCGGTCATGTCCCCGAGGAAGCGCCCCACGGGCGGCATCCACTGGCCCGGCGCGTACGTGGCGATCACCGAGTCCGTGTCGAAGTAGCAGACCCGGTCCCCCAACGCGCGCAGGTACCCTTACAGGTGCGCGCGCGTGCGCGGTCGTGTACGCAGCCACGGCGGCGTTCCCCGTGGGGTTCACCCTGGGTCTCTGGTCGACGTACCTCCACACGACGACCATCACATCGTCCGTGGCCGGGAGGTAGGACTGCACCTCCACGGCGGGGTCGTTGAGCAGTTCGACGAGCCTGTCGTAGCGATCGACCAGTTCGCACGTGGGCAGGTTGTCCCTCTGCCCCATCTTGGTCCAGAAGGAGTTCAGCATGAGCTTGGCGAGCTCGCGTCTGCCCGGATTCGGGGCGATGGCGTCGTGGTCGAGAGCGACGCCTTCGCGTTGCAGAAACTCCTTCACGTAGGCTTCCTTCTGCTCGGGCGAGTGGGAGTCCGAAGGCCAACCGGAGGCTTCGGTCTTGATCTTGAGGAACTGGTTCACGTACGCCTCGAACAGTCCCTTCTCGCCCGTGTCGGGGTCGTACCGCACCGTGTCGTACTCCCAAATTTCGTACACGCGGAGCAGTCGGTACCCCTCGTGCAGGGCCGCCTTCACCTCTTCCAGGATCCACGTCCCCGTCAGGCACCTCTCGTCCTCCGGGTGCCGGCACGCTTCTTGGCTTTCCGCCTCCGCACATGCGCGGCACAAGACGAACATCAGCTTGCCGTTGATGCGAGCCGGCAGCACGGGGTGATACAGAGCGTTCGGAGGTAACACGGTACATTTGATCAATCCGCCCTGGATGTCCTCGAGGTTGGGAAAGCGATCCAAGTGGATCTTGCGGTGGCCCACGGGGTACGGCTTCGTCTTGTTGACGAAGGGGTACAGGGAGCACACGTTGAGATAAAACATCTTGGTGTCGCCCGACGCCTCGGCGTAAGTCTTGGTGCAGTTGGTGCGCCCGCTGAAAAAGGCGTCCATCGGATTCAGCGGTTCCGGGTGGGGGAAGGCCTTCGCGAATGCCGCCAGTTGCGGGTCGGCCTTCGCCATCGCGTTAAATTCGCACTCCCACATCTCGACGACGTCGTACCCGGCGCTTCGGATCTTGTTGCAGATTTTCACGGTGCTCTCGTGCCTGCCGGCCATCGTTTCTTTCCCCGTGTTATACAGCACCGCGTGGCGATTGTGGAAACATCGCTCGCAGCCGTGGTACCAGCACCCGTGAAAGAAAAACACCCGCTTCCCCTCCCCGTCCTCCGTGTACCCGTCCACCTTGTGCCCGAGGACCTTCACTTCGCGCCCTCTTAGGGCGTGCTGGATGGTGATGTTTTTCTGCGCCTCTACCCAAGACAGCCAAATGCAGGCGATGCGCGAGTGCTTGTCCGCCAGGCGGTAACCGCCGGTGGGCAACAGTGCGATCTTGTCGCGCGGCATAAACCGCTTTCGGTAGGCGCACATGCACGCATGCGCGATGGTGACGCACTCTCGGAACGGGTCGATTCCGTTCTCGTCCAAAAATTCTCTCCTAAATTTCGAAACTCCCCGGCTCAGCAGAAACACGTCCATCTTGCAGTACGCCACCATTTCCTGCTGCATGTCGAACACGTACCCGGAGGACGCCCTTTCCTCGTGCCACTGCTCGAACGCCTTCCTCCCCTCCACCGACATGCCGTCCGGGCAGTAGTACTTTGCGTCGGGAATCGAGCTCACGTAATGCTGGTTTTCCTTTGTGTTAAAGAGGTATGGGAAATAACCTTTGCTTTCCTGTAATCCGAAAGTCTTAGAAAAGCGAGCCAGCGGCATGGGAATGAAGTTGAGCGAGTCTAGAAACGTGACGTCACCGTGCTTCATTTGGTAGATCTTGTTGCCGTTCATGATGAGCTCGGGCGTCCACTTTAAAGTGCCCACCATGTATTTCAATAGAAATTGGCCGTCGTAGGCGCGCATGTTATGGTCCAGCAGCACGACGTCCCAGGCTTCGAACCTCGGCTGCATCACGTGATCGAACAGCTGCTTCACCGGCGCGTCGGTAAAAACGTGTTCTTTCGTGCCGCACTCGGTGCAGAACGCCATCTTTTCGCCTTCGTCTATGCACAGGGAGCACGCTTGGTAAAGCACGCATAAATTTGGAACGTGCTTGTAAGTGTTCTCTTTGTTCTTGTACGCCGTGTTCTACGTGCATTCGAAATCTATGAACATGAACACGAAGCGGTTTCTCTTGTTCGGTGAACAGTACGGTTGCATGTAGCACATGTGATTGCTGTTCACGTGAACCTTGCAATAGGAGCAACATTTTTCTCCGCACTCGTGCGCCCCTTTTCGGTGTCTCAGGTTCACCAGCTTATTGCAAGTAGTGCACACTTTTTCCACGCCGCACACCGACAGCGCCTTCGGGTAAAAGCCGCCTTTCCTCGCATGATTCGCGAAACAGGTTGCACCCTTAAAGTCGCGGTTACACGCGCCACAGTGTATGAACGCTTCATAGCGCTTAGGGCACTGCTGGTGGCACTTTGGGCAAGCGCCGTCGCATCGATGGAATTCTTTTTTGTTCAACGAGGGATAATGACAATGACGGCAATACCACTTGCATTTAAAGCACTTGTGCAAGTCTACAATGGCGTTAAAGTGCCCCTCGTGAAACATGACGTCAATGGGTTTATCTGTTTGCTTCTGTGACGCGTACATGACGTGTTTGCCCGTATGATCTGCAAACACCGTCACCGCGTACCCCTTTAACATCGCGTCAAAATCTCTGACGTCATCGATAGTAAATGGACCGTTCGTCTTTCCTACCATTTGGCACAAGGCTACGGCTTTTTGTTTCTGCAGGTATTCCGACCGTTCAATGGCTTTATAATTCACGTCTCCATCCACTTTAGCTTTGCCAACCGCTATAACTCTTGCTAAACACAAGCTGTCTTTGTTCATAATTTCTACTATGCCTTTATTACCGGTACACGCATCGCACGGCTTGTGACACGAACCCGACACCTCCTTGGTCCAAACAAAAGTGAGTTTCAGAGGTCCCCCTAGCAAGAACTGCTGGTTGCTTTGCATCACCTTCTCTATCGATTTTATAACCGCCTCCGCATTCACCTGGTCCGTGCGTCTAACGCTCATGTTAAAAGCTTTGGCCGGGTGTTCCTCGTCCGCAATGCTTACGCCTAAATATCCCGGTTCGTTCCCCAATAGATTTTCTTTCGCAAAGTTAATAATGTCCGTAAACAGAAGCGTCACCCATTGCTCTGGATTTGCATCTCTGGATCCCGGGTTCACGGTAATTTCTGTTTCCGTGTAGCCGGAGAAAAGCCTTTTCAACGTTCTCTGCCTATGGGCTATAATGTCGAACCTGGGCTGCAAGGTTCCAGATTCGCTTACCCCTTGTTCCGGCTCCATGCTTCGGGCTTTGTTCAACAACGCCTAAAAAGCTTTCTACACGTTCAAACTCTTGCAATACAATTGCTGCTTTATTCGCTGCATATTTTACGCTATATCAACTGCGCTAAAAATCTCGTACATGTTATTTTCTTAACAACAACCATGTGCCTCCACGCGCGCGTCCGGCGGATATCAAACGCAACTTTTTTCTCGCAAAAACAACGCTTCCAATATATCGTAAATGTTCCAAAAGCTAAAACCTTACAATTCCTAGCCAAGTCGATTTTCTTGCACAATTCTCACTTCAGCGAGCCTCTTATCGCCTGGTGCTTTTATACGCTGCTTATCGCAACCGCAACTTCCGCATGCGCACTCAGTTAAAGGCCTCATTAAAATTCCAGGCTTGTTATCGAGCCACAACTTCCAGAGTTGTAATCAGGCTCGTTTCCGGTGCACTTCCGGTCTCACCAGCGAACCACCACACCATCCGGTTGCGATAACAATTAAAGTTTCCTACCATCGACCGCACAACCACTTTTAAACATTTTCTTGCTAATGAGCATCCGTTTGCACGGCCATTTTTAAAGTTATCGCGCAGATTGCGGCTCTTTAATCACGGCGGCCATATTGTGACGCACATCGGCTGCTGATTACAGCCCTTTTAAAAATGGCATGCCAGGCTTCCCGTCTTCACACTTAGTCTTGCTCAGCTCTTCGTCAGAACAACATGCAACCCAGTGGAGCGTCAAGTTCAGCCGCCGGCGAAGATTTTTTTTTTCGCCAACATCTGAAAAAGTGTACAGGAGGCTGCTACCCATCCAGCAACAGCAGCCGGATCTCGCCTACCAGCCGCAAGTCGCTCTTCAGCAGCAGCCCTTCGTTTGGCAGCAAGAACAAGAAGCGCAGCACGGACAGTTTCTTCCACCCATCCAGCCCGGTGTTCCCGTAACACCCGAGGAACAGCAGCTGTTGGCTTTGCCGGCCTTTCAGCTGGCTTTTGCCCATCTCCATCTTCAGTGGCCGGAGCTTCTAGCTCCCTGCGCCGACGACCCGGGTTCGGCTTCCTCTGCTGCCACGTCGCCTTCGGTGGAAGTGTTGCCACCCTCTTCTTCCTCCACCGACAGCGGGGTGTATACGGAGGATTACACCGACGCCGCAGGAGCTACGCCTCCGCACTCCCCTTTACCTTCCTCCCCCTCCTATTCCCCAGAGTCTTATCCCTCCTCTCTCTCCCTCCATTGCAAACACTCACAAAGCTCTTTTCTTTCCTGCTCCGATCCCGAAACTTCCCCACGGTACACCTCAACGCCACTTGCTTCTGCCCGCGCTTCAAATTTGTTTTCCTTCTTTCCCCACCTCGAACCTGTGACCCCTCACTCCCTCGACCTCCTCCTCTGTTTAAGTCATCCCCTTCTCGCCTTCTCCTTTTCCCATTGACCATGTTGAGCCCATGTCCATTTCTTACCAACCATTAACCCCTCATTCCCCTCCCTACTCTCCTCCTCCTCTAAGTACTTCTCCTTCCTCCTCCTCCTCCGTTCAAATCATTTTCCGCTCTGCTTCTCCTACTCCCCAACCTCCCACATTTACCCCTATTCTCACCCAGCGCTCCATTTATCCACCTTCTCCTCCCCCTCTTCTCAACCCTGCCTACACCAACATTTCACCCCCGCAACCGGGCCCGTCCCTAGTGCGGCTGCTGTCCTGCTCGCCGCGGAGGTTTTGCAGGGTTCCTGTAAGAAGAAACCTATTTCCAACGCAGGCGTCGAGTTCCGTGCAGCTGTTCCCTAGCAGCGCCTGGTGCTCCTTCGCCGGATCCCGCCCCGACGGGTACGACGCGCTCCTCGCCGCTGTGCCCGAGGTGCATAACAGCGACCGGCCTCAGGACCTGGCCATAACTCTTCTGAACCCCATCCCTGAGGAACATCATCGGCGTCGCATCTGGTGGGCCTTGCAGTGCACCCGCAACCCCGCCTCGTCGGAACCTCCGTTGAAGCGGCAGCGTCGCTAATGCGGCTGTTTTTTACGTGTGCAGTGTGTATTTTTGTTTTGTTCTTCTTCTTTGTTAGTTTTTTTTCTTTTCTTTCTTTCCCTCTTCAAAAAAAACCTTTTTTTTCTTTTTCTTTTAAGTGTAGTGTGTTGAGGTTTTCGTGCGCAGTGTATTTTTTTTTTGTTTCTTCAATCTAGAGTTTGGTTTCATGCATCGTATCAAGTATGGTTGTGGTGCCTGTAGGTACAGGTTTCTGAGCCAAAAATGTCAGCTACATTGCTGTTACAGACCATATTACGTGTCCAACAATTTAGCTGCTAATGATTATCTTTGCCAACCTTATGCTCGTTTTCAATGGTATGTAACCACCTATCATGTTTCACTTCTAGTACAACCAAAGTGTCTGTATTGCCAAGCGCTCCGCGCTTTGAAACTTGCCGATCAACCAAACCCATTTAAGCATTGCAAAAGTAATATGTGCAGGTGTTCATTAAGCTATTAAAATCAATCAAACATTTTGTAAACGTATGTAGCAGCAAAAATGTCAATATCCAGTTCAAGTGTTCAAAGGGAAAATCTCAATTTCCCTCAGTGTATGTATGACGTGCCATGTGACATTAAAACAAAGTTTTGTGTTGCTTGTCTAGATACTAGGTATCGTAAATCACAGAAACAATTACTGGTGAAAAGATACAAACCCTATACCGTCTGGTATGGCACCGTCAGCTGCAATACTTATTTACCTTTGTGCTTACAGTGTCAAGCACGACGAGCTTGTCTCATCAACAACATACCAATAATTTACAAACATTTACAACCAACAAATCAATCTTGCTGCCCACGGTGCACAGCAATGTTTGTTACGTAACTTTCCATGGTGTTAATCATTTGGTTTCCCTCTTTGTACATTTCCATTTTCAAACAATTGCTATTGTGTGTTTTAATACATTTCGCATGTTAAAACTAATTTTATGTTCAATCTTTGGATGTTTCCATTTTCAAACAATTGCTATTGTGTGTGTGTGTGTGTGTGTGTGTGTTTAATACAGTGCGCATGTTCAAACAAATTTTATGTTTCGTGTTTAACACAACTACTTTGTATAATTCCATTTGCAAACAATTTCTATTGTGTGCGCGCGCGCGTGTGTGTGTGTGTGTGTGTGTGTGTTTTTATACAGTGCGCATGTGAAACCAATTTGTTTTACGTTTTCGTGTTTAACACAACTCTTTTTGTTAAAACGTTTTATTTCCAAATGTTCTGTTTGCTTTTTTTTCTCTCTCTATAATACACTGCACATGTTGTGCTTTTCAACTTAATGCGTGTGTTGTTATTTCCTTATTTGTACTTCACCTAGTTAGGATCCTTTCCATTCCCTCATATCTCCATAGCACTCGTTTATATATGTATATTTAAAACACAAACAAATCAACAAAACCAATATATATTTTTAATCATTAATTTAAAAAATTTAAACAAAGAAATATTCTTTTCCAAAAAATTCAAAACAATCTTCAAAGTTGGCAATGCATTACATCAAGTTAATGCTCAAACATATGCCAAAAACAAAAAACAAACATGCACTGTTAGTGCAATAAGTGCTATAATATTTTGTTGTATAATTCATGTTTTCTGTTTCAGATACCTTTTCCTTTTTTCATTTCGTCTCAAATTCCAACTCCTCTCCCTCCTCTACATCCCCTCCGTCAACGTCTTCCTCCTCCTTTTCCTCCTCCGGTATTACGTCTTCGTCGTACGATTGCTCATAGTTAGCAAACTCCTCATCCTCTCCTCCGCCTGTACATGCGCTTTCCAATTTTCCTATCATCTGCTTTAATGCCCCAAATTCCTCGTACATTTTACTTACATTTCCTTTTATTCTATTCACTAACTCCTCTTGCTTCGTCACATTCTGCTTTTTCTCTTCCAATTCTCTTTTCATTCTTTCCAACAATCCCTGCATACCGCCCACCCTCCTTTCACATTCTTCTTTTTCCTTCCTCAACCCGTCAATCACCCTGTTTCCTTCCTTCAACTTCCTATCGCATTCTTTTTTCATTTTTTGCTTTATCACATTCACCCCTTTTTTGCACCTCTCAGATGCTGCTTTTCGTATGCTCGTCACCGATACCCTCCCCGCATCCCCACCATTACATTCCGAATTTATTTTCAAAGTCCCCTCCGCACCCCATCTAGACGCCCGCTTCACCCTCCCACTCATCGTCCTTCCACCATCTACATTCACACTCACCCCATTTTCCACATCCCCCAAATATATACATAAAATTGTCAGAAAAATAGGAATTCATCTCATTTACTACGCTATAAGCCATCATAAGCTCACTCTCCTTCGGCGTCAACTTCCATTCCAATTCCAAACCCTCGGGCAAGTCTACCGTGTCCACCAACAAACTACAATCCACCATCTCCACCAGAATCGAAGTGTTGTCGCTAGCATACATACCCACAGGCTTTTTATAAAATTTACACCTATCATCCACACCCGCTCCACCTTCCTCACACCCACATCTCCCATTTAAAATGTAACCCTCAGGACATTCAAGTTGCCCCATCTTTACACCCCCGTACATCAACCCTCCACATCTCTTCCCCCTCTGACATCTGCTTACAGGCTTTAAACAATTATACACGTTCTTAAGTGTCCCCAGTTAATAAAATCAGATCCAAACCTACACCCACTCCCCTTCCGGTAGGTGCATGTACAGTTTCAACAATTCGTAATCCTTTTCACATCTTGTCACATTTTCCAAATGTCCCGTCTCCACATTCAACTCGAACCCACACCTCCCAAAACTAACGCAACTCCTCTCTGCCCCAGCAACTCCTCCTATCACCAACGCTATCACTATCGCAATCATCATCTTTACCATATACTTCTTTACACCACAACATTCCCCTTTTTATACCTTTCCCCACATCTCCAACATACCCCCACTCCCAACTCTTTTTCTCTAAACCAATCATATTCTCTCTTATTCGCACCAATCCACACCTTTCATTCATTTCATTTCACCAATAACATCACTTCTTATTCTCACCAATCACATCACACGTCACTTCCTCATCCACTTTTTAACACTTACCTGCTAATCATTCCCTCTTTCCCTTCCCAACTCTCCACAAAGACACATCGCTAATTCCCTTCTCCAGGTCACGTGACCTTAAACTACCCCATCTCCCTCACCCTCTTCTACCTTTTCTTCACCACCACATATCCAACCAACCCTTAACATCAATCTTAATCTGCATCTCGGATTAACCAACCTGGATCAACGTTAATCCTTCCGCTAGTGGCAACTTTTCAAACTTCCCGCTAATCCCACTAATCCACCTTAACCCAAACGGATTAAGGCGGATTGACAGGGATTAACGCGACACCAACGCCACCTAGCGGTAGGATTATCGTTAATCCAATTGGATAATCCGGGATCTTAACTACTGACATCTCAGAAATGACTTATTCCAAATAAATGTCTGCATTTACAAGATTCCTTTCGAATGAAGAGGACATTACGGGCTTTTCCAAGAAAAATGTTAAAGATATACATTTTATTTGCCATGTAAATATTTTCATCAAGATTGTTAGTCATTTCTGAGAAAATAAAAAATTTCGAAAATTTTACCATGTAAAGGGTGCTGGGGGTGGGAGTACTTTCTTAAAAATCTTCACAGCGAATCTTTAAAAGCTGCTGAACCTATAAATCAAGTTTCGTATTTATCCTATTTTTCGTTTTTGAGTCTTGCTGTTCAGTCACACACACACACACACACACACACACACACACACACACATACGAACCTTTTTCTAAATATGCTTTTTTTGTTCCGGGGGGCTTCAAAACGTGTATTTCCGGTGAAATCTCGTTATCGAATTTTTGGGTGGAATGCAATATCTCCTCCATTTATTAGGTAGAGAAAGATATGAATTGTTCTATACAATATTATCGTCTACATAGATTTAAATTGATGGAGAAACCAGTAATAATTCCTGACTTTTTCCTGCAGCAGATCAAAACACAAACTCTCTCTGCGTGCTAATTTGTCTCCTTAAAGTGAAAATGTCCCCTCATCATCTCACAGACAGCCTAGCCTACAAGGGTTAGGTATTTTCTTAAATATAATCCCTTCTGTAGTTTAAATTATATTAGCAACAGATTTTCTCTATATATTGCATAAATAGAAATATACCACACTACAAATAAAACTGTTTACAAACTTTAGCGTTAGCCCACCTTCTTTATAACATGAATGTGGGGAAATGTGAGCTTTATGGACGCCGGGCTGTCATTTTATTCATTTACTCTCTGATATGACTTCCCTAGTTAAGCGTAAAGTTTCTAAATATTGCAATTTTTATCTAAATTTTGTCACCTGTTTTTCTATCAAATTATAAACGTGTTTTAAATTTAATGCAGGTATATGTTCTTTTCTTTAATTTTATTTTACTTGCATTTTATTAAGTGAAATACCCGGCGTTGCTCGTGGTTTGACGGTTCATCCCGACAACATTGCACTAGCCTTCCGCTTCTTTAGAGGCATTTAAAAATCATTACACAAGACAAATGAAGCTCTCAGGACACTATAAAGAAAACAAAAGCTATGCAGAATAATCAAATACCGCAGACTGGAACTTGACAGAATGTCTTTTTAAATGTGTTACATCTACCTTCAATTTGCTATAGGATTGAAACGCTGCAGTTTTACGTTGGCTTTTTTATATAAATATCTAATTGCCGAAATAAATGGTTCTTGTTACTTGCCTCTCAGTCAGTTCATATTGTCTTTACAAGCAACAATGCGTGCCGGAGCTAAATTTCTCTTTCTTCCAGTTTTCATTGCAACGTTGTTGTGCAAGGGGCTGGTAACAGCCCAAAATTACATTAATATCTACCCGAGTCAAATACGAAAAGAGATGTCAGCGCAACCGACTCAAAAATGTAATTTGCAAGGATACCACCGGTCGTTCTATTGTCAATGTCATTGTTGGACCATTAGATCCTTCAGAACAGAATGCCTGGAAAACGTTATTTACCAACACATGTTGAAATATTAGTTTAGCGCAGTAACAACTTGCTGAGGTTGGCTCCTCTGACATAACAATGAACAATTGTATTCAGTTTCATGTTTCTATGAAGTAACGAACCGAGCGACGTATCAAGGAAGTGGAATATTAATGAGCATTCTCAGTTAGAGGGTGCAACGTTTGTAATATGTGAGCATTACACGTTAGTTTTGTATCAAGTAATAAGCCAAGGGTTTCATAACAAGTGTTTTACTTAAAAGAGATAATGAAGAAGCGTTTCTGCTTTGCTTTTATCGGCGATACGTCAGCTAGAAGAGACAAGGATGGCCGATGGCTTCATTTAGATTGCCACGAGAACAAAATATGACTGTATCATCTGCATACATAGCTGTAGAGATTTACGACATACTCGGGAGATCGTAAAGGAATTGATGCTAAAGTTGAGCCTTGTGGAACTCCATCTGTAGTTGATATATAACCTTCAATGCGCATTAGAAATTGGTGGTGTGTTAGGAAGCTTGAATTACCTTAATTAAATAATTAGTAGTTCCATTTATGTACGGCTTTAACATTAAGTGAGGATGCCAAGCTTGTGCTACATCAAGAAAAACAGCGGCAGTATATTGCTTTTCTCCAAATCCTTTTCTGATACATTCAGTGATTCTTAACAACCGATGAACGGTTCAGTGTTATGGACGAAAACCAAACTGAAATGCTAGAAGGATATTATTTCCATAGACGAAGGATGTTAACTGTTTGTGTATAACTTTTTGCTATCTCTACCACGTATAGTAAGTAGGGGAAGTATTGTTTTCCACCCAAAAATTCGATACCGAGATTTCACCGGAAATATATGTTTTGAGATCCCCTGAATCCAAAACATGTCCGTGTGTGTGTCTCTGTGAACAGCATAACTCAGAAACGAACAGTCGGATAAACACCAAACTTGGTATTTAGGTTCAGTATCTTCCAGAGATGCTACACGAAGGTTTTCAAGAAAATCCCCCCACCCCAAATTATGCTTTACATGGAACATTTTTCGAAAATTTTAATTTTCTCAAAAATGGCTCTAACGATTTTAATTAAAATATCGTATGTTTAAGATACTTTCATGACAAATAAAATGTATATCTTGAATTTTCTGGGAATGTCCCCAAAAGTATTCTTCATTGTGAACGACTTTTGGTAAACTGGTAAACCATAAGAGATAGACAAAATTTTACTGCATAAAAAATGTACATCGCATTAAAATACACAATTTATGTCATATGCATTTTTTTGTTGAGTGAACCATTTTCGAGATATTGCTTGTTATTCCCTTGAATTTTTCAATACTTATTTTCTCAAATGGGAATTCGTTATTCAGTTTTTGTCTTGGATATCAAAGAGTATTAATCTGTGGCAAAGAGAATGGTGCTGCACATAGCAACCAGCTATTAAGAGATATTTCTATGCTTAAAGGCTACTGTATTTTTATATTGCCGTTGCAAATACAAAACAAGGGGAACATAGTACGCCTTAAGCGATAGTCAAATATTTTTAGAACTGGTCGCTATGTGTAAAATGTAATTCGCTTTGCATGTCAAAAGACCCTTTCTGCAAATGTTTATCTCGATTAATATGAAATAGATGGAGAATAAGACTTTGTAAAAATAGTTTGTACAAGAGTAGAGAAAGCCATGTGAGTGTAACACATCAGATTTTTCAAATAACTTTCATAATATGGATAACAGAGTAATTGCTTCATAGCTTGATGGAAAGTGCTTGGGTTTCTTTGGTTTATGAAACGCAATTTCAGGTAGTTTCCACGATCGAGCAAAGTAACCAATTCTTAAGTAGGCATTGAACATTTCAGTTAATCGTACTAGTGTCCTCTTAGTGAGGTTTTTTAGAACAATATTGGGAGCTTTTGAACGCCAATTCTTGTGGAGAAGTGTTTGTTATCTGTTCTTTTGTCGTCATTGTTAAGTTTGTTGAGAGCAAATGCAGTAAGCAGCACTTAGATTGAGTATCGGTGAATACAGTTGTATCCACAGGTTGTTGCTTGCTCTGATGAGGAAGGAGAAGATAAATAGCTTTGATGCTGTTCCGTAGAGTACACTAAGCCTTCTGCTGCCATTCACTTCTATTAACTTGAGGATGTAGGAATGCTTCTGTGGATGGCATTACCAACCTCTTCCGGTGTTACTAGGTGGTATGCGGAGTTAAAATTTGGCTGAAACAAACCCATTTATTAAGCGTGGTTTGTGAACTGTTGGGACAGGTTGTAATTGAATCGAGACAAGTGCGGTCAAGGATTGGAGAACGAAAATGTATGTAATGCTATGTCGAGGATGTCAGTAGGAATTGTAGGAGTATAAGAGTAATACCATGTTTCGGTTGGTGCGGCTTAGTTGTATACATAGAAGACGTCCATTAGGATTGGTTGTTCGACAGCCCCATACTGTTGAGGCAATGTCAGGAAAGAGTTATGACAGATAAGAGGCGTTTAATAAGTATGATGGAGGTTTGTAAGCGCAAAGAAGAACAATGTCATTGCTGATTGAATCTTGATATCTATGACTTTTAATTCTGTAATGCTGCGTTTGATTAATATAGCTGCTGTGTCGGCAATTCTATCTTTTCGATGGATTTTATAGCCTGGAATATTAAACGTTTCATTGGGTATAAAGTCTTGACGTCTTGATAAGGATGCGATTGGAACGAAGAGCAGTAGGTATATATAGAGAGAGCGAGGCCACTTTTTTGCGTTTATATGGGAAAGGATAGGGAAAACGAGGCTAGATGCGACGGTTCAAGGAGGAAAATGCGTTTATATGGGCGAGATAGGGAATACGAGGACTGACGCTAGGCTAGACAGTGGTAGGAGGGGGAGTGTGCTTTATATGAGACAGATAGGGAATACGTGGAGAGGTGCTAGGCTAGACAGAGGCTGAGTAAAGTATGGTTTATATGAGCGGTATAGGAAAACGATGAGAGGTGTTAGACTAGACAGGGCTTGAAACGTAGTGCATGGTTTATATGAGGGATATAGGAAAACGAGGAAAGGTGTTAGGCTGGACAGAGGTCGAGGAGTAGAGTATGGTTTATATGAGAAGTATAGGAAAACGAGGAGAGGTATTAGGTTAGGAGAATTGAGTATGTGTTTATAAGGAGAGACGAGAAAACGGAGAGAGATCCTATGCTAGGATAGACAGGTGTTAAAGTTAGGTTAGATAGGAAACCAAGGAGTGATACTCAGCTAGAGGGGGGAGGCAGGAGGGAATGCTCTTTATGAGAGGTAGGGGATCAGGGGAGTGGTGTTAGGCTAGACAGAGGTTGAGAGTAGAGTATGCGTTTATATGTATGGGAAGTATAGGAAAACGCGGAGAGGTGTTAGGCTAGACAGAGGTCGAGGAGTAGAGTATGGTTTATATGAGAGGTACAGGGAAACGAGGAGAGGAGTTAGGCTAGGCAGAAGTCGAGGAGTAGAGTATGGTTTATATGAGAGGTATAGGAACAGGAGGAGAGGTGTTAGGCTAGACAGATACTAAAGGAGTAGCAATATGGACTTATATACAGGAGAGATAGGGAATAGGAGGTGCTAGACTTGAAAGCGACTTTAGACGTGAACTTAATGGAAAACTGTTTGATGTCAATGTTAGACCGCTAATTCTAGACATGCCCATCACGTAACCTATTCAGGGAAAAGGTGAGTCGATCAGGGGAAAAAGGTGACTGCTCAGGGAAAAAGGTGACCCACAAAGGGAAAAAGTCGACCAGTAAAGGGAAAAACGTGACCAGCAAAGGGCAAAAGGTGAGCAACAAAGGGAAAAAAGGTGACCACCAAAGGGAAAACGGTGAGCCATAAAGGGCAAAAGGTGACTGCTCAGGGAAAAAGGCGACATGCAACGGGAAAAATATCACCAGCAAAGGGAAAAAGGTGAGCAACAAAGGGAAAGAGGTGACTACCAAAGGGAAAACGGTGAGCCATAAAGGGAAAAAGGTGACCTGCAACGGGAAAAGCTAACCCACTAACACTAACAGGTAAGTAATTCAGCTAGTATTGCAAGAGGTTGACTGGATCATAGCAGTGTATGATTTCACAGGTAATTCAGCTAGTAACGTATGTATTTAGGCTAATTCATCTAGTATCACAGGATAGATTCCAGAGGCTAACTGTATCATGGCTCTGCATGATTTCACAGGTAATTCAGCTAGTATCGTAGGTATTTAGGCTAATTCAGCTAGTATCACAAGAGGATAGATTCTAGGGTTGGGTATAGCATAGTTTCATATTTCACAGGTAATTCAGAGGGTATCGTAGGTATTTAGGATAATTCAAGTAACATAGGTGTTTAGAGTAATTAAGCAAGCATTACAGGAGGGTAGGTTACAGGAGTTGGTTATAACCTAGCTTCGTATTTCACAGATAGTTCAGGTAATATCGTAAGTATTTGAGGTAATCGACAGAGCTTCACAGATATTATTGATAATTTCGATCAGAGATTTGTATCACAGCTATTTAAGGTAAATGCAGCTGATTCAGGTTGTATCAATGGTATTTGAGTCATTTTAATAGGTAATTCTGATAGTATCACAGGTGCTCGTACTAATTTAGAGCAGGAATTCGTATCAGAGCTAGTTAAAGTAATTTCACATGATTCGGGTAGTATCACAGGTATTTAAATCATTTTCATAGACAATTCAGCTAGTATCGTGAGCATTTAAGCTAATTCAGCTAGTATTACAGGAGGCTAGATTCCAGAGGCTAACTGCATCATAGCTATGCATGATTTCACAGCTAATTCAGCTAGTATCGTAGGTATTTAAATCATTTTCATAGCCAATTCAGCTAGTATCGTGAGCATTTAAGCTAATTCAGCTAGTATCACAGGAGGCTAGATTCCAGAGGCTAACTGCATCATAGCTATGCATGATTTCACAGCTAATTCAGCTAGTATCGTAGGTATTTAAATCATTTTCATAGCCAATTCAGCTAGTATCGTGAGCATTTAAGCTAATTCAGCTAGTATCACAGGAGGCTAGATTCCAGAGGCTAACTGCATCATAGCTATGCATGATTTCACAGCTAATTCAGCTAGTATCGTAGGTATTTAGGCTAATTCAGGTAGTATCACAGGAGGCTAGATTCCAGGGTTGGGTATAGCATAGTTTCATATTTCAAGGTAATTCAGAGGGTATCGTAGGTATTTAGGATAATTCAAGTAACTTAGTGCTTAGAGTAATTAAGCAAGCATTACAGGAGGGTAGGTTCCAGGGGTTGGTTATAGCCTAGTTTCGTATTTTACAGATAGTTCAGGTAATATCATAAGTATTTGGATAATCAGCATAGTTTCACAGATGCTCGTAATAATTTCGATCAGAGATTTTGTATCACGGCTATTTAAGGTAAATGCAGCTGATTCAGGTTGTATCAATGGTATTTGAGTCATTTTAATAGGCAATTCTGATAGTATCACAGGTGCTCGTACTAATTTAGAGCAGGAATTCGTATCTGAGCTATTTAATGTAATTTCACACGATTCGGGTAGTATCACAGGTATTTAAGTCATTTTAACAGGCAATTCAACTAGTATCACAGGTACTCATGGTAATATAGAGAGTAATTCGATTATAAAACTTTTCTCATCCAACGTTACAACAATTTATATACTTTTTTCTAAATCTTACAAACTTATTATATGTTAAACACTTATTGTACGATGCGGAGAGGGATAAACTGCATATTGGTTCACAAACTGAAAAGCTTTACGTCAACATACCTTTATTTTAGTTCGTTATAGATGTCTCTCCCCTTTTATCTAGGCTTGAGACTAGCACTAGGATTGCTCCTAATGGCAGGGTTACCACCTTCCCTTCCATCTTCTTCTTTCTTCATCAGGCGTCAGCTATCTGCATATACAGCACACAGATAACCTTCTTTTTTAAGATTGTAGACTCACGATAAAATCTTTATCTTTAACTTACATTCTTTTAAGCACTGTTTGTAATGGCGTAATGTCCATACGCATATGTCGTTATCCCATCCTCAGCAATAATTCTTTTATCATCAAACGGAGTCAATGCAATTTTATTCACTTGCACTGTAGCAAGAGCATGCTTTCGTGATAGGATCAGATTCATAGGTGTTCTGATGATTTCACAGGTTTTAAGACAGTCTGTATAGCTGTCAAACGAAATGTACTGCTTAATAGCGCTACGTTTTATACCTTTAATCTTTTTTATCATTAACCCTTGAATATCTAAGGCATACATCTTAGGACGTAGTCCAACAAAGCGTAGGATGATTTTGCTATTAGCCTCATCTTTAAATTTTCCCAATACCTTCTTGTTCTGAGTGGAGTAACATATATGGTTGGCAGGGTAATCAGCTGTATCGAGATGCTCAAGAAAACGTAGCTTGTCCTGGTACACATCTTCAGTTGTTACACGATGAATGAACGAATCAGTGTCCATATACATAAGCTTCAGGTTTTCAGCTCCATAATAAGGCAACAAAACGTCGTAATGATAGTTATACATTAATGTCTTGGAGATGTCCAACACACTCATACCAATGTATATAGGCTTGTTGAATACAATCTGACGAGAGGCCATATGTACAGCAGCTAGATTATCAGCATATATCGTCCTGTCGATAAACGTAGGCTTGGCGATCAGCTTCTCTAGAGTTTTTTCCATTGGTCACCAGTCGTATATCCATACGGTTACGCAGGTTCTCCATAGTTTTTCCAAACATAGCGTTGTTAAAGAGTTTGTAGAGATCCTTCTCGAAATCATTTGCAGCTTGTTGTCGTAGCCTGTTGTTAAATTCCACATAAGGTTTCAACCACTGAGACTGTCGGAATTGTAGCACACGATGGATTTTTGTTAGTCGTAGTCCATGACTAAGAGCTTGCTTCAAAGCCATGTAATGCACTACATACTTCTTTCGAGGTCCAAGATGAGGTATCAGTTTCTTTGTAGATGATTCCAATGGTTTCATACACTCTGGCAGGAACGGTAGATCGTTGTGTAGATCGTGAAGTTCAGCAGGATACTCGATGTCGACTTCTAATATGTACCCATGAGGATCATCTTCTTGTAGTGTTTCTAAGTTGATTTCTTCAGGTGACACCCACTGAAATCCACCAAAAGGAAGGGCGTGACACATTGCCCACCCATATTGGTTATTAGCGTCCTCGTATGTGATAAATTGGGTTGGTCTCGACGGATCAAACTTATCCATATAAGTGTTATTAGCCTCAGCATACCGATGGGAAACTTGGCATAAACCTCCTCTTATACCTAGATTCCACCATGAGTAGTTGATCATAATCTTGTAACAGTTCCAGCTTAATTCCAGTATACAGTAACATGGCGTCCCATGTAAGACCTGGAGAGGTAAAATAATGGGCAGGATCAACTTTGTGTGTTTTAAGGGTTTGCTCTCTGAATGTCTCAAAGACATCAGCTAGGAGAAGTACATCCGAAGTTAAGTAGAGATCGCTGTACTCTCCCAGGTTTCTCACATTAAACAGCTCCCATACATTTCTAGCATGATCGTAGTCAGTATCAGTAATTTCTTCTTCATTTAATCTATTGTAGAAGTAGTCCTTAGGAGGCAAGCAGGTCTCGTTCAGGACATCCCATGACGTAACAAAATCATAGGGAAATACACCCTTACGGGTCATCAACTTCAATTTGTCTTCTCCAAAGTACTTTAGCGTTTCAGGATACGAGGTTAGATTTTTTACCAACTTATCCAAGCTTGTACTGAGGAATCGGAAGCTATCCACAAATCGAAGCTTTATATCTCCTACATACTTGGTGAATGAGATATAGCTTTCTTCAGAGTTAGGAATTACCTCCACACGTTCACTTGTACAACCCAGCTCCTTAACAATGAAATGAGAGTCATATCCGCTAAGGTTATGCATGAAGACTGGTATATATTTAGGTGTTTTACAGGCTAAATTACATTCATTATGAAGACTTCCACGATATTCACCGCTGATGTGATCATGGTCGCGTACTTTATAGTTCTCTTCTGTAAAGGGTTTTCCACACAAGTAGCATGTCGTAGAAGATTCGAAATCCTTTTGCTGTTGATCCATAAGTTTCAGAGGCTTAGCAGATTTGTATATATTACCAATCATTTCTGCAAGAGATGTAAGGTACAGCATAAACTTCTGAGCAGCATCAGCACCACGATACACATAGGGTTGCTTAGGAAGACCAGTTTCGAGATGTTCAACACTGGATGTAGGCTTCACGTAAACACAGAAGCTCATTGGTGTGTGCTCTTGATAAGGGGTTGTATAGGAAGTTTCAGGATTGGGTATACACGTATGGCATGGAGTGAGAATACTCTCAAAATCCGCATAGATGACATAAGGTACTTTCAGCATCCTCTCAACATTTTTAAACTGTACAATTGATTTCTCCTTGGTAGGCATAACTACCCTTGCAACACCATGTTGAATACAGACGGCTGCATGTTCTTGTAGTTTTTCCTGTCCACTTCGTCCATATCGATTATCAAAATGTGTAAAGCAGCGCTTACAAGTATAAACCCGTCCATTATGGTTAGTTTTCTGGCGTCGAACGAGTTTCTCAAAATTCTTTATATACACGTAGTGATGTTTTCCACTGCTGTCATTCAATAGTAGCAGGTCGCGATGTTCAGGCAGTTCAATATCAGCAACCTTTATCGGATACACTTCGTGCTTCTCATCCAACCCGAAAACGTTAATAGACATATTGTTAAACTTCTCAAATTTAGGTATTTGAGAAAGTGGAGTAGGGTAGGAAACACAGCTGAAGTCGTACTTATCTTGAAGTTGTTTGTATTTGCTCACACGTTGCGCATCCTTCCCTATGAATTTAGCTAATATAGAGTACATGAAACATTTATCGTCGGTAAAGTTCTGAATGTTTATACACGCTTCTTTAGCTCCGACAGATGACGGTAGTGGTATGTAGCTACTTCCTCGTAACGGGTTGTACTTGTTGATACGAAGTCGAACTCCTTCCACAGCAAGCAAAGCCCAGCTGCTACCCTTAAGCTGAGACTCCTCCATTTCAGTCACCAATTTCTTGAATTTCACTTCCATCGTTGACTCCAGATCAGTTTCCAGGAAAACAGCTCTATTCCGTGTTTTAAATGTTTTGTCACAGGTTTCTCCAATACTGTTAACAAATCGACACTCAGCCAGCAGATTAATTTTAACACTCTTATGAATGCTAAGCTCTTTATGCACAGCCTGGATTATACGTTGTTTTGCCTCTTGCAGATACATATTCAGGTCCTTAGCTGATTCGCATCGTATAAAATACGATTTCAATCGTCCTTCGAATGAAGTTTCGTATTCTTTCATATCACAGTCCTCCATTGTTGACAGTAACTGTTGTTTAGTTGGCTCCAATCTTCTTTTCTTCTGAGGGCTGCTTATTTCACATATATCTTCGTGTCGCTGCCCCTTATAACCATCTTTGAAGGTTACATTACAATGTTTACATTTGAAGAGCTTCTTGCAGCTCATCTCGTGTCTTCTCTTGTCATAACCTCGGAGGAACTTCTTCCCACATTTTCCGCATGCATATCCAGTAGCGCTTGGAATAATATCCTTATACGCTGAGTTATTCATCTTTATTCTTGATGTAATAACGTATTAATCACTGATCAATGAAATGTAGACCTCTTCACCTTGACACCACTTTAGAAAGCTGATTATTCTTGGAGAGAACACGATGTTAACACCTCAAGACTAATTAGCACAATGAAGTCCAATGCCCTAGATCACCATATTTATAGAGGGAGCACGAACCTTTTAGATCAATCATAAACTCGCTCCATAACCACCTGTATATGATCGCTCAACGTGTACTAACCCCCAGCCATATAACCTCAAGTCTAGAGACAGGATGTTTATGACGTCACACCCAGAGACAGGATGTCTGGCAGCATCAAACACGTTTAAACTCGTCTCATAACTACCTGCTTATGCTGTCACACCAGCAAGAGAAGTATTCCCACACGCTCATTCAGACATATATTTCAAATTCAAGCCCACTACCACCATCACCACCTATTGTACCAAGGTTAATTCAAGCTGTATTATCACAATACTTAAAAGTAAAAGCTTAAAAGGAAACCTAGAAGATTTTCCCCCTTATTTACTTAATTATTTCATGTTTTTATTCCCTTTTCAATTCTTCCTTTCCATCTTCTCACAGAAAGACCATTACATTTCACTACAATCATGAGAAAAGCAATTTTTCCAGAGTTACACAGATTCTAAGCTTCTAAATCGAACCTGGTAATACTTTTAATAAATGTATTTTAGCTCCCCAATATCAGCATCTACCATTTAATCTTTACTCGAACCTGATATAATCCATAAGCTTGAAGATATATGAAATCACCCTTCGGGATTCGATCTGAGTACTTTAAAGTAATATTTGTCACGATAACGATATTTAAGGACTAGATACTCTGTTTGCGTTTACCTTGACATGTTTATCTAAATTAAATTACGAGTTATTAAATTTTTGCAAGTAAATTTCATTGAATCGGTATTCGAACCCAGAACACCAGGAACAAAATAATTTATATTATTAGTCTGACATGTTAAACAAAGCTGTATGTAGTTACATCATCGATCTAAGTGATATATTCTAGTGTACAGAGGAAAATTAAGAAAGTCATTAAAAGATGGGGAATCGAACCAAGCACAACTGATTAGCAATTATATACAGCATTAATTACCCATCATAGAAGCTATCAATCATGCTTTAGTCCACTCCTCTACCTCACTTAGTTCCCGAGATAATGAAAATTTTAAAATTAGGATCGAACCCAGGATGTCATGTATCTAATTACACATCCACAAGATACTACCTAATAACATAAACGCAATAAAGTTTATTTGGCGTCTTTATCTTAATTGGGTTAGGAGTTATTAAATTTATAAGTAAATTCCATCGAATCAGTATTCGAACCCAGAACACCAAGAACAAAATAATTTATAATATGAGTTTGGTATGCTTAAAGGTGCTGTATGTAGTTACAGCATCAATTTAAGTGATATCTTCTAGAGTATAGAGTAAAATTAAGCAAGTCATTAAAAAATTGGGATTCGAACTAGAGACAACTGATTAAAAATTATATACAGTATTAATTACACATTATAACAGCTATCAAACATGCTTTGGTCCATTCCTCTAGCTTTCTTAGTTTCCGAGATAATGAAGTTTTTAAAATTAAGGATCGAACCCAGGACACTAGGTACCCAAATATACATTTACAAGAAACTACCTAATGACATTAATGTAATAACGTTTATTGGGCGTCTTTATCTTAATTAGTCTCTGAGTTATTAGAAGATGAATTTGTAATCACCCGTAGGATTCGAACCCAGGCATCCAGGTCAACTTGGAACAATACCCTAATGACGCGGCGCATTCCAAAGAATTGATTAGTTTTTATCCCATTGTTCTATCTCTTTTCATTCAGGAGATATAAGCGATTAAACAGTAGAAATAAAATGGGCGGAGCTTGCCGGCATAGATCAAAGAACTTTATCAGATGTCGGCATCTCTCTGTGGGCTCAAGTCGCCATTATATTCCTACTGTTTAATCGCTTATATCTCCTGAATGAAAAGAGATAGAACAATGGGATAAAAACTAATCAATTCTTTGGAATGCGCCGCGTCATTAGGGTATTGTTCCAAGTTGACCTGGATGCCTGGGTTCGTATCCTACGGGTGATTACAAATTCATCTTCTAATAACTCAGAGACTAATTAAGATAAAGACGCCAAATAAACGTTATTACATTAATGTCATTAGGTAGTTTCTTGTAAATGTATATTTGGGTACCTAGTGTCCTGGGTTCGATCCTTAATTTTAAACACTTCATTATCTCGGAAACTAAGAAAGCTAGAGGAATGGACCAAAGCATGTTTGATAGCTGTTATAATGTGTAATTAATACTGTATATAATTTTTAATCAGTTGTCTCTAGTTCGAATCCCAATTTTTTAATGACTTGCTTAATTTTACTCTATACTCTAGAAGATATCACTTAAATTGATGCTGTAACTACATACAGCACCTTTAAGCATACCAAACTCATATTATAAATTATTTTGTTCTTGGTGTTCTGGGTTCGAATACTGATTCGATGGAATTTACTTATAAATTTAATAACTCCTAAACCAATTAAGATAAAGACGCCAAATAAACTTTATTGCGTTTATGTTATTAAGTAGTATCTTGTGGATGTGTAATTAGATACATGACATCCTGGGTTCGATCCTAATTTTAAAATTTTCATTATCTCGGGAACTAAGTGAGGTAGAGGAGTGGACTAAAGCATGATTGATAGCTTCTATGATGGGTAATTAATGCTGTATATAATTGCTAATCAGTTGTGCTTGGTTCGATTCCCCATCTTTTAATGACTTTCTTAATTTTCCTCTGTACACTAGAATATATCACTTAGATCGATGATGTAACTACATACAGCTTTGTTTAACATGTCAGACTAATAATATAAATTATTTTGTTCCTGGTGTTCTGGGTTCGAATACCGATTCAATGAAATTTACTTGCAAAAATTTAATAACTCGTAATTTAATTTAGATAAACATGTCAAGGTAAACGCAAACAGAGTATCTAGTCCTTAAATATCGTTATCGTGACAAATATTACTTTAAAGTACTCAGATCGAATCCCGAAGGGTGATTTCATATATCTTCAAGCTTATGGATTATATCAGGTTCGAGTAAAGATTAAATGGTAGATGCTGATATTGGGGAGCTAAAATACATTTATTAAAAGTATTACCAGGTTCGATTTAGAAGCTTAGAATCTGTGTAACTCTGGAAAAATTGCTTTTCTCATGATTGTAGTGAAATGTAATGGTCTTTCTGTGAGAAGATGGAAAGGAAGAATTGAAAAGGGAATAAAAACATGAAATAATTAAGTAAATAAGGGGGAAAATCTTCTAGGTTTCCTTTTAAGCTTTTACTTTTAAGTATTGTGATAATACAGCTTGAATTAACCTTGGTACAATAGGTGGTGATGGTGGTAGTGGGCTTGAATTTGAAATATATGTCTGAATGAGCGTGTGGGAATACTTCTCTTGCTGGTGTGACAGCATAAGCAGGTAGTTATGAGACGAGTTTAAACGTGTTTGATGCTGCCAGACATCCTGTCTCTGGGTGTGACGTCATAAACATCCTGTCTCTAGACTTGAGGTTATATGGCTGGGGGGTTAGTACACGTTGAGCGATCATATACAGGTGGTTATGGAGCGAGTTTATGATTGATCTAAAAGGTTCGTGCTCCCTCTATAAATATGGTGATCTAGGGCATTGGACTTCATTGTGCTAATTAGTCTTGAGGTGTTAACATCGTGTTCTCTCCAAGAATAATCAGCTTTCTAAAGTGGTGTCAAGGTGAAGAGGTCTACATTTCATTGATCAGTGATTAATACGTTATTACATCAAGAATAAAGATGAATAACTCAGCGTATAAGGATATTATTCCAAGCGCTACTGGATATGCATGCGGAAAATGTGGGAAGAAGTTCCTCCGAGGTTATGACAAGAGAAGACACGAGATGAGCTGCAAGAAGCTCTTCAAATGTAAACATTGTAATGTAACCTTCAAAGATGGTTATAAGGGGCAGCGACACGAAGATATATGTGAAATAAGCAGCCCTCAGAAGAAAAGAAGATTGGAGCCAACTAAACATCAGTTACTGTCAACAATGGAGGACTGTGATATGAAAGAATACGAAACTTCATTCGAAGGACGATTGAAATCGTATTTTATACGATGCGAATCAGCTAAGGACCTGAATATGTATCTGCAAGAGGCAAAACAACGTATAATCCAGGCTGTGCATAAAGAGCTTAGCATTCATAAGAGTGTTAAAATTAATCTGCTGGCTGAGTGTCGATTTGTTAACAGTATTGGAGAAACCTGTGACAAAACATTTAAAACACGGAATAGAGCTGTTTTCCTGGAAACTGATCTGGAGTCAACGATGGAAGTGAAATTCAAGAAATTGGTGACTGAAATGGAGGAGTCTCAGCTTAAGGGTAGCAGCTGGGCTTTGCTTGCTGTGGAAGGAGTTCGACTTCGTATCAACAAGTACAACCCGTTACGAGGAAGTAGCTACATACCACTACCGTCATCTGTCGGAGCTAAAGAAGCGTGTATAAACATTCAGAACTTTACCGACGATAAATGTTTCATGTACTCTATATTAGCTAAATTCATAGGGAAGGATGCGCAACGTGTGAGCAAATACAAACAACTTCAAGATAAGTACGACTTCAGCTGTGTTTCCTACCCTACTCCACTTTCTCAAATACCTAAATTTGAGAAGTTTAACAATATGTCTATTAACGTTTTCGGGTTGGATGAGAAGCACGAAGTGTATCCGATAAAGGTTGCTGATATTGAACTGCCTGAACATCGCGACCTGCTACTATTGAATGACAGCAGTGGAAAACATCACTACGTGTATATAAAGAATTTTGAGAAACTCGTTCGACGCCAGAAAACTAACCATAATGGACGGGTTTATACTTGTAAGCGCTGCTTTACACATTTTGATGATCGATATGGACGAAGTGGACAGGAAAAACTACAAGAACATGCAGCCGTCTGTATTCAACATGGTGTTGCAAGGGTAGTTATGCCTACCAAGGAGAAATCAATTGTACAGTTTAAAAATGTTGAGAGGATGCTGAAAGTACCTTATGTCATCTATGCGGATTTTGAGAGTATTCTCACTCCATGCCATACGTGTATACCCAATCCTGAAACTTCCTATACAACCCCTTATCAAGAGCACACACCAATGAGCTTCTGTGTTTACGTGAAGCCTACATCCAGTGTTGAACATCTCGAAACTGGTCTTCCTAAGCAACCCTATGTGTATCGTGGTGCTGATGCTGCTCAGAAGTTTATGCTGTACCTTACATCTCTTGCAGAAATGATTGGTAATATATACAAATCTGCTAAGCCTCTGAAACTTATGGATCAACAGCAAAAGGATTTCGAATCTTCTACGACATGCTACTTGTGTGGAAAACCCTTTACAGAAGAGAACTATAAAGTACGCGACCATGATCACATCAGCGGTGAATATCGTGGAAGTCTTCATAATGAATGTAATTTAGCCTGTAAAACACCTAAATATATACCAGTCTTCATGCATAACCTTAGCGGATATGACTCTCATTTCATTGTTAAGGAGCTGGGTTGTACAAGTGAACGTGTGGAGGTAATTCCTAACTCTGAAGAAAGCTATATCTCATTCACCAAGTATGTAGGAGATATAAAGCTTCGATTTGTGGATAGCTTCCGATTCCTCAGTACAAGCTTGGATAAGTTGGTAAAAAATCTAACCTCGTATCCTGAAACGCTAAAGTACTTTGGAGAAGACAAATTGAAGTTGATGACCCGTAAGGGTGTATTTCCCTATGATTTTGTTACGTCATGGGATGTCCTGAACGAGACCTGCTTGCCTCCTAAGGACTACTTCTACAATAGATTAAATGAAGAAGAAATTACTGATACTGACTACGATCATGCTAGAAATGTATGGGAGCTGTTTAATGTGAGAAACCTGGGAGAGTACAGCGATCTCTACTTAACTTCGGATGTACTTCTCCTAGCTGATGTCTTTGAGACATTCAGAGAGCAAACCCTTAAAACACACAAAGTTGATCCTGCCCATTATTTTACCTCTCCAGGTCTTACATGGGACGCCATGTTACTGTATACTGGAATTAAGCTGGAACTGTTACAAGATTTTGATCAACTACTCATGGTGGAATCAGGTATAAGAGGAGGTTTATGCCAAGTTTCCCATCGGTATGCTGAGGCTAATAACACTTATATGGATAAGTTTGATCCGTCGAGACCAACCCAATTTATCACATACGAGGACGCTAATAACCAATATGGGTGGGCAATGTGTCACGCCCTTCCTTTTGGTGGATTTCAGTGGGTGTCACCTGAAGAAATCAACTTAGAAACACTACAAGAAGATGATCCTCATGGGTACATATTAGAAGTCGACATCGAGTATCCTGCTGAACTTCACGATCTACACAACGATCTACCGTTCCTGCCAGAGTGTATGAAACCATTGGAATCATCTACAAAGAAACTGATACCTCATCTTGGACCTCGAAAGAAGTATGTAGTGCATTACATGGCTTTGAAGCAAGCTCTTAGTCATGGACTACGACTAACAAAAATCCATCGTGTGCTACAATTCCGACAGTCTCAGTGGTTGAAACCTTATGTGGAATTTAACAACAGGCTACGACAACAAGCTGCAAATGATTTCGAGAAGGATCTCTACAAACTCTTTAACAACGCTATGTTTGGAAAAACTATGGAGAACCTGCGTAACCGTATGGATATACGACTGGTGACCAATGAAAAAACTCTAGAGAAGCTGATCGCCAAGCCTACGTTTATCGACAGGACGATATATGCTGATAATCTAGCTGCTGTACATATGGCCTCTCGTCAGATTGTATTCAACAAGCCTATATACATTGGTATGAGTGTGTTGGACATCTCCAAGACATTAATGTATAACTATCATTACGACGTTTTGTTGCCTTATTATGGAGCTGAAAACCTGAAGCTTATGTATATGGACACTGATTCGTTCATTCATCGTGTAACAACTGAAGATGTGTACCAGGACAAGCTACGTTTTCTTGAACATCTCGATACAGCTGATTACCCTGCCAACCATATATGTTACTCTACTCAGAACAAGAAGGTATTGGGAAAATTTAAAGATGAGGCTAACAGCAAAATCATCCTACGCTTTGTTGGACTACGTCCTAAGATGTATGCCTTAGATATTCAAGGGTCAATGATAAAAAAGATTAAAGGTATAAAACGTAGCGCTATTAAGCAGTACATTTCGTTTGACAGCTATACAGACTGTCTTAAAACCAGTGAAATCATCAGAACAGCTATGAATCTGATCCTATCACGAAAGCATGCCCTTGCTACAGTACAAGTGAATAAAATTGCATTGACTCCGTTTGATGATAAAAGAATTATTGCTGAGGACGGGATAACAACATATGCGTATGGACATTACGCCATTACAAACAGTGCTTAAAAGAATGTAAGTTAAAGATAAAGATTTTCTAGTGAGTCTACAATCTTAAAAAAGAAGGTATCTGTGTGCTGTATATGCAGATAGCTGACGCCTGATGAAGAAAGAAGAAGATGGAAGGGAAGGTGGTAACCCTGCCATTAGGAGCAATCCTAGTGCTAGTCTCAAGCCTAGATAAAAGGGGAGAGACATCTATAACGAACTAAAATAAAGGTATGTTGACGTAAAGCTTTTCAGTTTGTGAACCAATATGCAGTTTATCCCTCTCCGCATCGTACAATAAGTGTTTAACATATAATAAGTTTGTAAGATTTAGAAAAAAGTATATAAATTGTTGTAACGTTGGATGAGAAAAGTTTTATAATCGAATTACTCTCTATATTACCATGAGTACCTGTGATACTAGTTGAATTGCCTGTTAAAATGACTTAAATACCTGTGATACTACCCGAATCGTGTGAAATTACATTAAATAGCTCAGATACGAATTCCTGCTCTAAATTAGTACGAGCACCTGTGATACTAGCTGAGTTTCTCTAAACACCTATGATGCTTGAATCGCCCAAATACCTAGACACTATCTGAATTACCTGTTAAAATGACACAAATACCATTGATACAACCTGAATCACCTGCATTTACCTTAAATAGCTGTGATACAAATCTCTGATCGAAATTATCACGAGCATCTGTGAAACTATGCTGATTACCCAAATACTTACGATATTACCTGAACTATCTGTAAAATACGAAACTAGGCTATAACCAACCCCTGGAACCTACCCTCCTGTAATGCTTGCTTAATTACTCTAAACACCTATGTTACTTGAATTATCCTAAATACCTACGATACCCTCTGAATTACCTGTGAAATATGAAACTATGCTATACCCAACCCTGGAATCTAACCTCCTGTGATACTAGCTGAATTAGCCTAAATACCTACGATACTAGCTGAATTAGCTGTGAAATCATGCATAGCTATGATGCAGTTAGCCTCTGGAATCTATCCTGTGTTACTAGACGAATTAGCCTAAAAACATACGATACTAGCTGAATTACCTGTGAAATCATACACTGCTATGATCCAGTCAGCCTCTTGCAATACTATCTGAATTACTTACCTGTTAGTGTTAGTGGGTTAGCTTTTCCCGTTGCAGGTCACATTTTTCCCTTTGGTGGTCGCCTTTTTTCCCTTTGCTGGTGCCATTTTTCCCTTTGCTGGTGACATTTTTCCCTTTGCTAGTCAACTTTTTCCCTTTGTGGGCCTCCTTTTTCCCTGAGCAGTCACCTTTTTCCCCTGAACGAGTCACCTTTTCCCTGAATAGGTTACGTGATGGGCATGTCTAGAATTAGCGTTCTAACATTGACATGAAACAGTTTTCCACTAAGTTCACGTCTAAAGTCGCTTTCAAGTCTAGCCCTCCTATTCCCTATCTCTCCTGTATATAAGTCCATATTCCTACTGCTACACTACCTGTCTAGCCTAACACCTCTTCTCCTGTTCCTATACCTCTCATATAAACCATACTCTATTCCTCTAGCTCTGTCTAGCCTAACGCCTCTCTCGTTTACCCATGACTCTCACATAAACCATACTCTGCTCCTCGACCTCTGTCTAGTCTTAACTCCTCTCCTCGTTTTCCTATACCACTCATATAAACCATACATTACTCAGCATCTGTCTAGCCTAACACCTCCCCTCGTTTTCCTATACCTCCAATATAAACGTATACTCTAATCCTCAAACCATGCCTAGACTAGCACCTCCCCTCGTATTCCCTATCTGTCTCATATAAAGCGCACTCCTCCTCCTACCACTGTCTAGCCTAGCATCAGCCCTGGTATTCCCTATCTCGCCCATATAAATGCATTTTCCTCCTTGAAGACTCTCTCAACCTAGCACCTACCTTCGTTTTCCCTATATTTTCCCATATAGACGTATACTCTCTCATTCAGACCTTCCCGACTAGCCTAGCACTTCTCCTCATATTCCCCTACCTCTCTCATATAAGATGCATTCCCTCATTCAACACCGTCTAGCCTAGCATCGACCCTCGTATTCCCTATCTCCCGCATATAAACGCCTACTCTATCATTCAAAACTCCTATCCTAATACCTCTCCTCGGTTCGCTATATCGCTCATATTCTACCCTTCAAGTCCTGTTTAGTATAGCATCTTTCCTTGTATTCCCTATCTCTCTCGTATAAAGCATATCCCTCCCTCCTTTAGCATCTGACTAGCCTAGCATCAGCCCTGGTATTCCCTATCTCTCCTGTATATAAGTCCATATTCCTACTGCTACACTACCTGTCTAGCCTAACACCTCTTCTCCTGTTCCTATACCTCTCATATAAACCATACTCTATTGCTCTAGCTCTGTCTAGCCTAACGCCTCTCTCGTTTACCTATGACTCTCACATAAACCATACTCTGCTCCTCGACCTCTGTCTAGTCTAACTCCTCTCCTCGTTTTCCTATACCACTCATATAAACCATACATTACTCAGCCTCTGTCTAGTCTAACACCTCCCCTCGTTTTCCTATACCTCTCATATAAACTATACTCTACTCAGCCTCTGTCTAGCCTAGCACCTCCCCTCGTATTCCCTATCTTTCTCATATAAAGCGCACTCCCCCTCCTACCACTGTCTAGCCTAGCGTCAGTCCTCGTATTCCCTATCTCGCCCATATAAACGCATTTTCCTCCTTGAACCGTCGCATCTAGCCTCGTTTTCCCTATCCTTTCCCATATAAACGCAAAAAACTGCGCTCGATCTCTCCTATATATCCTACTAAGAGCATTAGCATTCCAATTTATAACTGTTAAGTGACGAAAGAAAACGTCATTTACTACTGCCATTTTGGAAAGCAGATTACAGAAGAGAGATAGGAAATTCTGTAATTGTTGGCAAGTGTGAATTAACAAATGTAACAATATGTGGCAGGGCTTGGTTTTGCCGCTGAAGTAAGGTTGGTTTGTTGTGAGGTAGTCAGATGCAGAATCATGATTCAGGAATTAGAAGGTGGGGAAAGACGTTCCGCAAAGTGCAGATAGTATTGGCATCCTTGTTATCTTCACGCATGGACATTGAGGCATCTTGATTGTAGTAAAGGAGGCGTCTACTGAGCACAAAAGAGCGCTTCTGTGACTTCCACGTCACGTATCATAATCGACATGTGAGGTGGATGTACATACTTTCACTTCAGTGTAAAAACTAGATTTGGTGCTTTTCGATGCCACGTAGACATATTGGGGGAATTTTTTGTTTAGGCTCTTCCGAGCTTTCCGAGCATTACTCCATCTTGTCTTGGGAATGAATGTATCAGAACACAGTCTGTTGTTATTTAGTACATGTGCTAGGTCTTTGAGTCCTTGGGAAATGGTTGATTTTGAAAGTTTAGCAGCCTGCCTAATAGATTTCTTATTTTACTTGATTTATGAAACTGCAATTGTTTCCTTTAGCTGTGATTTATATCAGCTAATGTGGTTGAATTATAAGCCGAAGATTGTAAATCTAAACTTACATAAACCAGCAATCGTTTGGCTGTGCATATTGTTGCAACTGGTGTCACACTGGCTCAAACAGAACAGCATGAACTATATAACAATTATATAGTAAAACTTACCGTTCAAATAATTCCTTAGAGACCTCCTTGTTTTCTTTTTGCTGCAGACGTGGCCTCCATTTACCAATTCTTTACAGTTACTGTGACCTGAACAAATTTAATACTACTTTTCATCTCAGACGCTGTACCATATATTAAAAAGGGCGGGACAACTTTAAAAATGTTATTTCCAAACAAGCTTCATGTGACCATGGTCCCGAGATCGCGGGTTCAAACTCGGTGGATGGCAACGAATTTTTCGGGCGTAAAAATCTTCAGCATGGCTTCCTTCGGAAGGGAAGTAAAGCCGGTGGTCCCGTGTCATAGATTTACGGCACGTAAAAGAACCTCAAGCCTGATAAAGAGGCTTCGGAGCAAAATTTCCGGTATTTCACATCCAATATAGAATGGGACGCTGAAGACCACAGCAGTTAAAGAACTTCCATAAATAAAACTCAATTTATTTATTTTATGGCTCATGGCTTTACAGGATGTCAGAAGAGATACGAATCTTGTTTCCGGATGTCGACAAATTTATTTCCAGTAATTAAGATGTTTGTGAAAGCCCGTCAATTACCATAACGAGATGCAGCAGCAGCAGCAGCAGCAGCAAAGAAACTACTCCAATCTTCGCAAGTGAGAAATGAATTAACTTTCATTGCCACAAGTTGTCTGTCAGCTTCAAGAAAGGGGACAGCGCTTGGGAAATGAGCTTCATCAGAAAAGTGTAAAAATGTGTTTTCGACAAACTTAGAAAGAGTTCAACAGTTCTATTAGGTGACAATTCTTTTGGAAATGGAACTTACAATAGTTCAATGTTTTAGATTTGCTCCAACTACCTCTGTAGGTGTTGAGAGGTCATGTTCTCAGATGCAAAAATTACTAAACCTAATATTCCATAAATTACTATTCAATTCTCTTCTCTTAATTTAAACATTGTTATTAAATTTAAATCCCCACGGGAGACTGCATGACTCCAGCCAACTTTTAAAAGCACGTGGTTGTCAGGTACAACTAATAAGCCGATTTGGCATTATAATGCAAGAAACATTTGCACTTTTCTGTCAAGTACATTTAGAATTTTGTTTAAAACTTTAAAGTTACTTTACAAATATAATGCAACACGATGTTAACATAAATATGCAGATAGTGCAATCTAGTAGATAGACATAATGTAAGGTTTTTCTATATTGCCTGGCTATTTTAATGCCGAAACCTGCGCTCTCTGTAACATGATTTCTGGTGAGTCACATTCGGAATATAAACTTGTTTATTCTCAACACACATACAAGATGCAACATCACAAACTTCCCATAGAGAAAGGAGGCCTCTGCTTATACAAGTTTAACATTATAATAAGTGAACATCGGAGTATGGATATCAACCATAGAGACGTTTATAATCCTTTTGTGTTACTTTATATCAACAATACAAGCCGAACAGCGACTCTACGAGCCAGCATTACTTTACTTCACTGTGCTATCAATGTCAGAGAGGAGATAAACTCGCTGTTCCTTTCTTATCTTATGCGGCCATGAAAGTCCAATTATTATTATTATTATTATTATTATTATTATGATTATTATTATTATTATTATTATTATTATTATTATTATCATCATCATCATTATATTGGCAATGTTCGAGCTATTAGGTATATCGTTGAGAAAGATATAGATGGTGCTGCGAGCGTTACATAACATGAAACAAGTGAAATTTCAAATCTTAAGCTAGACATTTTTTTTGCCTTCTTCAAAGGTTCTTAACTGTGCCAAGTGGTGCATAGAAGGCCATACCTGTAGATACACTTACTTATAAATTAAGATTAATCAGGTGTTATATACGATGCAAAAGTCGTAATTTTGAAAAACTAAAAATACTATTATATAAATACCAATACATAAAATTATCATACAGGATTTCATTCACCCTTCTGGTTATTTCAGAAAAAAATCAACCCTTAAAATATAGCTTTTATAATATTTCTAATTAATTCTGTCATATGTTGAGCAATTTAAAACTGTAGTAAAAGCCATATGCCAGCTTTAAACTCTTTAACATAACAAACAACTCTCACCTGTGATAGTTTATGATGAAAATTTGAACAAGATGGTTACCAACTAATGAACCATTTCTGGTCACAAAAACCACTTTTCAATTTTGTTTAAATGTTCACCAAATTTCAGGTACGGATGTTAAAACTACGCACACAAAAGAAAGCTTTTTAAGGTCGAATCATTTGAAAATATAAGCATTAAATACCCAAAATCCGTTTTCAACCTAAATTAATATACTCAACAATGGAATCCTTCCATGAGCTGCCTACGTATACAACATTAATACGCCTCATTTTCTGCAGACAGACTCAATAATTATTTTCCTAAAACTGTTGATAAGAATTGATGCATCATGTGGTAACGTCTGTCTGGAGATACCGGGATCAAATCCCCTGTACAAGCCAGTTTGATTAAAATTCCGTCGTGCTCTTCCTCAGTCGCTACATCATAACTCAATACCAGTAACTCTAGTTCCATAATTAGAACAGAAAGAGATAAAGGCCAAATTAGATGCTACAGAAACATGATTCCTAAAAGATAAATTATATCTACGAAAACGCCACTTAAGCAGACGATACAAGAATTGACTATGTAACTAAGGACTTCCATCAATAAGCTGCTGCAGCAGATGCTACAGCAATGTGTCTATGTAACTAAGGACATTTCTCAGTAAGTTACTGATGGTACAGAATGGCCACGATGCAACTAGAGTTATTTTACAGCTCATGTTGAATCTCCTGGTAGCGGGCCAATAAACAGGAAATACGCACATAGCTTACAAGATTAATATTCAACTCGGTAGCCAGAAAGCAAGAATGGTCCATATTACTGAAGTTCATGTCAGCAGGTGTACCCACCCTTGGAGTTCAAGTACCTCGTTATAAATTACTGTCCTTTAGTAACAGCAAAACAAGTAACTGTGTTTTCAAGTGCTCAAAGCTAAACCTTAATTAATGATTAACCTCATGTGTAACGTTTTTTCTGATATTAGAAACACAGAAACGGCAATCACCTCACGGCTATTTAACACGACGAGCGCACTGCTTTGATGCTTACAGTCCTACGTATTACATTCACATGGCGCTCTATTGTCTATCTGCTCAGGATGTAGCTGAACTGAGGGAGAGATGAAGTGAAGGAACAGAGAGAGGGCGACCCCCACTCGAGCAGTCCTCTCGTGTCCGGCACTGCCACACAACATGGAGAGATGAAGTGAAGGAACAGAGAGAGGGCGACCCCCAGTCGAGCAGTCCTCTCGTGTCCGGCACTTCCACACAACATGGAGAGATGAAGTGAAGGAACAGAGAGAGGGCGACCCCCAGTCGAGCAGTCCTCTCGTGTCCGGCACTGCCACACAACATGGAGAGATGAAGTGAAGGAACATAGAGAGCCGCCGAGAGAAGGCTTCCATCAGTAGAGCAGCCCTCTCGTGTCCAACACCCCCACAAAACATGGACAGAAGAAGTGATGGAAAAAAGAGCGGGCCACCCACCAGTCGAGAAGCCCTCTCGTGTCCGGCACCGGCACACATGGAGAGATGAAATAAAGGATAAGAGAGAGAGAGGGCGAGCCCCAGTCGAGCAGACCTCTAGTGTCCGGCACTGCCACACAACATGGAGAGATGAAGTGAAGGAACAGAGAGAGGGAGACCCCAGTCAGGCAGCACTCTCGTATCTGGCACCGCCACACAACATGGAGACAAGAACTGAAGGAACAGAGAGAGCCGCCGAGAGAGGGTGACCACCAGTCGAGCAGTCCTCTCATTTCTCGAACTGCCACACAAATGGAGAGATGAGGTGAAGGAACACAGAGAGGGTGACCACTAGTCGAGCAGCCCTCTCGTATCCCGCACAGCTCTCGTATCTCGTATCCCGTAGACATGAAGTAAAGGAACAGAGAGAGATGCGGCCACCAGTCGAGCAGCTCTCTCATGTCTGACACCCCCACACAACATGGAGAGATGAAGTGAAGGAACAGAGAGAGAGGCGGCCACCAGTCGAGCAGCTCTCTCATGTCTGACACTGCCACACAACATGGAGAGATGAAGTGAAGGAACAGAGAGAGAGGCGGCCACCAGTCGAGCAGCTCTATCGTGTCTGGCACGGCCACACAACATGGAGAGACAAAAGTAAAGGAACAGAGAGAGATGCGGCCACCAGTCGAGCAGATCTCTCATGTCTGACACCGCCACACAACATGGAGAGATGAAGTGAAGGAACAGAGAGAGAGGCGGCCACCAGTCGAGCAGCTCTCTCATGTCTGACACCGCCACACAACATGGAGAGATGAAGTGAAGGAACAGAGAGAGAGGTGGCCACCAGTCGAGCAGCTCTCTCATGTCTGACACCGCCACACAACATGGAGAGATCAAGTGAAGGAACAGAGAGAGAGGCGGCCACCAGTCGAGCAGCTCTATCGTGTCTGGCACGGCCACACAACATGGAGAGACAAAAGTAAAGGAACAGAGAGAGATGCGGCCACCAGTCGAGCAGATCTCTCATGTCTGACACCGCCACACAACATGGAGAGATGAAGTGAAGGAACAGAGAGAGAGGCGGCCACCAGTCGAGCAGCTCTCTCATGTCTGACACCGCCACACAACATGGAGAGATGAAGTGAAGGAACAGAGAGAGAGGCGGCCAACAGTCGAGCAGCTCTCTCGTGTACGGCACCGCCACACAACATGGAGAGATAAAGTAAAGGAACAGAGAGAGATGCGGCCACCAGTCGAGCAGCTCTCTCATGTCTGGCACCGCCACACAACCTGGAGAAATGAAGTGAAGGAACAGACAGAAGGCACCCACCAGTCGAGCAGCTCTCTCATGTCTGGCACCGCCACACAACATAGAGAGATGAAGTGAAGGAACAGAGAGAGGGGGGACCCCTGTCGAGCAGCTCTATCGTGTCTGGCACGGCCACACAACATGGAGGGATGCAGTGAAGGAAAAGAGAGAGCGCGACACCTAAACGAGCAGCCCTCTCGTGTCTGGCACCGCCACATAACATGGCGAGCATGAAATGAAGGAACAGAGAGCCGCCGAGAGAGGGCGACCACGATTCCAGCAGCCCTCTCGTGTCCGGCACCGCCACACAACATGGAGAGATAAAGTAAAGGAACAGAGAGAGAGGCATACCCCCAGTCGAGCAGCCCTCTCGTGTCCGGCACCGCCACACAACATGGAGAAATGAACTGAAGGAAACGCAAGAGCCGCCGAGTGAGGGCGTCTACCAGTCGAGCAGCCCTTTCGTGTCTGGCACCGCCACACAACATGGAGAGATGAAGTGAAGGAACATAGAGAGCCGCCGAGAGAAGGCTTCCATCAGTAGAGCAGCCCTCTCGTGTCCAACACCCCCACAAAACATGGACAGAAGAAGTGATGGAAAAAAGAGCGGGCCACCCACCAGTCGAGAAGCCCTCTCGTGTCCGGCACCGGCACACATGGAGAGATGAAATAAAGGATAAGAGAAGAGAGGGCGAGCCCCAGTCGAGCAGACCTCTAGTGTCCGGCACTGCCACACAACATGGAGAGATGAAGTGAAGGAACAGATAGAGGGAGACCCCAGTCAGGCAGCACTCTCGTATCTGGCACCGCCACACAACATGGAGACAAGAACTGAAGGAACAGAGAGAGCCGCCGAGAGAGGGTGACCACCAGTCGAGCTGTCCTCTCATTTCTCGAACTGCCACACAAATGGAGAGATGAGGTGAAGGAACACAGAGAGGGTGACCACTAGTCGAGCAGCCCTCTCGTATCCCGCACAGCTCTCGTATCTCGTATCCCGTAGACATGAAGTAAAGGAACAGAGAGAGATGCGGCCACCAGTCGAGCAGCTCTCTCATGTCTGACACCCCCACACAACATGGAGAGATGAAGTGAAGGAACAGAGAGAGAGGCGGCCACCAGTCGAGCAGCTCTCTCATGTCTGACACTGCCACACAACATGGAGAGATGAAGTGAAGGAACAGAGAGAGAGGCGGCCACCAGTCGAGCAGCTCTATCGTGTCTGGCACGGCCACACAACATAGAGAGACAAAAGTAAAGGAACAGAGAGAGATGCGGCCACCAGTCGAGCAGATCTCTCATGTCTGACACCGCCACACAACATGGAGAGATGAAGTGAAGGAACAGAGAGAGAGGCGGCCACCAGTCGAGCAGCTCTCTCATGTCTGACACCGCCACACAACATAGAGAGATGAAGTGAAGGAACAGAGAGAGAGGCGGCCACCAGTCGAGCAGCTCTCTCATGTCTGACACCGCCACACAACATGGAGAGATGAAGTGAAGGAACAGAGAGAGAGGCGGCCAACAGTCGAGCAGCTCTCTCGTGTACGGCACCGCCACACAACATGGAGAGATAAAGTAAAGGAACAGAGAGAGATGCGGCCACCAGTCGAGCAGCTCTCTCATGTCTGGCACCGCCACACAACCTGGAGAAATGAAGTGAAGGAACAGACAGAAGGCACCCACCAGTCGAGCAGCTCTCTCATGTCTGGCACCGCCACACAACATAGAGAGATGAAGTGAAGGAACAGAGAGAGGGCGACCCCTGTCGAGCAGCTCTATCGTGTCTGGCACGGCCACACAACATGGAGGGATGCAGTGAAGGAAAAGAGAGAGCGCGACACCTAAACGAGCAGCCCTCTCGTGTCTGGCACCGCCACACAACATGGAGAGATAAAGTAAAGGAACAGAGAGAGAGGCATACCCCCAGTCGAGCAGCCCGCTCGTGTCCGGCACCGCCACACAACATGGAGAAATGAACTGAAGGAAACGCAAGAGCCGCCGAGTGAAGGCGTCTACCAGTCGAGCAGCCCTTTCGTGTCTGGCACCGCCCACACATCATGGAGAGATAAATTGAAGGAACAGAGAGAGAGCGACCCTCAGTCGAGCAGCCCTCTCGTGTCCGGCACCACCACACAACATGGAGAGATGAGCACAGAGAGCCGTCGAGAAAGGGCTACCACCGGTTGACAAGCCCTGTATTGTCCGGAACACCCACACAAAATGGAGAGATGAAACAGAGAGAGAGAGCGACCCCCAGTCGAGCAGTCCTCTTGTGTCCGCCACTGCCACACAACATGGAGAGATGAAGTGAAGGAACAAAGAGAGCCACCGAGAGAGGGTTCCATCAGTCGAACAGCCCTCTCGTGTCCGAAACCGCCACAAAACATGGAGAGAAGAAGTGATGGAAAAAAGAGCGGGCGACCAACCAGTCGTGCAGCCCTCTCGTGTCCGGCACCGCCACACATGGAGAGATGAAATAAAGAATTAGAGAGAGAGAGGGGGCGAGCCCCACTCGAGCAACACTCTCGGGTCTGGCACCACCATACAACATGGAGAGATGAAGTAAAGGAACAGAAAGAGGGAGACCCCAGTCGAGCAGCACTCGTATCTGCAACCGCCACACAACATGGAGAGATGAAGTGAAGGAACAGAGAGAGGCCGACAACTAGTCGAGCAGCCCTCTCGTGTGTGGCACCGCCACACAAGATGGAGAGATGAAGTGAAGGAACAGAGTGAGGGAGACCCCATTCGAACAGTACTCTCGTATCTGGCACCGCCACACATAATGGAAACAAGAAGTGAAGGAAAAGAGAGAGCCGCCGAGGGAGGGTGACCACCAGTCGAGCAGCTCTCTCGTGTCTCGCACCGCCACAAAACATGGAGAGATGAAGCGAAGGAACAGAGAGAGGGCGACCGACAAGTCGAACATACCTCCCGTTTCAGGCACCGCCACACAACATGGAGAAATGAAGTGAAGGAACAGAAAGAAGGCGACCACCAGTCGAACAGCTCTCGTGTCCAGCCCCGCCGCACAACATGGAGAGATGAAGTGAAGGAACAGAGAGAGGGCGACCCCCAATCGAGCAGCTCTCGTACCCGGCACCTACACACAACATGGGGAGATGAAGTGAAGGAACAGAAAGACGGCGACCACCAGTCGAGCAGCTCTCGTGTCCGGCACCGCCACACAACATGGAGAGATGAAGTGAAGGAACAGAAAGAGGGTGACCACCAGTCGAACAGCTCTCATGTCCGGCACCTTCACAAAACATGGAGAGATGAAGTGAAGGAACAGAGAGAGGGTGACCCCCAGGCGAGCAGCTCTCGTGCCCGGCACCTCCACACAATATGGAGAGATGAAGTGAAGGAACAGAAAGACGGCGACCACCAGTAGAGCAGCTCTCGTGTCCGGCACCGCCACACAACATGGAGAGATGAAGTGAAGGAACAGAGAGAGGGCGACCCCCAGTCGAGAAGCTCTCGGGTCGGTACCTCCACACAACATGGACAGATGAAGTGAAGGAACAGAGAGAGGTCGCCCCCAGTCGAGCAGCTATCGTGTCCGGCACCTCCACACAACATAGAGAGATGAAGTGAAGTAACAGAGACAGGGCGACCCCCAGTCGAGCAGCTCCCGTGTACGGCACCTCCACGCAACATGGAGAGATAAGGTGAAGGAACAGGAAGGGGGCGACCACCAGTCGAGCAGCTCTCGTCTCCGGCACCCACCACACAACTAGGAGAGATGAAGTGAAGGAACAAAGAGAGGGCGACCACCAGTCGAGCAGCCCCTCGTGTCCGGCACCACCAGAGAACATGGAGACATGAAGTGAAGGAACAGAAAGAGGGTGACCAACAGTCGAGCAGTACTCTCGTTTCTGGCATCGCCACACAACATGTAGAGATGAAGTGATGCAACAGAGAGAGGGCGACCCACGAGTCGAGCAGCCCTCTCGTGTCCGGCACCGCCACACAACATGGAGAGATAAAGTAAAGGAACAGAGAGAGAGGCATACCCCAAGTCGAGCAGCCCTTTCGTGTCTGGCACCGCCACACAACGTGCAGAGATGAACTGAAAGAAACGCGAGAGCCGCCGAGTGAGGCCGTCTACCAGTCGAGCAGCCCTTTCGTGTCTGGCACCGCCATAAACATGGAGAGATAAATTGAAGGAACAGAGAGAGAGCGACTCTCAGTCGAGCAGCCCTCTCGTGTCCGGTACCACCACATAAAGTGGAGAGATGAAGTGAAGGAACAGAGACTGGGCCAACCACCAGTCGAGCAGCCCTCTCGTGTCTTGCACAGCCACACAACGTGGAGAGATGAAGTGTAGGAACACAGAAAGGGCGTCCGAACAGTCGAACAGCCCTCTCGTTTCTGGCACCGCCACACAACATGGAGAGATGAAGTAAACGAACAGAAAGAGGCCGACCACCAGTCGAGCAACCCTCTCGTGTCCGTCACCTCTACACAACATGGAGAGATAAAGTAAAGGAACAGAGAGCGAGGCATACCCCCAGTCGAGCAGCCCTCTCGTGTCCGTCACCTCTACACAACATGGAGGGATGAAGTGAAGAAACAGAAAGAGGGCGACCAACACTCGAGCAGCCCTCTCGTGTCCGGCAACTCCACACATCATGGAGAGATGAAGTGACGGAACAGAAAGAGGGTGAGCACCAGACGAGCAGCCCTCTCGTGTCTGGCACGTCCACACAAAATGGAGAGATGAAGTGAAGGAACAGAAAGAGGGCGACCACCAGTCGAGCAGCCCTCGCGTGTCCGGCACTGCCACACAACATGGAGAGAAGGAGTGATGGAAAAAAGAGCGGGCCACCCTCCAGTCGTGCAGCCCTCTCGTGTCCGGCACCGCCACACATGGAGAGATGAAATAAAGGATAAGAGAGAGAGGTCGAGCCCCAGTCGAGCAACCCTCTCGTGTCTTGCACCACCATATAACATGGAGAGGTGAAGTGAAGGAACAGAAAGACGGCGACAACCAGTGGAGAATCACTCTCGTGTCTGGCACCGCCACACAACATGGAGAGCTGAAGCGAAGGAACAGAGAGAGCCGACGAGAGAGGGAGACCACCATTCGAGCAGCCTTCTCGTATCTGGCACCGCCACACAACTTGGAGAGATGAAGTGAAGGATCAGAAAGAGGGCGACCAACAGTCGAGGAGCACTCTCGTGTCCGTCACCTCCACACAACATGGAGAGTTGAAGTGGAGGAACAGAAAGAGGGCGACCAACAGTCGAAGAGCACTCTCGTGTTCGGCACGTCCACACAACATGGAGAGATTAAGTGAGGGAACAGAGAGAGGGCGACCACCAGTCGAGCAGCCCTCTCGTGTCCGGCACGTCCACACAACATAGAGAGATGAAGTGAGGGAACAGAGAGAGGGCGACCACCAGTCGAGCAGCCCTCTCGTGTCCGGCACCACCACACAACATCGAGAGATGAAGTGAGGGAACAGAGAGATGGCGACCACCAGTCGAGCTAGCATTCTCGTGTCCGGCACTGCCACAAAATAGGAAGAGATGAAGTGAGGGAACAGAGATAGGGCGACCCCCGCTCGAGCAGCCCTGTCGTGTCCTGTACTACCACAAAACATACAGATGAAGTGAGGGAACAGAGAGAAGGCGACCCCCGGTCGAGCAGCCCTCTTGTGTCCGGCACCGCCACACAACATGTAGAGATGAAGTGAAGGAACAGAAAGAGGGCGACCAACAGTCGAGCAGCTCTTGTGTCCGGCACCGCCACGCAACATGGAGAAATGAAGTGAAGGAACAGAAAGAGGGCGGCCAACGGTCGAGCGGCTCTTGTGTCCCGCACCGCCACACAACATGGAGAGATGAAGTGAAGGAACAGAAAGAGGGCGACCACCAGTCGAATAGCACTCTTGTTTCTGGCACCGCCACACAACATAGAGAGATGAAGTGAAGGAACCGAAAGAGGGCGACCACCAGTCGAATAGCACTCTTGTTTCTGGTACGCCACACAACATAGAGAGATGAAGTGAAGGAACCGAAAGAGGGCGACCACCAGTCGAATTGCACTCTTGTTTCTGGCACCGCCACACAACATAGAGAGATGAAGTGAAGGAACCGAAAGAGGGCGACCACCAGTCGAATTGCACTCTTGTTTCTGGCACCGCCACACAACATAGAGAGATGAAGTGAAGGAACCGAAAGAGGGCGACCACCAGTCGAATAGCACTCTCGTTTCTGGCACCGCCACAAAACATGTAGAGATGAAGTGAAGGAACAGAAAGAGGGCGTCCACCTGTCGAATAGCACTCTCGTTTCTGCCATCGCCACAAAACATGGAGAGATGAAGTGAAGAAACAGAAAGAGGGCGACCACCAGTCGAATAGCACTCTCGTTTCTGGCACCGCCACACAACATGGAGAGATGAAGTGAAGGAACAGAAAGAGGGCGACCACCAGTCGAGCTGATCTCGTGTCAGGCACCTCCGCACAACATGGAGAGATGAATTGAAGGAACAGAAAGAGGGCGACCACCAGTCGAATAGCACTCTCGTTTCTGGCACCGCCACACAACATGGAGAGATGAAGTGAAGGAACAGAAAGAGGGCGACCACCAGTCGAATAGCACTCTCGTTTCTGGCACCGCCACACAACATGGAGAGATGAAGAGAAGGAACAGAAAGAGGGCGACCACCAGTCGAGCTGATCTCGTGTCAGGCACCTCCGCACAACATGGAGAGATGAATTGAAGGAACAGAAAGAGGGCGCTCACCAGTCGAGCAGCTCTCGTGTCAGGCACCTCCACATAACATGGAGAGATGAAGTGAAGGAACAGAGAGAGGGCGACCCCCAGTCGAGCAGTCCTCTCGTGTCCGGCACTGCCACACAACATGGAGAGATGAAGTGAAGGAACAGAGAGAGGGCGACCCCCAGTCGAGCAGTCCTCTCGTGTCCGGCACTGCCACACAACATGGAGAGATGAAGTGAAGGAACAGAGAAAGGGCGACCCCCAGTCGAGCAGTCCTCTCGTGTCCGGCACTGCCACACAACATGGAGAGATGAAGTGAAGGAACATAGAGAGCCGCCGAGAGAAGGCTTCCATCAGTAGAGCAGCCCTCTCGTGTCCAACACCCCCACAAAACATGGACAGAAGAAGTGATGGAAAAAAGAGCGGGCCACCCACCAGTCGAGAAGCCCTCTCGTGTCCGGCACCGGCACCCATGGAGAGATGAAATAAAGGATAAGAGAGAGAGGGCGAGCCCCAGTCGAGCAGACCTCTAGTGTCCGGCACTGCCACACAACATGGAGAGATGAAGTGAAGGAACAGAGAGAGGGAGACCCAAGTCAGGCAGCACTCTCGTATCTGGCACCGCCACACAACATGGAGATAAGAACTGAAGGAACAGAGAGAGCCGCTGAGAGAGGGTGACCACCAGTCGAGCAGTCCTCTCATTTCTCGAACTGCCACACAAATGGAGAGATGAGGTGAAGGAACACAGAGAGGGTGACCACTAGTCGAGCAGCCCTCTCGTATCCCGCACAGCTCTCGTATCTCGTATCCCGTAGACATGAAGTAAAGGAACAGAGAGAGATGCGGCCACCAGTCGAGCAGCTCTCTCATGTCTGACACCCCCACACAACATGGAGAGATGAAGTGAAGGAACAGAGAGAGAGGCGGCCACCAGTCGAGCAGCTCTATCGTGTCTGGCACGGCCACACAACATGGAGAGACAAAAGTAAAGGAACAGAGAGAGATGCGGCCACCAGTCGAGCAGCTCTCTCATGTCTGACACCGCCACACAACATGGAGAGATGAAGTGAAGGAACAGAAAGAGGGCGACCACCAGTCGAGCTGATCTCGTGTCAGGCACCTCCGCACAACATGGAGAGATGAAGTGAAGGAACAGAGAGAGAGGCGGCCACCAGTCGAGCAGCTCTCTCATGTCTGACACCGCCACACAACATGGAGAGATGAAGTGAAGGAACAGAGAGAGAGGCGGCCACCAGTCGAGCAGCTCTCTCATGTCTGACACCGCCACACAACATGGAGAGATGAAGTGAAGGAACAGAGAGAGAGGCGGCCACCAGTCGAGCAGCTCTATCGTGTCTGGAACGGCCACACAACATGGAGAGACAAAACTAAAGGAACAGAGAGAGATGCGGCCACCAGTCGAGCAGATCTCTCATGTCTGACACCGCCACACAACATGGCGAGACGAAGTGAAGGAACAGAGAGAGAGGCGGCCACCAGTCGAGCAGCTCTCTCATGTCTGACACCGCCACACAACATGGAGAGATGAAGTGAAGGAACAGAGAGAGAGGCGGCCAACATTCGAGCAGCTCTCTAGTGTACGGCACCGCCACACAACATGGAGAGATAAAGTAAAGGAACAGAGAGAGATGCGGCCACCAGTCGAGCAGCTCTCTCACGTCTGGCACCGCCACACAACCTGGAGAAATAAAGTGAAGGAACAGACAGAAGGCACCCACCAGTCGAGCAGCTCTCTCATGTCTGGCACCGCCACACAACATAGAGAGATGAAGTGAAGGAACAGAGAGAGGGCGACCCCTGTCGAGCAGCTCTATCCTGTCTGGCACGGCCACACAACATGGAGGGATGCAGTGAAGGAAAAGAGAGAGCGCGACACCTGAACCAGCAGCCCTCTCGTGTCTGGCACCGCCACACAACATGGAGAGATGAAGTGAAGGAACAGAGAGAGAGGCGGCCACCAGTCGAGCAGCTCTCTCATGTCTGACACCCCCACACAACATGGAGAGATGAAGTGAAGGAACAGAGAGAGAGGCGGCCACCAGTCGAGCAGCTCTCTCATGTCTGACACCGCCACACAACATGGAGAGATGAAGTGAAGGAACAGAGAGAGAGGCGGCCACCAGTCGAGCAGCTCTATCGTGTCTGGCACGGCCACACAACATGGAGAGACAAAAGTAAAGGAACAGAGAGAGATGCGGCCACCAGTCGAGCAGATCTCTCATGTCTGACACCGCCACACAACATGGAGAGATGAAGTGAAGGAACAGAGAGAGAGGCGGCCAACAGTCGAGCAGCTCTCTCGTGTACGGCACCGCCACACAACATGGAGAGATAAAGTAAAGGAACAGAGAGAGATGCGGCCACCAGGCGAGCAGCTCTCTCATGTCTGGCACCGCCACACAACCTGGAGAAATGAAGTGAGGAACAGACAGAAGGCACCCACCAGTCGAGCAGCTCTCTCATGTCTGGCACCGCCACACAACATAGAGAGATGAAGTGAAGGAACAGAGAGAGGGCGACCCCTGTCGAGCAGCTCTATCGTGTCTGGCACGGCCACACAGCATGGAGGGATGCAGTGAAGGAAAAGAGAGAGCGCGACACCTAAACGAGCAGCCCTCTCGTGTCTGGCACCGCCACATAACATGGCGAGCATGAAATGAAGGAACAGAGAGCCGCCGAGAGAGGGCGACCACGATTCCAGCAGCCCTCTCGTGTCCGGCACCGCCACTCAACATGGAGAGATAAAGTAAAGGAACAGAGAGAGAGGCATACCCCCAGTCGAGCAGCCCTCTCGTGTCCGGCACCGCCACACAACATGGAGAAATGAACTGAAGGAAACGCAAGAGCCGCCGAGTGAGGGCGTCTACCAGTCGAGCAGCCCTTTCGTGTCTGGCACCGCCACACAACATGGAGAGATAAATTGAAGGAACAGAGAGAGAGCGACCCTCAGTCGAGCAGCCCTCTCGTGTCCGGCACCACCACACAACATGGAGAGATGAACACAGAGAGCCGTCGAGAAAGGGCTACCACCGGTTGACAAGCCCTGTATTGTCCGGAACACCCACACAAATTGGAGAGATGAAGTGAAGGAACAGAGAGAGCCACCGAGAGAGGGTTCCATCAGTCGAATAGCCCTCTCGTGTCCGAAACCGCCACAAAACATGGAGAGAAGAAGTGATGGAAAAAAGAGCGGGCGACCAACCAGTCGTGCAGCCCTCTCGTGTCCGGCACCACCACACATGGAGAGATGAAATAAAGAATTAGAGAGAGAGAGGGGGCGAGCCCCACTCGAGCAACACTCTCGGGTCTGGCACCACCATACAACATGGAGAGATGAAGTAAAGGGACAGAGAGAGGGAGACCCCAGTCGAGCAGCACTCGTATCTGCAACCGCCACACAACATGGAGAGATGAAGTGAAGGAACAGAGAGAGGCCGACAACTAGTCGAGCAGCCCTCTCGTGTGTGGCACCGCCACACAAGATGGAGAGATGAAGTGAAGGAACAGAGTGAGGGAGACCCCATTCGAACAGTACTCTCGTATCTGGCACCGCCACACATAATGGAAACAAGAAGTGAAGGAAAAGAGAGAGCCGCCGAGGGAGGGTGACCACCAGTCGAGCAGCTCTCTCGTGTCTCGCACCGCCACAAAACATGGAGAGATGAAGCGAAGGAACAGAGAGAGGGCGACCGACAAGTCGAACAGACCTCCCGTTTCAGGCACCGCCACACAACATGGAGAAATGAAGTGAAGGAACAGAGAGAGGGCGACCACCAGTCGAGTAGCACTCTCGTTTCTGTAACCGCCACACAACATGGAAAAATGAAGTGAAGGAACAGAAAGAAGGCGACCGCCAATCGAACAGCTCTCGTGTCCAGCCCCGCCGCACAACATGGAGAGATGAAGTGAAGGAACAGAGAGAGGGCGACACCCAATCGAGCAGCTCTCGTACCCGGCACCTACACACAACATGGGGAGATGAAGTGAAGGAACAGAAAGACGGCGACCACCAGTCGAGCTGCTCTCGTGTCCGGCACCGCCACACAACATGGAGAGATGAAGTGAAGGAACAGAAAGAGGGCGACCACCAGTCGAACAGCTCTCATGTCCGGCACCTCCGCAAAACATGGAGAGATGAAGTGAAGGAACAGAGAGAGGGTGACCCCCAGGCGAGCAGCTCTGGTGCCCGGCACCTCCACACAATATGGAGAGATGAAGTGAAGGAACAGAAAGACGGCGACCACCAGTAGAGCAGCTCTCGTGTCCGGCACCGCCACACAACATGGAGAGATGAAGTGAAGGAACAGAGAGAGGGCGACCCCCAGTCGAGAAGCTCTCGGGTCGGTACCTCCACACAACATGGACAGATGAAGTGAAGGAACAGAGAGAGGTCGCCCCCAGTCGAGCAGCTATCGTGTCCGGCACCTCCACACAACATAGAGAGATGAAGTGAAGTAACAGAGACAGGGCGACCCCCAGTCGAGCAGCTCTCGTGTACGGCACCTCCACGCAACATGGAGAGATAAGGTGAAGGAACAGGAAGGGGGCGACCACCAGTCGAGCAGCTCTCGTCTCCGGCACCCACCACACAACTAGGAGAGATGAAGTGAAGGAACAAACAGAGGGCGACCACCAGTCGAGCAGCCCCTCGTGTCCGGCACCACCACAGAACATGGAGACATGAAGTGAAGGAACAGAAAGAGGGTGACCAACAGTCGAGCAGCTCTCGTGTCCGGCACCGCCACACAACATGGAGAGATGAAGTGAAGTAACAGAAAGAGGGCGACCAACAGTCGAGCAGTACTCTCGTTTCTGGCACCTCCACACAAGATGGAGAGATGAAGTGAAGGAACGAAAGAGGGCGACCACCAGTCGAGCAGCCCTCTGGTGTCCGGCACCGCCACACAACATGGAGAGACGAAGTGAACGAACAGAAAGAGTGCGACCAACAGTCGAGCAGCACTCTTATTTCTGGCACCTCCAGTCAATATGGAGAGATGAAGTGAAGGAACAGAAAGAGGGCGACCAAAAGTCGAGCAGCTCTCGTTTCCGGCACCTCCACACAACATGGGGAGATGAAGTGAAGGAACAGAAAGAGGGCGTTCACCAGTCGAGCAGCCCTCTCGTATCCGGCACCGCCACACAACATGGAGAGATGAAGTGAAGGAACAGAAAGACGGCGACCAACAGTCGAGCAGCTCTCGTGTCCGGCACCGCCACACAACATGGAGAGATGAAGTGAAGGAACAGAGAGAGGGCGACCACCAGTCGAGCAGCACTCTCGTGTCGGGCACGGCCACAAAACATGGACAGATGCAGTGAGGGAACAGAAAGAGGGCGAGCACCAGTCGAGCAGCCCTCCCGTGTCTGGCACCGCCACAATACATGGACAGATGAAGTGAAGGAACAGAGAGAGGTCGACCCCCGGTCGAGCTGCCCTCTCGTGTCCGGCACCGCTACAAAAAATGGACTGATGAAGTGATGGAACAGAGAGAGGGCGACCACACGTCGAGCAACCCTCTCGTGTCCGTACTGCCACAAAATGTGGTCAGATGAAGTGAGGGAACAGAGAGAGGGTGACCAACAGCCGAGCAGCCCTCTCGTGTCCGACACCGCCGCAAAACAAGGACAGATGAAGTGAGGGAACAGAGAGAGGGCGACCATCAGTGGAGCAGCCCTCTCGTGTCCGGCACTGCCACAAAACATGGACAGATGAAGTGTGGAAACAGAGAGAGGGCGACCCCCGGTCGAGGAAAACTCTCGTGTCCGGCACTGCCACAAAACATGGACAGATGATGTAGGGAACAGACAGAAGGCGCCCACCAGTCGAGCAGCTCTCTCATGTCTGGCACGGCACACAACATAGAGAGATGAAGTGAAGGAACAGAGAGAGGGCGACCCCTGTCGAGCTGCTCTATCGTGTCTGGCACGGCCACACAACATGGAGGAACGCAGTGAAGGAAAAGAGAGAGCGCGACACCTAAACGAGCAGCCCTCTCGTGTCTGGCACCGCCACAGAACATGGAGAGATGAAGTGAAGGAATAGAAAGAGGGCGACCACCAGTCGAGCAGGTCTCTCGTGTCCGGCACCCCCACACAACATGGAGAGATCAAGTGAACGAACAGAAAGAGGGCGACCAACATTTTAGCAGCTATCGTATGAACCGCAGCATGAACCGCAGCAACAGAGAGCCGCCGAGAGAGGGCGACCACGATTCCAGCAGAGCTCTCGTGTCTGGCATCGCCACACAACATGTAGAGATGAAATGATGCAACAGAGAGAGGGCGACCCACGAGTCGAATAGCCCTCTCGTGTCCGGCACCGCCACACAACATGGAGAGATAAAGTAAAGGAACAGAGAGAGAGGCATACCCCAAGTCGAGCAGCCCTTTCGTGTCTGGCACCGCCACACAACGTGCAGAGATGAACTGAAAGAAACGCGAGAGCCGCCGAGTGAGGCCGTCTACCAGTCGAGCAGCCCTTTCGTGTCTGGCACCGCCACACAACATGGAGAGATAAATTGAAGGAACAGAGAGAGAGCGACTCTCAGTCGAGCAGCCCTCTCGTGTCCGGTACCACCACATAAAGTGGAGAGATGAAGTGAAGGAACAGAGACTGGGCCAACCACCAGTCGAGCAGCCCTCTCGTGTCTTGCACAGCCACACAACGTGGAGAGATGAAGTGTAGGAACACAGAAAGGGCGTCCGAACAGTCGAACAGCCCTCTCGTTTCTGGCACCGCCACACAACATGGAGAGATGAAGTAAACGAACAGAAAGAGGCCGACCACCAGTCGAGCAACCCTCTCGTGTCCGTCACCTCTACACAACATGGAGGGATGAAGTGAAGAAACAGAAAGAGGGCGACCAACACTCGAGCAGCCCTCTCGTGTCCGGCAACTCCACACATCATGGAGAGATGAAGTGACGGAACAGAAAGAGGGTGAGCACCAGTCGAGCAGCCCTCTCGTGTCTGGCACGTCCACACAAAATGGAGAGATGAAGTGAAGGAACAGAAAGAGGGCGACCACCAGTCGAGCAGCCCTCGCGTGTCCGGCACTGCCACACAACATGGAGAGAAGGAGTGATGGAAAAAAGAGCGGGCCACCCTCCAGTCGTGCAGCCCTCTCGTGTCCGGCACCGCCACACATGGAGAGATGAAATAAAGGATAAGAGAGAGAGGTCGAGCACCAGTCGAGCAACCCTCTCGTGTCTTGCACCACCATATAACATGGAGAGATGAAGTGAAGGAACAGAAAGACGGCGACAACCAGTGGAGAATCACTCTCGTGTCTGGCACCGCCACACAACATGGAGAGCTGAAGCGAAGGAACAGAGAGAGCCGACGAGAGAGGGAAACCACCAGTCGAGCAGCCTTCTCGTATCTGGCACCGCCACACCACATGAAGATATGAGGTGATGATACAGAGAGAGGGCGACCCCCAGTCGAGCAGTTCTCTCGTGTCAGGCATTGCCACACAACATAGTGAGATGAAGTGAAGGAGCAGAGAGCGCCGCCGAGAGAGGGTTTCTACAGTCGAGCAGCTTTCTCGTGTCCGTCACCGCCACAAAACATGGAGAGATGAAGTGAAGGAACAGAAAGAGGCCGACCAACAGTCGAGCAGCACTCTCGTTTCTGGCACCTCCAGACAACTTGGAGAGATGAAGTGAAGGAAAAGAAAGAGGGTGACAACCAGTCGAGCAGCCCTCTCGTGTCCGGCACTGCCATAAAACATGGACAGATGAAGTAAGGGAACAAAGAGAGGGCGACTCACCAGACGATCAGCGCTTTCGTGTCCCGCACTGCCACAAAACATGGACAGATCAAGTGAGGGAACAGAAAGAGGGCGACCACAAGTCGAGCAGACCTATCGTGGCTGGCACTGCCACAAAACATTGAGAGATGAAGGTAAGGAACAGAGAGAGGGCGACCCCCGATCCAACAGCCCTCTCGTGTCTGGCACGGCCACAAAACATGGACAGATGAAGTGAAGGAACAGAAAGAAGGCGACCATCGGTAGAGCAGGCCTCTCGTGTCCTACACTGCCACAAAACATGGAGAGATGAAGTGAGGGAACAGAGAGAGGGCGACCCCCAGTCGAGCAGCTCTCGTGTCCGGCACCTCCACGCAACCTGGAGAGATGAATTGAAGGAACAGAAAGAGGTCGACCAACAGTCGAGCAGCTCTCGTATCCGGCACCGCCAAACAATATGGAGAGATGAAGTGAAGGAACAGAAAGAGGGCGACCAAAGTCGAGCAGCTCTCGTGTCCGGCACCGCCACACAACATGGAGAGATGAAGTGAAGGAACAGAGAGAGGGCGACCACCAGTCGAGCAGCACTCTCGTGTCGGGCACGGCCACACAACTTGGAGAGATGAAGTGAAGGAAAAGAGAGAGGGCGACCACCAGTCGAGCAGCTCTATCGTGTCTGGCACGGCCACATAACATGGACAGATGAAGTGAAGGAACAGAGAGAGGGTGACCCCCAGTCGAGCAGCGCTCTCGTGTCTGGCACCGCGACACAACATGGAGAGATGCAGTGGAGGAACAGAGAGACGGCGACCACCAGTCGAGCAGCCCTCTCGTGTCTGGCACCGCCACATAACATGAAGAGAACAAGTGAGGGAGCAGAGAGAGGGCGACTCACCAATCGAGCAGCACTCTCGTTTCTGGCAACGCCGCACAAAATGGTGAGATGAAGTGATGGAACAGACAGAGGTCGACCAACACTCGAGCCGCACTCTCGTTTCTGGCACCGCCACACAACATGGAGAGATGCACTGAAGGAACATAGAGAGGGCAACCACCAGTCGAGCAGCCCTCTCGAGTCCGGCACCGCCACAGAACATGGAGAGATGAAGTGAAGGTACAGAAAGAGGGCGACCAACAAGCGAGCAGCTCTCGTGTCCGGCACCGCCACACATCATGGAGAGACGAAGTGAAGGAACAGAAAGAGGGCGACCAACACTCGAGCAGCACTCTCGTTTCTGGCACCTCCACACAACATGGAGAGATGAAGTGAAGCAATAGAAAGAGGGCGACCACCAGTCGAGCAGCCGTATCGTGTTCTTCACCTTCACACAACATGGAGAGATGAAGTGAAGGAACAGAAAGAGGGCGACCAACGGTCGAGCGGCTTTCTCGTTTCTGGCACCTCCACACAACATGGAGAGATGAAGTGAAGGAACAGAAAGGGAGCAACCACCAGCTGAGCAGCTCTCTCGTCTCCGGCACCTCCACAGAACATGGAGAGATATAGTGAAGAAACAGAAAGAGGGCGACAATCAGTCTAATAGCACTCTCGTTTATGGCACCGCCACACAGCATGGAGAGATGAAGTGAAGGAACAGAAAGAGGGCGACCACCAGTCGAGCAGCCCTCTCGTGTTCGGCACCGCCACACTACATGGAGAGTTGAAAGGATGGAACAGAGAGAGGGTGACCCCCAGTCGAGCAGCTCTCGTGTCCGACACCTCCGCACAACATGTAGAAATGAATTGAAGGAACAGAAAGAGGGCGACCCCCGGTCGAGCAGCCATCTTGTGTCTGGCACTGCCACAAAACATAGAGAGATGAAGTGAAGGAACAGAAAGAGGGCGACCCCCGGTCGAGCAGCCCTCTCGTGTTGGCCACTGCCACAAAACATGGAGAGATGAAGCGAAGGAACATAAAAAGGGCGACTAACAGTCGAGTAGGCCTCTCGTGTCCGGTACCTCCACACAACTTGGAGAGATGAAGTGAAGGATCAGAAAGAGGGCGTCCAACAGTCGAGGAGCACTCTCGTGTCCGTCACCTCCACACAACATGGAGAGTTGAAGTGGAGGAACAGAAAGAGGGCGACCAACAGTCGAAGAGCACTCTCGTGTTCGGCACGTCCACACAACATAGAGAGATTAAGTGAGGGAACAGAGAGAGGGCGACCACCAGTCGAGCGGCCCTCTCGTGTCCGGCACGTCCACACAACATAGAGAGATGAAGTGAGGGAACAGAGAGAGGGCGACCACCAGTCGAGCAGCCCTCTCGTGTCCGGCACCACCACACAACATCGAGAGATGAAGTGAGGGAACAGAGAGATGGCGACCACCAGTCCAGCTAGCATTCTCGTGTCCGGCACTGCCACAAAATAGGAAGAGATGAAGTGAGGGAACAGAGATAGGGCGACCCCCGCTCGAGCAGCCCTGTCGTGTCCTGTACTACCACAAAACATAGAGATGAAGTGAGGGAACAGAGAGAAGGCGACCCCCGGTCGAGCAGCCCTCTTGTGTCCGGCACCGCCACACAACATGGAGAGATGAAGTGAAGGAACAGAAAGAGGGCGACCAACAGACGAGCAGCTCTTGTGTCGGGCACCGCCACGCAACATGGAGAGATGAAGTGAAGGAACAGAAAGAGGGCGGCCAACGGTCGAGCGGCTCTTGTGTCCCACACCGCCACACAACATGGAGAGATGAAGTGAAGGAACAGAAAGAGGGCGACCACCAGTCGAATAGCACTCTTGTTTCTGGCACCGCCACACAACATAGAGAGATGAAGTGAAGGAACCGAAAGAGGGCGACCACCAGTCGAATAGCACTCTTGTTTCTGGTACGCCACACAACATAGAGAGATGAAGTGAAGGAACCGAAAGAGGGCGACCACCAGTCGAATTGCACTCTTGTTTCTGGCACCGCCACACAACATAGAGAGATGAAGTGAAGGAACCGAAAGAGGGCGACCACCAGTCGAATTGCACTCTTGTTTCTGGCACCGCCACACAACATAGAGAGATGAAGTGAAGGAACCGAAAGAGGGCGACCACCAGTCGAATAGCACTCTCGTTTCTGGCACCGCCACAAAACATGTAGAGATGAAGTGAAGGAACAGAAAGAGGGCGTCCACCAGTCGAATAGCACTCTCGTTTCTGCCACCGCCACAAAACATGGAGAGATGAAGTGAAGAAACAGAAAGAGGGCGACCACCAGTCGAATAGCACTCTCGTTTCTGGCACCGCCACACAACATGGAGAGATGAAGTGAAGGAACAGAAAGAGGGCGACCAACAGTCGAATAGCACTCTCGTTTCTGGCACCGCCACACAACATGGGGAGATGAAGTGAAGGAACAGAAAGAGGGCGACCACCAGTCGAGCTGATCTCGTGTCAGGCACCTCCGCACAACATGGAGAGATGAATTGAAGGAACAGAAAGATGGCGATCACCAGTCGAGCAGCTCTCGTGTGAGGCACCTCCACACAACATGGAGAGATGAAGTGAAGGAACAGAGAGAGGGCGACCCCCAGTCGAGCAGTCCTCTCGTGTCCGGCACTGCCACACTACATGGAGAGATGAAGTGAAGGAACAGAGAGAGGGCGACCCCCAGTCGAGCAGTCCTCTCGTGTCCGGCACTGCCACACAACATGGAGAGATGAAGTGAAGGAACAGAGAGAGGGCGACCCCCAGTCGAGCAGTCCTCTCGTGTCTGGCACTGCCACACAACATGGAGAGATGAAGTGAAGGAACATAGAGAGCCGCCGAGAGAAGGCTTCCATCAGTAGAGCAGCCCTCTCGTGTCCAACACCCCCACAAAACATGGTCAGAAGAAGTGATGGAAAAAAGAGCGGGCCACCCACCAGTCGAGAAGCCCTCTCGTGTCCGGCACCGGCACACATGGAGAGATGAAATAAAGGATAAGAGAGAGAGAGGGCGAGCCCCAGTCGAGCAGACCTCTAGTGTCCGGCACTGCCACACAACATGGAGAGATGAAGTGAAGGAACAGAGAGAGGGAGACCCCAGTCAGGCAGCACTCTCGTATCTGGCACCGCCACACAACATGGAGACAAGAACTGAAGGAACAGAGAGAGCCGCCGAGAGAGGGTGACCACCAGTCGAGCAGTCCTCTCATTTCTCGAACTGCCACACAAATGGAGAGATGAGGTGAAGGAACACAGAGAGGGTGACCACTAGTCGAGCAGCCCTCTCGTATCCCGCACAGCTCTCGTATCTCGTATCCCGTAGACATGAAGTAAAGGAACAGAGAGAGATGCGGCCACCAGTCGAGCAGCTCTCTCATGTCTGACACCCCCACACAACATGGAGAGATGAAGTGAAGGAACAGAGAGAGAGGCGGCCACCAGTCGAGCAGCTCTCTCATGTCTGACACCCCCACACAACATGGAGAGATGAAGTGAAGGAACAGAGAGAGAGGCGGCCACCAGTCGAGCAGCTCTATCGTGTCTGGCACGGCCACACAACATGGAGAGACAAAAGTAAAGGAACAGAGAGAGATGCGGCCACCAGTCGAGCAGATCTCTCATGTCTGACACCGCCACACAACATGGAGAGATGAAGTGAAGAAACAGAGAGAGAGGCGGCCAACAGTCGAGCAGCTCTCTCGTGTACGGCACCGCCACACAACATGGAGAGATAAAGTAAAGGAACAGAGAGAGATGCGGCCACCAGTCGAGCAGCTCTCTCATGTCTGGCACCGCCACACAACCTGGAGAAATGAAGTGAAGGAACAGACAGAAGGCACCCACCAGTCGAGCAGCTCTCTCATGTCTGGCACCGCCACACAACATAGAGAGATGAAGTGAAGGAACAGAGAGAGGGCGACCCCTGTCGAGCAGCTCTATCGTGTCTGGCACGGCCACACAACATGGAGGGATGCAGTGAAGGAAAAGAGAGAGCGCGACACCTAAACGAGCAGCCCTCTCGTGTCTGGCACCGCCACATAACATGGCGAGCATGAAATGAAGGAACAGAGAGCCGCCGAGAGGGCGACCACGATTCCAGCAGCCCTCTCGTGTCCGGCGCCGCCACACAACATGGAGAGATAAAGTAAAGGAACAGAGAGCGAGGCATACCCCCAGTCGAGCAGCCCTCTCGTGTCCGTCACCTCTACACAACATGGAGGGATGAAGTGAAGAAACAGAAAGAGGGCGACCAGCACTCGAGCAGCCCTCTCGTGTCCGGCAAACTCCACACATCATGGAGAGATGAAGTGACGGAACAGAAAGAGGGTGAGCACCAGTCGAGCAGCCCTCTCGTGTCTGGCACGTCCACACAAAATGGAGAGATGAAGTGAAGGAACAGAAAGAGGTCGACCACCAGTCGAGCAGCCCTCGCGTGTCCGGCACTGCCACACAACATGGAGAGAAGGAGTGATGGAAAAAAGAGCGGGCCACCCTCCAGTCGTGCAGCCCTCTCGTGTCCGGCACCGCCACACATGGAGAGATGAAATAAAGGATAAGAGAGAGAGGTCGAGCCCCAGTCGAGCAACCCTCTCGTGTCTTGCACCACCATATAACATGGAGAGATGAAGTGAAGGAACAGAAAGACGGCGACAACCAGTGGAGAATCACTCTCGTGTCTGGCACCGCCACACAACATGGAGAGCTGAAGCGAAGGAACAGAGAGAGCCGACGAGAGAGGGAGACCACCAGTCGAGCAGCCTTCTCGTATCTGGCACCGCCACACCACATGAAGATATGAGGTGATGATACAGAGAGAGGGCGACCCCCAGTCGAGCAGTTCTCTCGTGTCAGGCATTGCCACACAACATAGTGAGATGAAGTGAAGGAGCAGAGAGCGCCGCCGAGAGAGGGTTTCTACAGTCGAGCAGCTTTCTCGTGTCCGTCACCGCCACAAAACATGGAGAGATGAAGTGAAGGAACAGAAAGAGGCCGACCAACAGTCGAGCAGCACTCTCGTTTCTGGCACCTCCAGACAACTTGGAGAGATGAAGTGAAGGAAAAGAAAGAGGGTGACAACCAGTCGAGCAGCCGTCTCGTGTCCGGCACTGCCATAAAACATGGACAGATCAAGTGAGGGAACAGAAAAAGGGCGACCACAAGTCGAGCAGACCTATCGTGGCTGGCACTGCCACAAAACATTGAGAGATGAAGGTAAGGAACAGAGAGAGGGCGACCCCCGATCCAACAGCCCTCTCGTGTCTGGCACGGCCACAAAACATGGACAGATCAAGTGAGGGAACAGAAAGAGGGCGACCACAAGTCGAGCAGACCTATCGTGGCTGGCACTGCCACAAAACATTGAGAGATGAAGGTAAGGAACAGAGAGAGGGCGACCCCCGATCCAACAGCCCTCTCGTGTCTGGCACGGCCACAAAACATGGACAGATGAAGTGAAGGAACAGAAAGAAGGCGACCATCGGTAGAGCAGGCCTCTCGTGTCCTACACTGCCACAAAACATGGAGAGATGAAGTGAGGGAACAGAGAGATGGCGACCCAAGGTCGAGCAGCCCTCTGGTGTCCGGCACTGCCACAAAACATTGAGAGATGAAGGTAAGGAACAGAGAGAGCCGCCAATAGAGGGAGACCCCAGTCGAGCAGTTCTCTCGTATCGGGTACCGCCACACAAAATGGAAACAAGAAGTGACGGAACAGAGAGAGCCACCGAGAGAGGGTGACCACCAGTCGAGCAGCGCTCTCATGCCTCGGACTGTAACACAAATGCAGAGATGAGGTGAATCAACAGAGAGAGGGCAACCATCAGTCGAGCAACCCTCTCGTATCCCGCACCGACAAAAAACATGTAGAGATGAAGTGAAGGAACAGAAAGAGGGCGACCACCAGTCGAGCAGGTCTCTCGTGTCCGGCACCGCCACAAAACATGGAGAGATCAAGTGAACGAACAGAAAGAGGGCGACCAACATTTTAGCAGCTATCGTATTCGGCACCGCCACACAACATAGAGAGATGAAGTGATGGAACAGAGAGAGGGTGACCCCCAGTCGAGCAGCTCTCGTGTCCGGCACCTCCACGCAACCTGGAGAGATGAATTGAAGGAACAGAAAGAGGTCGACCAACAGTCGAGCAGCTCTCGTATCCGGCACCGCCAAACAATATGGAGAGATGAAGTGAAGGAACAGAAAGAGGGCGACCAAAAGTCGAGCAGCTCTCGTGTCCGGCACCGCCACACAACATGGAGAGATGAAGTGATGGAACAGAGAGAGGGCGACCACCAGTCGAGCAGCACTCTCGTGTCGGGCACGGCCACACAACTTGGAGAGATGAAGTGAAGGAAAAGAGAGAGGGCGACCACCAGTCGAGCAGCTCTATCGTGTCTGGCACGGCCACATAACATGGACAGATGAAGTGAAGGAACAGAGAGAGGGTGACCCCCAGTCGAGCAGCGCTCTCGTGTCTGGCACCGCGACACAACATGGAGAGATGCAGTGGAGGAACAGAGAGACGGCGACCACCAGTCGAGCAGCCCTCTCGTGTCTGGCACCGCCACATAACATGAAGAGAACAAGTGAGGGAACAGAGAGAGGGCGACTCACCAATCGAGCAGCACTCTCGTTTCTGGCAACGCCGCACAAAATGGTGAGATGAAGTGATGGAACAGACAGAGGTCGACCAACACTCGAGCCGCACTCTCGTTTCTGGCACCGCCACACAACATGGAGAGATGCACTGAAGGAACAGAGAGAGGGCAACCACCAGTCGAGCAGCCCTCTCGAGTCCGGCACCGCCACAGAACATGGAGAGATGAAGTGAAGGTACAGAAAGAGGGCGACCAACAAGCGAGCAGCTCTCGTGTCCGGCACCGCCACACATCATGGAGAGACGAAGTGAAGGAACAGAAAGAGGGCGACCAACACTCGAGCAGCACTCTCGTTTCTGGCACCTCCACACAACATGGAGAGATGAAGTCAAGGAACAGAAAGGGAGCAACCACCAGCTGAGCAGCTCTCTCGTCTCCGGCACCTCCACAGAACATGGAGAGATATAGTGAAGAAACAGAAAGAGGGCGACCATCAGTCTAATAGCACTCTCGTTTATGGCACCGCCACACAGCATGGAGAGATGAAGTGAAGGAACAGAAAGAGGGCGACCACCAGTCGAGCAGCCCTCTCGTGTTCGGCACCGCCACACTACATGGAGAGTTGAAAGGATGGAACAGAGAGAGGGTGACCCCCAGTCGAGCAGCTCTCGTGTCCGACACCTCCGCACAACATGGAGAGATGAATTGAAGGAACAGAAAGAGGGCGACCCCCGGTCGAGCAGCCCTCTCGTGTCTGGCACTGCCACAAAACATAGAGAGATGAAGTGAAGGAACAGAAAGAGGGCGACCCCCGGTCGAGCAGCCCTCTCGTGTTGGCCACTGCCACAAAACATGGAGAGATGAAGCGAAGGAACAGAAAAAGGGCGACTAACAGTCGAGCAGCCCTCTCGTTTCCGGCACTGCCACAAAACATGGAGAGATGAAGGTAAGGAACAGAGAGAGCCGCCGAGAGAGGGAGACCCTAGTCGAGCAGCACTCTCGTATCCGGGACCTCCACACAACATGGAGAGATAAAGTGAAGGAACAGAAAGAGGGCGACCAACAGTCGAGCAGCACTCTCGTTTCTGGCACCTCCCCACAACATGGAGAGATGAAGTGAAGGAATAGAAAAAAGGCGACCACCAGTCGAGCAGCCGTATCGTGATCGGTACCTTCACAGAACATGGAGAGATTAAGTGAAGGAACAGAAAGAGGGCGCCCAACGGTCGAGCGGAACCCTCGTTTCTGGCACCTCCACACAACATGGAGAGATGAAGTGAAGGAAAAGAAAGAGGGCAACCACCAGTCGAGCAGCCCTCTCCTGTCTGGCACTTCCACACAACATGGAGAGATGAAGTGAAGGAACAGAGAGAGAGGCGGCCACCAGTCGAGCAGCTCTCTCATGTCTGACACTGCCACACAACATGGAGAGATGAAGTGAAGGAACAGAGAGAGAGGCGGCCACCAGTCGAGCAGCTCTCTCATGTCTGACACCCCCACACAACATGGAGAGATGAAGTGAAGGAACAGAGAGAGAGGCGGCCACCAGTCGAGCAGCTCTCTCATGTCTGACACTGCCACACAACATGGAGAGATGAAGTGAAGGAACAGAGAGAGAGGCGGCCACCAGTCGAGCAGCTCTATCGTGTCTGGCACGGCCACACAACATGGAGAGACAAAAGTAAAGGAACAGAGAGAGATGCGGCCACCAGTCGAGCAGATCTCTCATGTCTGACACCGCCACACAACATGGAGAGATGAAGTGAAGGAACAGAGAGAGAGGCGGTCACCAGTCGAGCAGCTCTCTCATGTGTGACACCGCCACACAACATGGAGAGATGAAGTGCAGGAACAGAGAGAGAGGCGGCCAACAGTCGAGCAGCTCTCTCGTGGACGGCACCGCCACACAACATGGAGAGATAAAGTAAAGGAACAGAGAGAGATGCGGCCACCAGTCGAGCAGCTCTCTCATGTCTGGCACCGCCACACAACCTGGAGAAATGAAGTGAAGGAACAGACAGAAGGCACCCACCAGTCGAGCAGCTCTCTCATGTCTGGCACCGCCACCCAACATAGAGAGATGAAGTGAAGGCACAGAGAGAGGGCGACCCCTGTCGAACAGCTCTATCGTGTCTGGCACGGCCACACAACATGGAGGGATGCAGTGAAGGAAAAGAGAGAGCGCGACACCTAAACGAGCAGCCCTCTCGTGTCTGGCACCGCCACATAACATGGCGAGCATGAAATGAAGGAACAGAGAGCCGCCGAGAGGGCGACCACGATTCCAGCAGCCCTCTCGTGTCCGGCACCGCCACACAACATGGAGAGATAAAGTAAAGGAACAGAGAGCGAGGCATACCCCCAGTCGAGCAGCCCTCTCGTGTCCGTCACCTCTACACAACATGGATAGATGAAGTGAAGAAACAGAAAGAGGGCGACCAACACTCGAGCAGCCCTCTCGTGTCCGGCAACTCCACACATCATGGAGAGATGAAGTGACGGAACAGAAAGAGGGTGAGCACCAGTCGAGCAGCCCTCTCGTGTCTGGCACGTCCACACAAAATGGAGAGATGAAGTGAAGGAACAGAAAGAGGGCGACCACCAGTCGAGCAGCCCTCGCGTGTCCGGCACTGCCACACAACATGGAGAGAAGGAGTGATGGAAAAAAGAGCGGGCCACCCTCCAGTCGTGCAGCCCTCTCGTGTCCGGCACCGCCACACATGGAGAGATGAAATAAAGGATAAGAGAGAGAGGTCGAGCCCCAGTCGAGCAACCCTCTCGTGTCTTGCACCACCATATAACATGGAGAGATGAAGTGAAGGAACAGAAAGACGGCGACAACCAGTGGAGAATCACTCTCGTGTCTGGCACCGCCACACAACATGGAGAGCTGAAGCGAAGGAACAGAGAGAGCCGACGAGAGAGGGAGACCACCAGTCGAGCAGCCTTCTCGTATCTGGCACCGCCACACCACATGAAGATATGAGGTGATGATACAGAGAGGGCGACCGCCAGTCGAGCAGTTCTCTCGTGTCAGGCATTGCCACACAACATAGTGAGATGAAGTGAAGGAGCAGAGAGCGCCGCCGAGAGAGGGTTTCTACAGTCGAGCAGCTTTCTCGTGTCCGTCACCGCCACAAAACAAGGAGAGATGAAGTGAAGGAACAGAAAGAGGCCGACCAATAGTCGAGCAGCACTCTCGTTTCTGGCACCTCCAGACAACTTGGAGAGATGAAGTGAAGGAAAAGAAAGAGGGTGACAACCAGTCAAGCAGCCCTCTCGTGACCGGCACTGCCATAAAACATGGACAGATCAAGTGAGGGAACAGAAAGAGGGCGACCACAAGTCGAGCAGACCTATCGTGGCTGGCACTGCCACAAAACATTGAGAGATGAAGGTAAGGAACAGAGAGAGGGCGACCCCCGATCCAACAGCCCTCTCGTGTCTGGCACGGCCACAAAACATGGACAGATGAAGTGAAGGAACAGAAAGAAGGCGACCATCGGTAGAGCAGGCCTCTCGTGTCCTACACTGCCACAAAACATGGAGAGATGAAGTGAGGGAACAGAGAGAGGGCGACCCCCGGTCGAGCAGCCCTCTGGTGTCCGGCACTGCCACAAAACATTGAGAGATGAAGGTAAGGAACAGAGAGAGCCGCCGATAGAGGGAGACCCCAGTCGAGCAGTTCTCTCGTATCGGGTACCGCCACACAAAATGGAAACAAAAAGTGACGGAACAGAGAGAGCCACCGAGAGAGGGTGACCACCAGTCGAGCAGCGCTCTCATGCCTCGGACTGTAACACAAATGCAGAGATGAGGTGAATTAACAGAGAGAGGGCAACCAGCAGTCGAGCAACCCTCTCGTATCCCGCACCGACAAAAAACATGTAGAGATGAAGTGAAGGAACAGAAAGAGGGCGACCACCAGTCGAGCAGGTCTCTCGTGTCCGGCATCGCCACAAAACATGGAGAGATCAAGTGAACGAACAGAAAGAGGGCGACCAACATTTTAGCAGCTATCGTATTCGGCACCGCCACACATAATAGAGAGATGAAGTGATGGAACAGAGAGAGGGTGACCCCCAGTCGAGCAGCTTTCGTGTCCGGCACCTCCACGCAACCTGGAGAGATGAATTGAAGGAACAGAAAGAGGTCGACCAACAGTCGAGCAGCTCTCGTATCCGGCACCGCCAAACAATATGGAGAGATGAAGTGAAGGAACAGAAAGAGGGCGACCAAAAGTCGAGCAGCTCTCGTGTCCGGCACCGCCACACAACATGGAGAGATGAAGTGATGGAACAGAGAGAGGGCGACCACCAGTCGAGCAGCACTCTCGTGTCGGGCACGGCCACACAACTTGGAGAGATGAAGTGAAGGAAAAGAGAGAGGGCGACCACCAGTCGAGCAGCTCTATCGTGTCTGGCACGGCCACATAACATGGACAGATGAAGTGAAGGAACAGAGAGAGGGTGACCCCCAGTCGAGCAGCGCTCTCGTGTCTGGCACCGCGACACAACATGGAGAGATGCAGTGGAGGAACAGAGAGACGGCGACCACCAGTCGAGCAGCCCTCTCGTGTCTGGCACCGCCACATAACATGAAGAGAACAAGTGAGGGAACAGAGAGAGGGCGACTCACCAATCGAGCAGCACTCTCGTTTCTGGCAACGCCGCACAAAATGGTGAGATGAAGTGATGGAACAGACAGAGGTCGACCAACACTCGAGCCGCACTCTCGTTTCTGGCACCGCCACACAACATGGAGAGATGCACTGAAGGAACAGAGAGAGGGCAACCACCAGTCGAGCAGCCCTCTCGAGTCCGGCACCGCCACAGAACATGGAGAGATGAAGTGAAGGTACAGAAAGAGGGCGACCAACAAGCGAGCAGCTCTCGTGTCCGGCACCGCCACACATCATGGAGAGACGAAGTGAAGGAACAGAAAGAGGGCGACCAACACTCGAGCAGCACTCTCGTTTCTGGCACCTCCACACAACATGGAGAGATGAAGTCAAGGAACAGAAAGGGAGCAACCACCAGCTGAGCAGCTCTCTCGTCTCCGGCACCTCCACAGAACATGGAGAGATATAGTGAAGAAACAGAAAGAGGGCGACCATCAGTCTAATAGCACTCTCGTTTATGGCACCGCCACACAGCATGGAGAGATGAAGTGAAGGAACAGAAAGAGGGCGACCACCAGTCGAGCAGCCCTCTCGTGTTCGGCACCGCCACACTACATGGAGAGTTGAAAGGATGGAACAGAGAGAGGGTGACCCCCAGTCGAGCAGCTCTCGTGTCCGACACCTCCGCACAACATGGAGAGATGAATTGAAGGAACAGAAAGAGGGCGACCCCCGGTCGAGCAGCCCTCTCGTGTCTGGCACTGCCACAAAACATAGAGAGATGAAGTGAAGGAACAGAAAGAGGGCGACCCCCGGTCGAGCAGCCCTCTCGTGTTGGCCACTGCCACAAAACATGGAGAGATGAAGCGAAGGAACAGAAAAAGGGCGACTAACAGTCGAGCAGCCCTCTCGTTTCCGGCACTGCCACAAAACATGGAGAGATGAAGGTAAGGAACAGAGAGAGCCGCCGAGAGAGGGAGACCCTAGTCGAGCAGCACTCTCGTATCCGGGACCTCCACACAACATGGAGAGATAAAGTGAAGGAACAGAAAGAGGGCGACCAACAGTCGAGCAGCACTCTCGTTTCTGGCACCTCCCCACAACATGGAGAGATGAAGTGAAGGAATAGAAAAAAGGCGACCACCAGTCGAGCAGCCGTATCGTGATCGGTACCTTCACAGAACATGGAGAGATTAAGTGAAGGAACAGAAAGAGGGCGCCCAACGGTCGAGCGGAACCCTCGTTTCTGGCACCTCCACACAACATGGAGAGATGAAGTGAAGGAAAAGAAAGAGGGCAACCACCAGTCGAGCAGCCCTCTCCTGTCTGGCACTTCCACACAACATGGAGAGATGAAGTGAAGGAACAGAGAGAGAGGCGGCCACCAGTCGAGCAGCTCTCTCATGTCTGACACTGCCACACAACATGGAGAGATGAAGTGAAGGAACAGAGAGAGAGGCGGCCACCAGTCGAGCAGCTCTCTCATGTCTGACACCCCCACACAACATGGAGAGATGAAGTGAAGGAACAGAGAGAGAGGCGGCCACCAGTCGAGCAGCTCTCTCATGTCTGACACTGCCACACAACATGGAGAGATGAAGTGAAGGAACAGAGAGAGAGGCGGCCACCAGTCGAGCAGCTCTATCGTGTCTGGCACGGCCACACAACATGGAGAGACAAAAGTAAAGGAACAGAGAGAGATGCGGCCACCAGTCGAGCAGATCTCTCATGTCTGACACCGCCACACAACATGGAGAGATGAAGTGAAGGAACAGAGAGAGAGGCGGCCACCAGTCGAGCAGCTCTCTCATGTGTGACACCGCCACACAACATGGAGAGATGAAGTGCAGGAACAGAGAGAGAGGCGGCCAACAGTCGAGCAGCTCTCTCGTGGACGGCACCGCCACACAACATGGAGAGATAAAGTAAAGGAACAGAGAGAGATGCGGCCACCAGTCGAGCAGCTCTCTCATGTCTGGCACCGCCACACAACCTGGAGAAATGAAGTGAAGGAACAGACAGAAGGCACCCACCAGTCGAGCAGCTCTCTCATGTCTGGCACCGCCACCCAACATAGAGAGATGAAGTGAAGGCACAGAGAGAGGGCGACCCCTGTCGAACAGCTCTATCGTGTCTGGCACGGCCACACAACATGGAGGGATGCAGTGAAGGAAAAGAGAGAGCGCGACACCTAAACGAGCAGCCCTCTCGTGTCTGGCACCGCCACATAACATGGCGAGCATGAAATGAAGGAACAGAGAGCCGCCGAGAGGGCGACCACGATTCCAGCAGCCCTCTCGTGTCCGGCACCGCCACACAACATGAAGAGATAAAGTAAAGGAACAGAGAGCGAGGCATACCCCCAGTCGAGCAGCCCTCTCGTGTCCGTCACCTCTACACAACATGGATAGATGAAGTGAAGAAACAGAAAGAGGGCGACCAACACTCGAGCAGCCCTCTCGTGTCCGGCAACTCCACACATCATGGAGAGATGAAGTGACGGAACAGAAAGAGGGTGAGCACCAGTCGAGCAGCCCTCTCGTGTCTGGCACGTCCACACAAAATGGAGAGATGAAGTGAAGGAACAGAAAGAGGGCGACCACCAGTCGAGCAGCCCTCGCGTGTCCGGCACTGCCACACAACATGGAGAGAAGGAGTGATGGAAAAAAGAGCGGGCCACCCTCCAGTCGTGCAGCCCTCTCGTGTCCGGCACCGCCACACATGGAGAGATGAAATAAAGGATAAGAGAGAGAGGTCGAGCCCCAGTCGAGCAACCCTCTCGTGTCTTGCACCACCATATAACATGGAGAGATGAAGTGAAGGAACAGAAAGACGGCGACAACCAGTGGAGAATCACTCTCGTGTCTGGCACCGCCACACAACATGGAGAGCTGAAGCGAAGGAACAGAGAGAGCCGACGAGAGAGGGAGACCACCAGTCGAGCAGCCTTCTCGTATCTGGCACCGCCACACCACATGAAGATATGAGGTGATGATACAGAGAGGGCGACCGCCAGTCGAGCAGTTCTCTCGTGTCAGGCATTGCCACACAACATAGTGAGATGAAGTGAAGGAGCAGAGAGCGCCGCCGAGAGAGGGTTTCTACAGTCGAGCAGCTTTCTCGTGTCCGTCACCGCCACAAAACAAGGAGAGATGAAGTGAAGGAACAGAAAGAGGCCGACCAATAGTCGAGCAGCACTCTCGTTTCTGGCACCTCCAGACAACTTGGAGAGATGAAGTGAAGGAAAAGAAAGAGGGTGACAACCAGTCAAGCAGCCCTCTCGTGACCGGCACTGCCATAAAACATGGACAGATCAAGTGAGGGAACAGAAAGAGGGCGACCACAAGTCGAGCAGACCTATCGTGGCTGGCACTGCCACAAAACATTGAGAGATGAAGGTAAGGAACAGAGAGAGGGCGACCCCCGATCCAACAGCCCTCTCGTGTCTGGCACGGCCACAAAACATGGACAGATGAAGTGAAGGAACAGAAAGAAGGCGACCATCGGTAGAGCAGGCCTCTCGTGTCCTACACTGCCACAAAACATGGAGAGATGAAGTGAGGGAACAGAGAGAGGGCGACCCCCGGTCGAGCAGCCCTCTGGTGTCCGGCACTGCCACAAAACATTGAGAGATGAAGGTAAGGAACAGAGAGAGCCGCCGATAGAGGGAGACCCCAGTCGAGCAGTTCTCTCGTATCGGGTACCGCCACACAAAATGGAAACAAAAAGTGACGGAACAGAGAGAGCCACCGAGAGAGGGTGACCACCAGTCGAGCAGCGCTCTCATGCCTCGGACTGTAACACAAATGCAGAGATGAGGTGAATTAACAGAGAGAGGGCAACCAGCAGTCGAGCAACCCTCTCGTATCCCGCACCGACAAAAAACATGTAGAGATGAAGTGAAGGAACAGAAAGAGGGCGACCACCAGTCGAGCAGGTCTCTCGTGTCCGGCATCGCCACAAAACATGGAGAGATCAAGTGAACGAACAGAAAGAGGGCGACCAACATTTTAGCAGCTATCGTATTCGGCACCGCCACACATAATAGAGAGATGAAGTGATGGAACAGAGAGAGGGTGACCCCCAGTCGAGCAGCTTTCGTGTCCGGCACCTCCACGCAACCTGGAGAGATGAATTGAAGGAACAGAAAGAGGTCGACCAACAGTCGAGCAGCTCTCGTATCCGGCACCGCCAAACAATATGGAGAGATGAAGTGAAGGAACAGAAAGAGGGCGACCAAAAGTCGAGCAGCTCTCGTGTCCGGCACCGCCACACAACATGGAGAGATGAAGTGAAGGAACAGAGAGAGGGCGACCACCAGTCGAGCAGCACTCTCGTGTCGGGCACGGCCACACAACTTGGAGAGATGAAGTGAAGGAAAAGAGAGAGGGCGACCACCAGTCGAGCAGCTCTATCGTGTCTGGCACGGCCACATAACATGGACAGATGAAGTGAAGGAACAGAGAGAGGGTGACCCCCAGTCGAGCAGCGCTCTCGTGTCTGGCACCGCGACACAACATGGAGAGATGCAGTGGAGGAACAGAGAGACGGCGACCACCAGTCGAGCAGCCCTCTCGTGTCTGGCACCGGCACATAACATGAAGAGAACAAGTGAGGGAACAGAGAGAGGGCGACTCACCAATCGAGCAGCACTCTCGTTTCTGGCAACGCCGCACAAAATGGTGAGATGAAGTGATGGAGCAGACAGAGGTCGACCAACACTCGAGCCGCACTCTCGTTTCTGGCACCGCCACACAACATGGAGAGATGCACTGAAGGAACAGAGAGAGGGCAACCACCAGTCGAGCAGCCCTCTCGAGTCCGGCACCGCCACAGAACATGGAGAGATGAAGTGAAGGTACAGAAAGAGGGCGACCAACAAGCGAGCAGCTCTCGTGTCCGGCACCGCCACACATCATGGAGAGACGAAGTGAAGGAACAGAAAGAGGGCGATCAACACTCGAGCAGCACTCTCGTTTCTGGCACCTCCACACAACATGGAGAGATGAAGTGAAGCAATAGAAAGAGGGCGACCACCAGTCGAGCAGCCGTATCGTGTTCTTCACCTTCACACAACATGGAGAGATGAAGTGAAGGAACAGAAAGAGGGCGACCAACGGTCGAGCGGCTTTCTCGTTTCTGGCACCTCCACACAACATGGAGAGATGAAGTGAAGGAACAGAAAGGGAGCAACCACCAGCTGAGCAGCTCTCTCGTCTCCGGCACCTCCACAGAACATGGAGAGATATAGTGAAGAAACAGAAAGAGGGCGACCATCAGTCTAATAGCACTCTCGTTTATGGCACCGCCACACAGCATGGAGAGATGAAGTGAAGGAACAGAAAGAGGGCGACCACCAGTCGAGCAGCCCTCTCGTGTTCGGCACCGCCACACTACATGGAGAGTAAAAAGGATGGAACAGAGAGAGGGTGACCCCCAGTCGAGCAGCTCTCGTGTCCGACACCTCCGCACAACATGGAGAGATGAATTGAAGGAACAGAAAGAGGGCGACCCCCGGTCGAGCAGCCCTCTCGTGTCTGGCACTGCCACAAAACATAGAGAGATGAAGTGAAGGAACAGAAAGAGGGCGACCCCCGGTCGAGCAGCCCTCTCGTGTCTGGCACTGCCACAAAACATAGAGAGATGAAGTGAAGGAACAGAAAGAGGGCGACCCCCGGTCGAGCAGCCCTCTCGTGTTGGCCACTGCCACAAAACGTGGAGAGATGAAGCGAAGGAACAGAAAAAGGGCGACTAACAGTCGAGCAGCCCTCTCGTGTCCGGCACTGCCACAAAACATGGAGAGATGAAGGTAAGGAACAGAGAGAGCCGCCGAGAGAGGGAGACCCTAGTCGAGCTGCACTCTCGTATCCGGCACCTCCACACAACATGGAGAGATAAAGTGAAGGAACAGAAAGAGGGCGACCAACAGTCGAGCAGCACTCTCGTTTCTGGCACCTCCCCACAACATGGAGAGATGAAGTGAAGGAAAAGAAAGAGGGCAACCACCAGTCGAGCAGCCCTCTCCTGTCTGGCACTTCCACACAACATGGAGAGATGAAGTGAAGAAACAGAAAGAGGGCGACCACCAGTCGAATAGCACTCTCGTTTCTGGCACCGCCACACAAAATGGAGAGATGAAGTGAAGGAACAGAAAGAGGACGACCACACGTCGAGCCGCCCTCTTGTGTCCGGCACCTCCACACAACATGGAGAGATGAAGTGAAGGAACAGAAAGAGCGCGACCACCAGTCGAATAGCACTCTCGTTTCCGACACCGCCACACAACATGGAGAGATGAAGTGAAGGAACAGAAAGAGGGCGACCAACAGTCGAGTAGGCCTCTCGTGTCTGTCACCTCCACACAACTTGGAGAGATGAAGTGAAGGATCAGAAAGAGGGCGACCAACAGTCGAGGAGCACTCTCGTGTCCGTCACCTCCACACAACATGGAGAGTTGAAGTGGAGGAACAGAAAGAGGGCGACCAACAGTCGAAGAGCACTCTCGTGTTCGGCACGTCCACACAACATGGAGAGATTAAGTGAGGGAACAGAGAGAGGGCGACCACCAGTCGAGCAGCCCTCTCGTGTCCGGCACGTCCACACAACATAGAGAGATGAAGTGAGGGAACAGAGAGAGGGCGACCACCAGTCGAGCAGCCCTCTCGTGTCCGGCACCACCACACAACATCGAGAGATGAAGTGAGGAAACAGAGAGATGGCGACCACCAGTCGAGCTAGCATTCTCGTGTCCGGCACTGCCACAAAATAGGAAGAGATGAAGTGAGGGAACAGAGATAGGGCGACCCCCGCTCGAGCAGCCCTGTCGTGTCCTGTACTACCACAAAACATAGAGATGAAGTGAGGGAACAGAGAGAAGGCGACCCCCGGTCGAGCAGCCCTCTTGTGTCCGGCACCGCCACACAACATGGAGAGATGAAGTGAAGGAACAGAAAGAGGGCGACCAACAGTCGAGCAGCTCTTGTGTCCGGCACCGCCACGCAACATGGAGAGATGAAGTGAAGGAACAGAAAGAGGGCGGCCAACGGTCGAGCGGCTCTTGTGTCCCGCACCGCCACACAACATGGAGAGATGAAGTGAAGGAACAGAAAGAGGGCGACCACCAGTCGAATAGCACTCTTGTTTCTGGCACCGCCACACAACATAGAGAGATGAAGTGAAGGAACCGAAAGAGGGCGACCACCAGTCGAATAGCACTCTTGTTTCTGGTACGCCACACAACATAGAGAGATGAAGTGAAGGAACCGAAAGAGGGCGACCACCAGTCGAATTGCACTCTTGTTTCTGGCACCGCCACACAACATAGAGAGATGAAGTGAAGGAACCGAAAGAGGGCGACCACCAGTCGAATTGCACTCTTGTTTCTGGCACCGCCACACAACATAGAGAGATGAAGTGAAGGAACCGAAAGAGGGCGACCACCAGTCGAATAGCACTCTCGTTTCTGGCACCGCCACAAAACATGTAGAGATGAAGTGAAGGAACAGAAAGAGGGCGTCCACAAGTCGAATAGCACTCTCGTTTCTGCCACCGCCACAAAACATGGAGAGATGAAGTGAAGAAACAGAAAGAGGGCGACCACCAGTCGAATAGCACTCTCGTTTCTGGCACCGCCACACAACATGGAGAGATGAAGTGAAGGAACAGAAAGAGGGCGACCACCAGTCGAATAGCACTCTCGTTTCTGGCACCGCCACACAACATGGGGAGATGAAGTGAAGGAACAGAAAGAGGGCAACCACCAGTCGAGCTGATCTCGTGTCAGGCACCTCCGCACAACATGGAGAGATGAATTGAAGGAACAGAAAGAGGGCGATCACCAGTCGAGCAGCTCTCGTGTCAGGCACCTCCACACAACATGGAGAGATGAAGTGAAGGAACAGAGAGAGGGCGACCCCCAGTCGAGCAGTCCTCTCGTGTCCGGCACTGCCACACAACATGGAGAGATGAAGTGAAGGAACAGAGAGAGGGCGACCCCCAGTCGAGCAGTCCTCTCGTGTCCGGCACTGCCACACAACATGGAGAGATGAAGTGAAGGAACAGAGAGAGGGCGACCCCCAGTCGAGCAGTCCTCTCGTGTCCGGCACTGCCACACAACATGGAGAGATGAAGTGAAGGAACATAGAGAGCCGCCGAGAGAAGGCTTCCATCAGTAGAGCAGCCCTCTCGTGTCCAACACCCCCACAAAACATGGACAGAAGGAGTGATGGAAAAAAGAGCGGGCCACCCACCAGTCGAGAAGCCCTCTCGTGTCCGGCACCGGCACACATGGAGAGATTAAATAAAGGATAAGAGAGAGAGAGGGCGAGCCCCAGTCGAGCAGACCTCTAGTGTCCGGCACTGCCACACAACATGGAGAGATGAAGTGAAGGAACAGAGAGAGGGAGACCCCAGTCAGGCAGCACTCTCGTATCTGGCACCGCCACACAACATGGAGACAAGAACTGAAGGAACAGAGAGAGCCGCCGAGAGAGGGTGACCACCAGTCGATCAGTCCTCTCATTTCTCGAACTGCCACACAAATGGAGAGATGAGGTGAAGGAACACAGAGAGGGTGACCACTATTCGAGCAGCCCTCTCGTATCCCGCACAGCTCTCGTATCTCGTATCCCGTAGACATGAAGTAAAGGAACAGAGAGAGATGCGGCCACCAGTCGAGCAGCTCTCTCATGTCTGACACCCCCACACAACATGGAGAGATGAAGTGAAGGAACAGAGAGAGACGGCCACCAGTCGAGCAGCTCTCTCATGTCTGACACTGCCACACAACATGGAGAGATGAAGTGAAGGAACAGAGAGAGAGGCGGCCACCAGTCGAGCAGCTCTATCGTGTCTGGCACGGCCACACAACATGGAGAGACAAAAGTAAAGGAACAGAGAGAGATGCGGCCACCAGTCGAGCAGATCTCTCATGTCTGACACCGCCACACAACATGGAGAGATGAAGTGAAGGAACAGAGAGAGAGGCGGCCACCAGTCGAGCAGCTCTCTCATGTCTGACACCGCCACACAACATGGAGAGATGAAGTGAAGGAACAGAGAGAGAGGCGGCCAACAGTCGAGCAGCTCTCTCGTGGACGGCACCGCCACACAACATGGAGAGATAAAGTAAAGGAACAGAGAGAGATGCGGCCACCAGTCGAGCAGCTCTCTCATGTCTGGCACCGCCACACAACCTGGAGAAATGAAGTTAAGGAACAGAGAGAAGGCACCCACCAGTCGAGCAGCTCTCTCATGTCTGGCACCGCCACACAACATAGAGAGATGAAGTGAAGGAACAGAGAGAGGGCGACCCCTGTCGAGCAGCTCTATCGTGTCTGGCACGGCCACACAACATGGAGGGATGCAGTGAAGGAAAAGAGAGAGCGCGACACCTAAACGAGCAGCCCTCTCGTGTCTGGCACTGCCACATAACATGGCGAGCATGAAATGAAGGAACAGAGAGCCGCCGAGAGAGGGCGACCACGATTCCAGCAGCCCTCTCGTGTCCGGCACCGCCACACAACATGGAGAGATAAAGTAAAGGAACAGAGAGAGAGGCATACCCCCAGTCGAGCAGCCCTCTCGTGTCCGGCACCGCCACACAACATAGAGAAATGAACTGAAGGAAACGCAAGAGCCGCCGAGTGAGGGCGTCTACCAGTCGAGCAGCCCTTTCGTGTCTGGCACCGCCACACAACATGGAGAGATAAATTGAAGGAACAGAGAGAGAGCGACCCTCAGTCGAGCAGCCCTCTCGTGTCCGGCACCACCACACAACATGGAGAGATGAACACAGAGATCCGTCGAGAAAGGGCTACCACCGGTTGACAAGCCCTGTATTGTCCGGAACACCCACACAAAATGGAGAGATGAAACAGAGAGAGAGAGCGACCCCCAGTCGAGCAGTCCTCTTGTGTCCGCCACTGCCACACAACATGGAGAGATGAAGTGAAGGAACAGAGAGAGCCACCGAGAGAGGGTTCCATCAGTCGAACAGCCCTCTCGTGTCCGAAACCGCCACAAAACATGGAGAGAAGAAGTGATGGAAAAAAGAGCGGGCGACCAACCAGTCGTGCAGCCCTCTCATGTCTGGCACCGCCACACATGGAGAGATGAAATAAAGAATTAGAGAGAGAGAGGGGGCGAGCCCCACTCGAGCAACACTCTCGGGTCTGGCACCACCATACAAACATGGAGAGATGAAGTAAAGGAACAGAGAGAGGGAGACCCCAGTCGAGCAGCACTCGTATCTGCAACCGCCACACAACATGGAGAGATGAAGTGAAGGAACTGAAAGAGGGCGACCAACAGTCGAGGAGCTCTTGTGTCCGGCACCGCCACACAACATGGAGAGATGAAGTGAAGGAACAGAAAGAGGGTGACCAACGGTCACGCGGCACTCTCGTTTCTGGCACCTCCACACAACATGGAGAGATGAAGTGAAGGAACAGAAAGAGGGCGACCACCAGTCGAATAGCACTCGTTTCTGGCACCGCCACACAACATGGAGAGATGAAGTGAAGGAACAGAAAGAGGGCGACCACCAGTCGAATAGCACTCTCGTTTCTGGCACCGCCACACAACATGGAGAGATGAAGTGAAGGAACAGAAAGAGGGCGACCACCAGTCGAATAGCACTCTCGTTTCTGGCACCGCCACACAACATGGAGAGATGAAGTGAAGGAACAGAAAGAGGGCGACCAACGGTCGAGCGGCACTCTCGTGTCCGGTACCTCCACGCAACATGGAGTGATGAAGTGAAGGAAAAGAAAGAGGGCGACCACCAGTCGAATAGCACTCTCGGTTCAGGCACCTCCACACAAAATGGAGAGATGAAGTGAAGGAACAGAAAGAGGGCGACCAACGGTCGAGCGGCACTCTCGTGTCCGGCACCTCCACGCAACATGGAGTGATGAAGTGAAGGAATAGAAAGAGGGCGACCAACGGTCGAGCGGCACTCTCGTGTCCGGCACCTCCACACAACATGGAGAGATGAAGAGAAGGAACAGAAAGAGGGCGACCAACGGTCGAGCGGCACTCTCGTGTCTGGCACCTCCACACAACATGGAGAGATGAAGAGAAGGAACAGAAAGAGGGCGACCAACGGTCGAGCGGCACTCTCGTATCCGGCACCTCCACACAACATGGAGAGATGAAGTGAAGAAACAGAAAGAGGGCGACCACCAGTCGAATAGCACTCTCGTTTCTGGCACGCCACACAACATGGAGAGATGAGGTGCAGGAACAGAAAGAGGGCGACCACCATTCGAATAGCACTATCGTTACTGGCACCGCCACACAACATGAAGAGATGAAGTGAAGGAACAGAAAGAGAGCGACCACCAGTCGAATAGCACTCTCGTTTCTGGCACCTCCAGAAAACATGAAGAGATGAAGTGAAGGAACAAAAAGAGGGCCACCACAAGTCGAATAGCACTCTGGTTTCCGACACCGCCACACAACATGGAGAGATGAAGTGAAGGAATAGAAAGAGGGCGACCAACAGTCGAGTAGGCCTCTCGTGTCTGTCACCTCCACACAACATGGAGAGATGAAGTGAAGGATCAGAAAGAGTGCGGCCAACAGTCGAAGAGCACTCTCGTGTCCGGCACCTCCACACAACATGGAGAGTTGAAGTGGAGGAACAGAAAGACGCCGACCAACAGTCGAAGAGCACTCTCGAGTCCGGCACGTCCACACAACATGGAGAGTTGAAGTGGAGGAACAGAAAGAGGGCGACCAACAGTCGAAGAGCACTCTCGTGTCCGGCACGTCCACACAACATGGAGAGATGAAGTGAGGGAACAGAGAGAGGGCGACCACCAGTCGAGCAGCCCTCTCGTGTCCGGCACGTCTACACAACATAGAGAGATGAAGTGAGGGAACAGAGAGAGGGCGACCACCAGTCGAGCAGCCCTCTCGTGTCCGGCACGTCCACACAACATGGAGAGATGAAGTGAGGGAACAGAGGGCGGCCACAAGTCGAGCAGCTCTCTCGTGTCCGGCACCTCCACACAACATCGAGAGATGAAGTGAGGGAACAGAGAGATGGCGACCCCCGGTCGAGCAGCCCTGTCGTGTCCTGCACTACCACAAAACGTAGAGATGAAGTGAGGGAACAGAGAGAAGGCGACCCCCGGTCGAACAGCCCGCTCGTGTCCGCCTCTGCCACAAAACATGGAGAGATTAAGTGAGGGAACAGAGAGAGCCGCCGCGAGAGGGAGACCCCAGCGAAGCAGCCCTCTTGTATCCGGCTCCGCCACACAACATGGAGAGATGAAGTGAAGGAACAGAAAGAGGACGACCACCAATCGAGCAGCCCTCTTGTGTCCGGCACCGCCACACAACATGGAGAGATGAAGTGAAGGAACAGAAAGAGGGCGACCAACAGTCGAGCAGCTCTTGTGTCCGGCACCGCCACACAACATGGAGAGATGAAGTGAAGGAACAGAAAGAGGGCGACCACACGTCGAATAGCACTCTCGTTTATGGCACCGCCACACAACATGGAGAGATGAAGTGAAGGAACTGAAAGAGGGTGACCAACGGTCGAGCGGCACTCTCGTGTCCGGTACCTCCACACAACATGGAGAGATGAAGAGAAGGAACAGAAAGAGGGCGACCAACGTTCGAGCGGCAGTCTCGTGTCTGGCACGGCCACACAACATGGAGAGATGAAGTGAAGGAACAGATAGAGAGCGACCACCAGTCGAGCTGATCTCTCGTGTCTGGCACCCCCACACAACATGGACAGATGAAGTGAAGGAACAGAGAGAAGGCGGCCATCAGTCGAGCACCTCTATCGTGTCCGGCACGTCCACACAACATAGAGAGATGAAGTGAGGGAACAGAGAGAGGGCGACCACCAGTCGAGCAGACCTCTCGTGTCCGGCACGTCCACACAAAATGGAGAGATGAAGTGATGAAACAGAGATAGGGCGACCCCCGGTCGAGCAGCCCTGTCGTGTCCTGCACTACCACAAAACATAGAGATGAAGTGAGGGAACAGAGAGAAGGCGACCCCGGTCGAGCAGCCCGCTGGTGTCCGCCACTGCCACAAAACATGGAGAGATTAAGTGAGGGAAAAGAGAGAGCCGCCGAGAGAGGGAGACCGCAGTCGAGCAGCCCTCTTGTGTCC